>CM076967.1:10812041-11222238 GCA_039105355.1 Benthosema pterotum | reverse complement strand
TATGGTGCGAACAATACGCCTATACCGACCGACGTGAATGACAAGCTGTGATATAATCACATAAATGCACATCACATACCGGGCCTGAGTTCATATGTGATGTGAACTTGGTGATGCTTTACAGGCAAATTGAGCAACGCAAATAGAGAAAAATAGAACACGAGACGCAGCCCGAATCACGCGCCACATACACTAGTTAACCATTTTGACAGGCAAGAAGAAAGAAGAAATTACTAAAAAAAAATGCGAATAAATAAAAATCGATCAAAAGAGTCTGAGACAAAACAAAAACAAATAACTTTATTAAAAGCAAAGAATAAAGAGGAGAAAATATGATTGTGGCATAGAAACCTTGTATGTCCCAAACAGTTACCTTTCTAGGCAAAAAAACTAAAATATTAAATAATGGATGATTGCTTGTAAATCAGCCATTTTGTTACTTCAGTGTGTGACACTGTAGGACGACCAAGTAACAAAATCAATTCATATATTAATTTATTGAACTATGGCTATACAAGGTTTCTGACCGACAGATAAATAATAGACTATGCTCAGTTACCTTCAAGTAAAGACACTAACCAAGGAAGCAAATGACACACCGGCCATCATTTCCTTCCTCCGTTAGTTTGCACAGACCTGCGGCATAGCAAGCTGTAAATGCTGTCAAGCAGGACTACATGCTACTATAATGATACGCAGACAAATCACATAACCTCCACATCACATCTGTACACACAAGTCCTAGTGTAGAACTAGGGCAATATCATAGGCAAGGAGGAAGAGATATTTAAAAAATAAAATGCGATCAAAAGAGTCTGACACAAGAAAAAATAACTTTATTCAAAGCAAAGAAGAAAGTGAACACATGTGATGTGGACTGGTGCGATACACGCAAATCGACATAAAACGTTATGCAGTGGAAGTGGTATGACAGCCTACGGTATGGCAGCATGTAGCTCACTTATACCAGCCAAGAATAAAAAGGTTCATTACCAACCTCCACTGTTAACAGCACTCAGGAGGACATGTTGAAGTTTCAGACTCTATGCTGCTGTTTCCACTGTCAGCTTCATGTTCTGAAATGATAGAGGGGAAACGAAGAAGGACGAATTTAGTTGTCAGCCAACAGAATTACAAGGTCACAGCCATTTTGGAAATCATTAAGTCACGGACAGGGCTGTGTCATCTTTTTTTTTTTTTTTTTTTTTTTACCTTCACACAAATTGTGATTAAACACATTAAAAGGGCAACTTCAGCATCTTGATCTCATTATGTCACACCTCCATGCACCCCCCCCCCCAACCCCTTCCACAGAGGGGAAGTACACTTAATTACGGATATAAGAAAAGCTTGAATTGTCTTATTTCTTTCTGCAATGCGTTTGCTTCATAAAACTTTACAGTAGACATGCTATGAGCTACTTCCAGTCAAGCAATTCCTCACAAAAAGGGATAAAAGTGCCCTTTAATGAAATGAAATGAGCCTAAAAGCCATAACAATTCAAACTTTGTATTATGTTCGGCATCAAACACAACCACTTGTTATGACAATTCATCAGTCAGCCCAACATGTTGCAGACCAATAGTGACAGTCACACAGCCCTAGTTTGTACAGTAATGATGTAATCCATGTACATACCGTGGGGGGCCTTCCATCGCGCAGGTTGAAGATGTCTGGTATGAACAGAGCCTGGTATCTCGACCGCTCTAGAGCCTGTTGAGTAGACAGTCCAGCAGATATCTCTTGATGACACCATGATGCCATCCACACACACACACACACACACACACACACACCACACACACACACACACACACACACACACACACACACACACACACACACACACACACACACACACACACACACACACACACACACACACACACACACACACACACACTTTTTAAATAACCAAATCATAATTTCACCTAGCAAGCAAATGCCACCAAAAGGTGTGTCATCCAAAAGGTACAGAAACGTACCTTTTGGTTTGCAGTTTGAATCCAATAAAAAATTACCAAAACTAGGCTATACAAAATGTCCCATTTGAAAACAAGCATATCTACAAGCTCAAGCGTCATATCACAATGCATTGCAAGTTTGTAGATCAGATGTTTTCAAAAGGCCAATGAGTGGCTGTGTATACTATAGTGGTAAATAACAGCCTAGGCTCAACCATATTATGTTTTGTAATCACCCAGAGTAGTAGTTTACCAATAACTGTAATAGAGTATAAAAGTACAATATGGTCCACAGTTAATGTAATATAATTTCCACCTACTGTTGTTTACTTTAGTTTAGTTTGTGTTTGCTTCTCAAAAAGGAGAACATATTCCCCATATTTGCTGCCCATTTTCGGTCATAATAAACAATCAGTTGTCCTAACAACTCAAATGTTTAAACAATAAGATTTTTATTTTAACTGTAGATAAATCTGGGTTTTTCAAACAAACATTTGTGACTCACCTTGGAGGACACGAGGACTCAAACACAGAGCCATGCGCATGGCTCTTCTATTTTAAACCCGAAACCCCGCCCACTGCATCCGGTCTGTTCAACTACGTCACACTGCTTGTCTTCATAAAATAAATACATAAAAATAAAAAAAATCATTCAAATGTTGAAAAATGACATACTATAGTATGTCTCCCAAAACCATGAATTACACCTTTTCTTTTTGTGATGTTCATGAAAATAAAGATAAAAGATGAAAATGGAAAGAAATTATGAAAATCGACATACCATGACTGTGTGAACTAGTATGGTATGCAATTTTCTTCCTTCTTTACAATCTTTGCAAAATGATGAAATTCGTATGTCATCGAAAATCATGAACTATAGTTTTTCTTTTAGAATTTCCATTAAAAAAGGGGGAAAAAGTGTGTCATCCAAAAACAGGTACAGTATGTATTATTGTATACAGCAGTAGTATTGTCTTATTCATGACATAATCTCATAGGCCTTCCAGTTTCTTCCTGGATGAAGCTCATCATATTGGAGACAGACACCACAGACATTAGTTTTAGCACTGACAGTCACACAACTGAATGACACACACTTTGCCTTGTAATTTCTGAAAAGTATTTATTGAAATTTTACAATCCTGTTTTAACCCCACTTTATGACGTCGCCCATGCAGAACCTTGACAAGTAAATATGAGAAAAAACTTGTAAATATTTATCTTGAAATTCACATTTTAGCAATTTTCTACCTGACCCCCTCCTTTTCCTCAAAAGCCCAAAAATAGATTCTATAAAAGGCAAATCTCTCATAACTTTGCTTTAATTCTCCCCCCCTCCCTCTCAATGTCCTTTTTTCCCTCATCCTTAAAAGAAAACTGCAAATATGTCAAGGGCTGGATCACACAAAACACGGCACTTTTAGACTCCCTTTGGTTTCACAGACGAGATCTTTATCGTTGGCCAGATCGGGGGAAGATGTTAAAAGTCAACATAATTGCTCATCATTTAAACGTCCAAGAAAAAGATCCCGTCCTGTTAAACTACAACAAAAAAGGGGTTTAAAAGCCAGCTGGAATGTGCCAGTGAAAATCCACAGTTCCTCAAGAGTAGCACATGAGCAAACACACAGACCAGACACGGGGTTTCCTCTTCATGTTCAGCGTGGAAACCCCCCACAGGTTCAATCTACCACCAGGTTTATTTTTTGGAAGCAGATTGGTACGTGCTTTTCACTCGACATGTAAACAGTTTAATCAGTGCACATTCACCGTTTATAATTCAACTGTATAGATAAGGGGTTTTTCTTTAATAACTTGAAATATCAGGTGGTAAATTCAACACAGCAGTGGAGATTTTTTTAAAGTTTGTGACGATGAGGTAAACGACAAAAAGAATGCAGGAGGGCATAGAGAACTTTAAACCAAAAAGGTACTGACTGGGTAGAAGAAGCTCGACTGGAGGTCGTTTGGAGGGAAGGTGGCACAAGGTTGTATTGAAGTGAATAAAGGGCATAATAAAACACATTCACCGGGCTGAAAAAATGGCTGTGGGATTATGTCTGCGTTGGGAGGGTGGTGGAAAAAAAAACAAAATGGACTCTCAAGATTTCTCCAAAACGCTTGTTTTTTTTTAAGATTTAGATTTTATTTTTCTCACAAACATGAACACGCCCAAGTAAAGGATGAAAGCGTTCCTCTATTTACAGGTAAACTTAAAAACACTTTTTTTTTATTCGTAAAGAGAGGGAGTCGGAGACGAGTTCAATTGCATAGCAATTTAATTCATGTCCAATAAGGACTCTTTCCCTGGCACAGGGAGAGGCCCTGTGGTCATTCTCAATCAGTGTTTTTAAATCGACCAAGACAATATCAATATAACTATTGATAATCGCTCACTATCTCTAATAGTGACCATATTCAACAGGCATTGTAGGGCCTCAAAATGAAGCCATTTTCCTACATGTCTGCTTAACCCCCCCCTCCCCTACCTCCCACCATTTCTGCACCACCGAATTACAGTAAAGTATAACATGGCCAATTGTTTTTTTTTTATCAGAACAAGATTTAATCCAAATGTATTTTGTTTTTGTCAAGTCAAAAGGCTTCCAGGCTTGTGTTGGGGTAGGAGCGTGGTACAGAGAAATCACCTTGATGAAAACGGAAAGGGGTAGGGGTGGAGGGGGGGATGAAAAAGGAAAAGAAGGAAAAAACTTAAAACATGAGAAACATGCATGGGTTAGGCTTTCCTAATACCCAATTCATGCTCCACCGTGCGACGGTGTTGCGCGGACGAAAAAAACAGCCCCATCTACAAGCTCGCCGCGACAAGCTTGTAGATAGGGCTGTTTGTTTCGTACTCGCAACCTCCCATCGTACGACAAAGTATAAAATCAGGCTTTAATGCCACATACTGAGTGTGCACAAAGACAGGCACAAACGCAAAGATCTCCAATGACACCCGTTAGACCCTCCCCCACACTCGGGGCACGCCAAAAACAAGGGGTTGTGTGATGACCGCAGGCTGGGGTGGCGGTGGCGTGAGGGAGGGGCGTGGGGCTTCACGTGAGATGCAGCCTATTACGGACAACCGGTCTCTCCGTTATAGGAGAGGGGCTTCTACTACACATCACAATCTCTAGCCACAGTATGGAGTTCAGTCTCGGAATGTCAACAGCAGCACGTTCTCTCCCTCTCTGTCTTTCCGCCATCAGTCCCCTTTTTTCTCTTTTGTCCGTCACTGGAGGTCTCTGTCTTCCAGGTACCTATACTCAAAGGTGAAGCCCTCCTTCTTCCTCTGGCCCCATTTCTCATAGTCAAAGTAAATGTAAGTGCCCTGTAATGGGAGGCAGAGAAGTGAGAGGAACAGTCATTATAGATCAGTATTTCATCAACCATATTGTCCTGACACTCTAATTTCTGACACTAGATTCTAGTCTCTGATGACGCTACATTCTAGTTCTTTAAACTAGATTTTAGTTTTTTTATGCTAGAATATATTTTCTGACGTTAGAGTCTAGTTTCTGATGCTAGATTCTAGTTTCTGACATAGATTCTAGTTTCTGACACTAGATTCTAGTTTCTGATCCTAGATTCTAGTTTCTGATCCTAGATTCTAGTTTTTGAAGCTAGATTCTGGTTTCTTATGCTAGATTCTAGTTTCTGGCGATAGATTCTAGTTTCTGACGCTAGTGTCAGTGATGCCTCAACATTCATGCTAAGGACCACCAGATTAATCTACATTTGGCTGTGGACCCCCATCTGAAAACATGTTCTAGGGATCCCCCAAAAGCAAAGATTTGAGTTAAAAATATTTGCTTCTGAAATAATACTTTCATGACATTTTAAAAATAGCAGATTTACAAGCTCATAGTGTGCCATTCGGTGGCAGCGTGTAGATCTGTTATTTTTCCATAGCTAAAGTATAACATAATGCTTAGA
Organism: Benthosema pterotum; assembly: GCA_039105355.1. Lineage (NCBI taxonomy): Eukaryota > Metazoa > Chordata > Actinopteri > Myctophiformes > Myctophidae > Benthosema > Benthosema pterotum. The sequence goes on along the minus strand of CM076967.1, from coordinate 11,216,335 downwards.
ACACCAAGATGTGTTACAGTACAGGGTTACAAAGGTGCAAACCTCCTAGACAACTTTCAGTACACCAACATGTCGCACAGTACAACACCTCTGTTACAAAAATGCCTATTATTATTATTATCCAAAAATAACACATGGCAGGGATTAAAGTAAACCTCTACGAGCAATTATTATTTCAGTAAAAACCTTTGTTTTCCTTTCCATCCACCCCTCTAATTTTTTCATCGACTTGGCTGCCATATGACATGTTGCAGGTGCTAGGGCCACACACAATCTAATTATCAACAGATGAGTTATTCACCAGGAAAATAAAAAGGTGTCTAACTCGATTTCCAACTTGTGGTGTTGGTTGTAAAAAGCATATATTTTAGAGACATTTACACAAAAAAAATAAATAGCTAAACCCACAATCTCTAAATTAATGGTTTTAAAAAAAATATTCAACAATACTGATGCAGTGTGCATCGCATTAATTTACACGTGCATCCCCATATGTGTATGCACATTTATGCGTTTGTGTGTAATCTTAAGATACAAAGCATTGTATCTTAAGATTACACACACATCTTGTGGGGAGACTGGTACCAGGCCCAGAGATTCAATTGCTAAATTTAACATTCATAAACATTCTTGAATATATATACACACACAATAACAGCAATGGGTCTTTCACCTGTTCAAACTCATCAGTGATAGTCTTGGGTTCCTCGTGTCTCTGGAACCACATCATGTACTTGGTGTGGAACCTCCATGATTGTTTCTTCAGAGCCTTGGCTGACAGATACTGCGCCTTGGTGCCCTGCGGGATGGAAGCCATATGAACAGGATGAATTTGGCAACTGGGTTCCCCCGGGGGGAATTTCAGATGAAGAGATTTGAGAAAAAGGGAGTGGGCTATGTGCCCACATAGCCCACTCCCTTTTTCTCAAATCTCTTCATCTGAAAATACTAATAGCCAATCTACAAGCTCACGTGTCACTTGTGAGCTTTTAGGTCCCACATTATTATGACGTGCAGAGAATAGGTGTGCTAGAGGTCAAATGGTTACGGTTAATTCAAACATAAAAAAAAAACACAGTACCAGAGTTATGAAGAGTGTACAGCGCCACACTGAACAAAGCTCAATGACGTCTTTATGATTCTGTTAACACTGTGCAGGATGCAGGACCAGTAGAGTATTTGGCCCCCGAGTCTAGATCGATTCAGATTCTAATCCCTGGGGACCAAAATCTCTTATTAGGTGTAATACCCGAGTAGAGAAGACTGCTGCTCAGCATTGATCAGGAGGGAAAAAAAGTGCCGAGTGATCAGGTTTGATAAGGTTGTTTGTTTAGAGTAGTCGCTCAGCTGCCACTCTAACGTGATGATTAAACAGTGATAATACACTGTCTGGAGGCCAGAATGGCATTAATTAAGTACTTATCTGACTGTAATCAAGTCAAATGTGTTTGTGGAGGATGATAGAAATGGTATAAAAACAGGTCAGCTTAATTTCTATTGGCTTTTACTGCTATAAGCCTCTCAATGTCATCACGCAGCACATTTTCTTTTCAAGAATTAATTAAAATTTGATTTTCTTTGACTTTTTGGCATGCGTTGTTGGGTATGACCACAGATGTGGCCTAAAAGTGTGAAACATGTACAGTATTTTTCCAATTCACCAGGACTTTAAAGACTATACAGAGTACACTTTCTTGACCAATTGGTTGAACTGAGGGGTCTACACTTGGTCTCCCATTTGTTTCCTTCATACCAAAATCCTCAAGCTCGCTGTTGTGATGTATTGTTGAGATTGAGGATCAGCTATATTCATGGCCAGCAGAATTGCGGTTGAGCAGTTACACACATACATGGCGTGCAGTTGTTCCATACCTCCAGGTAGTAGAAGATGAAGAATAGTGTTTCTGTGGACAGTCTCTGGTAGAACTCTATAGAGTCTGAATGGTGAGGGGGCATCTGGTGGTGGAAGGGCAGGGTGGGACAGGGGTTCCTCATCAGGTACTGCCTGGAGAACCACACAATTGGGGAAAAATAACAGTGAGTTATTCAAGTTTCCACATGAATGTGCGTTTAGCTTCACCACAGTGCAAAGTTAAAAACAGTCCAATTATTACTAATGGCGCAAGACACAAGAACGTATTGGGAGTTTCATCTACATACTGTAGGGCTCCATCTACGTAGAAGCTGATTCCGGAAGAGAATTCCCCATTCATCATTTCCTCATTGACTTTCATAGACCTTTGGTTTATATAAAGATGATTACAGCGAGGACAAAGCAAACTCGGGTCATAGCAAATCATGACGACAGACAAGTCATTCGTAAGAAGAAAAATGAAACAAAAAATGTTGTATCCTGTCATCTTTTTCTTAGTAATCATTTGATTTGTCCAAAATAGTGTTTGTTGTCATGATTTGGCTTTGTCCGCGGCATACTTGTCTTGTATAAATAATGTTTGGTAATCTGTGAGGAAAATAAAGGGAATTCACTTCCCGAATTCACTTCTCTGACGTCACTGCAGAGCCCTATATTTAAATATTTTACGTATTTAAATATATGTTTATTTTTGTTGTTCTGTTGATCTTCCACCATTTATTTTTTTGCACAATACATTGTTAGCTTGTAGACCGGCACTTTGTGAGGCATTAAGACATCATACAAAATTACAAAGTAAAGTATAAAATCTCCAAAGGACATTCACAAAAAACAGTTCTTTTTTTTATTATTTTACCTGATCCTCTCGGAGTCGGAGGGGTGAGGCATGTGTGTCCAGGCTGACTCCTGCATGGCCTGCTGGTAAAGCTGGTCTTTGGAGAGGGGTGTGGGGCCCAGCGGACACACCCCCAGCGATGGGGGGATGCTGACCTCTGACAGGGACGGCTGGGGGGCAGCGGGGGTCCCGGGGGCTGCAGACGAACTGGAGAAGATATCTACAAGGAGGAAGAGAAGGTGCAAGGCTTGTCAGGATGGAAAATAAAATCGTTGGGATAGAGTAACCGCGATGCTGACATGGACGATTATTAAATGATTGAAAAAGGTAACAAAAAAATAATAAGAATTGTATTACTTCATTATTATATTATTGTTCATTTTACTAAAAGGCATATAACCTTCCAGGTGACAGTGACATAATCTCATTTTTATTATCAATGTCAGAAAAAACTTAATTTGTCTTAGAACGAATGATATAGGGCAGGGGTTTTCAACAGGTGATCCGGGGACCACTAGTGGTCCCTGAGAGGGTTCCAGGTGGTCCCCAGCTAAGTTGGTTAACCAGATGTAACTCTTGAGAACGTAAATGGACCCGCAAGGGTCCATTTGGTTTCATTTTTACGTTCTCACTTTTACACTCTCAAGAGTTAAAATATTCATCATCTGTATTAGCCCAAGTCTACGCAACTAGAAGATGGACAAAAGCAAAATAAATCTTTAGTTTTGGGGTCTATGGGGCTAAAATGTTCTCAAATGGTGGTCCGTGGCTCAAATGCTGAATAAATGGTGGGCCCTGGAATCAAAAAGGTTGAAAACCCGTGATATAGGGGACAAGACCACATATAAAGATCACAGATCAGACGGTTTCACTCCTGCATAAACACACCAGCCAACGGCCAATTCTCCACAACAGTGTTGAGGGGACGGCACATCAACTCTGAGGTCATGTTACTCTGTTTCACTATGCATGCAATTCTTATGCTTAGCAGGGCAGATCCATGACCTCTGTGTTGTTGTCGTAGTTTCTCTGTAAATATCGCATGTCCGAGTGAGACACAGACGAAGCATATATTTTGGACTGAGGCAGCAAACGGCCATGCGTTTTTAGCCACCAACCTTTTTTCCCCCCCGCACTCACCAGAATGATGATGTGATGTATGAAATAAAAGCCGTGCATGGTGGTATACGCAGAGGTAAAGTCAGTGACGCTATACTGTATCACGGCCACAATGCACAGGTGAAAACGGCAGTTCCACACTACATCTATGACTTGGCCACCTGAACTGTACATCGTGCCCAAAGTGTACATGGTGCGTTATCTGTTATCAGTGTGTGGTGGTGATGGTGCTGACCTCTGTCTGGTAGGTGTAGGTTGGAGATCTCTCCGTCCAGACGAGATCCTAACGCTGCTCTCTCAGCCATGGCCTTCAGAGAACTGAGAGGCTCGGGGGCCTGGAGGATGGAGGACGGTGAATTACAGGAAGGATTCAGGAAAGATTGAAAGAACATGGTTAAATTAAAGTAGAACATGTGGATATATGAGCATACATGAGAAACACTGTCTGCCTGTGTGAGTGCTTGTCGAGAGTAAATGGTAAAAACAATTAAATACTACATTGAACCCAACTAACGACCCCTTTTAAAGCATGAAAACTTTAGATTACAGTGGTGTCTATTAAAAAATGCAGATATACAGCTCGAAGCGCATCAAAACTGCATCTGCTATTTTGCTGCTAGTTTTTTTTAAAAGCTCCATTTCGGTGTTCTTGTCACAGAAACCAAATTAATGGTACTGAATTACAAAAGAAAAGTCATTTCTGTTCCATCCCATCCATTATGATTGCATGGATTTGTCTGAGCTCAATAGCTGAGCAAGGCACTAACAATACCACTGGGAGAGATTCCCATGGGACGTCTCTTTGCAAAAAAAAAAGAAAAAAAGAAAAGTTAAAAACGAAGTTCAATACCAATGAAAATGTTCACATACTCTGTATGTAAAAATTAATACGGGCTCATATGACTGAACACACTTTACTTCTACAAGGTGAAACTTCAAGTTGTTAATAGACCTTTCTGTAAGCCCCTCCCCAAACCGCTATGGTCGAATCACAGCTAAGCATAACATGGGATAGACAAACGTTCCACCAATAGCTTATCTACATGGAAAAACAACAACATTGTTTTAATGTGTGTGTGACATTAAGCAAAAGTCACACACACATTTTTCCACTGCATACAGCATGCCTTGTTGATGGATGGAGATTTTTAAGTTATCGTTCCCAAAATGATCCAGTATTTATGTGTCATGTCCACTATATTTACATTGGAATGAATAAGCCTGGCTGGCAAGTGTCCTACCATTGGGTGGACGCTGCTGAAAGGTCCATTAGGCTTAGAATTAGCTATTGTATTTGACATCAACCTGTTGTCACCACCACCAAGTTCAGACCTGGTCTAGGTGACCTGGTGACCCGATGGGCAAATTTTCCCTTTTGACACCACCACAAAGGGTCAAAACCGTTTTGGCATTAACTTCGGTTTTGAACCAACAAGTTGCATGGTGACCCTTTGGTGTAAAAAGGGTTTAAGGATTAAGTGGTTGATGTGAAACTACTAAACCAGTATTAAAAGCCACAGACAGATTGCAGCTGCTCACCTTTAGGCTCTCAGAGGGCTGTGTGTAGGAGTGAGGCCCGTTGAGCAGGCTCCCTCCTCCGGGTGTGCTGTCGGAAAACGAGGGGGACGGAGAGCTCGGGGGCAGCGTGATGGAGCTGATCAGACTGGGACCGTTGTCCATCCTGCTGTCAACCAGGAGCCCAGAGGGCCAGTGAGAGAGAGTAGGGAGACAGGCAGAGAGTTAATCTGTCCATGCGGTCGCCAACATAGTGAGCTGCAGTTCAGTATGCTCTCCAGCACCACCTCATCACCAGGTGGATTTAAACCGTTTTGATATGAGAACTGATTCTACAAATGTCATTTTTCTGGGAAAAACCTCATGTTTCTACATCAGTGGTCCGCAAAATCATCTGTAAATGGCCACAGACCCCTGTCTGAAAATATGTAGTTCCAGGGAATCCAGAAGCAAACTATATTTGAGTTAAATACATTCGCTGTGCCAGAACATTCAAAGATTTGCGACACATTTTCATATTTTTTTCAAAAATAGCAGAGCTACAAGCTCAACCTTGTAGGCCTTTGAATGCTGTATTTCTTCAGAGTGAATGTTTTTAAGCCAAATATTTGCTCCTTGGAGTCCCTGGAACGTATTTTCAGATGGGAGACGGCAGCCCATTACTTTTGGTGGTACTTGACATGAAAATGTTGGAGAATAACTCACATAGAAAACACAGTTTTGCAAAAAACTCATTGCAGAATCTGCTGTCAGGTCGGAATTAGTTAAGTCATATGGGCAAGCTCTTGTCATATCACACACCATGATGCACGCATGTGAAAATAACTTTCTTTTAATTCTTAAATTGGTCAGTATGCCAATTACTACCCAAGTGCAAAGTCCTCGTCAATGTCAACCCATACTGCTGGTGTTTGGAGCGATGTACCACTGTCACTTTCTTTCTTATACATATGAATTTTGCAGTTGTTTCTTTTCCAAGATTACTAAACGAATGTACAGTCAACAAAATCATTGTATTAGTCATTATCCTACATCTATGATCTACCCAGCTTGTTCTGAATGTATGAATGAACTGGAACAACTCACGGCTGACTGGCTGAGGAGGTGAGCGATGAGGGCTGGCTGCTCTGCGATTGGCTAGGTGTGCTTAGCGCTGACTCTGTAGAACTCTCTGCCACGACGGCACTGTAACCTGAAAGGACAAGGAGGGGAGAAGGTCACAGAGGCAGAGACACAGGTAGGTGACCATCTGGAGGCTATATGACACATGGACAATGGCTGCTGCTGGGCCAATAATAAGATATACAGAGCTAAAGCCTGCACCCCTGTAGTAGGACGTTTTGATCTGCAATTCATCTTCGTGTCAACTTGGAAACTGACCTAAGAAGATCCATTGCGGATCAAAATGTTCTCAAAAGACGCTCTTTTACTGTAAAGTTGAAATTATTAATAATGGCACATCACCACTGAATAACATTCTATAACGAACCAAAAGACTAATACCTGTTTGACTAAACCTTCTGTTCTCCACATACTGTACACAAGGTTGCTGTGCTATTATTAATTAAAAGAAAATGCTCTGTGTTGACAGTAATCCCTGCTAAATAGTTAATATAGTACAGTTCCTCTCCCCAGCTCTTGGTAATAAATGGAAAAAAAGACATAATTTACAGTCAGGTCACCAATTTCTCCCAGGAGAGAAAACCCCTTTCAACTTCATCGATGTAGTGTTTTCCAATATCAATGTTGTCTCTTCAATGTTTTGCTTCATCAATTAAAAGATGAAAAAAAAAAGTCTACTAATGAGCTGGAGACTGAACAATACATGAAAACTTTACTGGTTAATACAAAGCATAAGGTCACTGCAAAGCAAAGAAACATACTTTTCATACAGAACATGAATAAAACCAAAAGTACAAGTTAAGTGGACCTACTTGTGCTTCCATTTTGTTTCAGTCCACTTGGCGGTCTTGCTGGAGCAGCGTTCACTCCTCCGCCGACACCTCCATTCCCTCCCATCATGCCTACCACCCCCACGGGCGCGGCGCTGACGGGGCTGGGGGGCACCTGAGGTGTTCCGGCGGCCACGTTTTGCCCAGGGACCAGACCCAGGATCCCTCCAGTCAAAGAGCCGTGGGCGGGGCTCGAACCCAGCAAACCCAAGCCCGTGCCGGCGCCGTTGGTGGTGATGACTCCACTGGAGCCAGAGGTGGGGATGGAGGACACGCTGCCGCTGTCCACGGAGACGCTGGACTGGCCGATGCCGCTCAGGCCCAGGCCGCCCGATGCCGCCGCCTGGGCGTAAGGGGCGGGCGTGGAGCCGGAGATCAGCCCCGCCATGGTGTTCAGGGACGCGGGCATGCCGCCCAGGCCCAAACCGCTCAGCTGGTTGGCAGTGCTGGTCCCCGACGACCCCATGCCCACTTTGCTCAGACCCAGGCCGAGCCCCAGCCCCAGGCTGGAGGCCGGGGACGGGCCGGGCAGAGGCTGGGCTTGGGAGGAGATGGGCGCCACCGAACTGGGCGTGCTGGGGGTGGGGAGAGACGGGGCGGTGGAGGCTGGTAGGAGGGGGTGGCTGGGCGGGCTGGGGGTGTTTGAGGGGACAGAGGGTTGTTTTGTTTGTGGCGGCTGCTGCTGCTGCTGCTGTTGTTGCTGCTGCTGTTGTTGCTGGCTTGGTGGCTGGGCTTGTTGCTGCTGCTGTTGCTGCTGCGGTTGTTGTTGTTGTGACTGCGGCTGTGGAGGCTGATGCTGGTGTTGCTGCACCGCGCTGCTGAAGCTTCCTATAAGACTGTTGCTGGTGGGAACGATGGGGATGCCCCCGACGATGCTCGCCATGGACACCAGCGAGGACGACGACGACGAGCCCGAGGTGGTGGAGGAAGATAAGGACGAGAGTAAGGAGGGCGTGCCGTTCTTCACAGGCGACTGCAAAAAATGACAGGACAGCAAACGGACAAAACATCTTAAGAAAATCAAACTGATGGCGAACGGAACACAATAAATAAAGCCTGCTACTACGTGGAGCAGAGTTTGCCATTTCAAAACGCTATGGAGGCCCATGGAGGGGGGGAGATGGTACAACTACATCAGCGGTAGTACATCGCCATCCAACTATGGTCCAACAAAAGCACAAAAAATGTGGCTTTAATTTATTTTTTCTGAAGCAATGGAAGTCATGAAGAGAACATAAACATTGGCTCACTGTTGGTTCCAAAGTAGAGCCCGGCCAATGCCAGATGTTTGGGTCTGATGGTGCTCCCGGTTTTGGGTAGTCCTAGTTGTTATGACCAATATTTTTTTTGTTAAAAAAAAAGGAATATTTGAAATTAATTAGAAATGTTTCATTTGATTCAAGTTTCAATTTTGAAAACACAAGCATAAACAAACAAATGAAAATTAACATAAAGATATAAATGACAAAATAATAATAATAATAATAAAATGTCCATCTATAATGTCCAAACAGGGTAACCAGGTTTGAAACATCGCAATACATCGGCTGCATAACTGCCGATACCTATTACCACCAATGGTCACCAAGGAAGTCTAATAACGACCGATATACTGTATCAGTCAGTCCGATATGTCGGTTGGGCTCTACTCCAAATGAACAAAGATGAAGGAAGAGCTAACTGTTCCTCTGCTGACCATTACAGCCTCTTACCTGACTAACTTCACTGTCTGTCCACCGGGCCCTTTTCTTATCATCCTCCGAGTTCTCCTGCAGGAGGAAAAGGGACACACGTCGTAACTATGACCAAACGCTTTTCAAATGTGTCAAATTACTAGCGTGTTTGGCCTCACTGGACATGCATGACTTAAAGGTAAGGTAAGCGATTTCACTCAATTCAATTATTGTTATTACTTGCGTGCATGGAGCGAGCGCATGCTAAGCCATCAGTTGGCTCCTGAATACAAACAAATATATATAAAAATAATAATAAATGACATGTTTTGAAGCATCCACAGGCCGAAGCATTACTTTAAAGCCTGAATCCTTTTATTCCATTTTGAATAGGATGAAAATATCCCAACATGAAAGCTTCTGCACTCTGGAGACACAGAACAGCATTGATCAGCATTTTGTCTGATACAATAGAAAGGCAGGATTCAGGTAAAAAAGAAATCCTGTCAACCCATTAACTGTGGCTGCATAAGAAGGACCAATACTCACTAGAGATGGGATTTATGGCACTTTTAAGTGAGCCGGATCCCTTAGAGCCGTTCTTTTCAAAGAGCCGTTCAAAAAATGTCTCATTTGTACCGCATATTTATATATTTTTAAAGGTATTTGTTGTAAGCTTTCCACAATTGCATGTTGGCACAACATACCACATTGCTCTGACAACAAAATTTTGTGTGGTTTATTTATTGATTGAAATATTCATTAAAAGTTTGCAGGATTAATATTTGGTAGGTACCTGTTATGAAATGTGTGTATAATCCGCAACACGATCTGTTCATTCTGACAAAAAGGAACGGTTCCATGCTGTGAACCGAATCCAATCGTTCATTTCAAAGAGCCGTTCGTATGACTCGATTCGTTCACGGACGTCCCATCACTAGTACTCACGGCAGTGCATGTGGCTGGGGATGGGGGGATGGGCGAGGACGAGGTGGTGGAGGTGGGAGTGCTGCTGGAGTGGAGGAACATCTCATCCTCCTGACCCGACGGAGACGTGGCCACTAGCGCTGCGGCTACGGCACACAGAGACAGACAGACAGAGAGAGAAAGAGAGACAGACAGAGAGTGTTAAAAGCTCTGACAGTGCTCACGTTTAAGTGGGTCAATATAAAACATCAATATCCTCACTAAAGCTTAATTAATAGACTTTTGCTGAGATTTTTTGTTGCCCACTTCTATGCACAACCTTTAAATGCCACAAAGTAGGACTACATGAATAAACAATGAATAACTGATTGTATATTTCATTTGCTTGCTGTTTATCGATCACTGGCATTATTGAAACACTTGAATTAATTCATTCCTAATCATCTTGAATGCATACTAAAGTAGTAAGAACGGTCAGAGGAATTAGTAAAACAACTCCATAATAAAGCTTCACACAGCAATCCGTCACTATTCCAGTCTTTCTTGCTTTAAACTGCCATTTGCTGTCTTTAATACTGAATCTTAACATTATTTAATTACATTTAATTTGTGAGGAAGAAGACATGGACAAGTACATCAAATGTCCCAATGCATTCTGCAGGGCGTAAACCCCCTAAAAATCCCAAGAATGAAAATGATTTTTGCTCATTTGAACGGATGAAAATGACCCCTAAAGAAACCCTCAGGACTGAAATCCGTTCCCCAGGACTGAGAACTTTGAGCCCCATTCTGTGTCTTCACAACAGCACTACATTGGGCAGATTTATGCCAGGTTTCCATGTACACAGTAGTGTCAGAATCCAGGTTAAAGGATTTCTACTTTTAATAAGGATGCAATCATAAAGTTATGGTCACATTTCTTGATAAACTAAAGAGTTTCTGAGCAAGAAGAACCCCATCCTTGCAAGAATATAATATAATAAACATTTAAATGTACATGATAGTGTTTGACCAGGGGCCACTGAAAATAGTACTCAATATCCACCGTTGTTGTAAGAACATGACAATGATCTATGTTCAGTAGGAAGAAGAGATCTGATTTGACCACCACGTGACCAATTCAAGGTCTCAAACTAAAAATCGATATATTAAAATCCCAGCACGGGAAAGCAGACTTTCCAAAGTGCCGAGTGCACAAGACACAAAAAGAAAAACTGGTTCTGCACATACGGATGTCTTCCAGGTCCAGATCGTCGTACAGGAACTCGTTCTCCTCAAAGTCGGGGTCCTGCGACGAGTCGATGTAATACTCCACGTCGTCCTTGATCTTCTGGACCGAGTCCACCTGGACCGAGTCGTTGTCCAGCATTCGCAGGATGGTCTCCAGCATGCGGATGTGGAACCGGTGCCTCTCGACCAATCTCTTGAGCTCTTCGATGCGATCCTGCTTCTACGTTGCACACAAGGGGGTCAAAGAGAGCATTGTGCAAAGCTCAATATTTTGCGTGAGGTCGTCTTTTTCGACAGGCCAGCAGCCTTGCAGAGAACCCAAATGTAGAATGACTGCACTTGTGAACGAGGACAAGAGACCAATACTCACCTCCTTGTCACCCTTCTTCTTTCGCGTCTGCACCGAGAGAGACTCCACCTCGCTCTCGAACTGGTCTACCTGCATGTTTAGAGTGTCTATTGTATTCTAGAGGGGGATGGGGGGAGACGGGGGAGAAAAGTTGTAAGAATGAAATGGACCACCTTCTTGGGGAATCAAATCATTTATTTTACCGTCTGTTGCGTATCTGTGAGGTCTGAACTAGATATATTGATAGACATTTTATTTGATATATGGCAGTGATGGGCAAGTTACTGGGAAAATGTAGTAAGCTACACTACTTGCTACTCTCGAAAAAATGTAGCTAAGCTACATTACAAGCTATCCCCAGAAAATTGTAGCAAGCTACACTACAAGCTACATGACAAAAGTAGCTTGATGTAGCTTGCTACATCAGCACTACCATAATATAAATATATATCCCAACTTAATGTACAACCTTCTATAATCATTAATAATAATAATAAACATTGTAATAAAATAATATAAATAAAAATCATAATAATAATAATTTAGGGGTGGGTTTGAACCTGGGGTGGTGGCATGTTTAAGTTTTGGGATGTATATTAGAGGTTTTCTACCCATTAAAAATGGGTGGAATTTGAAAATGTGTGTGGGAAAATGTAGTAAGCTACAATCCTTGTTACTCGAAACAAGTAGTGTAGCTTCACTACAAGCTATTCCCAGAACAAATGTAGTAAGCTACACTACAAGTTACGGGAAAATGTAGTTAAGCTATGTAGCTTAGCTACTTGTAACAAGTTACTGCCCATCACTGATATATGGTATGGTATATACTTTTGGTGTGGGGAAAAAAGCCTGCATATATCATCATCTGTTGGACAATATCATAAAATAAATGGGATAAAAGATAAAAGATAACAAAAATCCCTAGACTCTTTGGTTATTCACAGCACCAAATGCTAGTTGTATGTTATTCATAACATTGCATTCTTGGAGTGTTCAGAGTGAACTGTGTCCATTAAGGCCAAGGAGACCACGCAGTAGAGCGTATGTGTTTACAATGGCAGCCCAAATACTTAGGCTAATTAGGTCTGTCGGACAGCCAGCTAGCTGCCACTCAACACTGTGAGAGCAATTCTTCCTCAGGTCACAACCTGCCACAGCCTTTTGAATGTTTAAACAGCTATAAAAAAAGGTTTATTAGCATATATCTATCTGCGACTAATTCATCACTGTCATCTTCCCTTGACTTCAGAATCAGCACTCTATTAACTCCTCCATTTTTCGCTGTCGTGCTTTCCAACAGAGCCTTTTCTTGTGCCAGTGTCAGATTAGATTTAGAAGTCTACTTAAAACAAGACAGTCTGGATGCTGTGTGGCGCACCGTGGGGGGTGATCAGGAAGACTCATGGCATCATTGAGAGAGCAGAAATGATTTATGATTGCAGCCTTTTGTAAGGCTTAATCATTCATTCCCAAATTTTCCTTTATCAGATTAACACTTTTGTCCTTTAGCCTGGAGATGAGGACAGGGAATGACAAAAGGATTACTGACTCCTATCGTTCTATAGAGCAGAGGGTCCCAACCACTGATACTACAGGTAGTTCCTCTGAACAAGCTATTGGTCAAAATGAGATATACAGCCTTGGTGAAGTGAGCATTTACAGCACACCTGCCCATTAACTCCTTAACATATTACGACTTTTGGAATCATTGATTTTTTTTTTCTGTTTCTGGTTATCACTAAACCAAAAGTTGTTTTAGGTTTTGTTTTATTAACAAGCTCATTAACTCACTGCACACCACCTCATGACGTCCTTTAAGTGGTGATTGCACTACAAAACCCTGAAAACACCTCGCACGCTTTACAACTATAATTGATAAAGGATTTAACTTTAAATGCATTTATCTCTGAATGAGCCCTGGAAACAGTGAAATGTGAAAATACAGGCCGTTTGGTCAAATGTATTAAAACAAAAGTGAAACACATCCAACTCATTTTATTTTTTCCCTTAGAGTAGACCCCTTAAGCTGTCTTTGGATATCATTCATTTGCACAAATTCACAACAGAGGATTTTCTACAAATTATTTCCGTTAGTATTGAGCCTAATGGGAGCGAGCCTAGATTTTCTGCTAATCTGTCAAAGAATATAAGATTTGAGAATGGGTTCATCACATTTACTAATGCCCTCAGCTGTGAACTTGTGCTGTTCATTGATTAGACAAAGTTTTGTCAGAGCAGCAGCATCATCCCCAGCAAGCACCGTCGGGACCTGGACAAAATTGAGTGACATCTTGATTGGATCAAGTCAAACCAAGACAGAGTCAGAGTTGTCCCAGAATATCTCCTGATTTCAACCAATACAAATCCTGTCTACTACAGACTGACGTCCCTGAATGTATCAGAGAGAGTCAGATTGAGGACAGATCAAAGTAAATCAATCATAACTAGTCAAATCTGGCACAGAATAAGATTCATAATGTCAACTGTGCTCTGGCCTAGTCCTGAACGTCACCAGAGTCACTGGAGGAGGTCATTATGGTGCCATTTGGCTTGCTGGGTCTGCTTTGGAATGGAACAAAAATGGAAGGTCTACACGCCTGTATTTTAACATCCATTATGGCGATAATTGAAGAGCCAAATATTTCCTGAGGTTGTACTTCAGTATAAAAAGGACGGGGAGCACTGCTATATAGAGGGTATCACCTGACACACGTAAGTTAAGCGGGAGCGCCTGATGAACAAGTGGCAAAAACTTTCTGACCTTGACAGCCCATACATAAAACAAGTCCTACCTGATTTAAATAAATAACGTTAAACAATGTTAAGCACGCTTTGCCCTCACTTTATGCTTTCTTTTGTGAAGTGGACTCGTGAAAATCGGAGTCTTGAGAGCTTAATCTCTAGGTACTGGAAAATACCATTTCTCACGATGGAATGAACAGGAGAGGTTAAAAGTAGACAACTTTGCCATTTAACTCTGACAGATTCGCAGAAAAGCTAGGCTCAATAGTAACAAAATAATCCTCTGTTGTGAATTTGTGCAAATGAATAATATGCAAAGACAGCTTAAGGTGTCAGCTTGATGAGTTTATCCAAAGACTGCTTAAGGTGTCTAGTTAATGAGTTTATGAGCTTGTTAACAAAACAAAGCCTAAAAACGACTTTTGGAGTGATAAGCAGACAACAAAATAATCAAACACTCCAAACGTGTGTATGCACAGCTTTGTGTATATGAGCATGGAATGTGATGATTTGATTGGCTGAAGTATGAGGTATGATAAAGGCGCTCCTCACTTCACTCAAGTGTTTTTTTTTATATGCAATAGGTGTAGCTAAATATAGTGCACATCTTACTGTTAGCCACTGTCCCGTCTCCTCCTTTTCCCTCTGAGCCGGGTCAACCTTCTGAGCGAGCCCCAAGCCTTCTTTCGAGTACGCCTTTGTTTTTGTTTCTCGCTCCACCACCTTGAACCGCTCCATTTGCTGAGGTGAGAGAGTCAGAAACGGCGAATAAATTAGAGAAGGAATACAATCATCAACCGATGAGCTTGTAGGTCTAATATAATTGTAGGTCTAATATATATATTTTTTAAATGTGAAAATGTGGTGCAAATCTTTGAATACATTATTTCAGAAGCTAACATTTTTAACTTGGATATTTGCTTCCGGGGGATCCCTAGAACATGTTTTCTGATGGGGGTCTGCAACCAAATATAGATAATTCTGGTGATTTGTGGCATGAAATATGTTGAGCATCCCTGACACAGAAACAGATTTTTTTTCCCAGAAAACCATCATCTAGAATTTAGTGTTGAAAAGTAGAATCTAGCGTCAGAAACTAGAATTTAGTGTTCGAAACTTGAATGCAACATCAGAAACTAGAATATATAGCATCAGAAACTAGAATCTAGTCAGGACAAAATGAGAAAAGTACCGTCTCGATGAGTTTGCGGTTCTCCACTAGCTGCCGTTTGTCTTTGATCTCGTTCGACGCTACCCATGTCTTTATCTGATCTCTCAATCGCTGCACAGGGAGGAGAGGGGAATAAAAACGTTTGAACTCGCAAAACGGCAAATGCAACCACAGATGCGTCAAGAAGGGGGAAAAGAGATGACCCTCTGAAATAAATTTGACTGACTTACTTGTAGTTTTTTAATCTCTTTTTTGAGGTCAGCCTCATATTTTTCCTTCTGGTTAGCATTCGCTGCATTGTGAAGCTGGAAAAAATGTTAAATACATTGCAACATGACACTTCAGAAGAAAAAAAAAAAAAAACTTTTCTAATGGGCTATACATGTTAATGCATTATGCTCTCACCTTTTGCCAAATATCTTCAAACTGTTCTACTCCTTCAGCTACCTTTTTCAAACATCTGTCGATTTCACCTGGAAGAATTGAAAGATTTAAAAAAAAGTTTACAATTCATAAATGCAATCATGTGGATTTCTAATTAATTAATTTAATCACTAATAACCGTTACTAAAACCAGAACACTAAGTATCCTGAACAGTTATCCAACCTGCAGTCCAGTACCTGGGATATACACTATACCCAAGTAGTCGCAATTTGCAACACTAGATTTGTTTTATAATGGAATGAATCTAGAGTTACAATATCCTCCATTCACAGAACATTTGAGCTGCTTGTATTGAAGCTTGTATTCACCACTTTTGATTTTGAATGTATTTGTATGTAATAATAATTGGTCCTCACTAATGTTCATTGATAAAATATATTTTTTCCCACTCAGTCTGTGTCTCATAGGAGGACTGTGGGCGGATCCGAAACATGTCCACCATCATTAGGCAAATTCCCATTATTGTATTGCAACTTTTCAGGAATAGAAAGCCTGCAGTTGCTGTTAGCTTCAATTCCCCATTGATGCTGTGAATGGTGGACTGGTTTCTGAACTGCCCAAAGCCCTCCTGTGAGACACTGACTGAGTAGAAAAAAGTGTGGCATTTTATCAGGAACATTAGTGAGGACCAATTATCTGTAGGCAGGTTGAAAGCAAGCGATCAGATCGCAGATGATTTTTTTTGTTATTGGGGAGTCAATGGAGGGTATTAAGACATGTGCCCCTTTGGGGCACATGTCTCAATACCCAGGGTGAAGACTGTTACGTCACCCTGCGGGGACTTAACAGTCACTGGTGGTGACTATGTTTCACCCCTGCAGGCAACTGGCACGTGCTCAGACAGATCACCACCATGCTGTTACGTCACCCTGGGGGTGACGTAACAAATGCGTGCACGGACGGACGGATGTGCAGGGACGGACAGGGGGGCGAAACATAGTCACCACCTTACGGTGGTGACAAAAATCTAGAGTTGCATTGCGGCTAGCTTGAATTATCCTTCTTTAAAGCATTTGTCTCATAAAAAATCCACCATACAAATGTTATGAACTAATTTCTTTCAAGAAATTCTGGGTAAGTGATTATTTTTGAGTTTTGAAGCGCTCATCAAATTCACTGAACGGCTATGCGCACAAACCTGTTTCAAATTTGCACATAATACAGGAGGCAGCAGCACGACCCGTTCATAGTAAATGAGTCCTTCAAAACTGTAACACTTCATGTCAGATAATATCTAAGCAGATGGTTGCTCATAACATTTTTTATGGAACAACAAACGCTTTGGAGATTGACAGAGGATAATTCAAGTTTGCCCTACGGCTGCAATGTTGGTGAGTCTAACATTGTTAAATAAAGCAGACCAGAAGTTCTTTTTGGATCACTGGGTTGTCGATGGAGGGTATTGGAGCTCTAGACCAGTGGTTTTCAACCTTTTTCATACCAGGGCCCACTATTTATTCAGATTTTGACATTTGACATTTTAACTGCAACAGACCCCAAAAACTAAAGATTTATTTTGCTTTTCTCCACAATTCCAGGCTGGATTTGGGAAACAAAACAGGCAAAACAAAATGACCATTAATCTTCTACATTCTCTAGTTGTGTAGACCTGGGCTAATTCAGATGAATAATTTTTTAACTCTTGAGTGTGTAAACATGAAACCAAATGGAACTCAAAGAGTTACACCTGGTTAACTAACTTTCGATCATTTAGCCTGGGGACACATGGAATTCTCTCAGGGACCACTGGTGGTCCGTGGACAATCAGTGGACCACCTGCATCCCATTATATAAAAAAATAGTGTTGCAAATTGTGACTAACACCAAAGCAAAGATGAGATGCAATAGGCTGTGGTTGTTTGATAAAGCACTCACTATTTGGTGGTGCAAATTGGTCTTCCCCTAAGGGTAGGTCTCTCCCTTTTACAGACAACAGATCATTATGACCAAAACGTTCTGTACCCCTCTCTCTCTCACTCTCTCTTGCAGGCACACAGTCTCTCTCGCGCACGCACGCACACTCACTCACACACACACACACACACACCTCTCATTATTACAGTTAACTCAAGCCTCTTACCTTGTAGTTTTCTCTTGTCAGCCATGGCTTTGACTACGACAATGTCCACATTCCGTCTGTCACACAGTTAGCTAGGGGAAAGTACAGATGTAAAACTGTGAACAGTGCAAAAAAGGACAGAAAGACAACTACCACCACACAACACCCACCACAACTTCTGTCTGAGACCCTTTGAGCTCATGATCCGAGGAGTCCAGGATTATCACAAGTCCAAGACAAGTCAAGAGTCAGAGCAAGTCACAACAAAGTCCCTAGCCCTAAATCAATCAAGACCAAGCCATCAGTCAGATAATATCTGACAGGTGCATTAAAGGCTAAAACAAGTCCAAGCTCGAGTCCAAGTAAAGTCTCTGGAACTGACGTTAAAAGGAACACTTCACCGCTTTTCAGCCTAGGTTCATATAATTGGTCGTCACTCTTGATCATGATAAAATAGCACAATCTTTTTCCAGTCTGTGCAGCGTGGGGAGGCTGTGGGCAGTTCAGAAACCACCTGTCCACAAGTGATAGTGAATGAA
Organism: Benthosema pterotum; assembly: GCA_039105355.1. Lineage (NCBI taxonomy): Eukaryota > Metazoa > Chordata > Actinopteri > Myctophiformes > Myctophidae > Benthosema > Benthosema pterotum. The sequence continues at coordinate 11,197,906 of CM076967.1, read as the reverse complement.
TCCCAGCTAATAGAAACTACGGGCTTTTTATTCCTGAAAAGTTACAAAGTGAAAATGTAAGCCATCCTCCTCCTCTTGATAATCAAAATCTAAATGTTCTTTTTTATTTGTATTCATCTTGTTTGAAAATATCTGCCAAACAATGACCGTGGACACCTTTCTGAACTTCCCATATCCCTCCTATCTATGAGACACAGGATGAGTTAGGGAGGGGGAAAAGTGCTATGTTATCATGGACATAACATAAGTGAGGACCAACTACATAAAGACAGCTTAAAAAGTGGTCCTTTAATAACACTAGAGCTCACACTTGCACACTTGAGATACAGATCATAACATGTACACAACAAAAAAAAAAGCACAGCTGTAGGCAGTTACACCTCCACCACAATAATAGTGAACATGTAAATGGGGAAACTGAAAACCCCTTAAAATAGCGACACACACGCGCATTCCAAACAACATGTTTACATTTGAGTTCAGGCAACAGTTTCACATCATATTAAAACGCGTTGGTTAGCAGCAGCCTCTCTCTCACAGTCTCACTGACATCATGCTCAGTCTATGGCTATCTATCTCTAGCCATTAGCACAGCTAACATCACTGTCTGTGTGCTGCTAAATGATGCTAAAACCAACCAAGCTAGTAGCTGCTGCTGCTCAATAATAATAATACATTTAATATCTCCTGCTGGCAGACCAGATTTCATACACGTGCATCAATACACCAGGGTCGAAGCATTGCTGGCAGATAGTGTTATGGTGGCTGGTTGCGTGGTGTGCAGGGTTTATATAATATTATATATATATAAATATCATTTGCCACTCGCTAACCTGCTGCTGCTGCTACTGCTGCTAGCTAGTGTGGCTAACAGGCTAGCTAGCCCCCCACTGCATAAAATACAGCTTAGCTTTAGCCACATTTAGGAGAGAGAAGAAAAAAAGGGAAACTGGGTCAAGCCGACCGTCTAGATTCACGCTTCTTTTCGACATTTACCTAGAGGTCTGGGCTTTCGTTTGTCCTTTTCAATTATAGCCAATGCTAATTCCCCAGAAAGTCTTCTTTCACTTGCAAATTGTGTTTTTCTTTTTTCGACAATCTCGTTGTTACTCTATAAGCTAAAGATGGACGGTAGCTCTAAATCCCACCTCCAACTTTACGGTCCCGCCCCCTAAATCCCGTCCGCGCGACGCCATTGGACGAGGCGGCCGTGGAACATCAGGTTGGGACGGAGCGCGGTGATTGGTTGAGCCCGGGCCCCTGGCTGGATTGTGATTGACAGCACCCTCCTTCCTCCCCAAAAAACATCCCAGATTCAGAACAGGGACGGATCTAGGCATGGGCATGGGGGGCAATGCCCCCCTAAATGCCCAGACTGCCCCACCAAACATGATGGCATGCAAAACAACCCAAGATATTTCAGTGCTTATATTTAAAAGTATTTGAAACACTACTATACTGCTACTAACTAACTACAATCGTCTCTCCAATAAACCAACAGCATTTTATCATTGAAAACAGAAAACTCTCTGAGTCAGACCTTTAGCTTTATGCATGCTGCGTGTCTGTTTCAACTTCAACAACAACTGATGTTATTATTGATGCTTTACTTGACCAATAAAAGTCCTGTAACTGAAAATGGTATGGGTGCGGCTTCGCGCCATGGGCGATGAAAGACTAAATATTTTGATTTAGTCTTAGTCTATTCAATACGACATATTTAGTCTTTTAGTCCCGTTTAGTCTTCTGAAATTCATTTTTTAGTCTAGCCTTAGTCGACGAAAGGTCAAAAATGATTTAGTCAAGTCCTAGTCTTTTAGTCTTAGTTTTGACAGTTTAGTCTTCTTTAAATTACTGGAATAGTAATAAGTTCCTTTCCTGAAAAGGTATGCAATGTATACTGCAGATGTTCACATACTTAAAAAGAAAGAAAAAAGAAGATGAAAATGTTTCTTATTTCAATTAATCTTAGGGTATGATTTAGTTTTCGTCTTAAGTCGTTTGAAAACACACATTTAGTCCCATTTAGTTTTTTGAAATTAGTTTTTGTTAGTGGCCTTAGTCGACTAAATACAACTTATCAAAACCCTTAGTTTTGTCGACTAAGGTTAGTCGACAAAACTAACCTTAGTTAGTTTTGTCGACAAAAACAACACTGCATCCAAGAGTCAACTTGTGCAGTGCATGCATGGCCTCCTTGTGCACAAGCAGAGTGGTAATAAATATACTTTAAAAGAAATATAAAATAATGTATTACATGACCATAAAATACAGCAAAATATGCAAGGGGTTGCCACGCTGCCAATAGAGAAGTAATTATCTGATCAATGATGCTGGTCTGTGACTTGGGGGAAAAAGTGTACATTCATAAACTGACAGTACAGAATTTGCTAAAACCTGAATCCATTGATGAGATGATATTAAGCAATAAGCAAATGTATTTATTAGATGTGCAGCCTGTATAATGTTCAGTATCTGTATGTCTTCCAGCAATACATAATAGGAAAAGAAGGTCACACACAACAAGACTGTATTTTAGTGCTTTAATCTTCAAAATGGACAAACATTTTGGCTACCCAGCCCTCCTCAGTGTCAAGTGTCCAAATGTCTGTCCATTTCTAAGATTAAAGCACTAAAATGCAAAATGCAGTCTTGTTGTGTGCAACCCTCTTTTCCTATTCTGATTTTAATTCAATGGTTAACGCACCTAAGACAGAGTTGGTGGTAGAAAGAAATGCCTTACAGCAATACACAATAAAATACAAATAAATCAACTCTTTATTCTGACAAATAACAAAAGTACACAACCATTTAGATGACTTATTAGGTGTTACATTTAAATATGTAGAACAGACATCACTTGTTGGAGGGAAACCAAATGGACCCGCAAGGGTCCATTTGGTTTCATGTTTACACACTCGAGTTAAAATATTCATCATGTGAATTAGCCAAGTCTACACAACTAAAAGATTAATGGTCATTAATTTATTGTAGAAGATTAATGGTCATTTTGACCTGTATATTTGACTGTTCTGTTTCCCAAAACCAGCCTGGAATGTGTGGACAAAAGCAAAATAATTGCATCTTTAGTTTTGGGTCTCTGGAGCTAATATGTCATCAAATGGTGGTCTGTGGCTCAAATTCTGAATACATAGTGGGCCCTGGCATCAAAAAGGTTGAAAACCTCTGTGTTAGAAGTTTCATGAAAAAGAACAAGAACCACCATGCTCCAATAAATCAATGACAACATTTTGAGCCTGGGCTCTTCTGCGGGTTAAATTCTTTGACCCAAGTGTCCAGGCTATAAATGTTATACAATTTTAATGTAGCATGCAACAGTGTCCAGATATGTTCTTTTTCATACAGTACATTATTGTTACTGCAAATCCTGTTGTCTCTGTTGGGCCATTTGTCAATAATGTAGGCTCTCAACATATAGGGCTCCATTTTCGTTACAGCTAAACCCCTTATCCCAAACCCCTTATTTCTTTTATACTATTTTGAAAAACGTTTTGTAATAGTTCAACGTGCCAATCTATTAACACATTGTGAGCTTGTAGACTGGCCACTTGAACTATTGATTTTTTTTAAATAGTTTAAAAAGGCAAAGAAGTTAAGGGATAAGGGGTTTAGCGGCGAAGAAAATCTAGGCCATTGTCTCATCTCCTGTACTTGTGGAATATGTTGAATTCAAGCATTTTCTACAATACTACACAACCTGTTTTAGAAAAATACATGTTACTATTGTTACTTCAATTACTACATAGAGCCAGACTAATTTCGCGAAAACATAATATACTGTATTTAGCTCTTTTACAGTGTGGGCTTTGAAACAACAGATGTCAAAACCTTTATTTTGTCATTCTTTTGCAGTGAGAAAAAAATCATGGTTAATTCATGTGCCCACTATATCAAATTGTCTGGCTCCTTGCAAGAGAGATTACAGATCACTGTTATGTATCTCTGTGTTGTAACTTGTTATCAACGACCAATGCAAAATATGTACATGACAGATATACACATATTTACATAAATGAAGTGTTTATGGTTAAGGACCAACTTCTAATATCAACACAGAGCTTCGCCCAGTTCGCACTGGTCTCAGGGTCATTCTCCACTGCAGCTGGGTGTCCTTTCAAAGTGTTGGAGCAAGGCACTGGAACTGGACACTGCAAACTCACTTTGAATTGCTACTGTAGCTACACAAATAAAAGGTAAAACAAATAAAAACAAAACAAACAAAAGTGAACGTTCACACTCCTCTTTGTTTCCTCCGAGGGCCGGCATGTATCAGAGCTCTCTTCTCGGTTAGTGGGACAGAGAGGTGGGACTAGGAAAGTCTCCAAACTGTGTTTCAGCCAACATGGACAGATCTTCAGTCTGTGGATGGGGATGTGGATGGAGACTCAGTTAACACCATTTCAAGAAGAATGCTCTAGGAGTGCAACAGTTAATCAAACAAATAAATGTAATTATTATATATATATAAAATAATATTGTACATTTTCTTTTATATATTATATATATATATATATATATATATATATATATATATATATATATATATATATATATATATATATATATATATATATATATATATATATATATATATATATATATATAAAAGAAAATGTACAATATTATTTTACTACGAAAGGAAAAAAACACTTAAGTTAACTAGAATTGCGCACAAGTAGGCCATGGCCTACTTGTGCAGAAGCAGTGCAGTGCAGAAGCAGTGCACGGACAAGTATTATGTTACCATTATGTCATTACCGGCCAATCATATGTCAAATCCCCTGAGGGATCAATGACGGCTTAACTTGTGTCCACTACGCTCACACAAGTAATAACATAACCTAGAATTTTCTATGCTTTATGCCAGTGGTTTTCAACCTTTTTCATACCAGGGTCCACCATTTATTGAGCATTTTAGCCACGGACCACCTTTGAGCCAATGACAGAATTAGTGCCTGAAAGTGTGACAATCCGCACACTTGTGTGAAGTGAGTTTTGGTTTGCAAATGCACCTGAAATTTAATCAACCATGAAAACGTTTCCCTACCATGCATAGGTTTGTAAATCTACTTTCATGTTATAGTGCTGTTTTTATTCATTAAAACACAAACAGAACCCTAGTATTATACAAGTTCAAATGAAGGGTAATTAACAATATTTTCAGGGGGCAAGTGGCCATGACCTGAGGGCAAGTAGAGCATGATCTGTACTCTGAAACCTTCATATACAAGATTATCTGTAGGCCCATTGTCACACACCGAGAGTGATTAAGGAGTAGAAAACATTCTGAGTAATGCTGATACTGGCCCCTGGCTTAATGGTTAAATCACTGGAGTGGCATTTGCATGACCATGGTGGTAGAAAAAACAATTCTAAAGTTATGCGGATCAGGAAAATGACTCGCAGGCGGTAATCTAATGACATCATCCTGACATCATAGTCTCTCAATAAAGAAAAATCATTTAAGTATAGTACAAGTATAAAAAATATTTACTCTAATAATACAAAACTAAAGGGTATGTATAGCAATAGAAATATTGGAGCAAAAGTGCCGTGCTATCGCACAGAATTTACATCTCATTTAAGAAAATTAGTTAGATGGTGAAACATCTCATAGCAATCAGAATAGCAATGTCATGGCAATAAGGATGTCACCACCACGGCTCACGGATGCACTGCGCTCCTTTTCCAAAGTCAGCAAAGAGGAGGATTTAACTGAACATGTGCCCGATTTGAGGACAAAGCGGTTGAAAAGACAGGAGCTGTCTGCCAAAGCTGGCCTGACATGGCAGAAGATTATCCAGTTTTGTACGCAGGGCCAGGACAAGGCAGAGCAGCAGGCTGCCTCTCGGGAGCTGAGGAGCGTCCTTCAGGCAGCCAAACAAATAGTGGGGACTGAGAATGGTCAGGAGTTCATTGAAAGTGCTGCTGTTTTTCTCTTTGAGATCTTCCACAACAAAGACCATGTGGGTACTGCGGAAATACAGGCGATCAAACAGATGTTCGGCCCTTTCCCCGCCTCCGCCGCCGAGGCCTCTTGTGCTGCGGTGGTACGGGCAGTGGCTCCACTTGGAGAGTCCCAGTTGGAGGTTTTTGTCCGAGCCCAGGTCTGCCACGACCATCAACATGGCTCAGCCTTCGGACACAACATTGCCTTCTCCCATGACTGCTACACTGTTGACCCCGTTGAGAAATTGCCCCTGGTCAAGGACTTGGAAAAGGACATCAGCCTGGATTTTAACCTCCTCAACAACAACCAGGGTGCCAGGAGGGCCAGGGTTCAGGAGGATGGGTCCAACCAGGGATCTGTGGACAGAGGTATTTTCATTGCAGAGGTAGAGAAGTACCTAAATGGGGGTAACATGATCTATTCCAGCCGAGAGGAACTCTGTACCTCCCTATACGAGATGCTGGCCTCCAACAAAAGTGACGACGAGCTACAGAATGAGCTGTTTGAGCTTCTGGGCCCAGAGGGGTTTGAGATGATATTCACCCTTCTACAGCGAAGGGTGGCAATCGTCAAGTCTCCCCTCTTCCTTCCACCTGAGCTCAGCCACATGACAGATGGTAGCCGCAAAGGCGCTGTCGAGAAATCCATGCCTTTCGGCCAATTCACCATCCAGTCCGAGCAGGAGAGACAGATGATGAAGATGAATTTGAAGAATGAGAAGAGGGAGAGAAAGAGAATGAAAGGTTATGAAGACTCTTCAGATGGCACCTTCTCCGTAGACCCCAAAGAGATGAGAACGCAGAGAGAGCAGGCTCTTCTGAGGGCACGCCAAGAGCCTGCTTCCAGCAGGGAGAAGGTATATGAGCACGTCCGCTACCCCAATGTTTACGACTGCTATGCTGAGGGCAAAAAGACCCATGCCTTTGTAGGAGGAGCAAAGATGATGTTGCCAGAGGGCATCCGCAGAGAGAATACTAAGATGTATGAGGAGGTGGAGATCCCACCTAGCACTCCCATGGCCATTGGCATTGAGGAGAAGCCTGTCTACATCTCTGAGCTGGATGAGATAGGGCAGCTGGTGTTTAAGGGGATGGAGCGCTTGAATCGGATCCAGTCCATAGTCTTCGAGATGGCCTACAACACCAATGAGAACCTGCTCATCTGTGCCCCCACTGGAGCTGGAAAGACCAACGTTGCAATGCTCACCATCCTGCATGAGATCCGCCAGCACATCCAACCTGGAGGGCTCATCAGTAAGGACGAGTTCAAGATTGTTTATGTGGCTCCTATGAAGGCCCTGGCAGCTGAAATGTCCAACTACTTCAGTATACGGTTGGAACCACTGGGAATTACTGTTAGAGAACTCACTGGAGACATGCAGCTAACCAAAGCGGAGATTCTTCAAACACAGATGGTGGTGACCACACCTGAGAAGTGGGACATTGTGACCAGGAAGGGTGTCGGAGATGTGGCCTTGTCTCAGATTGTCCGTCTGCTGATCCTGGATGAAGTACACCTGCTTCATGAGGACCGAGGACCTGTCCTGGAGAGCCTGGTGGCCAGGACCATCAGACAGGTGGAGTCCACCCAGAGTATGATTAGGATCCTTGGTCTGTCAGCCACGCTGCCCAACTACCTGGATGTGGCAAGCTTTCTCCACGTCAACCCCTATATTGGCCTTTTCTTCTTTGATGGCCGCTTCAGACCGGTGCCCCTCGGGCAGACCTTTGTTGGCATCAAAACCACAAACAAGATTCAGCAGCTGCATGACATGGAGGAGGTGTGCTATAATAAAGTCCTAGAGAATATTAAGGCCGGGCATCAGGTGATGGTGTTTGTTCATGCCCGCAATGCCACAGTGAAGACTGCCATGGGTATGATTGAGATGGCCAAGAACCAAGGCAGCATCATACATTTCCAACCCAATCAGGGACGAGAATATGGACAGTGTGAGAAACAGGTCCAGCGTTCCAGGAACAAGCAGTTGAGGGAGATGTTCCCTGAAGGCTTTGGGATACACCATGCTGGAATGCTTCGCTCTGACCGCAGCTTGATGGAGAGCATGTTCACTAAGGGTTACATAAAGGTGCTTGTGTGCACAGCAACGCTGGCCTGGGGCGTCAACCTGCCTGCCCACGCTGTCATCATTAAGGGAACTCAAGTCTATGACACCACACGTGGCTCTCTAGTGGACTTAGGCATCCTAAACATCATGCAGATCTTTGGGCGAGCCGGACGGCCACAGTTCGACAAGCATGGCGAGGGAATCATCATCACCACTTACGACAAGCTGAGCCACTACCTCAACCTGCTCACCCAACAGAATCCTATTGAAAGCCAGTTCCTCAAAAACCTGGCAGATAACCTTAATGCTGAAGTTGCCCTGGGCACCGTCACCAATGTAGATGAGGCAGTGAAATGGCTCGGTTATACCTACCTGTATGTACGGATGAGGGCTAATCCACTAGTATACGGCATCAACCACAAGGCTTACCAGATGGATCCAGGCTTGGAGCTGTACAGGAGGGAGCTGGTGATGCAGTCAGCCAGGGATCTGGATAAGGCGCGGATGATTCGCTTTGAGGAACGCACTGGCTACTTCTCCTCCACAGACCTGGGTCGGACGGCCAGCCACTTCTATATCAAGCACAGCACCATAGAGATGTTCAATGAGGTGTTCAACTCCCAGAAGACAGAGGCCGATATCCTCAGCATTGTGTCCAAGGCTGAGGAGTTTGAACAGGTCAAAGTACGTGATGAGGAGGTGGAGGAACTGGAACAGTTGTTGCACAAGTACTGCGAGTTGCCGGCTGCGGGTGGGGTGGAGAACAGCTACGGCAAGATCAACATCCTTCTGCAGACCTACATCGGCCGAGGAGATGTGGACAGCTTCTCCCTGATCTCAGACCTCTCCTATGTGGCTCAGAATTCTGCTCGTATCATCAGGGCCCTGTTTGAGATAGCCTTGAGGAAGTGCTGGCCAGCTATGACTTATCGTCTGCTTACCCTCTGTAAGGTGATCGACAAGCAGCTGTGGAGCTTTGCTCACCCCCTCCGACAGTTCCCTACCCTTCCCAACACAGTGCTGTCACGCCTTGAGGAGAAAAACCTCAGCCTGGATAAACTGAAAGAGATGAGGAAGGATGAGATTGGTCATATGCTGCACCACGTAAACATCGGGTTGAGGGTTAAGCAGTGTGCCCACCAGATCCCCTCGATCACGCTCGAAGCTAGCATCCAGCCAATCACCCGTACCATCCTCCGTGTGAGCCTTGTCATCACCCCTGATTTCAACTGGTTAACGGAGGTGCACGGATCCGTGGGTGAACCTTGGTGGCTGTGGGTGGAGGACCCAATCAACGACCACATCTACCACTCCGAGTGCTTCATCCTACAGAGGAAACAGGTGGTGACAAAAGATCCTCTGCACATTGTGTTCAGCATTCCCATCTTTGAGCCTCTACCCTCCCAGTACTATGTCAGAGCTGTGTCGGACCGCTGGCTTGGTGCCGAAGCCGTCTGCACAATCAACTTCCAGCATCTCATACTACCAGAGAGGCATCCCCCTCACACAGAGCTGCTGGACCTACAACCACTGCCCATAACAGCCCTGGGAAATAAAGAGTATGAGAGCCTGTACAAGTTCACCCACTACAACCCCATCCAGACGCAGATATTCCACACGCTCTACCACTCAGACACCAACGTCCTTCTGGGGGCACCAACGGGCTCCGGCAAAACCATTGCTGCAGAGTTGGCCATGTTCCGTGTGTTCAACAAGCATCCAACATCCAAGGTGGTGTATATCGCTCCCATGAAGGCCCTTGTCAAAGAGAGGATAGAGGACTGGAAGCTCCGAATAGAGGAAAAGCTGGGAAAGAAAGTGGTGGAGCTGACGGGTGACGTGACGCCCGACATGAGAGCAATCGCACAGGCCGACCTCATTGTCACCACACCAGAGAAGTGGGACGGGGTGAGCCGCAGTTGGCAGAACCGCAGCTATGTCCAGAAAGTAGCCATCCTCATCATTGACGAGATCCACCTGCTTGGGGAGGACAGGGGTCCAGTGCTGGAGGTCATTGTATCCCGAACTAACTTCATTTCCTCCCATACTTCCAAGAGTGTGCGTGTGGTTGGCCTTTCCACTGCTCTGGCTAATGCGCGAGATCTGGCTGACTGGCTGGGGATCAAACAGGCAGGCCTGTTTAATTTCCGTCCTTCAGTGCGTCCGGTGCCCCTTGAGGTTCACATCCATGGTTTTCCAGGACCACACTACTGCCCCCGCATGTACAGCATGAACAAGCCAGCCTTCCAAGCAATCCGCAGCCACTCTCCAGCCAAACCAGTGCTGATATTTGTGTCCTCACGCCGTCAAACACGCCTCACCGCGTTGGACCTGATTGCCTTCCTGGCTTCAGAGGACAACCCCAACCAGTGGCTGCATATGGATGAGAGAGAGATGGAGGCCATCATTGCAACTGTGAAGGAATCCAACCTGAAACTCACACTGGCGTTTGGGATTGGCATGCACCACGCCGGCCTGCATGAGAGAGACAGGAAAACCGTGGAGGAGTTGTTTCTTAACAGTAAGATCCAGGTACTCATCGCCACAAGCACACTAGCATGGGGGGTCAATTTCCCTGCCCACTTGGTGATCGTCAAAGGAACCGAGTATTTTGATGGAAAAACCAAGCGCTACATTGACTATCCCATCACAGATGTTCTGCAGATGATGGGACGTGCAGGCAGGCCGCAGTTTGACAACCAGGGCAAAGCAGTCATCCTGGTCCATGACATAAAAAAAGACTTTTACAAGAAATTCCTCTACGAGCCTTTCCCTGTGGAATCCAGCCTCTTGAGTGTGCTGTCGGACCATCTGAATGCCGAGATTGCAGCAGGCACCATTAACTCAAAGAGCGATGCCTTAGACTACATCACCTGGACGTACTTCTTCAGACGACTAGTCATGAACCCCAACTACTACAACCTGGAAGACATCAGCCAGAAGTCTGTCAGTACGTACCTGTCCAACTTGGTGGAGATAAGCCTGAGGGATCTGGAGTGCTCCTACTGTATAGAGATACAAGAGGATGAGCGCACCATCAAGCCACTGACCAGTGGTCAGATCTCCTCCTACTACTACCTGAAGCACCAGACCATCCGCATGTTCAAAGAGCGGCTGAGTTCCGAGCTGCCCATCCAGGAGCTCCTCTCTGTTCTCACGGATGCAAAGGAGTACGCAGAGCTCCCAGTCAGACACAACGAGGACCAAATGAACATCGAGCTGGCCAAGGAGCTCCCTCTGCAAGTGAAACCACATTCCTTCGACAGCCCCCACACCAAAACCCACCTGCTGCTACAGGCCCACTTCAGCCGAACCCCGCTGCCCTGTAGTGACTACAGCACCGACACCAAAACGGTTCTGGACAACACCATCCGTGTCTGCCAAGCTATGCTAGATGTAGTTGCCAACGAGGGCTGGCTGGTGACCGCTCTCAATGTATGTAACCTGGTGCAGATGGTTGTCCAGGGCAGGTGGCTGCACGACTCGTCATTACTGACGCTGCCCCATATTGAACAAAAGGACCTCCATCTGTTCAACAAGAAGGAGACGGGTGGGGCTGGAGGCTTCAGTGGACCAATCGAAGGACTACCTGAGCTTATCACCGCCTGCGAAGGAAGAGAGAGCAGGTTCACTGCCATTCTTGGTCAGGGGCTGCAACCAAGTCAGATCACCCAGGCGTGGTCATTCCTCAGCCATCTGCCAGCGGTGGAGGTGGGGCTGCGCGTGAAAGGCTGTTGGGGTGAGTGCCGGGAACAGATGGCGCAGCCGGTTCCTGCCGTTGTGCGCGGCAGTCTGACGGAGAGAAGTTGGATGGATGTCCACGCCGACCAGGAGTACGTCCTTCAGGTGTCACTGAGACGCGTCAATACTGGTCAGAAGAGAAGGAAGCAAGACGGAAAGGCCCAGGCCCCACGTTTCCCCAAGGCGAAAGACGAGGGCTGGTTCCTGGTTCTCGGAGAGGTGGACCGCAGGGAGTTGCTGGCCGTCAAACGGGTTGGATATGTGCACAGCCGGAGACTTGTCTCTGTGGCCTTCTACACCCCAAAGATGGCTGGGAAGTGTGTTTACACCCTGTACCTGATGAGTGACTGCTACCTGGGACTGGACCAGAGGCATGACATCCACCTCAATGTAACCCCTGCCAGAATAACCGCCAAGGAGGTCGATACCAAGGTGACAGATGCCATGAATAATTTGTCCCTCAAGTGACACAGCATATACCAGCCAGCATTGGCCAATGGCCATTCACCATTGTGTCAATAGGCAGAGATTTAAACTCCATTTGTGAAGTGAGGGGCAATCTTAAAATATCTTTGTGATAGGTGTGTGAAGCAAGAAAAACATTTTTTGGATTGATTGAATACTTTGTTAGTCAGAATGAGAAATGTCAAACAAATATGTTCAGAAGCATCTTCCGTATATCATAATGGAAGATGTTTCTGAACATATTTGATTGTTTGATCACTTCCACTGGCTTCAGCCTAAACGTTTTTGGTCTTAAAAGTGTGAATAATCACGATGAAATGATCAAATGAATGCTTAAAATGAAGTGAACTCTCCAATCTTAAAATAATAACCCTGAAATAGCTTATAAGCTCTCAACGTGTGATGCATGTGGCATCCCCACTTTTAAGCCCTCGGCCAAACAAATCATCACTATGGGGATACGCAGACACCCAAAGTTGGGCATAAGAGGGGCTGGCGTCCCTCAAAAAATATAAAAAAAGGCAATGAAATAGTTATTCTGAGTTCTCCCAGCAGAACAGTCTCGCCTGACCAACTGCAAAAAACTGTGTTGGAGTGCCTGGCCAAGGCATGGTCAGGAAGAACTCATTCATAGAACTTTACCCCTGTCCCCTGGACCACCCGAATGACTGTACGCATATATTAACTCCTTGGTAGCCATTTTGCCAGCTTGTAGCGCCCCCTTGAGGTCCAGAGAGCCATTTATATGCATTAAGCAATTGATTGATTATCTCAAACAAAAAAAATCACAAACAGCAGTTGTATACATTTTTTTTCACACATATTTCAGAGTGTAACTAAAGGGTTAATTCCACCCACCCCTGCCGATCGCATCATCGGTAGGAAAAAAAAATCTTCCACCATTACAACATTACACAGGAGAAACACGCACACGTGAGATTTTAGATCCCGCGGGATTTCAAATCTCGCCAGACTTTAAATCCTGCAATATTTCAAATCTCATCTTAACGTCTTTGGCACCCGTTACATGGCTCGTTTATGTAAACAAATACTCGTCTTAACATCCATGGCAATTAAACAGTTAAAGGTAATAGAGGCAACTTTAGTGTGTACTACAAACACTGTGTTTATAAAGAGATTTGTTTAAAAACAGAATCTAACTCCACCTCACCTCAACTCTATTGGCTCATTATGAATCTGCTGGAGACTGCTGCGCTGTGATTGGATACCCCCCCCCCCCCCCCCACACACACACACACACACACACAAGGCACCACCTTTCCTGAGCCAGATGAATGTTTTATTTTCATGATTTGTTGACAACAAGAAAGTTCTGGACTGTCTGGATGAAGCAAATGTCTGTCTGCAGGGAAACAGCTGCAGCATCAAAGTAGAAGCAATGTAGAGGGGGGGAAAGGCAAAAAATATCTATACTGTATATCCATTCTGATTTTTGGCTAAAAGGTTGCCTCTACTACCTTCAAGCGTTATTACCACCGTTATAGATAAAACAGTAAAATAAGGTTGAATAAAACTTCCTACTTCATACTTATACTGTATCTGTCTTCACACACCTGTTGGTCCTTGTCCTTCTCCTGCTTTGGAATGCGATGTCTCCTTTTCTTCAGACCTCCGGCAGTGTGGAACGCAGTGGAAGAGCAGGATCCAGCAGACACACCGTTGGGTCTGTCGTCCTCCGCTCCAGGGGCAGGGTCTAGTTGGGCACCAGACTCATCCTGAAATGGATTGACAGTTATACTTTAGACTATATCTAAACATAAAAAACAACAACAGATTATACAGGCCCAGTCACTAATATACAGATTATATATTATACTTTTGAAAAATATTTTCTGTAGTGCCACATTAAACAAAAAAAATATAAAAAAAAAATATATATATATATATATATATATATATATATATATATATATATATATATATATATATATAATATATATATATATATATATATATATATATAAAAAAAAATATATATATATATATATGCTGTGGTGCTGGATGTGGGATAAATGTGTTTGAAAGACCTAAAGCTGAAATGTGTGCAGACAGACCTATTGAAACCCTTCTTGATCTTTAAACTAGGAGGGAAAATGCTCACAAAATGTATTTTCTCCTTTCTAAATGACATGTTTGTGGTCTTTGGGGACACAGACGACTAGACACAGTGAACAATTTGAATGACAGTTCAGGATAGTCTAACAAATGCGCTTAAATGAGGTGAGGCGTGCTTTTATTATGTCATCATACAGTACATGCTCTCATTCTGGCCAATCACTATGTGACTCTTCACGTTCTTCTTCAATGTTTGTGTTTACACAGGTCCTCCAAACTGGACATAGAGGGCCCTGTACTGTATGCCAAAACGCAACTTGTTGTGTGCCACCTTTGTCCCTGATGATATATGTATCTTTCATGATGAATACATATTACGTGAATGAACATCATGCACTTATTCTCACCTCCAGTAGAATGGTGAGCTGGGCATTCCTATAGTCATCACCATGAGTGTCAAGAGTCTTCATAAGAAACCTACAATGCAATGAAATGGATGTCGAGAAAGCAGTGGTAAAGACAACATAGAATACCAAGTAATTGAAATAGCTTGCTCCACTCACATATTAAGAAGGCAATTAGAGTCACCAGAACCAAAGATGGGTGTTTTTGATTAATTATACCATGATGATTAAAATAGAGTTTGGGTTAGGGCTTCAGGTTTCAGTGGGTTATTGGCGTGTTCTGATGTAATTGTTGTAATATTAAATATATAAAAATACCGACTCAAGCAACTTAAAAACTGATCCCAAAACAGTTCAACTAGCCAATCTACATTGACACGATGTGAGCTTGTAAACAAGCCATTTACTATTCAGAAATGTTCTTCGAAATAGTAAAAAAGGCAAAGAAGTTCAGGGATAAGGGGTTTAGCGTGTGATAAAAATAGAGCCCTTATTGTTTTGCCACTTATCTGCGGGGCCAACATACTCATGGTAGGCCCATTGGTCCACAGGTTCAGAGATCACTGATGTAAACTGTACCGTCTCTCTTTCTTCATGCGTCGTGTTAGTCTCTGGACCTGGTGAAGACGTCCAAGGATCTTCTGGTTCACCTGATACAGACATTAGGGATTTTTTTCAATTGTTGTGGCTATTTAATTAATTACTAACTCCAGTGTCTTTGATTGGGTTGTGTAGTTTCACAATTCAAATACTTTTAAGTACATAGAACTTTAAGCCATTTTCTTGTGCCACAAACAGTTCAATAAATATTTCAGAATATATTTCATTTTTAAGGCTATAACCATGACATCTAGGATCTAGG
This sequence comes from Benthosema pterotum, assembly GCA_039105355.1. NCBI lineage: Eukaryota > Metazoa > Chordata > Actinopteri > Myctophiformes > Myctophidae > Benthosema > Benthosema pterotum. Next base: position 11,182,322 of record CM076967.1, on the reverse strand, counting down.
TTGAATCATGACCTGAAAACATTTCCTTACGTGTCAAAATAAGCTATTTTAAAACGGCAGAAAATATATATATTTAATAAATATAGTATATTAGTATATAGTATATTTGTTCTAAAATATTAAAATGTGTTTTGGCACAGAGTGGAATATTTTACGGTTCTGGTGATTCATTCACCAGTAGACTGGACGGTGACGGCTTATATTTTTACTATAATCATTTTGAAAATCACTATGTGAGAAAATAATGGGACTTCTATCTGTGGTACCACACTTAAAGCCCTACTTCCGCCGCCATGCCCCTTTTTCTCTCTACACTATTGTGTTCATTCTTGGCAAATAACGTAAACCTCACAGTAGTGCAACATCATTGAATGTAAATGTATAATATAGGGCTTTGTAGGAACAAATGAAAACGGCCTCTCAATTGTTCATGAAAAGTAAATTAATAATCAATTACTTTGATCAAATAATTGACAGTTGCAGCCCTAAAAAAATAACATACCTGTTCTATTTCTTTGCACCTCTTACTGAGAGCCAGGTATTTCCTTTTGTTCAGGGCTCTGATCTCTTCGTCCTCTTGTCCTCCGTCCTCTATGAGCTCCGTTCCCCCTGGTCCTAGCTCCACCTGTTGGCAGTAGAGCCCAGACAATGGTACATCTTTGTGATGCTGATGATCCTGACTTTGGAGAGCACGGATTACAGATGTACATACATAAACATTGTCAGTATAAGATTGGCCCAGTTGAGTGCTTCGGCAAATTGACGCACACACATTTCTGTGCATTGTTATGTTGTTGTAGTATCCTACTGACTTTAACTTGCCAATGAGGAGCTCTGTCCTACTACTACTACTACCTAACACTCTCCCCGCTGACAGGGGCCTACCCAACCTCGCATCACCAGGCTTTCCGCAGGTCAAACTAGGGCTAAGAACAGCAATATACACTTATACACACACTATATCACATTTCTGATCACAGCTATGGACATTTTTACTAGGACAAGGAGCATTTTTGTGCAAGTTTTGACATGGCACGTGCTATTTAAAGCAGAATGGAGTTTAGGTCATTATTGTGCCTCCCCATGATATTGATGGAGGGCACATGGATTTGGGGCAATCATTCTCCCACATTTTTGCCAAGGGCTTCTAGGATAGAATTCAGTGATCGACACTAACAAACCATCACGCAAAATCTGCAATTGCACAATCATTTCACTAGCAAACTGGACTATAATGTTGATCGGAACAGGGGAGTCTGGTGCTCTCTGGTGGAGCTGTTGCCTCCGTGACTCGACAATATGGATGAATATGGGTGGATGCTCGACAAAGCTGAACAGCTACTTATTAACATATAATTAGATGGTTTGTTTCAGACTGCTTTTTTTAATCAACGTCATGTGCCAGTCGGTTGGGCTTGACATTAATACCTCCCCCGGGCTCAACTCCACACCACCAGGTTCCAGTTCTGCTTCCAGGATGTGGCCTCCAAAGAGAGGAGGCAGCGCCAAGCCGGAAAAATCCTCCATCATCTCAAGAGAACAGCAAAGACAGAAACACAGACAGCCAGAGAAATATAAATACACAGAGACAATGTGGTGATGATGACGCACTAGCAACGGACAACTAAAACACACACTGAACTGAATCCTGTGGATAGACAAGTGACACACACACACACACACACACACACACACACACACACACACACACACACACACACACACACACACACACACACACACACACACACACACACACACACACACACACACACACACTCCCCAATGGATTGATTTGGAATGATTCCAAATGGGAATCATGCTGCTGTTTCAATCCATTGGAATTTCCAATGGATTCAAACAGCAGCATTATGAGCAGTTATTTATCAGATAGACAGATGATACACAGTCAGGAAAATCAGTGGATTGGGTTTGTTATAATACAACGTGGTTTGAATGTTAAACCTACTTACATTTATTAGGGCTCAGATCAGCTCACTGGTGCTCTGAGTCTGCTGTAGTGGAAACTGTCTTGCTTTATTAAACCATCCACTATGTCATCGCATCGGGTACATCCTTCTTCTATTATGTATAGAAAATGAAATACAATTCAAAAATAATGTTTTGGGAGGAAACAAAACAACATTCTGGTTGCCCACTCTACACTGTTGTTTTCACGCGACTCCCGGGCGCAGTAAATGTACGTCACAGTCAGAGCCTTAGAGAATAGACAGTTATGCGCAAACTCCGTACGTTTCGTGGGGTCAGCTCGAGACAACAAATAGGGACAAGTCGTGGGTAAAATTCTTAGAGTATGCGTTGGACTCAGGCAACAGCCCACACACATTTAACGATTTGAAACATTTATGTATATTATGTATGTATATTATACAAAAAAGAAAGAGAGTTTAGTTGTTACGGTAAATACTTAATAGCTCTTATTATTTGCGGGACCCTCGTTGAAAACAATGTATTTCTAACTCCGGTTTGTCCCTATATATAGGCTGCTTGAACACCGCACGAGCGCTCAGTTTCTGGCCCCTCAATGTCGCAACTCTTCTACTAGATGGCTGGTCACAGTCAAAGCATCTATATCACAGACTACATTTCCCATGAGCCCCAGCTGCAGTTAAACTACAATTCACAATGGCAGGTGCGAACACATCTTGTTTTGAAGCATTCCTAATCCTGGGATATATTTCTTTGTTTTAGATTATCTGATGTACTTGTCTGGCAGCTTGAATGTTAGCGTTTATTCCGAAGAAACTGCGCGGCTGGTTCCCGTGGAAGCTGTGGCATTTATTCATTTAAAGAACAGACATGACCTTGGTTGTGTTGCTAATGCTGGCTAGCTGCTGGATGGTTTTATAGCTGACAAGTTGATGTGTTTAGTTAAATCGTCTTTTTCTTTTCTTTCCAGGAATTGGAGCATTCCTCAAAAACGCCTGGAACAAAGAGCCAGTGATCTTTACAGCATGTACTCTTGGCTTAATGGGTAATGTCACCATGCAATCTATCAAATTCAATTCACGGTAGCTTTATTGGCACGAGAAAACACAAACGTTTACATCAGTGGTTTTCAACCATTTTTGATACCAGGGCCCACTATTTATTCAGCATTTGAGCCACGGACCACCATTTGATGACATTTTAGCCCCGCAGGCACCACCCAAAACTAAAGATTTCTAAGTACTTTTGTCCACAATTCAGGCTGTATTTCAGAAGCAAGCAAAAATTACCTTTAATCTTCTAGTTGGGCCAAATCAGATGATGAATATTTCAACTCTTGAAAATGTAAAAAATAAAACGGGTCCATTTGGTTGCATTTTTACACTCAAGAGTTACATCTGGTTAACCAACTTGGCTGGGGACCACCTGGAACCCTCTCAAGGACCACTGGTGGTCCCCGGACCACTGGTTTACATTAACAAAGCAAGTGTCATAAATACAATACAACAAAGGCGGTTGAAAATGAAGAAAGTATATACCCTCACACCTACAATTTGAGAGTACAGCATTTTGTACACGAAGCTATGTCGCATTGTATTGTGCATGTTCTTATAACGGGCTATAGAGCTGACTATCTCTATTTCTATATGTGTAGTGCTAGTGCCCCATCCACATAAAATATCCTCTGTGTTGCACAGCTGGCATACATTTCCAAAGAGGGGGCACATGATTTGAAGACAAACTCGTGTCATATAGCCAAAGTTTCAAAATCTATAACGGTATATAGACGATGCAGATACTAAAGAAGTAAACGTGTTTCTTCTTATCTTTAGAATAATTTGAATAGAGTAACTGTAGATGAAAGCATGAACTGTATGATTGTTATTGACGCTATGTGATGTTTTCTCTCAGGCTTGGCCCTACCACTGGTTAGTCCTTGGACCAAGTACAGCGCGTTGATGAACCAATCGACGCCATACAATTATCCGGGTAAGCTGCTGAACACGTTTTAGTGTTCTGTTTCAGTAACACTGCATCTGAGGGTGATATCTCTATACCTACATTAAATAAAGTAATCAAAAAATCTATTTGTTGGATTACCTGTTGCATCCCTGCTCGAAATCGAAAGGGTTGAAAATCCTCGAATAAGCTAAACTCAATTCCCTTTCTACCTGCTTCCAGTGCCAGTGAGGGATGACGGAAAGATGCCGGACGTCCCTGCACATCCGTCAGAACCCCTGGGCAACAAACTAGAGTGGATGAAGGAGTTATGAGGCTGTTGTTCCCGTTTATCTGTACAGTACCACAATAAAGATTCCTTATTTGATACCACTGTTGTATTTTATGGCTTCTCAGTTCTCGTTGGATCATATTTCCAACAAAGTCTGGATTGGATATGACAAGTGAAACCTTCTAGACCAGTGGTTTTCAACCTATTTCATACCAGGGCCCACTATTTATTCTGCATTTTAGCATTTTAGCCCCCAAAACTAAAGATTTCGTTTGTCCACAATACCGGGCTGTATTTTAGAAACAAAACAGTCCAACACACAAATCAAAATGACCATTCAAATTCTCTAGTTTAGGCTTGGGCTAATTCACATGATGAATATTTTAAGTCTTGAGTGTAAACATGAAACCAATACAGTCTCAAGAGTTACATCTGGTTAACCAACTTTCCATCGTTTAGCCTGGGGACTCCCTGGACCACTGGTTGAAAACCACACTTCTTTTGACGCTGACCAGGCAACTCATCATCTTTGTCACACAAACAGTAACAGGTGTAAAAGTGGATGAGCAGATTGGGTCTGGCACTCCTCAGTTTAAATTATATTTACCTCAGCTCATAATTGTAATGGACCAATCAGAGCCCACTATTCAAAGTGGACACTCGCTCCCGGCCTAAAGTGTTAAATAAGAAAAGAAAAATGCTTTCTACTTGAATTGTTGATTATAAGAAGTCCCTCTCTGTTAGAGGGAGAATCAAATCAAAATATATTTAAAATAAATAATTGACTTTTTTTGTTTTACCCCCAAAAAATTGAAATTGAGGTTTCAGAGAAAGAAATCGAAGGTTTTATTTTTATTTATTTATATGTATTACTTTTTTTTGCTATGGCAAAAGTTTGGTTAATGTCAAACAAATTCGCTTCATTCTGCAATGGTGTAAATTAGATCCCTGAACTTGAAGTAATGTTTTGAAGTACTATTTGATTTCTGAGTTGCTTTCCTAAAAATATAGTGGAGTGGAGACCTGGTTCTTTCCTTCATAGAATATTTAAATTTATTTAAAGACAAGTCAGTATTCAACATTCCATGTGGGGAATATTCATCCTAAACAGAATTCTGCAAGCAACAATGGCTTCAACAATCATAAGTTTCTTTAGATTCAACAAAAGTACAGCTAGTTTACATCACTATACATTTACAACAGACAGAACAGTAGAAATTAGTGTGCAGTGTTAAATCAATATTTTACCTCAGTAGAACATTTTCACCTTTTCCTCAAAAACTAGTCCCATAATAAAATCTGATTCTCTGTCAAAATATTTTAAGTCTGTTCAACGTTATCCACATTAACCATGGCTAATGGTTGTATACAAAGATCACAATGATCACAAAGCATGTGACATATTGTGAGCTTACAGATTGGCAATTGTCATCATTTGTTGTACAAAGAAGTAGACTATTTTGTTTATTTCTTTACCAATCCAACTATCTGTGTATGTGCCTGTGTGCCTGGAGAGACCTATTGCTCCTTATAACTACAGGACTGAGCGCTAAAAAGTGAAAATGTTCTCAAAATGCAGGCCACTTTAATGAATACAAATTAAAGTTATACAGGCATGGGTTGTTTATAAGCACTTTCTTTTTTACATAAACATAAATCAGCATTAGCTATAACCATTAACATTGACATAATAAGTCATTTAGGTACTGTTAGAAGACTTACAGTAACATTGCCACAGAATGCTGGTGGGTGATCTGTTGAATATAAGCATCATTACAAAGGAAAAACAAAACAAAAATAAAATCTTAGAAATTCTGTTTCAAGACAGTTTGGACGGCAGACATGTCAACCCGGACAGAAGAAACCATCTATCTCAGTTTACAATGACTGAAATTCAAATGACTACAGAGCTACTGTACAGAAAAGAAACACTATCTCTACTTTACCATTAACACTTGCTTAGACGCCTTTCAACTTCCAAAAACACCTCCCTTCATCACTTTCAAAGTTACATTCCTCCGCTTAAAAAACACAATCCCGATGTCAGTCTTGGCTTTCACGTCTCTAGAAAGATTCTGTGCACTTGTATTTGGAAAATGTGCAACTACATTCCGTTTGATGTTTTATATTTATTTATCTGGGACTGAGATTAAATCAAGTTGGCCCAAAACCCCAAAGCCTAGGTGCTGCATTCCCTCATTCTTTACACTTTATACCTTCAACCACATAGCCCTTTCTAAAAACATATGTTTATTATAAAACCACTCTCCCAACTGTCATTTATCAAAGTAAAACCCCAGATTTAACTTCTGTGGAGACCTTTGAGCTCTTTTCCGTGTAGCATTTGCTCCACTTGCAGCAAAGGGAATGTTGAGGGTCTCACTCTTTCTTTTAACTTTGTACAATTATAATGCACAAATTTATTTATTTATTTCTCTGATCTACTAAAGGGTAGAATTTGTTCTTTGTCTTCACGATCAAACAAAACGTTCATCAGCTTTGTTTAATGCACTGATATCTATCAGATCTATTATATGTAATAAAATGTTGTTAACGCTCTTTAAAAATAGACTGATAAGCAACAGTTGACGCTCACTAAAGCTTAACGTTAAGATGAATTCATCATATTAACTGGAATCCAGTTTTAGGTATCTATACTATATAAACAAATCTGTCATTAAGAATTTTAACTGTGTGTGTACTGTATATACTGGTGAAGTGAAAATTAAACTAAACCAAAATAGATAGTTACATTACAGATACATGTTATATAACATATAGACAGCAATCAACCTAATTTTAAATAGAAACGGTTTGTACAATATTTAAAATTCAAAATGACATTAGCATATATATTTCATGTTCCTCTGCCCACTCCTGGAACCATAAAATTACAACAAACTATTTGACTGTTCTAAGCAAAAGAAAACAAGAAGAACAAACATTTACTCTAAGGGAGGAACCTGTCCTTTTTCCTTGTCACTTCATAGCGGAGAGTTTAAAATTGACCACAAATCAACAACCTGCCACTAGGAGCCAGTCCCTAAATGGGCTGAACTAAAAAAAAAATATGCTTTTTTTCCCAATATTGGCACAAAGACGAACCAAACTATATCAGCACTCGGTGGAGTGCAGACAAGTAGGCCGTGGCCTACTTGTGCGCGAGCGGAGCGGTCTAATACTTATGACCTTAGTTATAAAGGTCTCTTATTTACCTCGCAATTACGTCACCATTACATTACCCAATTACAATAAATCACCCCCTCCAGCCGGCCAATCAGAGTGCCCCAAGGGATGACGACCGTCGGACATGCACCGATCGCCTAACATGCGCCCGCTCCGCTCACGCAAGTGTAATAAACTAAATACAGATGACGTGAATGGGATAAATCCATCCCTGTTTGCAGGTTCACAATGTGGGGCCTCAATTAGACTTTTCCCAACATGTGTGTTGGGGAAAAAAGGGTTTCGTTGTTTGTGAGCTATTCTATGGTTATTTCTGTGCGACCTACTCACTATCAACATACTACTTTACCTTGTGTTTTTATAACGACTATCCTAGATCTATCCATTTATCCATACCTCTTCCCACCTGTCATGCCAAGGCATTGTTCCGTTAATATGGAGGTTTTTAGTGCTACATTTTAAATATTTAAAAACATCTCCGCAACTGTGGAATCAATACAGCCAGGGAGAAAAGAATACAACCTAACTATAGCAGTTGGCTCAACCATGGAAGACAGAACAGCAGTACATATATGATCGTTTCCATTCTTGGATAAGTTCCTGTCTACATTCAAACACACATACGTACATTTGTGAACCTGTGGAATCCTTGTACTTTTAAAAGTTTGGATGAATCGTTTCAAATAAATCAAATGCTACCTTCGGGAGTATGGTTCAAAATATGCTCGAATCGCATTAGATTTTCACATGGGTTGAGTGTGTTTACTCGATGATGGGGGCTGAGCGATCGTTGGTGACCGTTTTTCTGAGGCGGACGTGGGCAAATGGATTGGTCCTAAAGGGAGGAGATGAATATAAGACATATTCAAAAATATATCATCTGCAATAATACCCATGAGTATGATGTAAGAATAAATACATAACAACACAGTATTGTTGGAATGATGGGAAGCATCATTACAAAGACAGAAATATCTACCATTTGAAGATAAAGACAAATCACACCCAAAAATGAGGGGCAGTCTTATCATTGTGCATCATCCATTCATTGTCAATGGAAATGTAATCTTTGTGTAGGACAAAAAGTGCCAATTTGCTCTTCCACATGTATGATGTAAATTCTCCATTGTCAATGAAAATTGCACTGTATGTGTAAGATGAAAATCTGCACTATAGCTGAATATAGGAGAGGCTAGCACACATCAAAAACAAAATATATTTAACTTCTTGGTCTATATCCTATATATTATTGTACTTTTTCACGTTAGTCTGTACTCTTTGCCAAAACCGTAGGCTACGTTCCAGCATATAGCGCTCAATCATTGACTACAATACATCATGCAGTATCAAAATAAAGAACACAAGGGACTACTCAAACTGATCTTATAACCTTTCTGTGCTAAACTCCTACCTAAAGTTTTGAGCATAACTCATAATTCTCTGTAGTTCTCTAGAGTTCTCTATAGTTGAAGGAGCTCAATTTTATAATAACAATCATAAATACACAATTTAGATCCTTCATATCCAGTACAATATATTTACCTGGTTGGGGAGGGTGGCGGTGAAGCCAAATCTGAGGAGAGCTGAAATGCAGAGGGAGGTATAAAATAATGAGAACCCTGACAAACATAACCTTTTAAATAGACAGGTGGTTTTCAACCAGTGGACCTTGAGCGGGTATCAGGTGGTCCCCATGTGCCATAAACAAATTTTAAACATTTGGATTACTTTTTACAGTTTTAAGAACAAAAGACTACACAATTACCGGTAGAGGGTGTCTGTTGACTAAAATTCAGAATAAATAATGGACCTTTGACATGAAAACCACTGTTCTAAACTTCCTTCATGTCAATGAAAGCACTTCCACTGTACCTCTTGCATCAGCATGGACAGAGTGGGCCTGCTGGGAGGCTTCATCCAGTCCGCCCCGGCCTGGCCTTTCCCCAGAGGCCTCAGGCTGACCTGGTTGGTGTCGGCCATGCTGTAGGGCCGCGGGCGGAAGGTGCTGACCCTCTGCGGGGGGAGGGAGCGCTCCTCTTCAGACTCGGGGGTCAGGGCTGGGAGACCCCCGGACCCCAGCTTGTCCAGCTGACCCGTACTGGTACTGTTGGCCTTGGACAACAGCAGGGAGCTGTGAAGGTTAAGAAGACAGAGAAACAAAAACAAGTAAATGGTAAATTTACTATAGTGCCTTTATCCAAGGCGCTTTACATAGATTGTGCATTACAATCATTCACCCAATCGCACACATTCATACACCGAGGGCGGCGGAAACCATGCAAGGCACAAGAAGAACGTCAGGAGCAATTTGAGGTTCAGTGTCTTGCCTAAGGACACTTCGACACTACCTCTGAGGGAGCCCAGATTCGAACACACCAACATTGCGGTTGCTATGCGGCCAATGTAGCCTTGAGCCACCGCCGGGTTAAGACACAAAAGAAAGGAAATCCTTTATTACTGTGATCTAGCTTCTCGGCCTAAAGGCAGACCAAAATGATGTAATTGCAGAGGACGATAAATCTATTCCCCTGACAAAGTTCTTTTCAGCAATTCTTGCACCTTGAGGATTTTCAAGGTGCAAGCGGAACATAACCTCAAATTGCGAACGAACATTGTGTGTCAATGGTCAGAAAGTCAAGGTAATCTGTTCAAGAAACATTGTGGCATAGACCATAGACAGAGCTCTGGCTTCAGAGATTTGACAGTGGTATTTCTACTGTTTTGCTCTGTTTTATCTGGAAGCCTCAAAATGTCTCTGTGTCCTTATTTTGAGAGGCAGGAAATGGAGAGACCGCAATTCCATGTCGAAGTGGTCAGCGCTGTTGCTGTTGGACAGCAGCGGAGGTCTTTCGAGACAAGGCGGTGAGCGATGTGGACTTAAGAGAGCGGAAAGGTGGAGAGCATGGAAGAATAATAACTGCGTATCATTCCATAATCTGCGAGCCAATACGTGTAACGTCTCAGAATGCCGCGGATGTTGTGGAGGATCAAAGCATGGAAACGGGATCAAAGCCACGCTGATTTTATACATGACGACAATTCAGATATTATGCACAGCACTCTTTAATAAAACTGTATGAAGAGACTTTTACCTGTGAGCAAAAACAAATACTCAGGGGGGTAATAGTTCCTCCAACGGCGTTTCTGTGATTCTAAATATGCCACATTGCTGAATTTATAAAGCGTCAGGAGGGGTAGGAATAACAGTCGCAGTTGCACCCGCTCGGGTTTCAAGGTTCAAGGTTCATTGTTTTTCATTTGTCACACCAATGTATGTCGGGACATATAGAGGGACACAGATATTGTTTCCCACTTATCCACAGTGCAATAAAGACGAACAATAACGCAACAAGTACCAGTAGTGCAACAGATGAAGGAATAAAGTGCTAAATAAAACTATAACGAAGCTGAATTAAAACTATGACGAAGCTTAACAAGTTGCACTAGAAGTCGCTTCCGTGTCGCCTCATCATATAAAGCAAACATGCCCATACAGCAGTTTTTCCCAGTATGTGCCAATACCACATGGCTGTTTCTAAAGTGGTTCCTCACTAGTAGAAGCCCCAGGAGGGGTCCACGCGCACCCCCCGTATTTTTTTTTCTAGTCTGGTTTTTATTCATCCTTAGGACCTCTAAAATAAGAATTTTGATGATCCCAAGAACAAATTTTGTCCTTTTGGTGTTTTTTTCAATGTTTTGTGAGTCATACACGTGCTTCGAGATTACCGTCAAGAATGCCTGCGAGACTGTCTATTAGAGACTGTGGTACGCTCAAATTTTGAGATAGCCAGAAAGCAAATACACCATTGTTTTCTAGACAACCTCAGCTTTCCAATGAGACCATTCGCATCATGCTCCCATGTGAGAAAAGGGGACAAATACCTAATGATTCAAGTTAGAATAATATTTTGTGAAGGAAAAAAGGCCATCGATTATTTTCCAAAAGGTCCCTTGGCCTGTCACTTCAAAATATGTGAATGGAAATGGGTTACAGGGGTAGCTACAAGCCTCCCCTATCCAGACATGTCAAATTTATGCCAATCAAATGCAGTTTTGACCAAGAACCTTGCACTCTTGTGCATGCAGTACAAATGTAATTTATGCCCAAAATGCTGTATTAGTCAAGTTGTGCATTGCACATTGGGTTTTGTTTCTAATGTTGATGTTTAACGGTGATGGAATTACATTGTGTGTGTGTGTGTGTGTGTGTGTGTGTGTGTGTGTGTGTGTGTGTGTGTGTGTGTGTGTGTGTGTGTGTGTGTGTGACTGTGTGTGTGTGTGTGTGTGTGTGTGTGTGTGTGCGTGTGTGTGTGTGTGCGTGCGTGTGCGTGTGTGCGCGCGCGTGCGTGCGTGCGTGTGACTGACAGTAACCAATGGACTCAGCAGACTGAGCCATGAAGCCCATAGGGCAGGAACCTATCTCCTGTTTCTGTAGGGGGTGGCAGCTTGTTGTACAATAACCCCCTGGACATGATGCTAGTATGTCGCAGGGTCTTACCCCCAATCCAACCCTTGATGCTGAGTGCCCAGCAGGGAGGCATTGGGTCATGTTTATAGAGTCTTTGGTATGACCCGGTCGGAAATCAAACCCCAACCTCCCAGTCTCAGGGCGGAAACTCCAACCAGAACACTCCACTGAGTTGGTCACACAATCTTGGTACCAGAGATCAAATCAGCCTTCAACTTTTATGCATTTTCCTAAAACGCTTGAATTTGCCCAACTGCTGTGCTTGGCTTTCAAGGTTGTCCCAGGATGGTGATCTGCCTTTATATTTTGGAAATTCAACAGGGTACTCAGGGTACTCAACAGGATGCTGTTATCATCCACGTATGATAACAGCATCCTTAGGTTATCAAGGAATATCACTTCCAATCCTTGCCATGTTTTGTATGGAGAGTATAGGTTATTGCCTTCAGGAAGGATATATGCTGTTCCAGCATACAATAAGGTCAGACTGAAGAGGTCTTTTGTCCATCAGTCAACGTTGAGGCTAAATCAGGACTTTGTCCAGGACTAAAGTGAGCTGTGAACTCTGCTCTGTACCTTATATGTTTTCTATGTATGTAACTGTTTTTCTTTGCTGGTCCAGTGTGTGTCTTGTCAAATGTGTGTATGTTGCATACAAGGCTGCTGTGTCGCAAGACAAATTTCAGTGAAAACTGACAATAAAGTAATATCATATCATATCATTTTTACGATGCCAACTGGACCAGATTTAATTACATTTTTTTCACAAAAAATGCACTCAGGTCCTAACTTTGGATCACTGGATAATGATTTCCTTTTCCGGGGTGAGTATTTTTTGGTTTTGGGGCACTGTGTGGATGTTGAAGAGGCTGCCAATCTTCCTTTGTTTTTTACAAAGTACTGGTAACATGTTCTGTGCCAGCCTGTGATCCCTATGTCTATACCTTCTAGTGATTCAGGAATGTGGTCACAGATGTCCTTCATCCTGTATGGTGAGTTAAGGGGCTCCTGGCACTGGATGTTAAGCTTGAGATGAGATGCTTGAGTTTCTCACAGGTTCAATCTTTGATGCACTGAGAGGTGTGAATGTTCCTGGATCTTTAAGTTTTACATTATGTAAAATACATGTTTGCCTTGGTGTTGAATCACTAACCCTTGTTAGTTTCTGGCTTGGTCCAGACTCCACTGATATGGTGACAATTTTAAAGTTTGTGGCATGTGCTAGACAACAACTCTTCTAGGATCTGTGTAGCAATGAACAAGACAGCAGGTGAAATTACCTCTTTATACTTTGGGAGTCTACTGTCATTTAAGTTCTCAGCATATGGGACAGTAAATTGGCACCCGCTTCTACCGTTATCAAGCGATAATTCCCAGTAGGTTGCTTATCCATTTTAAGGATAGCATGTTGTCTGGAGCCTACTCACTGATAAGATGACAACTGCGATCTTATCCACTAATAACAGTCAAATCTGCTTGCGATTAGGTTTAGGGGTAGGTTTAGAGAAGGGTGTAGCAATGTTTGTAGCAAAACCCCTAGACCCCTCCAACCTAACCCTAAGCCCAAATCCCTGTCCCCTCGGAACAATGGGAGTCTGCAGAGCATGGCCATACTGAGACGAAAAAGTCCTGCTGATGACAACGTGATAACTGCGATCTTATCTACTGATAACGGTAGAACCCGGTGAAATTGGAGCCTGTCCATTGGTCAATTGGTGAAGGTCCATTGGTTACTGTCAGTCACACGCACGCACGCGCGCGCACACACGCGCGCGCACACACACACACGCACACACACACACACACACACACACACACACACACACACACACACACACACACACACACACACACACACACACACACACACACACACACACACACACACACACACACACACACACACACACACACACACACACACACACACACACACACACACACACACAATGTAATTCCATCACCGTTAAACATCAACATTAGAAACAAAACCCAATGTGTAATGCGCAACTTGACTAATACAGCATTTTGGGCAAAATTACATTTGTACTGCATGCACAAAGGTGCAAGGTTCTTGGTCAAAACTGCATTTGATTGGCATAAATTTGACATGTCTGCATAGGGGAGGCTTGTAGCTACCCCTGTAACCCATTTCCATTCACATATTTTGAAGTGACAGGTCAAGGGACCTTTTGGAAAATAACCAATGGCCTTTTTTCCTTCACAAAATATTATTCTAACTTGAATCATTAGGTATTTGTCCCCTTTTCTGACATGGGAGCATGATGCGAATGGTCTAATTGGAAAGCTGAGGTTGTCTAGAAAACAATGGTGTATTTGCTTTCTGGCTATCTCAAAATTTGAGCGTACCACAGTCTCTAATAGACAGTCTCAACTTGACTAATACAGCAGTTTGGGCAAAATTACATTTGTACTGCATGCACAAAAGTGCAAAGTTCTTGGTCAAAACTGCATTTGATTGGCATAAATTTGACATGTCTGCATAGGGGAGGCTTGTAGCTACCCCTGTAACCCATTTCCATTCACATATTTTGAAGTGACAGGTCAAGGGACCTTTTGGAAAATAACCGATGGCCTTTTTTCCTTCACAAAATATTATTCTAACTTGAATCATTAGGTATTTGTCCCCTTTTCTGACATGGGAGCATGATGCGAATGGTCTCATTGGAAAGCTGAGGTTGTCTAGAAAACAATGGTGTATTTGCTTTCTGGCTATCTCAAAATTTGAGCGTACCACAGTCTCTAATAGACAGTCTCGCAGGCATTCTTGACGGTAATCTCGAAGCACGTGTATGACTCACAAAACATTGAAAAAAACACCAAAAGGACAAAATTTGTTCTTGGGATCATCAAAATTCTTATTTTAGAGGTCCTAAGGATGAATAAAAACCAGACTAGAAAAAAAAATACGGGGGGTGCGCGTGGACCCCTCCTGGGGTTTCTAAAGTGCTGATTTACAACATTTCCTGTGATTCGGTGGATCGACAAGCTGAGAATGTGTCGCCTCCTGGCACATTGTACACTCCACACCGCCACAATATATTTTGAACTTGGGCAGGTTTCAGTATTATGGTGTGACTGACCTGCTGCTGAGGTTGTCATGGTTACCGGGGTGTGCCTGGGTGTAGGAGAAAGGGAACCAGCCTTTCCTGTTGATGATGGAGAGAGAAGTTACACTACATCAAACAATCAAAAGAGAAATGCATACAAGTGATCTGTTATTATTACATGACTACTTTCATAGAAGTACAAATAGCATGTTTTACCCCCACACGCTGTAAACTCCCATAAGCATGGCAAGCAATACGTCAGGCCAGTGGTTCCCAAAGTGGTGCCCGAGGAGCCCTAAGGGTCCTTGAGAGAGTTTCAAGGAAGGATCCCCTAGCTAAATCATAATTAGGCACCAGATGACCATTATGGGTCTGCAATTCAGAGTGTGCAAATGGAACCAAATGGACTCATGAGCATCCATAATGGGTTGATTTGGTTCCATGTGTACCATCTCAGAGTTACATTAACTGTGAATTTACGGGGGTTCGCAGTCTAATGCAAATCAAACTGAGGTTTGTTGAGAATCACTGCTAGAGCCATAAAACTGTTCCATCATGGGGGGTCTCTGCCTGGCATATCTTTGTAAATGGTGGTCAGTGGGCCAATTACTGTCATCCTTGACCTTGATGTTAAAAAATTGGGAACCACTGCTTTACTACCCAGACCATAATACTGTTGAAGACATTATACTGAAATTATGGTAATTCAATGAGCTTTCTATTATGTCTCTTACCTACTACAACACACAAGTACACAATTACAGTAATTTGTGTTCTGTATGAAATGACGGTGTTCAATCTTTCATTTATCCATCATAATTATAGTATTCTATATAATACAGCAGTGGTTTTCAATTTCAACCAGTGGTTAACCAGATGAAAAGTTGGTTAGCCAGATGTAACTCTTGAGAGCGTAAAAATGAAACCAAATGATCCATTTGGTTTCATTTTTACGCTCTCAAGAGTTATAATATTCATCACCTGACGTAGCACCACTTAATTAAGAAGTCTACACAATCAGAGAATGAAGAAAAATTGTCATTTTGATCTGTATGTTTGCCCATTTTGCTTGCGGAAATTCAGCCTGGAATTGTGGACAAAATCAAAAGAAATCTTTAGTTTTGGTTCTGTGGGGCTAAAATGTCCTCAAATTCTGAATGAACAGTGGGCCCTAGTATCAAAAAGGTTGAAAACCACTGTAATACAGTCGTGCTACCTACCGCCCGGTGCGCTCGTGCTGACCATAATGCCAGCCGTCTCTGGGCTCTGAGATGAGGAGGGTGATGCCGTCGCCGGGCAGGAAGTGAAGTAAACACGCTCCGCTGACCGCCCCGCCGTCCGACGCTGACGGGGTGTGAGCGAACACCGCCTCCACCCGGGTCGGTCCGGTCAGGGGCAGCATCCTGGGGAGACTGGAGCCTATGGAGGGAGAGGAGGACGAGGCTGTTTATCTGAGGAGATGCGTGTGTGTCTGTGTGTCTATTATCTATTATAGTCCTCAGGAAATTACATCTGACCACAAACTAGATCTACTGGATGTGTCAAACTGCCATATTATGCCACACAGTGTGCCCAGTGTGTGGAGAGGCCTCCTCCTCCTTCACATTCAGTAGATCCTGGGATCTTTTGTAGTTCCCTGGGGTGTAAAACAATCTATGTAAAGCGCCTTTATCCAACGCGCTTTACATAGGGTCTTCACGCACACAAATGGATGGCGAAACCATGCAAGGCACCAACCTTTATCAATACTATAATTAAGGAGTTGTCTGTCTGAATGTCTGTCTGAATGTCTGAAGCGAGCATAACTCATCACTGGCTGCACCGATCACTATGATTTTTCACACAGTCATTGACCATAACATTAGGAAGAGACTGAGGAAGCCCTTTTTTCAAATTAACAAATTGTTGATTAATAATGAATTTATTGGTGAATTAAATTTCCCCATTCGCTTAACATTGGCAATTCCCTTTTCGGCCACAGGGGGCAATGCAAATACCAACACACACACACACACACACACACACACACACACACACACACACACACACACACACACACACACACACACACACACACACTTTATGACTGGCCATTGCAGTGTCTGTGCGTGTGCATTAAAGCAATCCTTCATCAAATCCTTCATCACATAATGTGATGAAGGATTCACATTACCCACACAGTGAGTACATCATTTGGTGTTCATATATTCACAACGGGTAAGGCCCTAATCAGGAAAAATAAGGGGTTTAGAGTCTTGCTCAAGAACACTTCGACACAAACTCAGGGAGAGCGCGGGATCCAACTGGGAGCCTTCCGGTTTCCTACTGGCAACCCCCTACCCTGATCCTCTACTGTTCCGCATTGTGTTCAAAGGGGAATTTCACCCATTTACAATATTTTTCTGAGAGCGTACAAATGTGAACCAAATGGATTTGGTCCATTTGTACGCTCACAGAAAAAAAGCCTCTCAAAGAATATGATGATTGAATGATTTTTTCAGACCTCCATTTCTAGGAAACACAGAATGGGGGGACTTTTTTTTTTTTTACCATGTCCACACAACATCTCCATGGTATATTAATGACTTAGTAAAGCGTTGAAAACATTTGCAACATTTTTTCTGAGAGTGTAAAAATGGAACCAAATGAACCCGTTACTGTTCATTTGGTTCCATTTGTACGCTCTCAGAAAACAGAAGCATCTAAAGAGATCCATTAACATGGTGAAAATACAACTTGATGATCTCATCAAGATGTAGTGTAGGTGATGTAGGTGTTTGACCATGTTAATGATTTTTCTCCGGACCTCCATTTCTAGGAAACACAGAATGGGGAAACATTTTCATCATGTCCACCCACCACCTCTAAAGTATACTAATGACATGTTGAAAATGGGTGGAATTTCCCTTTAAGCATCACAAACAATGGGCATGCTTCTCATTCTGAAAACAAGCGCTTGCAGAGCAGACATGGTGGTTCAGCTTACCTCCAAAGCCGGCACTGACCATCCTCATCTCGCTGCCCGGCCTCCTGGGCAGCGGCAGCGTGGATGTGGCGTACATCTCCGACGCCTTCATCAGCAAGGGATTGTGGGACGGAGGAGGCCCCCCGGTGGCCTGCTGCTGCTGCTGCTGGTGCTGCTGCATCAGCTGCTGCACCGGAGTCATGGCTCTGGATCAGGGAAGATTTAACAAAATGTGTGACTGACAAATCCTGTAAAATAAAAGCTTTCTTCACAAAGGTGTCTACTATCACCTATCGATTTGTTCCAAGTCGTTTCCCTTGGGGAAATCTCAAAATGTCATTATGCTTTAAAGGTGATAGTCTGGATTTTTTTTAAAGTTAAGCTGTATGAAATACTTCCAGAGTCCCATGGTGGGAGTTCTACTTTGGTTTTGGTGAATTATGAAGTAGTTCTGGTCATTTTTGGGGGGTCACTGGGGGCCACGCAGTCAAAGTAAATGAATCCAAAAAACTAACTTGCTTTTGTTTGTACCTATTTCTAAAAATTTAGCACATCCTTTGGTCATTTTTCACCCCTCTATCACAGGGAACTACAGCATGTATTTTGTGTCCATACCACTATGCCCAAAAAGTGGTTCCCAAAGTGTGCTTGGGGGACCCCCAGGTGTCCTTGAGGGAGTTCCAGGGAGGGTTCCTGCTAAATGATAGTTTGGGCCATTATGGATCTGTAACTCTGAGAGTGTACTAGTGGGACCAAACTGGTCCGTATTACTCTCAGTGTGAAATTAACACTGATTTTACAATATGAATTGGGCAATCCAGAGACAGAAATGCCATTTAATAGGGGTTCGTAGACTAAAGCATCTCAAACTGTGAGGCTATGAAATGAAACTGGTTGAGAATCGCTGCTAGAGCCATAAAAATCTTCTGTCATGGGGGTCCTTGGCATATATTTTCTATATGCAAAGTCCGAGATAGGAGGTTGTCATGATTCTGAATACATTACAATACAAGTATTTTTGTTTTTTGAATATTTGCCATACATTTTTGGTCATGTGTCTAAAGGGGGTAACACACTGGATGCGTAGCGGGTCCAGCACACCGAAGTGCATTGCCATCTAGTGGTCAATACCGGTAATATCAAATATCAAGCTAATTAACACGTTGTCAATTAGCTTGCGGCAGGCTGTGTTACCTACCTGGACATAGTGGCGCTGTGGGGCAGCGGCAGGCTGTGTTACCTACCTGGACATAGGGGCGCTGTGGGGCAGCGGCGGGCTGTGTGTTACCTACCTGGACATAGGGGCGCTGTGGGGCAGCGGGGGGCTGTGTGGGGCGCTGTGTGTTACCTACCTGGACATAGGGGCGCTGTGGGGCAGCGGCGGGCTGTGTGGGGCGCTGTGTGTTACCTACCTGGACATAGGGGCGCTGTGTGTTACCTACCTGGACATAGGGGCGCTGTGGGGCAGCGGGGGGCTGTGTGGGGCGCTGTGTGTTACCTACCTGGACATAGGGGCGCTGTGGGGCAGCGGCGGGCTGTGTGGGGCGCTGTGTGTTACCTACCTGGACATAGGGGCGCTGTGTGTTACCTACCTGGACATAGGGGCGCTGTGGGGCAGCGGCGGGCTGTGTGGGGCGCTGTGTGTTACCTACCTGGACATAGGGGCGCTGTGGGGCAGCGGGGGGCTGTGTGGGGCGCTGTGTGTTACCTACCTGGACATAGGGGCGCTGTGTGTTACCTACCTGGACATAGGGGCGCTGTGGGGCAGCGGGGGGCTGTGCGGGGCGCTGTGTGTTACCTACCTGGACATAGGGGCGCTGTGGGGCAGCGGGGGGCTGTGCGGGGCGCTGTGTGTTACCTACCTGGACATAGGGGCGCTGTGGGGCAGCGGGGGGCTGTGTGGGGCGCTGTGTGTTACCTACCTGGACATAGGGGCGCTGTGGGGCAGCGGGGGGCTGTGTGGGGCGCTGTGTGTTACCTACCTGGACATAGGGGCGCTGTGGGGCAGCGGGGGGCTGTGTGGGGCGCTGTGTGTTACCTACCTGGACATAGGGGCGCTGTGGGGCAGCGGCGGGCTGTGTGGGGCGCTGTGTGTTACCTACCTGGACATAGGGGCGCTGTGGGGCAGCGGGGGGCTGTGCGGGGCGCTGTGTGTTACCTACCTGGACATAGGGGCGCTGTGTGTTACCTACCTGGACATAGGGGCGCTGTGGGGCAGTGGTGGGCTGTGCGGGGCGCTGTGTGTTACCTACCTGGACATAGGGGCACTGTGGGGCAGCGGGGGGCTGTGCGGGGCGCTGTGTGTTACCTACCTGGACATAGGGGCGCTGTGTGTTACCTACCTGGACATAGGGGCGCTGTGGGGCAGCGGGGGGCTGTGCGGGGCGCTGTGTGTTACCTACCTGGACATAGGGGCGCTGTGGGGTAGTGGGGAGCTGTGCGGGGCGCTGTGTGTTACCTACCTGGACATAGGGGCGCTGTGTGTTACCTACCTGGACATAGGGGCGCTGTGGGGCAGCGGGGGGCTGTGCGGGGCGCTGTGTGTTACCTACCTGGACATAGGGGCGCTGTGGGGCAGCGGGGGGCTGTGCGGGGCGCTGTGTGTTACCTACCTGGACATAGGGGCGCTGTGGGGCAGCGGGGCGCTGTGTGTTACCTACCTGGACATAGGGGCACTGTGGGGCAGCGGGGGGCTGTGCGGGGCGCTGTGGGAGATGGACAGCGTGACAGCCTGGGTGCCGTGGGCCGGGGTGGCCTGGCTGAGGGACAGCACTGTGGACGGGATGAGGCAGGGGGACAGGTTGGAGGTGCCGCTGGTCAGGAGGAGAGGACTCTGGTGGTTGGAGGTGGAGCTGGAGGTCGGGGTGCATGTACCGGGGAGGGATGCTGTCACCGTGACAAGAAACAAGTTGAAAGTGTTAATTGCGATTAAGATTTAAATTCTTGTTTTTGGTGTTGAACTTTTATTATGCATAATAAATGGAACCTATTATGAATAAAGAATGCATTCTGTTTGGCTGGTAATGACAAAATGCACCAGACAGACAAATATACAAAGAAATTGAATATAAACTACCGGTAGTTATTGTTAGTTACAAGTATTATTAAACTTATATAAACTTATTATTTCAGAGCAAACGTTTAAACTTAAATCTTTGCTTCCTGGAGCAACATATTCTCTGATGGTGGTCAGTATCCAATTACAACGTACATATCATTTCTGGGGTCCTGATTTTTTTTTTTTGTTTGTTTGTTTTATTTAGTTTCATTTTTCAAAAAAAACTGCCATGATTTAGAAGACATGTAGGTTTTAGACCTAAATGCGTTATAATGTTTGCTTGACTCCAGCCCTTAAATTATTTTCCATGGGGATTGAGGCCTGGTAACGTGGTCTATGGGGCCATCCATATTAGTTTAAAATCTGACTTACAGCAGCTGATTGGCCGACAGCCCTGTCACTCAACAGTGTCAAACAACAAACATGGCTGCCCCCCCACTGAGGTGAAACGCGGCCGTATCAATCGGGCCATTAAAGCGACCTATGATAAATAGTTTATTTAAAGAAGCGTGGGGTTTTATAAGCATCATAATCCATCGCATGGGGAGGGGTTTTCAGACTGAATAATGAAGTGAAACGAAATCATAATTCAGACTGAGTGTCAGGCAATTCGAATGTATGAACACAAAATAATTGTGATTAAATGATTTCATGTGATAATAATGGTGAGAGGCCTGCATGTACCGGGGCTGGAGCCAGTAGTGGTGCCGCCAGCAGCACTGATCTCTAGTGCCAATGGGCTACAGGAGGAGGCGCTCAGAGGTGTGCTGGTGTGTTGAGGGGATGCAGTAGCTGAGCCTCCACCGATGCCAGCACTGCTGCTGTTGCTGCTGTGGATGCTGCCTCCTCCGGATGCAGCAGCAGCACCAGCTGCTGCTGCTCCTCCATCCTCTCCCCCGGCGGAGGTGGAGGTAGCGGGCAGAGGGGAGCCCTGCTGGACAGGCGGTGGGGAGGAGGAGCGGTCACTGGGCGAGGCGGAGGACGAGGGCAGCGGGCGCGGAAGTTGCTGCTGCTGCTGTTGGTGGGAGCGGCTGGAATCTCCATTCAAAAGCGGAGGAACCTCCTGAACCGACAGCCTCTGAGGGAGAGAAAGAATATGAACATTTATGAAGACAAACGGAAAATATCACTTATAAAATACAAGTTGGATTTCTTTAGACGTTTCTTTTTTCTGAGAGTGTACAAATGGAACCAAATAACCAAATGAACCCGTTAGGGTTCATTTGGTTGCATTTGTACGCTCTCAGAAAAAATGTTGAAAATATGAAAATATGAACATTTACAAAGAAAAACAGAAAATATCACTTACAAAATACAAGCTAGTTGTGCCAGCACAGATGCGGCAGATTCTACTCAGAAAGCCCCTCATTCGGCCACACCAAAAACAAAATTGGATTGCATAACACTCCGTCTATATTAGATATCAAAGTCTCTTTAGAGGCGTCAATATTCCAAACGAGAAGCCTGTTGTGGTCAGAAATGAGGACTGAAGTATGCGTGCTACTGTATATCAAAATTCCAGAGAGCTTGGGAGATAAGCATTACGTATGTGCAAATATCACAGACTCAGTATGCAGGAGAAGTATAGGCCAACCCCCCAAAATATATTAACAAATAATCGGGATTGACATTATTTGTTGATATCAATGACATAACCCTATGGCGGCCTCACACATCATGCGGTCCAAAAAGGTCAGGCTACATCTACCGCTTTCCGCTATCTAAATGTCTAGGATCAGATTCCATGAGAATTCTCTGCAGCTCTTCCTCTAATGCCTCCACCTCCTCTCAGCTGTCACACAGCTGAAAGCGCATGCACATTTTCTCGCTCACAGAAAGCAGCCGTTGTCGCTGTGCAGCACAGTTGCTGTGCATGATATGTATGTACATTATGTATGACATCAGCATTATTCACATACAGTAACTGACTTGGAACATTTTGATGTCAACACCTTTGTACTTCTTTGAGCACTTTTTCCTACCACTGAACAACTCCCATCGTCAAAGAGTAATCTCGCATTGTCGTCATTGTTTTGTAGTCATCAGGCAGAAACCATCAATCTGGAACTAATTTCCACACAAACAGGAAGAATAACAATAAAAGCGTGACTTAAGTCTCTCATAGCCTGCAGCTTTTATTTGGAAAAAATTACTACAATAACGGTGACTACAACATGATGCAACGACATCATCCGTTGCCCGACCGGCTCATGTACCAGGAAAGGAATGTCACCCATCCATCCTACCATGATGGAATTCTCACCTGATCTACCTGGGCGGAGCCCACCAGCCTAGTGTGCCGGACGACCTCTGCTATCCCAGCAGCCCCGGCGGCGGCGCACTGCGGGGCGGTGTGACGCAGCAGGTTGAGGGCGCGCTCCGGGAGCTTGGTGGGCTGAGAACACGACTGCTGCCAGGAGGACAGCTTCTGGGACAGCAGCTCCCTCACCTGGGGACCATGGTTAATAGCATTAAGAGACAATGTTATGGAGTGAACTCAATCTGTAGGAACCATAGAGTAATAAAATAACAGAGACCGGACTGGAGCGATAGCCCCGCCCCCTTGCTGTTCATTTCAATACAAGTTGCTCATTGGCGCTTTGAAGCACCCGGAAGACCGCCGGAAGTGCGCCTATTTCCGCATTTGGGCACCAAAATTTGGTGCCCAAATGCGGAAGTATTTCTCCATGAACGCGCCCGACGCAAGGGATTATGGGAACCATGAACGAGCGCCGTCGCGAACGAGGAAAGGAAAAAAACATCAAAAAGCATCAAAAACAAGCTTGTGGGTTTGCATTGAGCTTATTATCTGTCATATAATACATCCGTTATGTTTTGAGAGGTAGTATATGACGTGAGGACCGCTGGTTTATTCAGAAAACAACTTAAAAACAAACTGCCCTGTCCGCGTGCACAAAGCAAACGAGCATGCGTGCTCTCGGCGCGTTCGTGCATGAATTCCACCCGCCTGCAGTACCAAACTTGGCCACCAGCGGGGGAGCTTCAAGCCTGGGGCCGCTGTCTGCCGGTGTGGTAGGAACCCATCAATAGGAAAGGAAAAACAGTGCCCTCTGCTATTTGTTTCGTTTTTATTTACATCTATAGCATACCTGTTCATTGTGCAGCCAGGGGGCCAAATGCGGCCCTTTGGCTGACTCTGAAGTTGGTTAACCAGATGTAACTCTTTGAGAGCGTAAAAATGAAACCAAATGGACCATTGTGGGCCCATTTGGTTTCATTTTTACACTCTTAAAGAGTTATTCATCATCTGAATTAGCCCAAAGTCTACACAATCAGAGAATGTGAAATAATTGTCATTTTTGATCGGTACGTTTGCCTGTGTTGTTTGTGTTTGCCTGTGTTGTTTGTGATTGTGAACAAAAGCAAAATAAATATTTAGTTTTAGTTTTTTCTTTAGTTTTAGCCCCACAGGGTTTTTTTTAGCCCCTGTGGGGCTAAAAAATGTTATCAAATGTTGGTCCTCTGTAGCTCAAAGACTGAATATATAGAGGGCCCTGGTGTCAATAAATTAAATGAATATTACGCAGACTTTAGTTCAGCCTTTAGTCTTGGCCCTCCACAATATTTTATGTACTGTATCTCATTTGGTCCCTTGGGGAAAAATAATTGCCTACCCCTGATCTATAGGATGTGGATAACATGATTTGGTCCGTCTGGTCTGCTATCCACTTCCTGTGGGGCGCTTGTGTTTCCATTCCCACTAACAACAATGTCTAGCAACGTTCTGAATGCCCCCCTGCTGACAGATTCAGTAGCACAGCTTAGAATCTGTTCTTGAAATACCGGATGTCGGAATAATAGCATTTCCGGTGCGGGGAAGAGGGTTTGACCGTGCGTATGTATGACATGCATACATTTGTGTTGTGTGACGAATACACAGTCAGAGTCGTGTTGGTGTACAGTACTCGTCAGGGTCGGATTGACGATTGGGCGTACAGGGAGGTCTCCCGGTGGGCCACGACCCGTAGGAGGCCGGTGGTATCATGGCATGATTTGACTGGTTTTGATTTTATTTAGAGATCCCCATTAGCTGCTGCCACAGCAGCTAGCTAGTTAAGGACTGGTTTTTGATCCCATGGGGCCCATTGTTCATTCAGAATTTTGAGCCACGGACGACCACCATTTGATAACATTTTAGCCCCCACAGACCCTAAAACTAAAGATTTATTTTGCTTTTGTCGACAATTCCAGGCTGGATTTGGGGAAACAAAACATACAGACCAAAATGAGCATTCATCTTTTACATTTTCTAACTAGACTTGGGCCAATTTAGATGAATATTTCAACCCTTGAGAGTGTTAACATGAAACCAAATGGACCCGCAAGGGTCCATTTGGTTTCATGTTTACGCTCTCAAAGAGTTACATCTGGTTAACCAACTATACCAGGTAGAATAGGTCCATCACGCGCTGGTTGTGGTGGGCCGGTCTAGGCCAAATCACGCGAAAAATGTCTGGGCCGATTTTTTCGCCCAGTCCACCACTGGTACGCGTCTCACCTTGCAGTGGTAGTTCATGAGCAGCTTGGTGACGGAGCACTGCCGGTCCACCAGGAAACAGTATCTCCTCCGCTCCTCGGTCAGCGCAGACTTGTAACCCACCGCAACAAGCGTGTCCAGTTCACCTTGGCGACGACTCATCAACTCCACAAACTGAGAGAAAAGAGTCCGGGACACATCTCATAAATCAGTATAGTTTCGGTACAAACGATATTGCGTGAACAAGCACATGCAAACCAAACCATGTGCATGTACGGGCATCAGTGTGCTGAGCTCAGTCTGCTCCCACAAACATGCTGCGTAAACATGTACACATGTGCAGTACAGTCTGACGCATGCACAGAGGTGCACACAGAAACACTAAGATACAGTACATGCAGAACTTTAGCTTTTTTGCTGGGGTCACTGCATTTCCAGGGGTGCATGAACAGCATTGTCCTGGTTACTGCGTTGGTATCTTAACATACAGTATACTGTAGATTTTCCCTCTCCCTCTGACTACCTCTCACTGATCGGCTCCGGTCTGACACCACACACAAGAGAAACCACAAGCCTAACTGTGCTGATTTATGTCAGGGACCTCCGATTTGGTCCTATACAGACACAGTATATATGGTCTGGGCACCATGCAGCCCATAGGTCTCTAGACAGACATACTCACACACAGCTTGAACTTTAAAGAACACGCATACCGGTACACTTGTGGAAAACACATGAATATTTACACAGAGGCACATGCACAATCAGTATATAAATACATTCACACACAAATACATTACATTACTTTGACACTTATTGTAAGGACAGAAAGGCGCAGAGAGGAAGATGTGACGTCACATCCTGTCTGCTGAGCTTTGATAACAAAATCCAAATCACCAAATATTGTCCCTCGACCTTCCCTGACCTTTTCCTTCCCATTTTTCCCTCCTCCCGTTTAATTCCCCATTTGTTTGCTCCACATAGCTCTAAACACCCTGCTTGCTAGCGCTCTGATTTCTCAAGTGAAAAAATAAAAAATGAAAATAATCCTAAAATACTTGTTCTCCGGGAGTTAGATCAGCTGACTCAGATTGCGCCGTTATTAACAAAAGGTGCCTGGTTCTCTCACAAACAACAAACACACACACATAAGTCTACCTTTTAATCCCCATAATGCTGGAGTAAAGCTGGTTATCCGGCTGCATAAAAGAGGGGAGTGTGGGGAAGTATATGCAGGATTATCATCAGTGCATTCGTTCTCTAACTCTCAAATAGAAAGAGGTCAATGTTCCCTTGTTACCTCACAGCTTGCTGAAATATGCTGTTATTGCATTGTCATCGACACTCGCACGCCAGTTCTGAAATGTCTACAGATGAACTGTTAATTACACTATAATCTTTATGTAATACCAGATGTCAACCAGTAGTGATCCTATGGACCACAGGATCTAAATATCTCAATAGAAGAGCAATTACAACCACAGCAATTGTGTTAGTTCTGTTGTATTCCATAATGTTGGGTAGATTTCTTATAAAATCACGCTCGTGTGAGGGGCCGCTGTTATCATACAACATCATCATACAGTACATCATCTCAGTAGCAATGTTTACACAAACACACTTAGATGGGCATAAGTGGCTAGTGCCCCTCGAAAACAAATACAGTATGAATTACTAAGGAGGTTTTAGACTAGTGTTGGTCAGGTGTGGGCTCTGTTACCTGCATCTCTCGGTCTCCATACTTGTTGGGGTGGCGGCTGCCCTGGCTCTTCCTGCGCAGCTTCTTCAGCTGAGACTGGCAACGCTCGATGGACTCCGTCTTAGATTTCCGCTCACTCTGGTATTTTTTTAATGTGGCCTGAAACACACAGGATGAGAGAGAGAGAAATTGATAAGAGACAATTGAGAGAAGAAATGTGATGTAGTACCGGTACATATTTAAAAGAAAGAGAGAAAGAAAAAGAGAAAATTACAGCCACAGCTTCTACCCCACAAAACAACTTTGTGTTCATCAATAATTGGCCTCCTTCTTGACCACCAAGGTTGCACCATCTAATACTGTATCTATGCATCCTGTTCCATTCTTAGTAGAAGGGGAAGCGAGGCCATGCCCCTGATTCTGATATGGAGATACATGTTAAGGAATATGTTTTATCCCTTATCTTGGTCAGGCTGAATTAAATATATGCATTTTCTTTTGGGAAATGTAGACTGTCTAATATGTCTGATAGCACCTTACATTTCACAAAACAATACATTAACCCTGATAAGTAGCTCAAAATATACTTTCTTTTTTGCAAAATTGCAAAAATAACATGTGCTCTACAACATCTAAAAGTTCACAACATCACCATGTGAGATTGTACAGGTAGAGCTTTTCACCATACAATGATGGGCCTAAACATTATTTTTGGACAAACATTTTGGCAAAAATAGCCTACAGAAGGATATGGTGTGTAGAGTGAAAAAGCCCTGGGGAAATGTGCAGCTTTGTGGGCTTGCTATTTGCTATTTTCACTTGTTTGACTGCCAGGCAACTGTCTAAATTTCGCTTTTGGTTCTCGAGCTAAATGGTGCACAGACATACTACACAAGGACAGTTCTTTAACAGTTGACGACTTGCAGCTCAACTTACTGTAAGGTATTTGATGTCCAAATCCAACTTCTGCTCCAGCTGGGCCAGCAGCTCCGAATGAAACAGCTTCAACTGTTCAGGGGAACCATTCAACTTTCTTATAATACAAGTATATTTCTTTAAAATATCTATTTATTTGCTTTTGACGAGTACAAATGTATCCAGTAGGCATAGGATGTCAAGAGTACATTTTATTAGCCTTTACATCTAACCCCAACACCCTGGGTCCATTGACATACAACATGCAGATTTCATCCTTACAATAGCGGAAACAAACTCACCACGTCTTCCAGTTGCACCTGGATCTGTCTGTGGACCTCGGCCATCTGAAACAGGGTGTCTCCTGGAGACAGACAGACAGAGAGGAGTTCAGGAAACAAAGGAGATGTTTTATGAAACACAGGATTGTGGAAGCAGAAACAGCCTGGATGCTGCTGCTGCTGCTTGTCATTCCTGACAACCTCCAGAAACTGTTATACACTAGGTATAATAATAATTCCATGACATAAAATGCAGCTCAAAGTGCTTTACATAGCTATAGAGAAAAGAAAAGAAGAAAATAGAACAAAAATAAAACAAGATGAATGAAAATAACATACAATCTGATACAACGAGGATAAAATATGGCATAAAACACAAAGTCAGTTAAAATCAAGAACATAAAAGTATGTCTTGAGCTGTGCTTTAAAAATGTCTATACAGGCTGCCTGTCAAAGGTACAGTACCTATAGTGAATACACCATAGGTAGGTATGTGACAGGAAATTAATTTATGGAAACTAGAGTTGTGTTGTGGGCATCATTTTAACTGGTAGTTCATACCAGTGGTTCTCAAACTTGTTTTCTTTTAAGCAGAGGTATAATTTGACTAATTCCATTTATAATATGGACATGACAAATGTTATCATTTGTGTCAGATGCAAAGATACAATTCAACATTCATTTTCAATCAAAGCCAGGCAGTGGCAAAGCAAATCCGACGTTTGTAGCTGCTACTAAAGATACAAATCTACTGCTGTAGCTTCGATGACGCAGTGAAGTGGACGCATGCCTGGTGAGGTCAGATATAAAAGTGACAAATATGTGTCACTTTGTCCTGACATCTGTCCCCCTGACCCCCCATAAAGCCTAATTTTCAAAATAGTGGATCTACAAGGAGTTGCACTAATAATGGTCTTGGATACTTGCATCATAATGGCTGAATAGGCCCCTGTTGGGCGGTACATTAGCTTATGGATAGCTTCACAACTGTCAAAATGTTTTAAATGACATTTTTGGTTCCTGTTTTATGTTGTAAAAGATGGGTGTACATTTTGTTTAATTTGGTGCTTTCCTTCGTTTTAACAATACTAGTTATTTTTGACATCAGACAGGGGAATGGGGGAATTCAAACAAGTGGCTAAATATGCCTTTTTTCCAGACTTTTTATGCAGATTTCTTTAATGTTATTTACTCTAATCCTACTAGACTCCGTAGAATTACATCAGGCCACCGTAGCTGTTTTCTGTGTGTCTGAATGAACAACTTAACTACTAGGGGGATGCCATACTGTGTCTCGTAGGCTCAGTATGTAAGTTTGTCTCCTCCCCCTTCACATTCAAAAGATCCTGTGACCTTTTGTGGCCAGATGTAATTGCATGGGCTCTAGTAGGTCTATAGAAGATAATAAATCCGTCAAAATAGACAAAAAAGACAAAAGCTGCAGCATATGAGAAAGTTCTCAGCTCTTTCACTTTCTCTCTAATAGGAACCTGAAACAAGAATCTCAGTTGATAATAACTGAAGCTGTACTTTAAGTAGTTAGCCTATATCTTTCACCATTTATCTTTCCACATATATGACTGGACAAAGGTTATTACATCCCTCCGTTTTCGGGAGCACATTAACATAAAATAGCACAATTAGATCCTTCACATCAAAGAGAGAATTCTCTGTCTCCACCAATTTGTAGCTTTTATATAGAGCTGAACATTTGATCCAATCAATCAATGTCGTAAACATGTCCTCTGCCATGGCAACCACAATGGGAGGTAAGTAGATTAAATGTAGCTAGCTACTTTTTCCTCCATAAATTGAAGTGTAACTGGTACTGAAAGAGAGCTTTTACCTAAGATACTTATTTAAGCCACTACAAGAAGAATGAATTACTGCTTTATTTTTAAAGGGGAATCCGCCCATTTTCAAAATTTTCCTGAGAGCGTACAAATGTGAAGCAAATGGATCCGCTAGGGTCCATTTGCTTCACATTTGTACGCTCTCAGAAAAAAGGCCCTAAAAATCATTAACATGGTGAAACACAACTTGATGTCATAAAAGTTCAAGTTGCATTTCACCATCTTAACGTTTTATTTTTTTCAAACCTCCATTACTAGGAAACACATACGTTTTTTTTTTATCATGTCCATACATCTGTAAGGTATATGAAAGACACAGTAAAATGTTGAAAATGGGTGGAATTCCCTTTTAAACCTTCACCCACATTGACACGCGCAAATTGAAAATCAGGGAATCAGTGCTTATGATGATGTTGTACGTGTTACGTGTCTCGTCGTGTTGCGGTCAACTCTCATCAGATAAGTGAATGTGTTATTGCACTGTGTGAGTTTCAGCTACCCCCCCTGCCCCCTGCCCGGGTCTCTGGATGTCAGTTCAGCTGTGAGTGTGTTACTGTGTCTCTCCCCTGCCTTGCCTCCCACCCTCAACGCAGCACAGCACAGTGGTCTGTGGTGAGTGACCCCCTCCCCTCGCCTCTCCTCCCTCCCCTCCTGCCTGCCTCCCCCACTGTTTTCAGCATTACAATGAGATCATGTGGTGTTGTTAATCTCTCAACAATGACTCTACTCACTACCTCTCTCCCTTTCGAGTTCTCTCTCTCTCTTTCTCTCTCTCTCTCTCTCTCTGTGTCCCGCATGCCGCCTCATCCCTTCTAACCGCTCACCGCTCCCATTTGTTGTACGGTCACATTGTTTCAAGCTCCCAAATGTAATTTTAGGCTTTAGTCTTCTCACCTATGGCGTGTCAGTTCAACGACTCCAATCCAAATTCCAAATCCTCTCTCTCTCTCTCTCCCTCTCCATCTCTCTCTTTCACCCACCCACACACACAAACACACACACACTCACCCAGCTCTTTGGAACCTTGGCTGTCACTGGCAAGTTCTCCCAGTTTCACCAGAGCGTCAAAGTATCCCTTGGCAGCAACTGTCACTCCTGAGGAAGATACGGTAATAGCACGCTTTAGCAAACTGTTATGTTCCGACAAATCCCCAATCAATTCCGCTCCATTATCCCCAAGCCATTATCCTGACATGCTAAGTTTGGACTAGAGATTAGAGACAGACCAATATATCGGTCGTACCGATATAGTGACCAATATATCGGTACGACTGATGTATCGGTACGACCAGTATATACGACTAATATATCAGTACGACATATATATCGATAGAACCAATATATCAGCCGATACAGCGGTATCATCGGCCGATATATGCCTGGAACAGAAAAAGAAAGACAGAAAAGCAAGGTGTGGAATCTATGACAGCCGACAGACTGATTAATCAGGCTGATTGATGGATTCATCTGATTGATTAATTGGACAGATGCTTTAACTAAAAACAACGAGAATCGGCTGATACTGATGTGTTTGCCAATTAATCTCCCATCACCATCACTATAGTTTGTGACTTGTGATATTCTTAAAATAGGCATGCAAAACGACAACAACAAACAAGTGCCAAAGTTTTCCCTGGCGTTCCACAAACCTGTCAGGGCCCTCTCATAGTTCTTTCCCATCGTCACAAAGTTCTTCAGACTGGGGTTGAACTGGTCCAAGATGCCCTGTGTGAAAGAGAACGAAGCATGTTTTATGGAGGCCAAATTGGATTCCGGTCTGGAGAATGAATGTGCCACATCACTTCCAATGAGGAACACAAATAAATTAGGGCACTCGCCTGGCTACGTTCATACACAGATTTCATTGTTTAGAGGCAATCAGGAAGAAGAGACAGATCAACAGAAAGGAAGGCAAACATACTGTACTGTATATAGACTGACAAAAAGACACACACACACACACACAAACACGCACAGTAAAGCCTGATGTATATTTAGTTGTGTGCCAGTGTCGCATGCCAAAAGTAGGTCGACAAGCTTGGTGAGACTGGACTAGAGATGCACTATAGCTTTTTTCGGTGGCCGTGTAAACAATGCATAATAATACGCCACACACAATGACAGATGTCTTTATCCTACCTTATAGACGTTTTCCGTCATCTTGTTGACCTCTTCGGTGCGAGACATGATTGGTTCCTAACGTACAGCCGTCTCTACGCCTTGTGTTGTCGTCTTCCCCACCTGCTGCCCACCAGCACGACCCTAGGATTTATGACACGGAGCAATCCCCTAAAAAAATCAAAGAGATACAAAGTCAGGAATACGTACTTTAGATGCATTGCCGTGAGTATCAGACTAATGCATCAATCTACATTATAGAGCACCGCAGTCCCACCCTCCTTTCAGAACGGCACCTGGTCCAGAAGTGAATTCCCCATTCATTGTCTTCACAGACTTTTCAAAGTGTACAAAGACGATTAAGCTGCGGACAGAGCCAACTCGGGTTGTGACAAATCATAACTACAGCCACAACATCTTGTGTTTGTTTTTCTTGTTTTTCTTCTTTCTAATTATATGGCAGGCTTTCTAATTGTATGTTAGGCTCCAAGAATTTTGTTTGTTGTCATGATTTGTCACGACCCAAGTTGGCTTTGTCCAACGTACAGTATAAATAGTTTTTGGACCAGGCGCCAGGGACTGGACTTGCGGACTGCTCTATAGCACACAGAAATATGTAGGTCTGTCATTGCCAGTGTCATGTCATCGTTAAGGCCAGCATACACTGGGCCGGGCTAGCCCGGCATGGCCAGCCCAATATTGCTTTTGTCGACTAAGACTAAGAAAGACTAAAGACTAAGTCGACTAAGGTTTTTGATATTTAGTCGACTAAGACTAGACTAACAAAAATGAATTTCAAAAGACTAATTGGGACTAAAAGATGTGTGTTTTCAAAAGACTAAGACTAAGACGAAGACTAAATCATAACCTAAGACTAATGGAAATAGGAAAACATTTTTAACTTATTTTTTTCGTTCTTTTTAAGTATGTGAACATATCTGCAGTATAGATTGCATACGTTTTCAGGAAAGGGACTTATTACTAATGCAGTAATTTTACAAAGAAATAAAACGAGACATCTTTCATACTAAAAACTATAAATCTGTATAACATATATAAACCTACAACGCATGTATATGTAAGACTAAACTACTAAGACTAATACTGAAAGACTAAGACTAAAAAAAGACTAAGACTGAGACTAAGACTAAATCAATGTTGATATTTCGTTGACTAGACTAAGACTAAAAAAATGAATTTCAGAAGACTAAATGGGACTAAAAGACTAAATGTGTGTTACTCAAAAGACTAAGACTAAGACTAAGTCAAAATATTCTCAAACAAACAACACATGGCCAGCCTAATATCACTGCATAGATATACAGTAGTCTGGAACTTCAGTGTTGAGGTTATATTTCCAAGGAGCGTTTTACAAACAGATTCTAAAGTCACAGCAAAAAAGTCTCACTTTGAATAGTGGGGCTTTGATTGGTCACCCACAACTCTGGGGTGAGGGAAATATAATTCAAACTGAGGAGTTGCCGGGGCATGGCGCACAGAACAGGTGGTTATGTTAACCACGCAAAACATGCTGGGACATGGTATCCTACGGAAGGTATTATGCTCCCTATTGAAGTCTACAATAGACCATGCAGTAAGCCCCGCTCTCTACCCAGTGTCCACTCAAGGGTAGGACACTTTCCAGACTCAATGGCTCAATCATTCCAATGTAAATATAATGGACATTACACATTAAATACTGGTTCATTTTTGAACAAGGCCACTGCATAGGCCTATCCTATGCAGTGGATAAATCTGTGTGACATTTATTTGTTTAAAACAATGTTTTGTCATATAGTAAAGTTATTGGTTATTGTTATGCTTAGCTGTTATTGGACTGTAGCGGTTTGGGGAGGGGCTTGCAGAAAGGTCTATTGCAGTTGATCATGTGGATCAAATAGTAGGGGGAATAATATTTGGCTTGTGATAGTACAAAAGACAAGATGCGATGCTTGTTCACGTCCACGTGTCACTGCCAGTGCCATTCTGTGACCTCATCCTATGAATGAAACATCACAGTCACACTCTCTCACACACACGGGCATGCACGCACGTATGCATGCACACACACTGGTGTAATCACATCCACATGGCCTTGCTTGCAGGCACTCACACACAGACACACAGACACACAGACACACAGACACACACACACACACACACACACACACACACACACACACACACACACACACACACACACACACACACACACACACACACACACACACACAGCGATGATGTCTGGGTGATTGAAAGAGCTCTGTGTGAGAGAGTAGCCTACAGGCAAGAGGCAGTGCAGGAGCTTAGAGTCATTTAGTGCCATGAAGCCCTTTAATACCCAGCAGACATTCTGACAGGTAAACGCAGCAGAAGGTAATGACATTAATTGTTCTGGGTGTTACCGTGTGCCAATCAAAATGACGGCCATGTTTGTTGCATCTCAACTCAGTTCAGCTCAGTCCCGCAGTTGAAAATGCAACATGTTTGCCGAACATCACTTCGTTGTACTGTTTGCCAATGTATTAAGATTTTAGCAGGGGGTTTCAACAGGTGGTCTGGGGACCACCAGTGGTCCCTGAGAGGATTCCGCAGGCTAAATGATGGAAAGTTGGTTAACCAGATGTAACTCTTTGAGAGCGTAAACATGAAACCAAATGGACCCTTGCGGGTCCAATGTAGAGGATTAATGGTCATTTTGATTTGTATGTTTGACTGTTTTGTTTTCTCCAAAAATGTGGATAAAAGCAAAATAAATCTTTAGTTTTGGGGTCTGTGGGGCTAAAAATGGTGGTCCCTGGTATGAAAAACGTTGAAAACCACTGCTTTTAGGAATCATTGACCCGATAGATCACAGCAAGGTTGTTGGTGCTGGAAAATAATGTAGACAAGAAGAGAAGATGATCATAATGGAGGTCAACAATGTCCAAAATCTTGAGTATCTGTAAAATGTCAATGTTTAAAAAATAAACTATAGGCACTAGTTTTGTAGTTCTCGAGACACTGTCTTGTTCTGAGGCAAGTCTCAAGACAAATTTTCATTGTCTCGGTCTTGATTTTGCCTCGCCGTCAAATTGTCTTGGTCTTGTCTCAGTCTCGCCGCTTTGAACTTCGCTTGTCTCGTGGTCTCGTCTTGTTCCCGGACTGAATTTGTCTTGGTCTTGTCACGATTTCGGAGCAAATGTCTCGGGTCTCTTTCAGCACCAAGGGCACCTGAGACAAGACAATGAAAAGGAAATGTTCTATATCCATCGTGCGGACCGAGGAGCCCATTCATAAAGACACCTGTCTTATACAGAGCGCAGCGCTGGGTGACGCTCATATCGCTAGCTGTCCGCAAAGTCTCTGTATGTGTTGTACTATTAGTACAGAACAATCAAAAAATTGCTTTTTGGCCTCAACCTCTCTAGGTCTTAGCCTCTGCCTTGGTCTCGACCCCTCTAGGTCTTGGTCTTGGTCTCGAACCCTCCAGGTGTTTCATCTTGATCTCGTCTTGATCCAATCTGTGATTGCCTCGGGTCTCGTTTTGGTCTCAACCACCCTAGGTCTGGTCTTGCCTGGTATCGATTTAGGTGGTCTTGACACTAATAGGCATTGTGGAGCAGAGTTGTGTAAATGTGCAGACATCTTTTCTCCACAGATGGCAATAAGGACCAGCCAGGCCGTTGTGTTATGCTTGCACTGAAGTCAGCAATGTTATTGTCCCCGGGTCTGTCCTTACTTCACATGTCTCGCTTGCCAGTTCCACCACTATCACTTCGCAGCATTAAGGCAACCCAAATATTTCTCTCTGCGTCTGTGTCAGAGGACGTTGTACCATTCCAGATAAGAACAATGGGACCTTTCCAATCCAGGGTCCGGACTGTCAGGACCCTGAACAAACACGGGGGACAGGCGTGTTTCCTTGGCAGAGACGGGACGATCAAGGCGAACGAAGCGCTTCTGGGGCCAAACAAATTCCTCTGCCTGGATTAGGTGGCCAAAAGGCTCGCTCAACCCAACTTTCCTTTTGCACAGCCCTCCTTTGTTATCACAGACAGATTACAGGGGAAAACTTTGACCCATATCAAGTTATGTTATAATAGACAAAGAAAACATTTCCAGTCTCCTTGTTCATTCTAGCCACCGTTTAGTCACGCAGTGAATGGAGACGTTTAGCTTTCACTGCACAGGCTGGCCTACATGTAGCGGCATGGCAAATGTCAATGAATGGTGGTTGGCGGCGTATACCATACAGTAAAAACAGGGCCGGATCTAGGCAAAATGCCCTAACTGCCCCACCAAACATGATGCCATGCAAACAACCCACATTTCAAAGAAAGTTCGAATTAAAGTGCTTATATTTTAAATGATTTGAAACACTACTACTACTACTACTACTACTACCTACAATTGTGGCACCACCAAACCAAACACCATTTCATCATTGAAAACAGAAAACTCTCTGAGTCAGACTTTCAGCTTTATGCATGCTGCGTGTCTGTTGCAACTTGAACAACAACTGATATTATTGATGCTTACTTGCCTAATAAAAGTTGTGTAATGAAAAATGGCATGGGTGCAGCTTCATCGCCTGTGGGACGGGTGATGAATCCGCCTCCGTACCACCCCCCCCCCTTTACATAGTGCGTGACATTAACCCATTCACACACACATTCAATATACACATATTGTGGAAGAAAGCATGCAAGGCACAACCAGCACATCAGGAGCAGTTTGGGGTTCAGTGCTCAAGGACACTGACATGTAGACGGGCAGAGCTGGGATTCAAACCGCCGACCCACGACCTGCTCTACCAGTCGTCCAATTGTATAATTTGTTTGTTCACCAACATTCCAAGCAGCCAGTAGCTAACAGGTGTCATCATCTTCTCCAGTACCTCCTCGTTCCCAATCACGTTAATCCATTCACTCAATGAGTGTATTGATCAAATGTTGCAATGTCTTAGTTAAAAAAAATAAGGCTATGGTCCTGTGATGGTTTTCAACCTATAGGATTCTGATGTACACTGGCAGCGATCAACTGGTTAGCGGTCAATAATTTATGAACTACATTACCTATAGGATCCTGATTTACACTGGCAGCCAAATCTAGCCTGAATCAGATCTGAGCCACTTCAGGATTGAAATCTGATTGGTTTAAATGCTCACATGACTCATTTAACAAATCAGATTCCAATCCTGAAGTGGCTCAGATCTGATTCAGACTAGATTTGGCTGCCAGTGTAAACCTTCGTAAGAAGCCAGTGAATGATCTCAAATGAGTTCATGTCAAGGATGCCCCTAATTATATATGTACTGTATGTATGTATGTATGATATATGTATGTATGTATGTATGTATGTATGTATGTATGTATGTATGTATGTATGTATGTATGTATTTATGTATGTATGTATGTATGTATGATATATTCAAGTATTTGCAAGTGCTCAAGAAAAATCTACAAGCTCATGACCTAAAATGTCTTGCTATTTTATAATCAACCAATTTTGCTGGAGAAACACTACCCCTCATATTGTCTGCCTGGTGCCTGAGGGTCCCCAGACCGCACTTTGAGAACCAATTATCTATCACACAAAGATCATTTGTCTTAGATTCTAAGATAAATCATCTAACTGGATGTGATGGTAACGCAACATGTAAAAAAGATTAGATTAAATAATAGGGTGCTGTTATGGTCTTTCTGCCAAAATGAAAGATCATCTTTTCATTTGTAACCGTATAACACAAACTCTGGCTGAATTAAATACTTGCACAAAAGTAAAACTTACAGGGGAATACTATTCTGTGGTTCAAAATGTTGGCCAATGAATCTCAGACTGTAAATCTACCTTTCAATGGGGATATTGTGGAATGAATCTCCACAATGTTCCTGCTGTCAGAGTTGCAGAGAATTACCATAAAAATGTGTCATGATTATAATTGCTGTTTAATGAAAACTCAACTCTGTGTGTGTGTGTGTGTGTGTGTGTGTGTGTGTGTGTGTGTGTGTGTGTGTGTGTGTGTGTGTGTGTGTGTGTGTGTGTGTGTGTGTGTGTGTGTGTGTGTGTGTGTTAATGATAATCAAAAAGAGGCATCTGTTCAGTTATGCCTATCAGTTATCCACTATTTAATACATGGCCCAGTCTCGTTAAATAAAATATCTCAGACTGTTGGCTAAAGTTATTCGAACTTAATACTGAATCCTGTAACAAGTAAACTTGAAATGATGAAAGATAATGCCAGGAAGCTGCTGCAACAAAAGCCTATAAAGAAATGGATTGTTAACAGGCTAACGGTTTTATTATGCAAAACGTGGGCACGTTCTCTGCCGCAGTGCCGCTGCTGTCCGAAAAACCTGTTGATCTCTCAAACCACGTCGCTTCATAAAACTGAACAAGTTGATGGAGAAGTAAGGGGAAAGGTTGTTACTATACCTTTTCTATGCTCATTATTGTCCTCCTCCTCCACCGCCACCGTGCCTTGAGACTGAGGGTGTTTAATGAACAGTAAAAAACACCCTTCCTTCTTTTTCTGTCAAATACTTTCCCGACCCCCGGCTTTATTATTCGTTAGTGGGGGTTGTTTCATTCGCCCCTGCACTAAATCTCTCAACCCCCTTCCTCTGCAATGCCCCCTAGCTCTCCCACACACACACACACACACACACACACACACACACACACACACACACACACGCACACACACACACACACTTTCTTCTCCCACTCTCACTCTCTCTCTCTCTCTCTCTCTACTCACAGGAATCGGGGTCAGTCAGATATTTGGTGCCGTTCAGTGCCTCTCCTCATAATTGAGCCGATTACCAGCAGCAGCATGGCTCCAACACAGTGCCCTGCACGGAAGGAGGACCAGCAGCTACAGGAGGACCACCATCGGTCCGGTCCCTCCTCGGAGCTGAAAACCTCCAGTCCAGGCAGGCCAGGCTGGGCTGAAGGCTCCCTGTTCTGTTCGGTTCAGTTCTCCCTCAACACACACAAACTCTCTCTCTCTTTCCCCTGACAGACAATGTGGTCTCTCTTTCACACTCCTCTCTCTCCCTCTCTCTCTCACTCGGGCAGAATAACAATGAGCTAACGGGGAGCCCGGCTGAATACATGCCAGGGGGTAGAATAATGACTTCAACTTTTTCCTCTTTTTTTTGTTTGTGGGTCCGTTTTTTCCGTTTTTTTAGACCCAACACAACACAAGACAGGAGCAGGAGGAGTAATTGCGGACCTGGTCGTGTCCCGGATGCCGCGCAACAACTCACAAAACAGAACACACACTCATTCACACGCCATTATAATAATCACACCGCCGGTCGGCCGGTGGAGCCTCTCTCTCTCTTCCACATCTCCTACAGCCAGCCTAGAGCCAGCAGCTAGCACGCATTCCTCGAGATTCCTTCTCAAAAGAATGTCACAGCAGCCATTCATTTTAGTTTGATGCAACATACGTTGGCGGCAGGCCTATAGGCTACTTTCCAGGGCGCACAATATCCTATAAATTCACAGAGGCCTCAGCAGATAAGGAATTAAGGGATAGGCTACAGGGCCTACATAGTGTAGGCATATTTGTAGCCCCAATCCCTTATGTTCTAAATACCTACTTTTAGGCATAGGCCTATGGGGGCGAACCTGTGCTGGAAATACCAGCCCAGCACATTAGCCTACAAATTCATTCGAACCTGGAATTAGTTGGTTGAACTTGAACTGAATCCAGCTCTAAACAATCAATGCTAAAAAAAAAGAAAAGAAAAAAAAAAGAAATGCCATGTCGTGAAATTTGCCCGAGACAGATTCTAATTGGCATAGGTAGTCCATATGATTATCCAGTGTAGGCTATGTGTGTATGCTTTTAAATTGGTATAAACGCATAATATTTTAATGTAAAAGTTAGGAGAGGAGGTTGGAATGTAGGCTGTATTTATTGTATTGGCCACCTAAATTCTGCGTGGGTGAGAACTTTGAGATGGCACGAGGCCCTGATTAGGCTACTGATGACTGTGAGGTAGTTGCAGGACGTCTCCAAGAGGTGGCGGTAGAGTGACATAATGAAGTCAACCTTGTATTCAGCCATGGCAAGGATGTATGGTTGGAAGGCATGAAGGGTTTTGTTTTAGTATGAATGAATGAATTATTCATTGTGATTCATTATGAATGAATGGATGGATGAATGTACATTTTATTTCATCCGTTTATTTTCTGTTTATCTTATCTTTCTATAATTACATTGAGGCTTTAGCAATCAAACAGATTTTACCATCACCCTGACTGCCTGACAGGCCATGCTGCCTTCTCCCATCCTCTATGCTCACACCTGGAGCTGAGGAACTCATGACAACATGCTCAGGAAACTTGACGTCTGCCCCCTGACCAAGCTCGTCAGCAATATCTGGTGCCAAAACACTGTATTATGGCACCAGTTTTAAAAGCAGACTGTGCCCTTCAAATGCACCAACAACATATTATGGACCAATTACCGGTAAGTCACAGAGACACAGTAAACAAAAGAAGATGAAAATGATATATAAACAGATTAGCTCTGGTCCAGGGATCCACTACTTCTATCATAGAAGCAGTGGAGCTCTGGACCAGACCTAGTATAAAGATTATGACATGTAAATGAAGTATGATTTAAAGGGGAATTCCACCCATTTTCAACATTTTTTAGAGCGTGCAAATGTTACCAAATGAACTTTGTACGCTCTCAGAAAAAAAAGAAGCGTCTAAAGGAAACCATTAACATGGTGAAATTAGTGGTTAGTGGTTTCTTCAGTAGAAAAACTTCTTGGCAAAACAAGAAAGTGGCCGCACACACCAGTAGCCAAAGTGCCAATATATTTATTTAGGACATAGCAGTAGAATGAATCCAACGTTTCGGCGGTTAAGCCTTCATCAGGGAATACAGAGCACATAATGGTTCACACTTAAATAAGGTGCCAGGAAGTGATGTAGCCAATCAGAAGGGGGTAGGGAAACACAGGTTTCTGTGATTAGTCATCAGTTCATCTTTTGATATGTCAGCTTTAAAAATAGAACATATACATATCGTTATATAATGAAGAACCATACAGAAATAGACAATATGTCATACAAGTAAATACAATACAATCAAAGTTCATAGAGATATATAAATTGACAATCATGTCCTGAGGGTAGACCAAAGTGCCCCTATTTTTATTCAATGGAGCCTGGGGTAGGGCACCTGCAGGTGAAAAAGGGGACAGTGATATAAAGATTAAAAAAGTTCATAGTTAAAAGAATACTATATATCAAAAGGTCTGAATATATACACTTCTTTACAAAAAAGATTTAAGATCAAAGTCTATATTGAGGCCGAGTGGAGAAAGTGTTTTTAAAGACTGGATCCAAAAAGCCTCTCGTTTAAGTAAAAGTTGATCAATCTCCCCTCCTCTTCTAGGTACAGACACTTTTTCTATGCCTATGTAATGGAGAGAGGATACTGGGTGGTTGGCTTCCACAAAATGAGCGGCAACAGGGTATGTCATATTTTTGCACCGAATGGTGCTGCGATGCTCTGCTATACGTGCTTTTAGCTCACGTGAGGTCTTGCCTACGTAGGCCTTACCACAAGGGCATGTCAGTAGATAAATGACAGCCCTGGTGGTACAAGAAATTACACCTCTGATGGGGATTTTTTTGCCAGAATGAGGATGTTTAAATTTCTGACATTTGTGAGTACTGTTGCATTGAGCACAAGAGCCGCATTTGTAATTGCCATTAGGGATGGGAGCCAATAACCGCTGGGTGGGGGTTTGAACCGGGGGTAAATCAGACTTAACCAAATGATTTCTCAGGTTCTGGCCACGTGAAAAAACAATAAGAGGAGGCTTGGCGAATGTGTTATTTAGTATGGGATCTGACTGTAAGATGTGCCAGTGTTTATTTATGGCATGCTTAAAGCTCTCAGCCACTTTAGAGTAGCAGGTGGAGAAGATGGTTGACTGATTTTTGTTGTCTGACCGTCTATGAAATAAATCTGACCTTGGTTTTTGATTGATCTTATGAAAAGCATTTTCAATTTGGGTGTTAGAGTAACCCCGTTCTTTAAATTTGGTCTTCATGTTAGACAGATGATGATTCAAATCTGAGGGTTTGCTGCAGATACGTTTGACCCTGCAAAATTGACTGTAGGGTAAACTGTTTTTTAAAAACAAGGGATGGCAGCTGTCAGCTCTCAGTAGGCTGTTACGGTCAGTGGGTTTGGTGTAAAGGTCAGTATACAGAGAACCATCTTCTCCCCTTGTGATCATTAGATCCAGGAAGTTCAAAGAATGGGAATCAACGGACATGGTAAATTTTAGATGGTCTGAGCATGAATTGACAAACATGAAAAAATCATTAAGTTCTTGTCTAGTTCCATTAAACAATAAAAATACGTCATCTATATATCTTTTCCAAAGAATGATGTTGGAAAGAAATGGGTTTTGAGTAGGATTGAGAATCTTTAGTTTCTCTAGGTACCCAACATACAGGCCTGCATAGTTAGGGGCCATAGGAGACCCCATTGCTACACCTCTCTTTTGAAGAAAAAACACATCCTGAAACATGAAATAATTGTGTGTAAGCACTAACTCTGCCAAAGTGACAATACATGAGTTAGAGGGGATGGCTGAGGCAGGGCGTTCTAGTAAAAAATGTTCCAGGGCCTGGATTCCGCCATCATGTGGTACATTTGTGTACAGCGACTCTACATCTAGTGTGACCAGCATTGTGTCTGCAGATAATGGTTCAAGGTTTTCAACAATAGAGATCATGTGCCCTGTGTCTTTCACATAGGAAGGGAGACGTTCATTAAAGGGCTTAATAAAAAAGTCTACA
Source organism: Benthosema pterotum (assembly GCA_039105355.1). NCBI lineage: Eukaryota > Metazoa > Chordata > Actinopteri > Myctophiformes > Myctophidae > Benthosema > Benthosema pterotum. The sequence continues at coordinate 11,139,202 of CM076967.1, read as the reverse complement.
AAAGATGAGAGAGGTGATGTTATAGAGTCAATGCCTGATATAATGGGGCGACCAGGGGGTTTCTCCAAGTTTTTGTGCAGTTTAGGTAGAGTGTAAAACACAGGTGTTTTTGGGTGCTGTTTATTGAGAAATTCAAATTCTTTTTTGGTAATTTGACCAGAACGTAAAAAACCTTGAAGAATGTCATTTACTGTAACCTTGAAATTTTCAACAGGGTTACTTGGAAGTTTTGTATAAGAAGTTTCATCAAGTAACTGTCTGTGGCATTCTGTGACATAATCAGATTTATTGAGTAACACCACAGCACCACCTTTGTCAGCCTCTTTTATAACAATAGAACTGTCAGACTTGAGATCAAGCAAGGCTTGCTTCTCATCTTTGTTAAGATTACAGTGAGATTTATATGCATCTTTTTCTTGTAAGATTGACATTATCTCTTGTTCAACTAGTCTACAGTAAGTTTCTATAGACGCATTCCGGTTGCTGGGTGGAGTGAAAGTACTTTTATTTCTAAATGGGGTGGATATGGTAGTAGCATCAGAGTCATCATGGGAAGGTGGGGTCACAGTAACTTCAGCATTAGGCATAAAGAATTCTCTTAGACGTATTTGTCTGAAGAATTTGAACAAATCTATTTTCACATCAAAGTCACTTGACTGGGTTGTGGGAACAAAACTTAAACCTTTGCTGAGCAATGATAAATGGGCGTGACTAAGTTCCTTACTTGACAGGTTTACGACATTCAGTCCCGTTGAGACCTGCTGTATGAGCGGGTCTGTGGTCTCCGGGAGAACCCGTCTGAGCCTCTTCCCCCGCCTGGTCCGGCGTTTCGGCGCTGGCTGCCTCGGCCGCGGCGGTTGGTTCTGTTGTATAAAAAAGCGTTGCTGGAGGTGGATGAGGAGGCGCTGCTGGTGGACATCTGGTCAGAGAACGGCTGGCGACGTGAAGGGCGGGGAGGTCTGGTTTCTCTGGGTTTGGATGAAGCCTGTGATGCTGTTGCTGCTCCTGCATCTTGGGATTCGGCAACCCTCCAGGAATACACTACTCCTTCCTCCTTGTCCTTTTTGTCTTTGTTGAATTTTTTGATTTTCTTGTCTTTGGTTTCAGTTGAGAGTTTATCAATCAGTTCCTGATGCACTTTTAGGACATTGTTGAACTTCAGGTCATCATTGATCACACTCTGTAGTTCAGAGCGTGTGTCTGTGATCATTTGATCTAGTTCCATAGTGTCCTTTTTTAGCTGATCGACCACTAGTGTCATCAGGTCTATAGCGCATTTATTTAGAATAGCGCACCAGCGTTCACAATAGTCATCTGTACGTTTCCCCAGGGAGGGTTCTATCTGCCATCTAAAGGCTGAGGGGATAATGCCTTGTCGTACATACTCGCTGAGTGTTAACACATGAAGGTGCATTCTGGTTTTCTTTTTTAACAGATTTAACAGATCTTTAGAGAGATCTACTTCACCGCTTGGTAGGTCGAAAAGGGACTCCTTTCCAATGATTCTTTCACGGTCCCGCTGACTGAATTCAAAGCAGTTCAGGTATGGTTCTTCTCTTGTGCCATTGTCTCTGCTTAAGTCGTCCAGTGGCATCTTAAAGGCTATTTGGTCTGGGTGCTGTAGGCAGGAAGATCAAACACTGTGCACAGAAATGCTCACGCACACCAAAATCCTGTTTGGTGGTGCAGGCCCACGGGAGAAAACTGTAGAAAAACTTCTTGGCAAAACAAGAAAGTGGCCGCACACACCAGTAGCCAAAGTGCCAATATATTTATTTAGGACATAGCAGTAGAATGAATCCAACGTTTCGGCGGTTAAGCCTTCATCAGGGAATACAGAGCACATAATGGTTCACACTTAAATAAGGTGCCAGGAAGTGATGTAGCCAATCAGAAGGGGGTAGGGAAACACAGGTTTCTGTGATTAGTCATCAGTTCATCTTTTGATATGTCAGCTTTAAAAATAGAACATATACATATCGTTATATAATGAAGAACCATACAGAAATAGACAATATGTCATACAAGTAAATACAATACAATCAAAGTTCATAGAGATATATAAATTGACAATCATGTCCTGAGGGTAGACCAAAGTGCCCCTATTTTTATTCAATGGAGCCTGGGGTAGGGCACCTGCAGGTGAAAAAGGGGACAGTGATATAAAGATTAAAAAAGTTCATAGTTAAAAGAATACTATATATCAAAAGGTCTGAATATATACACTTCTTTACAAAAAAGATTTAAGATCAAAGTCTATATTGAGGCCGAGTGGAGAAAGTGTTTTTAAAGACTGGATCCAAAAAGCCTCTCGTTTAAGTAAAAGTTGATCAATCTCCCCTCCTCTTCTAGGTACAGACACTTTTTCTATGCCTATGTAATGGAGAGAGGATACTGGGTGGTTGGCTTCCACAAAATGAGCGGCAACAGGGTATGTCATATTTTTGCACCGAATGGTGCTGCGATGCTCTGCTATACGTGCTTTTAGCTCACGTGAGGTCTTGCCTACGTAGGCCTTACCACAAGGGCATGTCAGTAGATAAATGACAGCCCTGGTGGTACAAGAAATTACACCTCTGATGGGGATTTTTTTGCCAGAATGAGGATGTTTAAATTTCTGACATTTGTGAGTACTGTTGCATTGAGCACAAGAGCCGCATTTGTAATTGCCATTAGGGATGGGAGCCAATAACCGCTGGGTGGGGGTTTGAACCGGGGGTAAATCAGACTTAACCAAATGATTTCTCAGGTTCTGGCCACGTGAAAAAACAATAAGAGGAGGCTTGGCGAATGTGTTATTTAGTATGGGATCTGACTGTGGTCTACCCTCAGGACATGATTGTCAATTTATATATCTCTATGAACTTTGATTGTATTGTATTTACTTGTATGACATATTGTCTATTTCTGTATGGTTCTTCATTATATAACGATATGTATATGTTCTATTTTTAAAGCTGACATATCAAAAGATGAACTGATGACTAATCACAGAAACCTGTGTTTCCCTACCCCCTTCTGATTGGCTACATCACTTCCTGGCACCTTATTTAAGTGTGAACCATTATGTGCTCTGTATTCCCTGATGAAGGCTTAACCGCCGAAACGTTGGATTCATTCTACTGCTATGTCCTAAATAAATATATTGGCACTTTGGCTACTGGTGTGTGCGGCCACTTTCTTGTTTTGCCAAGAAGTTTTTCTACAGTTTTCTCCCGTGGGCCTGCACCACCAAACAGGATTTTGGTGTGCGTGAGCATTTCTGTGCACAGTGTTTGATCTTCCTGCCTACAGCACCCAGACCAAATAGCCTTTAAGATGCCACTGGACGACTTAAGCAGAGACAATGGCACAAGAGAAGAACCATACCTGAACTGCTTTGAATTCAGTCAGCGGGACCGTGAAAGAATCATTGGAAAGGAGTCCCTTTTCGACCTACCAAGCGGTGAAGTAGATCTCTCTAAAGATCTGTTAAATCTGTTAAAAAAGAAAACCAGAATGCACCTTCATGTGTTAACACTCAGCGAGTATGTACGACAAGGCATTATCCCCTCAGCCTTTAGATGGCAAATAGAACCCTCCCTGGGGAAACGTACAGATGACTATTGTGAACGCTGGTGCGCTATTCTAAATAAATGCGCTATAGACCTGATGACACTAGTGGTCGATCAGCTAAAAAAGGACACTATGGAACTAGATCAAATGATCACAGACACACGCTCTGAACTACAGAGTGTGATCAATGATGACCTGAAGTTCAACAATGTCCTAAAAGTGCATCAGGAACTGATTGATAAACTCTCAACTGAAACCAAAGACAAGAAAATCAAAAAATTCAACAAAGACAAAAAGGACAAGGAGGAAGGAGTAGTGTATTCCTGGAGGGTTGCCGAATCCCAAGATGCAGGAGCAGCAACAGCATCACAGGCTTCATCCAAACCCAGAGAAACCAGACCTCCCCGCCCTTCACGTCGCCAGCCGTTCTCTGACCAGATGTCCACCAGCAGCGCCTCCTCATCCACCTCCAGCAACGCTTTTTTATACAACAGAACCAACCGCCGCGGCCGAGGCAGCCAGCGCCGAAACGCCGGACCAGGCGGGGGAAGAGGCTCAGACGGGTTCTCCCGGAGACCACAGACCCGCTCATACAGCAGGTCTCAACGGGACTGAATGTCGTAAACCTGTCAAGTAAGGAACTTAGTCACGCCCATTTATCATTGCTCAGCAAAGGTTTAAGTTTTGTTCCCACAACCCAGTCAAGTGACTTTGATGTGAAAATAGATTTGTTCAAATTCTTCAGACAAATACGTCTAAGAGAATTCTTTATGCCTAATGCTGAAGTTACTGTGACCCCACCTTCCCATGATGACTCTGATGCTACTACCATATCCACCCCATTTAGAAATAAAAGTACTTTCACTCCACCCAGCAACCGGAATGCGTCTATAGAAACTTACTGTAGACTAGTTGAACAAGAGATAATGTCAATCTTACAAGAAAAAGATGCATATAAATCTCACTGTAATCTTAACAAAGATGAGAAGCAAGCCTTGCTTGATCTCAAGTCTGACAGTTCTATTGTAATAAAAGAGGCTGATAAAGGTGGTGCTGTGGTGTTACTCAATAAATCTGATTATGTCACAGAATGCCACAGACAGTTACTTGATGAAACTTCTTATACAAAACTTCCAAGTAACCCTGTTGAAAATTTCAAGGTTACAGTAAATGACATTCTTCAAGGTTTTTTACGTTCTGGTCAAATTACCAAAAAAGAATTTGAATTTCTCAATAAACAGCACCCAAAAACACCTGTGTTTTACACTCTACCTAAACTGCACAAAAACTTGGAGAAACCCCCTGGTCGCCCCATTATATCAGGCATTGACTCTATAACATCACCTCTCTCATCTTTTGTAGACTTTTTTATTAAGCCCTTTAATGAACGTCTCCCTTCCTATGTGAAAGACACAGGGCACATGATCTCTATTGTTGAAAACCTTGAACCATTATCTGCAGACACAATGCTGGTCACACTAGATGTAGAGTCGCTGTACACAAATGTACCACATGATGGCGGAATCCAGGCCCTGGAACATTTTTTACTAGAACGCCCTGCCTCAGCCATCCCCTCTAACTCATGTATTGTCACTTTGGCAGAGTTAGTGCTTACACACAATTATTTCATGTTTCAGGATGTGTTTTTTCTTCAAAAGAGAGGTGTAGCAATGGGGTCTCCTATGGCCCCTAACTATGCAGGCCTGTATGTTGGGTACCTAGAGAAACTAAAGATTCTCAATCCTACTCAAAACCCATTTCTTTCCAACATCATTCTTTGGAAAAGATATATAGATGACGTATTTTTATTGTTTAATGGAACTAGACAAGAACTTAATGATTTTTTCATGTTTGTCAATTCATGCTCAGACCATCTAAAATTTACCATGTCCGTTGATTCCCATTCTTTGAACTTCCTGGATCTAATGATCACAAGGGGAGAAGATGGTTCTCTGTATACTGACCTTTACACCAAACCCACTGACCGTAACAGCCTACTGAGAGCTGACAGCTGCCATCCCTTGTTTCTAAAAAATAGTTTACCCTACAGTCAATTTTGCAGGGTTAAACGTATCTGCAGCAAACCCTCAGATTTGAATCATCATCTGTCTAACATGAAGACCAAATTTAAAGAACGGGGTTACTCTAACACCCAAATTGAAAATGCTTTTCATAAGATCAATCAAAAACCAAGGTCAGATCTATTTCATAGACGGTCAGACAACAAAAATCAGTCAACCATCTTCTCCACCTGCTACTCTAAAGTGGCTGAGAGTTTTAAGCATGTCATAAATAAACACTGGCACATCTTACAGTCAGATCCCATACTAAATAACACATTCGCCAAGCCTCCTCTTATTGTTTTTTCACGTGGCCAGAACCTGAGAAATCATTTGGTTAAGTCTGATTTACCCCCGGTTCAAACCCCCACCCAGCGGTTATTGGCTCCCATCCCTAATGGCAATTACAAATGCGGCTCTTGTGCTCAATGCAACAGTACTCACAAATGTCAGAAATTTAAACATCCTCATTCTGGCAAAAAAATCCCCATCAGAGGTGTAATTTCTTGTACCACCAGGGCTGTCATTTATCTACTGACATGCCCTTGTGGTAAGGCCTACGTAGGCAAGACCTCACGTGAGCTAAAAGCACGTATAGCAGAGCATCGCAGCACCATTCGGTGCAAAAATATGACATACCCTGTTGCCGCTCATTTTGTGGAAGCCAACCACCCAGTATCCTCTCTCCATTACATAGGCATAGAAAAAGTGTCTGTACCTAGAAGAGGAGGGGAGATTGATCAACTTTTACTTAAACGAGAGGCTTTTTGGATCCAGTCTTTAAAAACACTTTCTCCACTCGGCCTCAATATAGACTTTGATCTTAAATCTTTTTTGTAAAGAAGTGTATATATTCAGACCTTTTGATATATAGTATTCTTTTAACTATGAACTTTTTTAATCTTTATATCACTGTCCCCTTTTTCACCTGCAGGTGCCCTACCCCAGGCTCCATTGAATAAAAATAGGGGCACTTTGGTCTACCCTCAGGACATGATTGTCAATTTATATATCTCTATGAACTTTGATTGTATTGTATTTACTTGTATGACATATTGTCTATTTCTGTATGGTTCTTCATTATATAACGATATGTATATGTTCTATTTTTAAAGCTGACATATCAAAAGATGAACTGATGACTAATCACAGAAACCTGTGTTTCCCTACCCCCTTCTGATTGGCTACATCACTTCCTGGCACCTTATTTAAGTGTGAACCATTATGTGCTCTGTATTCCCTGATGAAGGCTTAACCGCCGAAACGTTGGATTCATTCTACTGCTATGTCCTAAATAAATATATTGGCACTTTGGCTACTGGTGTGTGCGGCCACTTTCTTGTTTTGCCAAGAAGTTTTTCTACAGTTTTCTCCCGTGGGCCTGCACCACCAAACAGGATTTTGGTGTGCGTGAGCATTTCTGTGCACAGTGTTTTCTTCAGACCTTCATTTCTTCAAAACAAAGAATGGGGGGTAACTTTTTTTTACCATGTCCATCCAGCACCTCTAGGGTATACTAATGACATATTAGAATGTTGAAAATGGGTGGAATTTCCCTTTAAGATCTCTGCCAGAGCATTCCACAATACTGACTGAGTTGAGTATTTAATTTGGTGGCTATAGGTCAAAGGAACTCCCCCTGCTGGAGTACCTGAGTAACATGAGGCACATCTCTTACTCAGCATAAGTAGGTGAGCATGTGCTTATTTCTGCTTAATAGGAAAATGGGAATAATGAGGATCTTGAAAACTAAAAAGCGTGAGATATTGTCTCTTCCACTCTGCCTCATCCTAGACTGCTGAAGTGATCAGAGGCTATAAGTGCATGAGCCCATGGGCTGCAACTGAAGTAGTGACTCAAGTACTGTAAATTAGGGCATTCACTTTTAGTGATTTTTGCCTGTCGACTAGTTGCCTAGTTTACTAGTCGACTAGTCGTTAATGTACCAGGTATTACAAATAATTATATTAAAAAAGAAAAAGGTGGGGGCGGGCGAGGGCATCTAGTAGAAGAGTTGCGACATTGATGGGACAGAACTGAGCGCTCATTCATGGAGCATTGAATAGGGACAAACTGGAGTTTGTACCCCCAACAAAATCAGCATTTCACCATTCCAACCTACATCCAATCATCCATTGTAGCTGTTACAATGTTTGTTATTGTAAAAGGAAAACTACATTGGTGACTGTAATCCAGCAAAGATTTATGTTGTGAGACTAAAACAATATTATTACTAAAAAATAATACCACCTCCGTTTTTATTAATTTCTTATCGACTAGTCAACTAGTAACAACGAGGTCGACTAGTGGTTTTACTTGTCGACAATCGACTGGTCAACTAGTTGGTTAATGCCCTACTGTACATGCATGCTACTTTGATTGGTCTGCAATTTTGTCTGCAGAGATGTGGAGATGCCTGCAGTGTAGCCTACCATCGAGTATCTTTCAATTCTATTTTTCACCAGGAAGTTTGTTATCTGAAATAGACATTTGTCATCTCGTCCAGACTGTAATCGCAAAACCTGGGAGACTGCAATTCAGAATTATTTTGAAAATAAAGTTACAAAAGTATTACTAGTATGTACTTATGTAAAGTGCTCATTAATAAAGCAGACTATACTGCCATCAACTTCTGTAGGGATAGCATCTCTTTGTTAGTGATGAAACTCTCCCACAAATATTATCAAATCAGTCAGATGATGATGACAAGAAGTCTTTCAGAAAGGAGCTAGGTAGCACCTCTTTAGGCACTCTCTCAGGCAATCTTATCAAGGGGGATATAAAGGTGCAAAATCGAAACAAATGGCATGAACCGTAGTTAACTCAACTCAACTTTTCAAGAAATTCCTGATAGTAAAAGTAAACACTATATATAATATACTGTATCAGCTGTGTGAGAATGAATGAACGAACGAACCAACCAACCAACCAACCAACCAACCAACCAACCAACCAACCAACCAACGAACTAATCAATCTTTGTTTGTGTCTTGTCCAAAAATACCAAAAACACAAATAAACAGTGCCACATAACACTTCCACACAGAAGCCACAAAGCATTATTCTGCTAAGACAAAACAAAAACAAATAGGTTTTCTGTATTTTCTATTAACCTTGATTCCCATCGATGATGCACATGGAATTCAGGTTTCTGAACTTCACACAGCTCCTGTGAGACACAGACCGAGTAGGAAAAAATATCAAGTATATTAGTGAGGACCAATTATAAGAAGATAGGTTGAAAAGTGGTGAAGTAGTCCTTTAAGGAATCCTTTCATGCTGAAATGAAATGTGATGTGATGAGTAGGAGGAATGAAAATATTACTTTTTATAGGATGGCAGGCACTACAGGGGTTTACCAGGGTCAAATGCCTGATGCTTACACAGAGTATAAACTATCAGCAGTGCAATGTTCTTAATGTCTTGTGCCAAATAATTTATTTGGGAAGATATGCTGACACCAAGTGTAGAAACGCAGCACCAGTTATATTTATAAGGTGTTTACGCAGTCAGCAGTTAAATTTAATATCCAGCCACTGATATGAACAAAGTTAACCTCATCCATCCCATACACGGGCTGAATGATGGGAGTATCATTTACCAGTTAATGTGGCTTATTAATAGACTTGAAATACTTTTATGGCTAAATTGATACTTTTGCGTAATGTAAGGTCATTAGAGGGGAGTTCGTTGAGGGAAGTTGTGCGGGGGATAAAGGGAGTTCAAAAACAGCAGCACAACTTGTTACTTTGGATATGTGCAGATTTATAATTTATTTAATTAGGTGGTTATCCCAGTTAAATATGACACCTTGCGTTTTTGACATGGACCCACTTTTCCCCCGTCACTCTCTCTCCCTACCATACAATCCTCTATGAAATAGAAACATATTGTTGTCAGCCCATGCCTTGAGTGGTGTCTTGAGTCCTGTGTTCAATTTGCTGTGTACCTGTGAACCTTTTTTCATACCAGGGCACACTATTTATTCTGCATTTTTCCATAGACCACTATTTGACGTTGAGTTCAGTCTCTTGGACCCAAAAAAGGATTTTCAAGTTTTTGTCCACTTAGGAAATAACTGGCAAAATGTGAATATATCAATTATCCTACATTTTCCAAATGTGTACATTCTTGAAAATTAAGTAATTCAGATGTTTAAATATAATTTAACTATTGAGAGGGTAAACTGATTCCAAATGGACCCACTCTCAAGAGATAAAGGTCTATAAGGGTCCATTTGGTTACCAACTGTCCATCATTTAGCTGGGGACCACCTGTAATCCTCTCATGGACCACTGGTGGTCCCCGGGCCACTTGTTGAAAACCACTGCTATACCTGATGATCCATATGATGAGGTCAGTGTTGATCTGCACATACTGTATATGGGTATTCAGGTATTCTCGAGGTTGTGACTTCACGTTTATAGCCACATTATTGTCACGTCTCCAAGACAATACAGCAGTAAAAGTAAATGAATCTAAAAAACTAGCGTGAACTCATTTGTATTGTTGACCTATTTCTAAAATATAGCGCATCCTTCATTTCATTGTTGACTCCTCTATCATAGGGAACTATTTCTTTGTGTCTATCACTACACCCATAAGGTAGTTCCATGTGATAGGGGGGGGGGGGGGGGGGGGGGGGGGGGGGGGGGGGGGGGGGGGGTCAAAAACAAACAAAGGAGGTCCTAATATTTTAGAAATAAAATATTCACCAAAACCAGAGCCAAACTCTCACCACGGGAGGCAAGGACATCACTTAATACAGTTGACACATATTTAGCTTAACAACTTAAGGTCCAAAAATCTGATATCCCTTTAATGGCATGCCTATGTTGCCAGAGGAATTCGGTAGGCAGCTCTGGCAGTGCAGACAGGCGGTAAATTCAAAGCGCAAATAACATGGATTCCTACAACTGTTTTAATACTTAATATCATATTGTACATGTCCCTCAATCCTATTTAGAATGGTTTTGGACTGATATAAGTCCCTGTCATTTCTTTATGGACAGTTTAGCGGCAGTACCACAATGTCCTGAGATGGTGCGGGCGCTGATATGCAGGATATTAAAACAGCCTTGTCAATTTGGAAAATCAACAATGGTGGACATGGTGGAAATGCAATTTTGGAACCGATGACTGAAGGGAAGGAGGAATTATGCATTGATGACATCATTAAAGGCCAAAATCAAACAAGCTGTTCCTGAGAGCCATTTCCATTAAAGATATGAAAGAGTAAATGTTCAAATTATGTTCAATCTCTGAGGCTGTTGGGCACAAACCTGCTGTATGAGCTGCATGTGCGAGAGAGGCTGTGTTGCAATTAAACATGGAAAGTGGAAATGTAATGATGATATGACATGTGATAGCACAAGAACTATAGAAATGGCATTAAGTGGTCCAGTGGGTAGAGTGGCTAAATGCCAGTATTCCTGAAATGAAGCCAGTATGCCATAACTGCCCACTACTAAGACACCGTCAGTCTATCTAAACTTTAAACCTTATTAAGTTTCCCCCTGAAATGAACTGCGGTGGAAGTGGGATGCATACAATGCCCTGGAAATACCAGCAATGTAAATTCACTAGGCCTACATTACATTTACCCAAGTAATCTACTATCGGCCAAAAATGCTATAAAATAAAGCAGCAATCTCTCTAAACCTTCTTAATGAAATGATTCCAAGCCAACACTTAACAAAACAAAAACTAAAAAGTAATATTTAATATATTCTATTTTTATTTTTTTTAGTAACGACTACTATAGTCACTGTCCAACACTGGTTGGACAGTACCAAAAGCACCCCATCACCTAGTCCAATACTAATATCAACGAGTCATTGCTTACAGTGAGACTGTAAATACAGCTGAATGCAATCTGGAGGGATTAGAACAGTTGGTGGAGGTGAACATAACAGCTCATAACAGCTGAGCTGTGGCCTTCCACGGTACCTTAAAGACCCTAACAGGAACCTTTTGGTGCCTCAAAGACCCTAAAAACAAGGCCATACAGACCTACTGGCTGTTACTTGGCCTCACCCCCCAAACCCACCTCACCCCTGCCTACTTTAAGAGACTTAGGGATTATGTACAACTTCTTGCAATGGGTCTGGTCCACAAGATGCATTACAAAAATTCTCATGTGCCTGACCAAATACCATCCCATTCCACAACACCAGAGGGAGTTCAACAAACCACGTACAAGCCAGATTTAGCACAAACAAGGGACTCAATTCTTTTCGCTCCTATGCCACCAAAATGTGGGTCACAAAGATATTTGAATCTCTTGACTCCTTCAAAACCACTGTTATCATTATTTTCGTCATAAAATAAAATGCATGTGGATTGGCGCGGGAGACTATAGTAGAAAAGGTTACTTGTCCAGTACATTGCTTTATTAAAATGGCACAAAGTGCATTTTAAAGAGACTATGGGGACCTGAAACCCTACCCGGCTTTGAGAATAGACTTTTAGCAAGGTCTAGCAGGCTTTGTTTTGCCGAGTAGTTACGTTGTTTTGTTTATTTTCTGGGAAAACTGCTAGAGAGCAGTAGAGGCAAGCCTGGCAGGGTGTCATTGTGGCTTGGTGTCTCGGTCTAAGCACTGCATGGACCAAGGATACCAACCCCCTGGCAATTGTGCTATTTCTATTTCATCTGGCATGAGCATTAGTCACATATCAAAGATGAATAAGGTTATGGGAATGATTTGGCTTATGAGGATACTATTGCAATGGCAACCAGAAGGAAGGACCTTTAATGGCAATTCCTACTTTTACATTCTGCATAGCATGCAATTAGCAACTGATATAAGCATGCTGGGACCGCTGAGCCATTGCAGAGGTGTTCAGAGTTTCATTTGGTGAGTGAGACTTTTATGTCCTTCATAGTTTAATTATGTGTTAGATATCAAAGCTATGAATAGTGATATGAATGTTTTAGAGATGATAGCTACTAGTAATCCTAGTCATATAAATCTATTTAATCTTAGCAATTAAATTTTAACATGACACTGAACATAGTGTTATAGCCACAAACATATCACACACACACACACACACACACACACACACACACACACACACACACACACACACACACACACACACACACACACACACACACACACACACAAATTGAAATGCTTGATTGTGTATTTTATTCATAAATATGTGATTTAGTTCACATTGGAATTGGCTATTGTTTCATTTGCATTTGGACATTTCAAGTGTGCTAGTTAAATAATAATTTGCATTGCATGAACAATTACATCTACTACAGTTAGTCATTTAAATAAAGAGGCAAGAAAGAAAGAAAGAAAGAAAGAGAAAGAAAGAAAGAAAGAAAGAAAGAAAAGAAAGAAAGAAAGAAAAAGAAAGAAAGAAAGAAAGAAAGAAAGAAACAGAGAGTGAGAGAAACAGAGAGAGTGAGAGAGTGAGAGAGTGAGAGAAAGAAAGAAGAAAGAAAGAAAGAAAGAAAGAAAGAAAGAAAGAAAGAAAGAAAGAAAGAAAGAAAGAAAGAAAGAAAGAAAGAATGAAAGAAAGAAAGAAGAACTTGCTGAAATTAGGAAAAGACAACAAGCATACATCAAGCATCATTTGATTCCAATAATTGCATGCAGTAATATTGAAATTTCATATGCTAATGATTAGTTGAAATTGTGAAAGAGAGTGAATAAGAAAGTGTGGTGAGATTGAAAATATAGCATTCATATATGGTAATCTATTTAAACTCATCCTTTTAAATTGTACTAATTCGTTCAACTTCTCAAAATGATGTTTTTTTTCCCGTGCTTAGGGTTGCACGTTGTGCCAACGTTTCACTGCTATTGGTAGAGGGGAAAAGTGAGTGTTCATAATTCTTCTATTAAAGCTACTCTATGCTATAAATATAGGAATAGTCCTAGAATGATCTACTCAGAAAAAACACTATACGTTGCAAACCGGTCATCTGTGATTCATATCTCTATATTGTAACGGCTATCATATCATTCCCAAAATGCTAGTGTCGGGCTCTAGCCTATATGGGGCAAAACCTCCATCTGTTGCTGCTGCTGCTACAGCAAAAAAAAAACTTTCGTAAAGTTAAACAAATAATACAAATTGGACAGAAAGTGCTGCAATTCCATTCTATAGACTATTCATACCAGAACTGTGTGTGCATGCCATATTCTTATACTGTGTGTGAACGACTCAACTGAGTGCTTGCTTGTCCTTTCCTCAAAACGACCACAGAAAGAGGCCACCATGAGTACGGACGAGGAGATGAAGCAGTATGGCAAGGCCGCCATCTACCTCCGTAAGCCAGAGAAGGAGAGAATGGAGGCTCAGGCTGCGCCCTTCGATGCCAAGACGGCGGCTTACGTGGCCGACAAGGACGAGCTGTACCTCAAGTGCAAGATCTTAAGCAAGGAAGGTGGCAAAGTCACCGTGGAAACGCTGGACAAGAAGGATGTATGTGTTATCTAAAATCAAAGAATAGCTCAACTGTGGTAATCATCACATTGCATTCTGAATGTCTGCTTTTTCTTCTTTAGAAAAGAACTGTCCCTGAGTCCGACGTGACCCCCATGAACCCTCCCAAGTACGACAAGATCGAGGACATGGCCATGATGACTCACCTCACTGAAGCCACTGTGCTGTATAACCTCAAAGAGCGTTATGCAGCATGGATGATCTATGTAAGCTTTTCTTCATGCTGATAGAGCAGCACTCTATGGCACCTGCCGATAACAAAGAAAAGTATATGATCAACTGGAAACCACAGGAAAAACAAATGCAAACAAAGTCATGGTTCCGAAGTTAACTGATCATTAGTCGATGGCATGTTGCAAGTCGCTCTTGTTATCCATTGTTCTTAGGGTGACCAGATGCCCCCCTTTCATGGGACAGTCCCTCATTTCAAATACTTTTCAAGCGTGACTGTGGGGCAGGCAGGCATCAGTGTTCAAATGCCTAAAAGTTTTAATCACCCAATAGTTGTCTTTCAGTTGTAAAGCTCTCTCATTCTCTTTTCCTGCTAGATGTGGTTTTCAGTTCTGTCAAAAATAACATGAGAAAAAAATATTACCCTATAAAGCAGCAGAGGGCAACTTTGAAGATGTATATGGCCACTATATTCTCACACTCATTTCAGAGGGACACATTGCATGTAATATATAAAAAACAGATCTAGAGGCCCCAAACGCGTCACAGTGCTCAGTGATGTATTAAAGTGTTATGAAGTTCTCTTTCTCTCTCTTCTCCCCTTCAGACCTACTCCGGCCTGTTCTGTGCCACTGTGAACCCCTACAAGTGGCTCCCAGTGTACGACCAGGAGGTTGTCAACGCCTACAGGGGCAAGAAAAGGATTGAGGCTCCGCCCCACATCTTCTCTGTCTCTGACAACGCCTTTCAGTTCATGCTGATGGGTATGTTGTACACACAATGCAACAAATATCAAACTATAATGGTTCAAGCTGCATATTCATGACTAAACGTTTTGCTTTACACTCTACAGACAAAGAGAACCAGTCTGTCCTGATCACGTAAGTTTCCATTATCTACTAGGCCAGGGGTCGGCAACCTTTAATGTCAAAATAAGAGCTAATCTGAATGAAGTCAACACTGGCTATATTAGCCCAAGCTCAAACTGATTAAATACAAATACTAGTTAATGAGCTTGCATTAAATATGATGCTTCATATTTATTGTTGCCAGCTATAATGCAACATTTAGTTGACAGAAATGTTGACACTATGTTTATTCTAAAGTAGACATTTCTTTGAAAAACCGAAGAATGCAAGCTACATACACTAGGTGTCATGTTTGGCCTACTACAGCAAAAGTGAATTAAAAGACATGGAGAGAATTAACATGGTTGAGCTAGGGAGCCACTATGGAAGGGTTATAGTGCCACATGTGGCTCCACACGTTGCAGACCCCTGACTAGTGCATTTTAAAAACATTGAACCCAAATTCACTATTAGTGCATTCTTCTGAACGTACGCATTGCATTTATAACTAGTGGAGAATCCGGTGCTGGAAAGACTGTGAACACCAAGCGTGTCATCCAGTACTTCGCGACTGCAGCAAGTTCTGCTAGTGGTGGAGAGGGTGGCGGCTCCTCTGGTAAAATCAAGGTATGTGTACATGTTAAAACAAATCATTGCTTTGGAACATAAAGCATTCATATGTAATATAGAAATTCATATTTTCAAGAAGAATTCAGACCGAAATTTAAATTTGCGACGTCAAAAACGTTCTAGGGGTCGCTGGAGGATCAGATTATCGCAGCCAACCCCTTGCTGGAGGCCTACGGTAATGCCAAGACTGTGAGGAATGACAACTCCTCTCGCTTTGTAAGTGTTCAAAAATAATATTTTATGAGGAAACCTTTAATAATTCTGCAACATGGAGGAATACAACTAATTGTGCTGCTATTGTCAAACAGGGTAAATTCATCAGAATCCATTTCAGCGGAACGGGTAAACTGGCCAGCGCTGATATTGAAACGTGTAAGTATGGAGTTCACTGGTGATAAATTGTATATTTGTTTGTAGTGGTGTGACCCATATAGAATAGTATTATTATCAATTGTGTTGTACGATGCATACAGATCTGCTGGAGAAGTCTAGAGTGACCTACCAGCTGGCCCTGGAGAGAGGCTACCACATCTTCTTCCAGATGATGACCAACCACAAACCTGAGATTATTGGTAAATGGAATTAGAATTACTAACGATACAGTGAAAACATTAATGATTAACAAGAATTAAAGATTTTTTTTTAAAAATCCATTTTCAGAAATGTGTCTCATCACCGCCAACCCCTACGACTACCCATTGATCAGCATGGGTGTGATCAGTGTGCCCAGCATTGATGACAAGGCCGAGCTGGAAGCCACGGATGTAAGTGAACATTACACACACACACACACACACACACACACACACACACACACACACACACACACACACACACACACACACACACACACACACACACACACACACACACACACACACACACACACACACACACACACACACACACACACACACACACACACACACACACACACACACATCACACACACACACAGCTTGAATTTCATTGGCTGTTGCCTGCCCTTTATCGGCCAAAAACATCTATTATCTTTTTGGCCGACGAGATGATGAGACGCCAGCTGTTAAAATGTACTGTAATACTCTCAATCTTCTCTCTGCTTATTGACATCAGGATGCTATCGACATCCTGGGCTTCAGCGGTGAGGAGAAACAGTGCATCTACAAGTTCACCGGTGCTGTGATGCATCACGGGGTGCTGAGCTTCAAACAGAAGCAGCGTGAGGAGCAGGCCGAGCCAGACGGCACCGAGGGTGAGCTGCATCTTCAACTAAACTGGAAATATTATAATCTATAATATTTCAGTGCTGCCGCAACGTATAACAATGCACAACTTGCACAGCGAGTGGGGCTGTGGAGCAACCAAATGGTCAGCTACATCTACGTGCCTGCAAAATTAACTAAACTCAATCTATTTTTCTGTTTGTTTTTCTTTCATATTAATTTAATTTAAAATTATACTCAATAGACTGATCGTTATTTGGTTTACCTGTGGCCCCAGATTGCTATGCTTATGTATTTGACACATCACCTTGTGTTACCTTGCCTTACTATATGTCGCTCTTTAGATTAAGTGTGTGTTAAATGGCTACATTTGAAACTGTGTATTCATTTTAGTGGCTGACAAGATCTGCTACCTGTTGGGTCTGAACTCAGCGGATATGCTTAAGGCATACTGCTACCCCAGGGTTAAAGTCGGAAATGAATATGTCACTAAGGGACAAACTGTGCCACAGGTGAGTACACTAGACTCAACTAATAAGTGTGTACAGTTTGTACATGTTTCCTGTTAGACTGATGATGATGATGTGCCTGTTGATGTGCCTTTGATCGCCTTAGGTCATGAACTCAGTTGGTGCCTTGGCCAAGTCCATCTATGAGAAGCTGTTCTTGTGGATGGTCATCAGGATCAACGAGATGCTGGACACCAAGCAGCAGAGAAACTACTACATTGGTGTGCTGGACATTGCCGGGTTTGAAATCTTTGATGTAAGCAGTGAAGCACTGACTTGTGGAGCCTTCCATGAACATCATCCATGATCATTCCAAGATTCTCTCAGACGTTTGTGTTCTACATCTGAAAACCCTTCTGAATATGAAATCTGCCAATTTCACTAAACTCTTGTGAGTGTTAAGTGAGATAATAGTGATATTTCTTTTCACAGTTCAACACCCTGGAGCAGCTGTGCATCAACTTCACCAATGAGAAACTGCAACAGTTTTTCAACCACACCATGTTCGTTCTGGAACAAGAGGAGTACATGAAGGAGGGAATCCCTTGGGATCTTGTGGACTTCGGCATGGACCTGGCTGTCTGCATTGAGCTCATTGAGAAGGTATATTATTTTATATCATTGTGGACTTGGCTGTCTGCATTAAGCTAATTGAGGATATATATATATATACTGTATATACAATGAGTATGTTATTTTATTATATATTAAGATGAACCTGGAAATCATTGGTTAATATTGTTTTAGTTTTAGGTGATGTGTCTCTTTTGTTTCCTTCACTAAGCCCCTGGGCATCTTCTCCATCCTTGAAGAGGAGTGCATGTTCCCCAAGGCTTCAGACAAAACCTTCATCGACAAGCTGATGGGCACGCATCTTGGAAAGTGCAAGGCCTTTGAGAAGCCAAAGCCTGCCAAAGGCAAGGGTGAGGCTCACTTCTCCCTGGTCCACTACGCTGGAACTGTGGACTACAGGTGAACAAAAACACACACGCACGCGCACCCGCACACACACACACACACACACACACACACACACACACACACACACACACACACACACACACACACACACACACACACACACACACACACACACACACACACACACACACACACACAATATCAAATCTTAACCCACTCTGTTGACAACAGCATCACAGGCTGGCTAGAGAAGAACAAGGATCCTCTCAATGACTCTGTGGTCCAGCTGTATCAGAAGTCTTCAGTGAAGCTGCTCTGTACACTGTATCCCCCACCTGAGCCTGAGGGTATGTCTATTAAAATACAGTATTATAATGTGCTCTAGTTGTCATTTCTTCTTAGCTTGGAAGTCTATATAGGACACCCATTATGTGTTGAGGCTGTAGCTTGCCGGGATCTGGAGTTAGGATGTTTAAACCTAGCCTTGTGTAGCCATGGCCTTCATTTGCCTTTGCAATGCATATTGACATTTTAAGTCTAGCCCTCAATTTTGGTAGAACTTTGTGTTCCAAAATTTCTACGTCACACCAGAGTTCATTTGGAAGCAGGCTATATAACCAACCATCCTCACTTTGGGGCGTTAAGCATGGTGGAAACTGAAGTTATAGCACTTTAAATGTAACCAAATATGCATGCATGTTAACGTGTGTGTCGGCCACCCACTCACTCGCCAACCCTTTAGGCATTTTTATTATAGGATAATAATGTAATATATTGTAATGTGTTCTATCCCCCATCTGAAGGTATTGTAATAATACTATAAACACTATAAACACTGAATATAAAGAGAGTTGTTTTCTTTCTGTATAAGTAATGATAACACATGATTCTAAAATAAACAGATAACACAAAGAAAGGAGGCAAGAAGAAGGGTGGTTCCATGCAGACGGTGTCTAGCGCTTTCAGGGTAAGATAGTTTTTTTTTTTTTTTTTTTTCCCATTATTATAAGCATTATATTTGTGTAAGAATGAAGCATTATTATTAGCAACATTATATCCATGTAAAATTATGCATGTTCTTTCATGTTGGAATTAAAGTAAATCATTTCTGTATCACATTAGTACAATATTGTACCAATGTTTATTTGTTTATATTAATTATACGCCTAATTGGCTCTTTTATGTCTCAACAGGCAAACTTGGGAGTGCTGATGACCAACTTGAGGAGCACTCATCCTCACTTTGTGCGTTGCCTGATTCCCAACGAGTCCAAGACTCCGGGTAAAAACAAAAAATAAACCTTTGACTCCTTTTCAATGTAATGCACTCTCCCTAAAAGACATAGTAGTGCCAAGCTGCGATGTGGAAGAAACAATACACTCCCAATAAAGATCTCACAGTATGCACCTTGTGCCTTGTCCAAATAATAATAATGATGAAGCAACATAATTACAGGCCTGATGGAGAACTTCCTGGTTATCCACCAGCTGAGGTGTAACGGTGTCCTGGAGGGCATCAGGATTTGCAGAAAGGGCTTCCCAAGCAGAATTCCCTATGCCGATTTCAAGCAGAGGTGTCAATTCATTTCTACACCAGCTTTTAGTCCCAAACGTATTAATCAGATGCATGCAAAGTGACCATTAACGTCTGTAAAACAGGTACAAAGTGCTGAATGCTTCCGCATGCCCCGATGGCGCATTCATGGACAACAAGAAAGCTTCAGAGAAGCTGCTTGGGTCCATTGACGTTCCTCACGATGAGTATAGATTTGGACACACCAAGGTAAACACACTCCTGCTTTGATTTAACATTATGGATTCATGACATAAAAAAGTAGATTTTATGGTTGTTACAGTGTTTGTACCATTGCATTCAGGTGTTCTTCAAAGCTGGTCTTCTGGGTGTCCTTGAGGAGATGCGAGATGAAAAGCTGGCTACTCTGGTCACCATGACTCAGGCACTCGCAAGAGGCTACGTCATGAGGAAGGAGTTTGTCAAGATGATGGCCAGGAGGTACTTTGCTAATCTAGCACAAATTATAGAGCAAACATTTGATGACGATTGCAAGGGGAAAACTCTGCTTGAAACCTCAAGCAGAGTCAGGCTAGGATGGGGGTCAGGCTAGGATGGGGGTCATCTGCACTATTTGTATTACACGGACAACCACAGTCTGCATTTCAATCATGATCCACTGAAACTTGTTCACAGAGAGGCCATTTACACCATCCAGTTCAACGTCCGCTCTTTCTGCAATGTGAAACACTGGCCATGGATGACGCTCTACTTCAAGATCAAGCCTCTGCTGCAGAGCGCTGAGACTGAGAAGGAGCTGCAGAACATGAAGGAGAACTATGAAAAGATGAAGACTGACCTGGCTGCTGCCCTGGCCTCCAAGAAGACCCTGGAAGAGAAGATGGTGGCTCTGACGCAGGAGAAGAATAACCTGCAATCTGCAGCGGCATCAGTAAGTACCTACACTTGCACAGGAAATGTTTTTAATATCTTATATTGTTCATTGTCCTATCTTAAATATTCCATCTAAAGTATAATGTCAATGTAGAGTTGTAATGTTTTTCACCAGCTTGTTCAGTCTGTTAATTTCCTTTATGTCCCCAGGAAGGAGTTAAAATACAAATCTCATATATTTCACCCAGAACTAATGCTAAAATATTCCCTCACGTATCCTTTTCATTGACAACCAGGGAGACGAGGCTCTGGCTGACGCCGAGGAGAGATGCGAAGGTCTTATTAAAAGTAAGATCCAGTTGGAGGCGAAGCTCAAGGAGACGCAGGAGAGACTGGAGGACGAGGAGGAGATCAACGCAGAACTGACTGCCAAGAAGAGAAAGCTGGAGGATGAATGCTCTGAGCTCAAGAAGGACATCGATGACCTGGAGCTCACCTTGGCCAAAGTGGAGAAAGAGAAACACGCCACTGAAAACAAGGTATAGATTATACTCCGGAACATACCCTCTGGTTACAGACTTGTAAAAGGCAAGCTATACTGTCATCTATACCCTTATGGAACCCTGGGAGAATCCACTTTGAGAAGGACTTATTGATCAATTCCATGACAACACATTTTGTTCCGCTTCTATCAGGTGAAGAACCTGACTGAGGAGATGGCCTCCCAGGATGAGACCGTCGCTAAGCTGACCAAGGAGAAGAAAGCCCTCCAGGAGTCCCATCAGCAGACCCTGGATGACCTGCAGGCAGAGGAAGACAAAGTCAACACTCTGACCAAGGGCAAGACCAAGCTGGAACAGCAAGTCGATGACGTGAGTTTACAGGGTATCTGATGTTTTGAACTTAATATTATGTTTATTGTTCTACTGCAGAATCATTTGACGATATATTGTTGTGCAGCTGGAGGGTTCTCTTGAGCAAGAGAAGAAGCTCCGCATGGACCTGGAGAGAGCCAAGAGAAAGCTTGAGGGTGATCTTAAACTGGCCCAGGAAGCCATAATGGACCTGGAAAATGACAAGCAGCAGTCTGATGAGAAGATCAAGAAGTAATGTGAACCACATAAATATGAAATGTCATGGAGAGAAACCACCTGCAGAGTGCAGAATGACTAACATATGACTATTGACTGTATTCAACAGGAAGGACTTTGAAATAAGCCAGCTTCTGAGTAAGATTGAGGATGAGCAGTCTCTGGGTGCCCAGCTGCAGAAGAAGATCAAAGAACTCCAGGTATTCCCATTTTCCTGTATAATCATCGAAAATACGCAATAGTGAATGGCCATTTTCAGATGCTAATCTAACACAATTCATTCGAAAGGCCCGCATTGAGGAGCTGGAGGAGGAGATCGAGGCAGAGCGTGCCGCTCGTGCCAAGGTTGAGAAGCAGAGAGCTGATCTCTCCAGGGAACTTGAGGAGATCAGTGAGAGGCTGGAGGAGGCCGGAGGAGCCACCGCCGCTCAGATCGAGATGAACAAGAAGCGCGAGGCGGAGTTCCAGAAGCTGCGTCGTGACCTTGAAGAGTCCACGCTGCAGCACGAGGCCACCGCTTCTGCCCTCCGTAAGAAACAGGCCGACAGCGTGGCTGAACTGGGCGAGCAGATCGACAACCTCCAGAGAGTCAAGCAGAAACTGGAGAAGGAGAAGAGCGAATACAAGATGGAGATCGATGACCTGTCCAGCAACATGGAGGCTGTCGCTAAGGCAAAGGTATGATGGAATGTGTATAATATCACTCGAGACAAACTGTTAAAAGTGATTGTTTCAAGTGAAACTAAATTTTCCAATTTTCAAAATGATATGGGTGCATGAGGCATAGTTGTGAAAGGCACTCTTTATATTTAACAATTGTTATGTGTAAAGGTAAAATAAGACTTAAGATGATTAAGATTTTCATATTACGCACTGCATCAGTTGGCTTTGCTTTAAATCAAACAGAAACAGAAACAATGATTGAACACGTCCAATGTTTAATTCCAGGGAAATCTTGAGAAGATGTGCCGCACCCTTGAGGACCAACTTAGTGAAATCAAGGCCAAGAGTGATGAGAACGTTCGCCAGATCAATGATATTGGAGCTCAGAAAGCAAGACTGTTGACAGAGAACGGTAAATGTCCCTGTTTTTATAACATCTACTTTGTCTACATGTTTGTTTACGGCACTTGATCAGATTTACCATAGTTATTAGGGATAACTCATTAATCAACACTTATCCCAGGACAATTTATTTGAAAGGTTTGAAAACAAATATATCATATTTCTAACTAGGTGAGTTTGGTCGTCAACTGGAGGAGAAAGAAGCTCTGGTCTCTCAGCTCACCAGAGGCAAGCAGGCCTTCACCCAGCAGATTGAGGAGTTGAAGAGACTTGTTGAGGAGGAGGTTAAGGTGAGGAACAGCTCATTCTGCCTTTTAGTCTTAGTATATGTTTTATAATTTCATTCAGCTGATGTTATTGTGTTATTTTCTGCTGACAGGCTAAGAACGCCCTTGCTCATGCCGTGCAATCAGCTCGCCATGACTGCGACCTCCTGAGGGAGCAGTTTGAGGAGGAGCAGGAGGCGAAGGCTGAGCTGCAGCGTGGAATGTCCAAGGCCAACGCTGAGGTGTGCCAGTGGAGGAGCAAGTATGAGACCGATGCTGTCCAGCGCACTGAGGAGCTGGAGGAGGCCAAGTAAGTCAGTGGTGTTTCGCACCACCAGAAAACCACCTGCAATGCAAATTATTGTTACACACAATAATACCGATTCCATTCTAAACTGACCAACAGGAAGAAACTCGCCCAGCGTCTTCAGGAGGCTGAGGAACAGATCGAGGCTGTGAATTCCAAGTGCGCCTCCCTGGAGAAGACCAAGCAGAGACTCCAGGGTGAGGTGGAGGACCTCATGATCGATGTGGAGAGGGCCAACAGCTTGGCTTCCAACCTCGACAAGAAACAGAGGAACTTCGATAAGGTGATTTGACATACATTTTAAAAAACAAAACAAATCATTCTTGGCTCCTTAAAGTGCAGATAAATGACAGACCTCATTATAAATGATCTTCAGGTCTTGGCAGAATGGAAGCAGAAATATGAAGAGGGACAGGCAGAGCTGGAGGGAGCTCAGAAAGAGGCTCGCTCTCTCAGCACTGAGTTGTTCAAGATGAAGAACTCCTACGAGGAGTCTCTGGACCAGCTGGAGACCATGAAGCGCGAGAACAAGAACCTGCAACGTGAGTCTTTCTCTACATGATTCTATTAAACTGAAGACTGCGTGCACACAGGGATTTTGGCTGTTTCTTAAGAGGATGCTAACAGTGGCTAGCACGAAATCAAGCAGAAATGCAAATCATTATTTATTTAAATGCTTCATTGGCACCAATTAATCAGAACTTGTTCACGTTGGGCATGGAGTTTTAACATTTAACAGCCCAAGATCAGCTTTAAATTTTCTAGGCTACACCAAAACCAAATCCAAAATATTTGCTGACTGATGGATTACTTTCAATCAACTACAGAGGAGATCTCAGACCTGACTGAACAGATCGGTGAGACTGGAAAGAGTATCCATGAGCTGGAGAAGTCCAAGAAGCAGGTGGAGACAGAGAAGTCTGAGATCCAGACAGCTCTGGAGGAAGCCGAGGTAAAGCTTTTAAGCTTATGGATGAAGGCAATGACAATGGGTGCAATTCTGAATCGCCTTGGTGTAGCCAAGTATGATGTAAGTCCTCTCATTGGCTGCATGGCAGCAAATCAGGTGTGGGTCCGTGCTCATTGGCTGCATGGCAGCAAATCAGGTCTGCGGCCTTGGGCTAGGCCAAAAGCCTATACCACCAGGCCTGGGCCTGGGCCTACCAAATAATTATCCATAATAATTAAAACCAGACATCAAGAGCTTCAACTCATGATGAACAAAGCAGGGCAGTACAGTAACATTTTAATTGGGGGGTTCAGGTGATTTCTGGACCCTTTGAATTGCAGATTTTAATTATTCTGGGTAATTATTTGGTAAGCCCAGGCCCAGGCCTGGTGGTATAGGCTTTTGGCCTACTACAGAGGCCCCAGAGCTGATTTGCTGCCCTGCAGCCAATGAGAAGACTTACACCATACCTGGCTACACCACAGCTTTCAGAATTGCACCCATTGTCTATCGTTCTCTACGTCATGATGCCGTTTTGATGAAGTCCCTCTGTGACTTTCAGAATGTTTGGGACTAGACCAGATCACAGTCCATATGTCGAAGTAATATAGCTTATGGCTCTGATCTGACTAGCTTGACTTAAGTTGATCTGGACCCGATCTGACTCTCCCTGATAGATCCAGGGACGTCCGTAGTGGGAAGAATGGGTGCATGAATTTGTGTCGTTTGAAATCAGGCGATATTGTGGGCTAGATCTGGCTAGTCTTGGGTTGGATCTGGCTCCAATCAAGACATCACTACGGTAATTACTGCTTACTGGTTAGTGCAGCAATAGTAAGCCCACAGAAGTGGTCCGGCCGTAACTTGCTCCATTGAACGAGCTAGCTCTCGTGGTAGCTACAGGTAGCTTGTATTTGTATTTGTTGCCTGTTGGCGACAGGCAGCCAGGGTTTGATCCAAATCAAGCCTTCACACAGTTCGCTACAATATTTTAGATTTATTTTTAAGTTTTACATTAAAATAGTATATGGATGGTACATGAAAAAGCTCTTGCTTCTTGATTACCTTTCAGGGTACTCTGGAGCACGAGGAGTCCAAGATTCTTCGCGTCCAGCTGGAGCTCAACCAGATCAAGGGCGAGGTGGACAGGAAGCTGGCGGAGAAGGACGAGGAGATGGAGCAGATCAAGAGGAACAGCCAGAGGGTGATGGACTCCATGCAGAGCACCCTGGACTCAGAGGTCAGGAGCAGGAACGACGCCCTGAGGATCAAGAAGAAGATGGAGGGAGACCTGAACGAGATGGAGGTGCAGCTGAGCCACGCCAACCGCCAGGCGGCCGAGGCCCAGAAACAGCTGAGGAACGTCCAGGGACAGCTTAAGGTGCGAAACAAATTCTACTTTAGTTATAGCAGATAGTAGATCAATAGCTTGTAAATCAATACCAGATCTACGTCTGCTATTTTTTTTAAATCGTGAAAATGATTTGCAAATGTTTGAATACATACTTTTTTAACTTAATTTTTTACTTCTGGGGGAAGCCTAGAACACATTTTCTGATGGGGGTCTGCAGCCAAACAGATAATTCTGGGGGTCCATGGAATGCACTGACAGGTGACAAATGGTCAATGGACCACAGGTGTGTTGGGCCATTGGGGGGGTGTGTCTATATATATATATATGCCTGTCTATCTAGTCAGCTTGTAAAGGTCTGAGGAAGGGCTGCGGCCCGAAACGTCACCCTGTTTATTAAATAAATCCACACTCGGGAGCATCAAATGGTGTGCAGATTTTCTTTTGTTTGTTTAGTCATAGTATATCTTTAATCTAGCACCCTACCCAATTTTGGTTTTTTGGATGTGCGTGTTCCTTATTACCTTTTTTGTCCATGGAATGCAATCTACTGAGCATCACTGACACAAACAGATTTTTTTTTCTAGAACTAACTAGAACTAGAAACTAGAACCTAGTGTCAGAAACATCAGAAACTACAATCTAGTGCCAGAAACTACTATTTAGTGTCAGTACAAAACAGGGTTAAAACATACTGTATGTTTTCGACACATATTCAAACAACTGCTCTGAACAAGTCACATTCTTATGTTTCTCTTAAAGTGACCACGCCAAATGTGATTCATTTTAGGATGCCCAAGTGCACCTTGACGATGCTATGAGAGGCCAAGAAGACATGAAGGAGCAGGTGGCCATGGTGGAGCGCAGGAACGGCCTGATGGTGTCCGAGATCGACGAGCTGAGAGTGGCTCTGGAGCAGACAGAGAGAGGCCGCAAAGTGGCCGAGCAGGAGCTGGTGGACGCCACCGAGCGCGCCGGACTGCTGCACTCTCAGGTAATGGAGGAAAAAAAAAACTCTCAACATATTTAAACATACATGTCATGTATACTTGCAGTGCTAAACTGAATCCACATTTCTTTAGAACACAAGCCTTTTGAACACCAAGAAGAAACTTGAAGCTGACCTGATCCAGGTCCAAGGAGAAGTGGACGACAGTGTCCAGGAAGCAAGGAACGCTGAGGACAAGGCCAAGAAAGCCATCACTGATGTAAGTGAGGAGCTCTGCCACTTTTCCAAGATATCTTTATGGCATGCCTAGACTATACAATACAGTTCACCTCATGTTGAATACCTTTGCCCTATATAGGCCACAACAGAGGATGTATTTTATAACTTGATGCTAACTTGATACTATTATACTGTATATCACTCATTTTAAAAACAGCCATGATTAAAAAGTACTGCATTGCAATCCAATTCAAGTGAGGTTTGGTTAGGTTAGGTTTAGTTATTGGAAATTGTATGGTTAAAACGCACTCAAATGTGTAGTCTAAACGCAGGGGCGTTTTTGCCATTAGGCAACTGCCCAGGCCTGGGGCACCGGGGGGGGGGGGGGGGGGGGGGGGGGCTTCGGGCAATAAGCATCATAGGTATGACGCCATAGGAGATTTTCCCTGGAGCCCCCCTTACGGGTCCATTTGGTAAGGGGGGCTCCAGGGAAAATCTTGCCCGGGGCTCCAAATTGCTTAGAAACGCCACTGCCCACGTGCCTCAACTGGTATAAATCACTGACAGTGAAGCTTCTTTCCAGGCTGCTATGATGGCAGAGGAGCTGAAGAAGGAGCAGGACACCAGCTCTCACCTGGAGAGGATGAAGAAGAACCTGGAGGTCACAGTGAAGGACCTGCAGCACCGCCTGGACGAGGCTGAGAACCTGGCCATGAAGGGAGGCAAGAAGCAGCTCCAGAAACTGGAGGGCAGGGTGAGAATGTGGTTGACTTCTTTCTACACAGCACATAGTCCATTCAAATGAGAATAAGTAACTTCATGGTGCGCAATTCCATTGTGAAGGTGCGTGAACTGGAGGCAGAGGTGGAGAATGCACAGAGAAGTGGAGCAGACGCTATCAAAGGTGTCCGCAAGTACGAGAGGAGAGTGAAGGAGCTGACATACCAGGTACTGTGTATGTTCACTTAAAACATCATCATGCCACTGACTGAATGAATGACTGCAAGAACATCCAGCTAATGTTATAAATGCAACTCTCACTTCAGACTGAAGAGGACAAGAAGAACATGGCCAGGCTTCAGGATCTGGTAGACAAACTGCAGATGAAGGTGAAGGGCTACAAGAGACAGGCTGAGGAAGCGGTAAGACAAATATACGTCTTTAGTTGACACATTTTTCGACATTTGTCGACTTCTTTAATAATGTTTAATTTTCATATGTTTCTGGTTCTAATTAGTTGTAATTTGTATAGCTAATTCGATCATTATCAACTGTCACATTGTAGGAGGAGGCGGCCAATGCTCACCTGACCAAGTGCAGGAAGGTTCAGCATGAGCTGGAGGAGGCAGAGGAGCGTGCTGACATCGCTGAATCCCAGGTCAACAAGATGAGAGCTAAGAGCCGTGAGACCAAGGTGAGTACATGTGTAATAGGAACATTTATTATAATGAGTATTTTCAACTAAGATTTAATTAAAGATTAATATTGAATATCTAATAACATATTCATATTTTTAACAGGGAAAAGATGCCGAGTAACTTCTCCAACTCACCTCACCATAAAAGGTCATAAATTATGACCCATTGGATTCAAATCGTCATAAAATATGACCCATTTGATTCAATAAAGGTGGCAACAAATTGTCATGTTTCTTGTGTTCATTACTTCATTACTTTTATATTGTGCAAGGTTTCAGGTTTGTCAGAGTATTCTGGTTCCAAGTCATTATGTCCACTCTAGAGGGTATGTTCGTGCATAAAGTGATTGGCAAATCAAGTGGCACTTGAGGTTAACATTTAATACAAATCATATCTTTTTCGATGTAGTGACTGTCAAGGCCAGGAAGTAATCTTTGCCACTCAGTAGACGTTTCCCACATTGATGTCCCTCGCATATACCCTCTATATTAGTAAACCAAGAAAAATGATGGGCCTGTAACTCTGAGGAGTGTACACATGGAACCAAATGTACCCATATGCTACTGTAGAACTGTCCCTGTATGGGGCATTAACAAGTGTATCAGAGAAGATAGCAGTAAGAGACTAGCCGACCACTGCCACCCACACCAAGAACTCCTAACCAAAAAGCTTGTACTGTGGGAACCAACAGTACATCTTAATAAAGAACAATAACCCTCTTCCAGAGGTATGGAAAACTGAGATTACTGGAGACACCAATGGAGGGCTCATCTGAGGACGACGTAAAGAGAGAAACTACTGATTTTACACTTTAATCCGTTTATGACTTATTCTTCAATTCCTTATTTTTGTTTAATGAATACATTCAATTCTTCACATTCAAATCTTGGTGAACTGCATCTCCCATTTTTTGTTGTGTCCCTTGGCAACCCCCTCGGCCTGGGTCATATCAGCACATAAGTATCTCTCTCTCTGGTTGTCTGGGACTAATTGAGTTTTAACATGGCGGGAAGGTAGATTAGAAATATAAGGTGTCAGACTGTATAATTATCAGCAGGTCATTCGTGTGTGGACTGCAGTGTTACCTGTGATTAACTACCAGTGATTACCAGTGACCACAGTGATTCTCTCTGACCCCAATATGAGCAGCAGCCATCTGTTCTGTCCAGCAAACTATCTCAGACACAGGGAAATAAGCTGACCATGTACAGTCATGATTTTAACCTATTTTGGGCAAGTTATTATAGGGCCCATTTAGCTAAAACAAGTGTGAATTCAATCTACAAACTCACAAAGCATCGGGACCCACAATGTATTGTGAGCTGGTTGGTTGGCTATCCTTGGGTGACACCATTATTATGTGTCATAAGTATTACAAAGACAAAACCAAGTTCACTATTGTCGAATCACAACTGACCCGCGCTGAACTTTAGTGTGCACAAACACTGTAAACAGATCTGTTTAAAAACAGAATTTAACACTTACATCCACTCTATTGGCTCATTATCAATCTGCTGGAGACTACTGTGCTGTGATTGGCTATATATCCATTTTGATTTTTGGCAAAAAGTTGCTTCTATTACCTTTAATCGTTTTGTCTGAATTGAACTGATCACCCAGCTTGACTGATCTGATCAGTTCTAAATGCCAATGCTGTGCAGAGTTGTCAATAATCAATAAACCAACAGGAAACATCTCCATGTTGGCTTGTGGTGCACATTTGTCAACATATTTCTTTTCTTGCCAAAAGCATTCAAAATAAGTGGACAAAAATTACCTGAATAACATCTCTCTAAGAGGTTATTTTTGAATAAACATTTGAAGATGCTAGCTGGACATAACTGGTGTCATAATAAATAATTGCCATATACTATACTGGAGATAATCTGGAGACTTACATTCATTCATGTTATTATGAAAATCACACTGGTGTGTACAAAATCACATCTAAAAGTTGCCATAGACATTTTGGCAACGCCATTGATGTCAACAACACAAAGGGGGAGTGGTCAGTGGTGGGGAGTGATCCCAGAAGGAGGTAGGGATGGATGGATGGAGGAAGTGGCTATAGAGGAAAGGAGAGGTGGAGAGGATGAAGGAGGGTTAGGGAGAGAGAGAGAGAGAGACGATATCACTCGTCCCGTGGAGTAAATCTCTGTCAGTCTGGTCAAGGCTTGAACTGGACTACTAACTGGACACTCACCAACACACTGCTTCCACAGAGCCGCACTAAAGGTATGTATGGACATGATTCATTACCACTTGTAATGCTGGTGTTCTAAGAATGGAGATGCTTTACACTATGACTGCAGTTTTCGCTGGTGAAACATCTAAATTGCAAGAAAGTTTCAACAGTAATGTGGTCACATGAATGAGTATTACAGTATGACAGGATCATACAGTATATTTCCTAAAATTTATGGAAGGGTGTATTCCAAGTACAGAGCCGTTCAACTCCTGAGTTCGGTCCAGTGTAATAAATAATTAGCCCCATTTCATCCTATTTTCGACTTGGCATGGCTGGGTGCTGTCCATGCTGTCTTGCTCAGGGACACCTAGCCAGGGCTTGGAATGAAACCTGGAACCGGCACTATCCATTCAGCTTACCATCCTCATTATAGCATACATATTCTGATTAAATGCTTGCTTTTCTGCTTTCTAGAAGCAATATGATAGTAGCAAGAAACTTGCAAACAAGTTGCCACATATTATGCCTAGTAACGTCACATGAGATATATTTGGTCTAATTGGTATGGAACAAATTGACTGGACATCAAACATTGGCCTTTGTTAGATGAAAGTAAAGGAGAGCACATGTATTTAATTTTGAGTTATAAGCTACAACCCACTGTTGTCAACACCACAGCCCTATACTACTTCATCGTGCAAGCAAATTCTGTAGCAAAAATAGATGTTGTTTTTTGTCTTTATTTTGAGAATATTTTCTTATAATTTAGAAAATTTGCCCAGAATAGATACGAACAGGGTTAACATTATTAATCACACGGCTGAATGAGGCTATAAGGATTTAATTTGGGACTAATCACACTACCTTAATGCCCACTCGGACCATATGGCACACAACCAGGATTCCTGGATTACTTACAAACGCATACACACTTGAACTAACACTGCACACGCATGGATAAGCATGCACACGCACGGTCAAAGCCTATATGCATGCATGCATGCACGAGCAAGCATGCACATGCAAGGTCAAGGAAGCCCACTTATCTCTGACCAAATTACCGCCAACAAATGGCTGCAATTAGGCTAATTGAGTGACCTGTGAGGAGTAATAAACTTAGCGCTAAATAATGGAGATTGAGTGTGACACAGTCCTATGCCTGGCCATCTGTCTCTTCTCTAAAGCCTGTGAATAATGCTTCATTTACGCTACGTTGTACGGCGGGGCTTACGGAGAAATATAAATCAGACCGACACAAACAGCAAAGGCATTGAAGTCTTATACAAAATTATCAAATTAGTTCAGTTGTTTTACTTTAATTTTGGTTTAGTGTTAATTTGTTTTTAAAGTGGGTTTGCTAGTTTACCATTTTGTTATAGACTGCGATAAAAAAACAGATCCTTTTATCTATGTTCTGCATACAATACACTAGAGTTAGCTAGTGCTTCCCATAACTAGTTGTAATGATTTTATTCATTTTGTGTTAACTACAGTATAACCTTGTTTGAACATACAGAGGCAATTTTCTTGGATTCTGAAAAAATTGCAGACTTTTGGATTGAAGTGAATGTGTTACAACGCCTCTTGATTTAAAAATAAAATAAAAAATAAAATAAAAGTTAAATAAAAATTTCAACCACCATACATGTGGCAAAACATGACCGAACACGGGAAGGTTTAATATCCACACTCGCCATACAATAAAAGCACACACTGAGCATCCACTGGAAGCAACAGGTGGTGTCTAAGCCATAACCGTCACCTCATGTGGCCTCCGTTTTAAAATACAGTTGAGTAGCACACAGAGAGTAAGTTATGATTCGTAATCCACACCCTCCCCCAACAAAATATTAGTATTATTATTGTTCTCAACATTTTGCATATTGAGGTGTAAACTTGTAGATTGGCCATTTGCCATACAATTGAAGGTACATTCATCAGCCAGTCTGTGCCAACGTGTCCCTGAGCAAGGCAGGAGTCATATTAACACTTAAATACAGAGGACACATTTGATGTACAATATGCAAATGCAGAGCTGAAGATGCAATCTCAAAGCAACTAAAAGGGGGGGGGGACTAAATGTTACTATACTGTACGTAGTAGTGAACATTACAGCATATTCAAATTGCTGTAGGTGTAGGTTGTCTAACAATATACCCATCTGCCTTTAGTGCCTCTTCAATGTCTTGTTGTCTGCAGTACAACGTCTGTGTTCTATAGGCTCATCGGCATT
Organism: Benthosema pterotum; assembly: GCA_039105355.1. Classification (NCBI taxonomy): domain Eukaryota; kingdom Metazoa; phylum Chordata; class Actinopteri; order Myctophiformes; family Myctophidae; genus Benthosema; species Benthosema pterotum. The sequence continues at coordinate 11,106,392 of CM076967.1, read as the reverse complement.
GCTCATACCGAACCGAACGCTGGGTTTTCTTCCAGTTCAATCCCTCAATTAATCCCTAAAGCCAATTAGTACATCTACCTTGCTGAAGCGAAACAGATACTGCTATGAGATGTGGCTGTTCAACATATTAAGCAGCAAATGTGTGTTTGATCACTCAAAAGGCTTGTAAAAAAAAAAAATCACAAATGTTAAGACTCCCACTGGTATTTCAATTGTACCACAGGAGAATGTGGCTTGGGCTGGTCAAGTGAAGAGAGACTAGAGATGCTTGCACTCACAAAACAGAAGAGAGATAGCAGACAAATCTGACACAGGGAAAAAATCCCAGGGACAAGCGCTCAGGTTGAATGACCTTTTGCTCCGCATATAGCTCAGTTCAGCGACGCTCTTGCCTTTTGAACATCAGTGAATGAGTAGCACCGCACTCGTTGCAGCAAGTTGTATGGGAAGTACTGGTAGCTGATGGTAGGTGTGGTGCTCCACCTCAGCAATCCCAGGGGTCTAGAGCATCGTAACGGGGAGTTATAGACTCCTGTTTGTTACCGGCTGATAATGTCAATAGGTCATTCTCTACCGACTATAGGGCATTCCCTACTTCTTCCGGAGTTGCAAGTGATCAATCAGAGTCAAAGTGAGACTTTTTTTTTGCTGTGACATGAGAATCTGTTCGCAACCGCACCTTGGAAATAAGTCTAATCTGATCATTTGCTGTTTGACTTACAGGGTCGATCAGAGTTCAGAAGATGAGAGGACAATAAACACTAAAGAGGTCTGGGCGTCTTTACTCACCTCGCTCCCAGATCAGATGCCACAACGAGAGGACAATCACCGCTAACGTCGGTGTGATCTCTTCTAAAATGAAGTCTGGCTTCTTGTCGTTCGAGAGGGACAGAGGAAACATGAGGAGGTCTCGATTCTTAACGACTGTACTTCTTCCACTCCTCCTCTGCGCCTCGCCCGCATTAAGTACGGGTCCGGACGGCCACGACTACGGAGCCCAACCGCGCTTCATATGCACCCCCGTCCCCGTGGACGCGGACCCCGCCTGCTTCGGAGGAGCAGGGGGATCATCAGGTAGCCCGGGGGGGCGCCACGGGGCGGCACCGGAGGCGGCCGCGGGGGGACCCTCCCCCTCGGGCTGGTGGGGGATGCCGGACGAGGCCAAGGCCACCATCCTGCACCTCAGGGAGAGCCTGCTGAAGGAGAAGGAGACCGTCTTCCAGCAGCGGGAGACCATCCGGGAGATGAACGCCAAGCTGGCCCTGTGCGAGAGCTTCGGCCGGACCATGACGGCCGACGACGACCACAGCGGCCGCAGAAACACCCACCATCACCACCGCCTCCAGGGCCCGCCCTCTACCTCCTCCTCCTCCTCCTCCTCCTCCTCCTCCTCCCGGCACGGCGGTGGCCGACCGGGCGGTCACCACCGCGGTGGCAAAAGTCCGGGACATCATCATCGCGGTAGCAACCTGGTACCGGGTGCAGCACTAAGTCACTCCGCCGGGGCGGGGGCCCACAGGGCCGCTACCGCGGCGGGTCACGTCGAAGACGACAGGAAGGATAGTAAAGACGCCGTCGCCGCGGCGACAGCAGGGGAGAGGACGTCGCCGCCGGAGCAGACGGGACGCATGCTGCAGGCCCTCAAAGAGCGGCTGGAGAACCTACAGGTTCGAAACATGACATGAGGTTACTTTTAAAAAGTCAGGAGTTAGTTACTTCTCTGAAAAAGTAATATATTACTTTACTTTTTATTAAATTACAAAAAACTACTTTATTTTACAAAAATACATTGAATTATTTGACGCTTGTTTTAAGCTGTACTTGCCAACACAGAGGGGGAAAAATGAGCAGGAGGACAATGTTTTATTACATTATGTAACATGGGTAACTACTAACTCTCACATTGAAAACACAGTGACTAACATTACTGAACGGGGAAAATGTAAAGAATTACTTTACAAGTTACTTTAGAAAGTACCATGAGGGCATTAGTCCCACTAACATAAAACATCATATGGTCGCTGTCAGAGGTACAAACCCGTCAAAATGTCAGTGTAGGTCATTGGCACTGGGTAAAAAAAGAAATTGGTTACAAAATCGTGGGATAAAAAAAAAGGATCCACCATTTTACACCATATTTAGATTTGACATGCAGATCCAAAAACAAAGAATATTTTAGGACAGTATGGACAGTAAGCAGCAAGTAATTCAGAGCTTAAAAATAATGTTCTTTTACACCCTCAAGAGTTAAAGATCTATAGGCCTAAGGGTCCATTTGGTTACCACCTGGAACTCTGGGATATGACAATAAACAAAAAAACATAGCTGCATAAAAACACTATTTGCAGGAGAACTACTGTCTATCTGTGCCCCATCATGAGATAAATGGACCAGGAAGTATTATTATTATATTGTACTATATTATAGTAATTTTATACTTGTATATTATACTATTGTATGGTCTGGGAAGGACGGACAAAGCACCAGGTAACTTTTGTTAATTGGTCTTGAGAAAGTTTTAAGGCTTAAATAGATTTGGCAAAACATTTGACTGTGTCTCGTCTCCCTCTCCATCCATGCGTTTCTCCTACTTGGAGCGTGATCAAAGACAGGCGTCAGCAGCCACAGGGGGTGTAGGGCTGTGTGCAGGTTTATCAACACTGATTACACTGATCTCCATTGACAGGCCACACACCAGCTCAACGCTAGGATTACCTAGTATTGCTTTGCAAAGAGAATGAGAGAGAGAGAGAGAATGAAAGACACTGGTCATAGTATCAGACGGTGTATGAAGCCAGGACAGTCGTGTCTCTTCATTTATTCATTCACCACTTAAAAACATTCCAGTTCATTTTAGCTAAGTTAAGAAATGTGCTGTTTTTATTAAAGGTAATAGTGGCAACTTGTAGTGTATCCAAACACTGTGTTTGTAAACAGATTTAGTTAAAAAAAAAATCTAACTCCACCTCACCTCCACTCTATTGGCGCAAAACACTGCCTCAACCCCCCCTCATGCATTAGCCACGCATATCCTGAGGCGTTTTGTTTTTTTATGAAATGTCCAAAATTCTGGACCATCTGCAGGACGAAGCAAGTGTCTGTCTGCAGGGAAACAGCTGTAGCATCAAAGTAGAAGCAACGTAGAAGGGAAAAATGCGAACAATATAGGTCAATTCAGGACATTGTTGTTGTTATGAGGGGGGGGGGGTCTTCTAAACCAATCAGTGAAGGGGCTGAAAGCTCTGTCAAGGGTGAAAGGACTAAAAACAGTAAAAACAGAGAGATGTGTCGAGATTTGCGGTGATAGCTGATCACCACGGTTATTGACGCAATGATGTAGTTTTAGAATGCTTAAAAAAAGAATGCAAGCCACTTCACAGTGAAGTAACTCCCTGATGCCAAGTGGCAAGCTGGGGGGCACTGGGTCTGTTTTTGAGGGGGAGCTAAACCCATACTTTATACAGCTTTCGACTCCATCTTTGCCATTGACAATGAAGTGAGAAATTAGGTCAAATCCAGCCAAAAATATGACATACCGTAGTATATCTGTGGCAACAAATGATGCATCACGATGATGTACAGCGATAAGGGTAGCTCTCACTTCACACACCGACTCTAAAAATCCCCGGGTGTGATTTTTAGAGTCGGTGGGTGACTCATGAGTCAAATGGGTTGAATAACACTCTGTGTGTGTGTGTGTGTGTGTGTGTGTGTGTGTGTGTGTGTGTGTGTGTGTGTGTGTGTGTGTGTGTGTGTGAGCAGCAGAGGAACGTGTCCAGTGCATACTCCAGCTCTCTGAAGGATCTCCTCCAGAGGAAGATCAGCACCATGGAGCAGCAGCTCCACCCACCACCACCACACCGCCCTGACGACACCACCTCCGCCCTCAGCGGACCCCGTCACCATGACCACGGTACGGCTGTCTCCACCATCACACATTTAAACTAGAGCCATACAATTTGCAATTGCAAAGCTAGGTTGCCCTCTATTGGGTTACTCTAGACCAAGAAGTGTATCACAGGGGTATTCAACTATTGTACATCAAGCTGAAGCAGCTTGATGTACAAGTACACCCCCTGGACAGTCCAGGTTGTGTACTTGTACATCAAGCTGCCTCACACTACAGAAACAGTGAATGGGCTCTTGGCCTATGGGCCTCATTGCTCGGCCTAGCCTCACGACATCTTGGCTCGGCAAGACTTACTTATTTGCGATTAGACCAGGGGTTTTCAACAGGTGGTCCAGGGACCACCAGTGGTCCTTGAGAGGGTTCCAGGTGGTCCCCAGCTAAGTTATTTTAACCAAATGTAACTCTTGAGAACGTAAAAATGAAACCAAATGGACCCTTGCGGGTCCATTTGGTTTCATTTTTACACTCTCAAGAGTTAAAATATCCTCCATCATGCAAATTAGTCCAAATCTACACAACTGGAAGATTAATGGTCATGGACTGAAGCAAAAGAAACCTTTAGTTTTGGGGTCTGTGGGTCTAAAAATATTCTCAATTGGTGGTCCGTGGCTCAAATTCTGAATAGATGGTGGGCCCTGGGGTGAAAAAGGTTGAAAACCACTGGATTAGACAATCACAATGTAATAATTGTGACAACCACGACCTCTAGACGACGGCCATCCCGACGACGGCGGTCACCATGATGATACGGAGCAGGGCGACCCCCACAAAGACTACGATGACCTGGACGACGCCCACGATGGAGACGGTAACCATGACGACGATGATGAGGAAGAGGATGATGACGAAGAGGAAGGTCACCATGATAGCGAAGATGAGGATGGCTACGGTTACGTGGAGCACACAGGATACAGGCCGCACTCCAACGCTCTGGAGAACATACTGAACCACCTGTCAGGTACGCCGACAAACACCCTGGTACCCGGGTGCACAATGTTACTGTATATCACTAATGTCAGTTAACGTTTTTTTACGATTAATCGTAATCGCATCGATTATTCTATTAGTTGTCAACTACTGCATTTTAGTAATCAATCAAATAATCAAATCAAATAATCACTGAAGTTCTTACCCGTTTTCCCACTTAGCCATAGTTTTTCCCAGTGTAACAAATTCCTCCCATTCTCAACATTTTACCGTCGTTAATTAATATACCTGAGAGATGTTGTGTGGACATGATGAAAGAAATTCTCCCATTCTGTGATTCCTAGAAATGGAGGTCTGAAAAAAATCATTAACACAACTTCATCAAGTTGCGTTTCACCATGTTAATGATTATTCTTTTATATACTATTTTTGTACAAATGGAACCAAATGGACCCGCTAGGGTCCATTTGGTTCACGTTTGTACACTCTCAGGAAAAATTTGAAAATGGGTGGAATCCCCCTTTAAAGGCGATAGCGAAATAAGAGGCATAATCCGATTCATTGGTTAAATGGTTGGCAGATGAATCGATTATGAAAATAATTGTTAGTTGCAGCCCTAATAGCAGTGCTTTCAGGTCAGTGTTTCCCAAACAGTGGGTTGGGGAGCCTCGTATGGGGCCAAACATTTTTGAGTGGTGCAACCACTCCCATGGCCTGGCTTTGTCCATACCTGGCTTTGTCTACTTGGTACCTCTCACTATGTTGAAGAGTACCAGCAGGGTACCAATTTTTTGGGGTGATTTCTTTTCTTTTTTGACTGCTTTGTTTCCGAAATCCAGGACCTGCAATTGTGGACAAAACCAAAAGAAATCTCTAGTTTTGGGGTCTGTGGGGCTAAAATGCCATCAAATGGTACTGGTCCACGGCTCAAAAGGCTGAATAAATAGTGGGCCCTGGTATCAAAAAGGTTGAAAACCACTGCTGTAAATTTGTTCCATTTCCAATGACTAAATTACAGACCAACCCATGGTTGTCCTCGTCCTTTATCGCTCAGGTCCCGACAGGACGAAGGCGGACAGTCCCGACTCCTTCCAGATCGGCTTCCCCATGCGGACCAACTACATGTACAGCCGGATGAAGAGGACCCTGCCCAACGAGATCTTCGCCCTGACCCTGTGCCTGTGGATCAAGGGTGGCGCGGGGCCCGGCCTGGGGACCCCCTTCTCCTACTCCGTCCCGGGGCAGGCCAACGAGCTGGTGCTGATCGAGTGGGGCCACAACCCCATGGAGCTGCTGGTGGCCGATAACGTGAGAGAGGGGTGGGGGGGGTACTCACTGTTTTCTGAGCGATGTTAGCCCCTCCTATGTACACACAAACATTGTCCTAGCAATGTTTGTAATTGCCCTAAGTGTGATGTTTCCCCTCATTTATTGGTGGTATTATTATTGGCCAGGGTAAGACGCCCTGAGGGCGAGTTTGTGCAGAAACAACAGAGCTTCTTAATAGAGCTGCGCAGTCCCGCCCCTTTCATGGCATCTCCTGTGTTCCAGAAATGGAATCAATCAATCATGTCCCTCATAGAGTTCTCAAAAATGGTTAATATAAACACAATTACGCCGGAGCAGACAAAGCCAACTTGGGGCCTCAGCTGGCTCCTTTCCAGGCGAAGAAGCAGTGGCTCTGGCGAGTGACTGAACTTCTCACTTTATCTCTAAAGGAGATGCCAGCCAGCCGCCGGAGAAAACTCAATTCGGCTGCTTTTATTCGCGACCTCGTTCTTTCGGTCATGACCCCACACTTCATGACCATAGGTGAGAGTAAGTTTGAAAATAGCTCGGTAGACAGAGAGCTTTGCCTTCTGGCTCAGCTCTCTTTTCGTCACAACAGTGCCGCATAGCGACTGCAATAACCGCCCCTGCTGCTCCGATTCTCCGGCTGATCTCCTTATCCATCCTCTCCTCACTTGTGAACAAGACCCCGAGATGCGTAAGGAGGGAGGTGAGGAGTTTAAGTATTGCGATACCTTGTATAATTGAATTGTTACCTGGTGATTTGGTAATCGAATTTGATCATGAGGGAAGTGCCAATGCACACCTCTACTGTTTTGTCTCAGTTAACCCTCTCACATGGGCCATGGGGTTGTACTAGTTTGCTGTATGTGACCACTGTCCACCTGCTAAGCTGCCTCACACGTCATTAAGAGGGATGAACCGATAACAGCGAGCATAAGGCCAGTCAGTGGGGCAGTGGAACATGGACTTAAGGCCATCAGGCTGCCTTTAGCTCAATGTTGAACGCCAACGCTGCCAATGAAGAGAAGTCCTTATACCACTTAAAGACAACCTCATATTAAGAGTACCGGTAGCCTATTTCACTTCCGTATTGTGACGTTATTTCCCGGTGAAATGGGATCGGTGTACGTCTCAGTGGCTGGGCACCAGGGGGTTGAGGTCGACCCACATGGAACTTCATGTTCCAGACACCACACGTCTTTTAACCCAGGATGACCAGCCTGGAGGTCATGTTGGACCACAAAGCCAAAACCAAAGCAGGAATGCTAAATGACAGTTCCTATTTGTGCACTGCCTATTTCTCATCTCAACTGTTTTCAGAAACATATTTTAGTGTGTATTTATTACTATTTATTCAACTTTAAACTATTAAGATCAGGAATGCGTAAGTTATATCTTAAAGCCCAGACAGTATCAGTGTCATTTATTTTAGATGTAGATGTATGTATGTTTAACAGCAAAACATGTTTTGGCTCATTGGTGGGACAACTAGCATCAGAGAAAATAATAATACCAGGGCAATTTGAGAGACTATACCCCCCAAAATATACCACTTTTGTGACGTTCAACATGCAAGCACAGCACTGCCCTCTAGTGTTCAGCTGCTGTAGTACAATAAACGACGAGATGAATGAACAGTGTGTGGAAGACTTGTTGCCAGACTGTTGCCTCTATGAACATATTCTGTATAACATTAGATACAGTCTGAGGGAATTAAGGCACAACCCAGACCTTACCTTAGCAATATTGTTTTCTCAGTGTTTTGGCCATAACATTTCTGAAAAATACATTCATACTCGCTTTCCTAGGCTCATTCTCTAGTTGCTATTCTCCCACGACACCCTGGATATAAATGTTGGCTAGTACTCAAAAGTAAAATCTATTTGATATTGAAGCTTCCCTGAAGGTGCCATTATGCCTTAGTGTCTCTCTTATAGCTCCTCTACATAGGGGGGGGCAGTGGATCAGGGGTAGAGTCACCGGATGGTAGCCACAAGGTTGCCGGTTCGATCCCGGGCTCCCGCAGAGTTAGTGTTGAAGTGTCCTTGAGCAAGACACTGAACCCCTATTGCTCCTGATGTGCTAGTAGGTGCCTTGCATGGTTTCAGTGTATGAATGTGAGTGTGAATGGGTGAATGTGATGCACAAGCTATGTAAAGCGCCTTGGATAAAGGCGCTATATAAATGCACCATTTACCATTCATGAGGGATTCTCAATGGTTTTGGCTGGGGGGAGTCCTACTTTGGCCATGTTTTGTATACTGTATGTGTAGGTAGTGTTTAAGTCATTTACAGTGAGAACATGTACCATATACTCACTCCATGCAGTGACTGACCACCATGTCTTCCCCTCAGGCGGTGACGCTGCCTCTGTCTCTGGGTGACGGGAAGTGGCACCATGTGTGTGTGACCTGGTCCACGCGGGAAGGCCAGTGGGAGGCCTACCAGGACGGGGTCCAGCGGGGGTCCGGGGACAGCCTCTCCCCCTGGCACCCCGTCAAACCTGGAGGGGTCTTCATCATTGGACAGGAACAGGTAAAAAAGAAGATGTGCCGTTATTTGCTTGTCGACTAGCTCTTTTCACTTGGTAAAATTAAATTACATGACAAACAAAATATAATGCGTCCAGTGCCTGTTTTGGTTGGGTTTGTGTTGGAGTGTCAATAAGTATACAATAAATAATACAATAAATAACATTCTGAAACCTGCAGTGGACAGGATATGAGATGTGTACAGTGGGAATATCAAACATTTCCACATCAGCCGAAACAGCTCATCATAGTGGAGTTAAAATATCTTGTTACAAGTCTAAAAATAATATCTGTGTGAACACTGGCGTTTCTAAGCAATTTGGAGCCCTAGGCAAGATTTTCCCTGGAGCCCCCCCTTACCAAATTGACCCTTACGGGTCCATTTTGATAAAATGGCGCCCCCAAGGCATAAAATCATGCCATTAACTATTTAACTAACTATTTATAAACTAAACAACATATTTAGTGTTTTAAATGTTCAATTCTAGTTATAGGGGATAAGTATAACATATTTATCCATATTAGTCATATATTAGCCTGGATCCTTTTCAAGTATGTCTGGTGGTCGCCCCCTCCCCTCATGACGCCCTAGGCAACTGCCTAGTCTGCTAAATGGCAATAACGGCAAACAGAACTCCCCACAATCTAGAAAAGTTTTTTTTTCCAGTGTTCAGCAGTAGCCTCCTTTTCCTCCTTCCTCTTGTAATAATATTTTCCGTTCTTGTAATAAAATATAAATAACAGTCCCTTACGTTTGACCTCTGCAGGACACGCTGGGCGGCCGGTTCGACGCCACCCAGTCCTTCGTGGGTGAGATCTCAGACCTGCACATGTGGTCCCACGTGCTGACGGCCGACGACATCCACAGCCTGGCGTCCTGCGGCAGCCACCTGACCGGGACGTCCTGGCCTGGTCCGAGGAGGAGCTAGAGCACCACGGCGGGGTCTCCGTGTACCCCTCAGACCCCTGCCACGACCAACACTGACAAAACGGCACAGACCAGTACGTTCTCATTGGTCTGCACTAAACAGTCACTGGAGGAGACAGAGGATGTAAAAGCATCTGTTCTTAAACGTACACCGTTGTTACCTTTGAAATCAAGCCAAAGACATTTGGGCCCGGTAGCTCAGTCGGTCGAGCTCTCGCCTTCGGACCACAAGGTCATGGGTTCGAACCCGGGGCACCGCCAACTGGCTGCTGGGGTGTGGCCAGGTTGTGTAGCGGACATGTACTGGGAGCTGGTGGTAGGCGTGGCGCTCCGGCTCACCATCCACCTCCCAGTAACCGGCTGATACCTACAATAGGCTACCTACTTGAAAGACAATTTTGTGGTTAAGGTATTTGACAGTGCAGGTCTGACATGTACTGCCTGGCCTGGGTTGCATGTCGAATGTATTTATGTTGATTGTGTGAATGGACTTGTCTTCATATTGGTCATGAAGCACAAAACTTCCCATTTTATTTTATGGGAACAAAGTGAACATTTGACCTATGACATATTGTCATGTTGAGCATAAGATCGAATACTAGATTTGCCTTTTAATTTGAACGTTTTTGCCTAGTTTGTAGCACTTGATTCAAATTAGTTATCCTACAATAATGAAGCCATTTTAATTTGTCCCCTTTTCTTTTTTCTTTTTTGTAAAGCTACTTTGTGTACTGACTGAGAAAAGCGGTGTACAAGTTCCATGCATTGTAGACACTGGTATTTTTTATCGTTACATTGCCAGTCTTCATGCAGGTTTTGAGGTAGAAAGGTACTGGTACGGAGGTAGAAAGTGTCACTAGTCTGGACCATTGAGAAGATAATAGATAAGCGTTGTGAACGGACAATGGAAAATGGTTTCCATGAAAAATACAGCTAACTGACCAAAAGACCAAAGATACAATACATATCGTATTTCTAGAACAAATGTGTTTGAACCATAGATTGTACAGAGTTTAAACATGTTATTTTAATATTGTATAATTGTTTTTCAATCTTTTATTAACCTAGGCATCTTAAGATTAAGTCTGTATTTGAGGAGAACTGCATGAGCTTCTGAACATAAATTCGGTTTCGCACATGTTTAACTTTAAAACCCTATACAGTATACATAGTTGACTGGGATTTTCCAGGGATCTATACTAGGCCCCCCCTCATTTTACTCTACAGCAGATCTCACAGGGCGTGCGTGTTCAGCATGTGGGGGGCTTGTAGATTGGCTATTTTTGCAGAAGGGTCAACTATCACTAGGATTTCGCCAATACATTAAAGAAGATTCTATTTTTTCCCCTTCACTTATTTTGTTGATTCCATGACTCTGGGAAAGCAGAAATGGCCTTGATTATTATTATGTATTCTTGTATAAAGTTATGCACAGTTCATACTGCAGCTAAGCAGAGGAAGTCATTGTTTGAGGTCATTCGTCCCAATTTTTAAGGATGCTTTGATGTTTTTGACTGAATACTAGCAATTATTTCCTTTTATTCTGTGTAGGAATAACACAAATCAGATTAAACCGCTGTAACTCCTCGCAGGATGCCCCTTTCTCCACAGTAATTGGCCATAATATTATGCAAAGAATATTTCCCCATTGACTTTACATGTGAAACTGCGACCGCCCCCTAGCTTTAAACACATCACACGACACCGTTCTCAGCCCAGATAACTTTTCGCATTTACCTGAGTGCAGTCTGCACGCGCGCGCACACACACACACAGCATTAGTAATGTAGCAACGTGACAATTCTGCACGCATGTTCTTCCACAGAAGTTTTGTAAACTGTTCCGTGGACGCGTGTCAGTGTTGTCAGTTACTGGGAACAAGTCTCATCATCGAGGTTAAGAAATTCCACAGAAAAGTGAAAGCTTGCCTGAGGGATATGGAAATGTGACCATAATAAAACAAGTATGCACGCATGTGTCTACTCTATCATTACTGTATATTGGAAGGTGGGAGGAGGTAAGAGAATGGTTACCTGAGGTGGTCCCCAGCTAGGTTGACGATTAGTCATAGCTGTGGTTCCCATATGCAGGGGTGGTGGTCCCCAGGTTGATTCTTATACAGGGTGGTGGTCCCTGGTTCACAATAGTTGAATAGCCCTGAACTACTGTAGCTGGTCAGATGGAAAATTATGTTAAAGTCGTCATTTCACCAGTAGGGTAGACAACTGGCTCCAAATGTTTCTAGACCATATAAAAAATGGAAAGAAGAATACACAGAGGTACTGACTTAGTCAGTACTAGGGGACATTGCTTGCAATGATCATGATAGATATGTATCACATACAGAGAATACAAGGGAAAAAAACACTAATGCCAAAAGATCATGTCAGTTCACGTTTTATTGTTACACAGTAGTCGACTGGCACCAGGGTACCGTGGTTTCTGTTTTGCTACATTTACAGATGACTTATCCATCTATACCTCGCTGTAAATAAAAATAAATAAATACAAAATAAACTGTTTTTTTTTTTTCATCTGAAAGAAAAGAGGAGATGGTTGTTTTCTTTTAGGGGTCATAGAACCACAAAGACGGACCAGATGTCTGCCCTGCATTTCGACAGTTAAAGTGGTCAAGTCTGTGCTGAAGAGTGGGAAAGAAAAAACAAATAAACAAGGGAAAAAAATTAAAAATAAAACATCAATTAACCTCTAGAGCCCATTTTCATACTTCGGCTATTCGGAAAAAATAGCAGAGCTGCAAATATTAAGCTCACAGCGGGTCGCGTGGCGACGCACTGTGAGCTTGCAGATCTGCCATTCATGGAACATTTTTTAAGGCCCAAAATAGGGACAACCAGGGTTAATGTGATTAAGGTCCGAAGAGTTTTATTTTTGGCAACATTACACATTTAAGGAACACCTACAGTATAGAAAGCAAAGAGACCCACAGAGTCTGTCCTACAGTATGGCAGAGCAAGGTGGGGTGCAGTAGTGGAGGTAGTAGAGACTACTACTTCCATACAATACTGCTACTGGTGGAAACCAGTGGTCCTCAACTCCTTCAAGAAGTTCCAGGGGGGTCCCCCCCAGCTAAATCATAGATAGTTATGGGTCCATTTAGTTCCAGGTGTACACTACACTCACAATTCAATCCAAATATTTTTACAACTGAAATTTGGGCTTCCAGAGCTAGAAATGCATTTTAAATGGAGGGTTGTTAAAAAGGTTGAGAATCGCTGTGAGAGTCTGCTCTTATGGGGGTCCCCTGGTATATCTTTTCAAATGAGGGTCTGCAGGGGTAATAATAAGTGTCAATTCCGGCTCCAAGGTTAGGGGAGGCAGGTCCCCATAATGTTGACACAATACACAGACCGGTAAGCTCTTGTGGGTCTGCGTGACCCGCTGAAGTTCCAGATCTATAAGTGTCCCTTTGGTGACCAACTGTCCATCATTTAGCTGGGGACCACCTGGAATCCTCTCAAGGACTACTGGTTGAAAGCCAATGGTTTATACCAGTGGTTTTCAACTATTTTGATACCAGGGCCCACTATTTGTTCAACATTTGAGACACGGACCATCATTTGATTACGTTTAGCCTCTTAGACCCAAAACCAAGCAGCAAAAAAAACAAAACAAAAAAAAAAGACAGAAAATCTCACAATCCCATGCTGTATTTGAGAGATAACGGTAATTCTCGAATTGGAGACATCTTGTAAATTCAAATAACGTAACTTTTGAGAGCGTAAAATGAAATCAATGTTGGACCCCATGCAAGTCCATTTGGTTTCATTTCAAGCTCTCAAGAAATGGACCCGTACATGGGTCCATTTGGTTTCATTTTTACGCCCTCAAGAATATCTTTCCTAGGGTCCATTTTTGTAACAAACTCTCTCCAGTCATTTGGCTGGGGACCACATGGGACCATTGTTTGAAAACCCCCGTCTACACCGTCCCATGTCTAATGTCTGTGACCCCACCATTCAGCTCAACCATGCAGAATGATGGTGATGTAGAAATAGTAAAGGAGGCTAATTCATTACAACATCATAATGACCAACTGGTGCTGCTCTAGCTGGACTGGCCACTGCAGTGCAGCACTCATCCATTCACTTCGCAGTTTCGCGTGATCCACCGCTAGAGGGTGCTAACGAGTATTAGTAGTGTTAATCAAAGCATTTGTGGCTACAGTAACCTTCAAAATGCAAACAAAAAAAATAAGAAAAGAAAAAGTACAAATCAATAAAGTGCAAAAGATCATAATTGTCCTATCCTAACTCCAAAATCCTAACTAAATCTATACTGTTAACTGACACAAAACTGTAGTGTATTTAAATATCAAGAAGCCAGAGGCAGGCAAAATATGTTTGTACGAATTCATTACGCTTGAATAATTTAAACCATCACATAACAAAGAAAAGATCCATCAGTTGTCTGTCAACTGGACAGTTTGTTTAGGGACATTTTCTGGACTTTGTTGTTGCAGCAATGGATGACAGGAATTTGGGCCATAGATCTGCTGTGAGTGTGTGAAGAGTCTTCCATTTCTTGATGGACAACACAAAGGAGTCAATTGGGGACAAGGTGAGAAGGAACAGGAGCAAAGGAGGGACCACATTTTGACATACTACAATAAAACCCTTCTTTTGTGCTTTTATGGAGAGGAGGCGACTCATTATTCAAACCATAAACACTTAATTGACGATGAGTCAGTCCTCCAGGGGTTAATACTATGCCCCCGCCTCTCCCCAAACTACACCAAATATCTTCCTTGAAAATAGCCGAATGGACTTGTAGATCGGCTATTTCCCGCCGATTGCTTGCCACAGAATAGGGACACCTGACGTTGGCTTGGTTAAAGGCCCCTTGTAACAGGCTCAGACCAGGACTCATTCATTCATACTACAAAACTTCCTTTCTCCGCTGACAAAACGCCTCGTCATTCCCTGGATTAGAAATTCGATTGAATTGAAACTCCTCCCGACCCACGCTTGACTTAAGACATACAGTATGGCTCAGATTACAAAAAAAAAAACTCATCCACTCACTGTTTGTGTCACGGGGGGAAACCCCCATCCGAAAAAGAAAAGGCAAACAAAACAAACGCACCCCTTCGTTCAGACATGAATTCACATCATACAGTATCTCAGCTATATGACACCATCAGCTCATTGGGAATGTAACGCAATAAAAGTTTTTGCATGATTTTTGCCTTCTTCATTAACTTTCACAAGCCCATAATCACACCTCAGACATACATAGGTGTGTGTGTTCCACCCAGCGCTAGCTAGCAGGCATACGTTTCAGAACAAACCTCAAAAAATGCCTCCAATCATCGACATGCACTTCTACAGTAGCTTGTATAAAGAGAAAAGGAAAAACAAAAAAATAAAGAAAAAACAAAACAATAAATTAAATCCTTTCGGTGTGTTGTAAACAAGTATGCCAGTATTCTATTTACAGAACAAAATATACATTATAAGCTGCCGTCGTTACTTCTTCTGAAAAGCCACCGTACAGCGAGTGGACCTGGGGTAGTGTGTGTGTGTGTGTGTGTGTGTGGCGGTGGTGACAAAGATGTGTGTGTTCCTCTGGAGTGAATACATGAAGGTTCGGCCCAAATAATACTCAGACCAGCCGAAATGTCGCGACATTGAGGGGTCAGAAAACTGAGTTCTCGGGAGGGCTGAAAGAAGGACAAAAGAGGGACATTTCCAAAGTTTTCCTGAGAGTGTACAAATGGACCCCAACAGGTCTATTTGGCACCATTTGTACAATCTCAGGAAAAAAGGTCCTAAAAGAAACATCATTAACATGGTCAAACACAATTTGACGATAGAGCCGCCACTGGACTGGCCCCATGAAGTGAACAGAGTTTGCGACAGCGTAACTCTGTCTATACTCAGGGTCGAGTATCATTTGGGCAGAGCCTTCTCCGTTACCACTGGAGTTGAGAGGAGAGACATGCGGGAAGTGAAGTGACTCCTAACGGGATCAGCTGGTCGTTATTAGAGTAACGGCATTATTATAACGGGACATTCTCAAAGAGGCCGCACTAAACACACTACTCGGGAGACTATTGCTCATAAACGTTACTAAGAAATATACAGAATACCTTAAACAAGCCGGCACGGCACAATCAGCTTACCTCTGCAGAGAGAGAGATAGAGAGAAAGAGCTTGGCAGCATAATCGAATGGCAAGCTGCCCACTCAAAGAGTAGTCGAAAATGCTTGTATTTAGACCCAACGATCCTCTGTGAACAACAGGGTGTAAACGTACAGACAGCAATGGACAAGTGATAACTTTCCTCACGGAATGAAAAGGTGAGAGTCGTATAATGCTGATATCAATGTCACCGCGTGTAGGCAAGTCCTTTACGGTATAAACTAAACACATCATCTCAACGCTCCAGTGATTATTACCACTCATTCCTCAAGCAATGAAACCCGATACTGCTGAGCATATTCTCCCATTGGTCCTATACCTACTAAACACTAACACTACTAAATATTCTTCTGTGAATCCAGAACAGGGATTCTAAGGTTTTCGAGTGGTTGAACTTTTATCTCAAACATTTACATGATCCGATAGTGATTGCAGCTAATCTCAAAACATTTACATTTATGATCCGACGATGATGATAGTGATTGCAGCTACAGTACAATTTCCGAGAGTCTCGAGAAAGAGCGTCAGGGCTTCTGTCTGAGATGCCAGTTAAAGATAAAATGTGAAAAAGATTGCTATGGTCGTCGTTGTTGTTGTTTTTTTTTTAGTTTTTCTTTGTTTTTTTTTAAGTGTACCAGAGTGGCTTGCTACCCTGAATAAGACACTAACTTCACAGTTTACTTCAATGACAAACGAGAGACAGAGGGGACAAGGGGAGAGGTGGAGAGGGAACGGGACAGTGTGCTCTGGTCGTAGTGTGTGTCAGTGTGAATATCGGCGCAGTAGTAGCTTAACACAGTGCTTCTCAACCGGCGGGTCGCGTGACGACAAAAGAAAAAAACAACAAAACAAAAACACATCATGAATACTATGTTCGTAGATGTATGTATGGGGGATTCCTCGGCGTTATGGTCAACACAAACCTCGGAGGCTCCCAGTTGTGAATGAAACCAGTTTTTTTGAGAAAGCACTGGCTGTTATTATTATTAAGAGAATCATGGTAGCAAAGGCAGCCGCTGTGGAGGAGCTCTTGTTTTTGTCGCTGAATGTGCCTTTCAAAAAAAGTCTTATAAAGAGGAGAGAGAGCGAGTCCTCCCTTCAGGGAGATAAGGAGGTAGGGGGAGGAAAAGGAAGGAGGAGGTAGGGAAGGATGTGACGAGGAAGAACTGGTGAGGACGACAAAGGACGAAAGAAGTAATCCGATGTACCTCGCTGTTGGAACGGAGTGGAGATATGGAGGGAGGGAATGGACGAGGGAAGGATGGAGGGAGGGAGGGATGGAGGGGCGATGCGTCCTTTAGGGCTGCTCCTCTTTCTTCTTCAGGGATATGCGTTTCTTCCTGGCGGCCAGCATCTCATAGAAGGGGTCCACGCTGACAGCAGAACTGTATGGGGGAGAAAAGACAAGTCTGGTGAAAGGGGACCCGACAGATCTGTTTCGGGGACGTTTAGTCCATTGATCGACTCGAGATTGTGACTTAACACTCTCGAGTCTGAGAGAAACTTGTTCTTCTTTTGACTCGACACTGTAGATTCTACAAGCATTCGCTCTGAAGGACATATTGAAACATTTCCGCTGCATTTTCACAATTTCCTGCAAAAATGGCAGGTGTTCACGCCCCATAGCGCGCCACAGAGTGGCGTGCTATGGGGCGTGAACATCTGCTATTTTTCAATAAAAGTTAAAAACACCAAAAGCACAAAATCATGTGGCCGCCACCCCTCCTTGGCGTCCCGACGCACAGGTGAGCTTGTAGATCGGCAAGTTTCACCGCTTCTTTTCTTCTAATATTTTGTCGTCATTAATCTTCATTAATTCTTAAGATACCGAGGAGAAAAATCATTGACTTTCGCTTTAATTCATGAAAAGTTTAGTTTTTTGGGGGAGTAATTAAAAATATAGATAGACGGATAGATACAGCGATCCAAAGAAAAAATAAACAGCCACGACCCACAAATGGGTCCCAGACGGTGCCTCTTACGTGATGCTGTGGATCCACTCGTCCTTCTCCTCCGGGGTGGGGGCAGAGATGCGGTACACGTTGTGGTTGCCCTCCACCACCCGGCCGTCCGCCTCCGTCTTGCAGGCCTTGATCAGCTGGCCGCGGTTATTGGGGATGTACAGCTCAAAGCAGTTCTACATGAGACAACACAGAGGTAGAAGGTTATGGAGATGTACAGCGAAGTTCAGCAGATATAGAGTATATACTCCTGGCCTAACTCATATTAAAGTTGTGCTCTATGAAATGAAAAATGAATGATTAAGGGGTGGGGGCATACCGGCTTCCTGGGGTCCTCTACCTCCCGTATGCTGAGGTTTTCCAGAGGAATGATTCCTCGTGGCTCTTTATCCTGAAAACAAACACACACACACACGCATTGTGTTGGCTGGCTTGGTCTGTACAAACAGGGGAAAATGCACCCTGGGCGCCAGGTGCGCTTTTGAGACTATTAACGGTAGTGGCGGAAGTTGCTGTATTTACAGTCCCCAACGAAACAACCCTGTTCAGTCCTCACCAGCGAATTGACTTGTTCACTCTTATTTTCAGAAAAAAAAATATATATTTCAATGAACAAAGCAGTTGTAGAAGTGTGCAAAGTGCACATGATTCCATCTTTTAAACCTTTACAAACAGACCTGATGAAGATGTGACTGATACATCGAAACGTATATAAATTAAAGGCTTAAACTGTCTGAGCTGCTCCGGTGTCTCTTTCTTCTAAACCTTCTTATCCATTATTGTTTGCCTTACATGCAGGTTCATATCTAGACAACGACATAACCAAATAGTTCTATAGTCAGTTAATCAAGACAGATGACTCACCGTGGTGTATTCAAAGTAATAGAGGCAATTATCGGTGAGAATGAACCACCGTCTCTTCCATGTTTTCACCCGTCCCCCTGGGGGTAAAAAAATACAGTCACACAACAAAGAAGAAGAAGAAAAAAAAAACAGGACTGGAATACAATCGCACCATAGTGACAAACAGGAATAGGGGAGCACTGCCCTGCCCCTCACAAGGAGCAGTGACTACTTTTACACTGAGGAGACACTGTTGTAAACGCAGATACAGTACATGTTCTGCTTTGTACTCAGAGCAATAAAGGGACATTGGGGGAGGAAGGTGTTTTCTCATCCCTGAGTTAGCGGAAATGACTTTTACAGCTTCACCTACAGTAGCTGAAGCTCATTTTTTTTAACCGAGCGACACTTTAGCTAGTGTACTGTAGGAAGAGAGTAGCGACACGCTTTGAGCTTGCGTCTCGCGCTGGCTGGGACTCTGCAAGTTCTAACTGCAGCCAACCACTGCATCACAGCACAGCCTATTTTCCTATATATATTATACATTAGCTAAAGCCAGTTAGTGTATATAATAAATAATTATTCACTAGACATGGAGTCTGTTAATGCGTTAAAATGTCATAAAATACCATAATTATGCCAATTTAACTGAATGTGCGATCTGACATCAATGGAGATGGATGATCATTTGTACACTCAGAAAAAAAAGGTCATAAAAGAAAAATCATTAAAATGGTGAAACACAACTTGATGATATCATCAAGTTGGGTTGCACCATGTTAGTGATATTTTCCCCCCATATTTAAATTTCTAGAAACACAGAATGGGGGAACTTTTTTATGATGTCCACACAACATCACTAAGGTGGAATTTGTTACACTTAACACTGGAGAAACTATGGTTCATTGGGAAAAACGAGTAAAAACTTCAGTGATTAGTTGATGAAGCAATTAATCGATGACTAATTTTCTAAATTTCCTGAGAGGATACAAATGTGAACCCTAGCAGGTCCATTTGTACCCTCTCAGTAAAAAGGGTCTGAAAGAAAAAAATCTTTCAGAAAAATCTGAAAGAAAAGAAAAACATTAACATTGTGAAATACATCTTGATGATGTCATCAGTTGTATTTCACCATGTTACTGATTTTTTTCAGACCTCCATTTTTAGGAAATCCAGAATTCTGGGAACTTTTTTATCATGTCCACACAAGATCTCTCAACAAGGCATACCGTAGTAATGACATATTAAAATGTTGAAAATGGGTGGAGTTCCCCTTTTAATCGTTGCAGCCCTAACTACAATGTACGTCTCTTTCCGGTACATACCTCCTGAGAAACAAGCAGCATGGCAGCAGAGTGTGGAAATCGCAGTGGGAGGAGCGAGGAGGAGAGAAGAAGACAGACAGACAGACAAGAGGAAAGACAGAGAGCAGGGGGAGGAGATGTTATTAGTGACAAAACAGATCACAGGACCCTCCCGCCGCCCTGCCCCACCACCATGCAAAAAGAGAGTGATTGAAGCCCTGATTTTAACATGCTCGGTTCATACTTGTTTTGAAACCCTTTCTGTACTGTACACATTCTGGTGTTCTAAGCATTATGTTATATTTTAGCTATTGAAAAATATCAGATCTACAAGCTCACAGCACGCCACCGAGTGGCGCACTACGAGCTTGTAGGTCTGATATTTTTGAAAACTGGTGAGAATTTGGTGTAAATCTTTTAATATATTATTTCAGAAGCAAACATGTTTAACTCAAATCTTTGCTTCTGAGGGGAACTAGAATCTAGTGTCAGAAACTAGAATCTAGTGTCAGAAACTAGAATCTAGTGTCAGAAACTAGAATCTAGTGTCAAACTAGAATTTAGTCAGCCAACATGGGTCGAGTGTGCATTGCGTCACACAAGCAAGTATAAATCAGGCAATACTTAGTTGCGAGCCGCGTGTCAGGTGCCAAAATACTCAATCTATGTGCTGTTGTGAGGTGATCGAAGATTTGGTTGCTTTACGGCAACCGATCAGACACTGCGCTCTGCAATTAAGTCTTAATTTAAGCATAGAGTATTGCAGTTGGTCACGATATGCTGCTACTACTGTATGACAGGACTGACCTCCAGTAGCAGCAGCCATTGGCGATTTTAGGCAAGTGTCCCCCTGGCACCTCTCTAAAATCGCCAATGGCAGCAGTATATAAAAGATTTTAATCACAAACATCAGAAAGAGGAGGACAGTTAGGCATGTTGCAGAACAAAGCCCCGGGACAAAGCAGATCACAGCGGCAGTACAGGGTGTTTCACAGCTGCCAGAAACGTGCGTGTGTGCAAAGAATGGGCGGCGAGTGTTGAGATGTTCGGGTGTGCATTTTCTAACCTGACAAACATAGAACTGAGCAGGGCTCCGGCCTGCTTCGTATGCACTGTGGTTAAGTCTGGTGCGTGATTTGGACGTGATTTGGTCACACCCGTTTACGAGTGTCGTAAAAGAGGCTGACTGTCTATTAGACGGACATGTGTGTGTGTGTGTGTGTGTGTGTGTGTGTGTGTGTGTGTGTGTGTGTGTGTTAATACCGTTTTTATTATGCATTTCTGTTCTAGAGAGAAGCTTGCAACTCACAGGCCTGTACCTAGCAGTACCTGCTCTTATAACTGCAGCACAACAGGGCAGTTACTCCTACCTCCGTAGACAAAATGACTTCCATGTATGTACAACTGACATCAGTACTAGTCTTGAACGGAATGTGTTTTACTCCGCACTGTGATTTCATAGTTGTCTCTTCATTACAGTTTCAAAACATTTTATGATGTAAGTGCTTTAATTTAATCACTTACAGTACATCCTGCTGGAAATGTCAAAGAAAAAATATATATCGAACAGGGCTTTTAAAAGCCATTCTGGGAAAACGAAACCCATGAGTAACAATAATAGAAAATACAGTACTAGAAATAGCAAACAAATCTGGCTTCCCCTCTAAGAAGTTAAAGCTGGCTGAAACCGTGGTACATAAACCGTGGTATAGCCGTCAAAATGACAGCCTCATAGCCTCATTGTTGTAGAAAGAACAGAGAGCGTGCGTCCCACTTTAGAACCAAGCACTTCTAGAACTAATTAATCACTTAAACGCTACATGGTTAATTGCCCGCAGTGCTCCCGAGGGGTTTATAATAGGCCTCAACGCATTGCATTGTGAGCTTGTCTATCTTGAGTGTCATTTGAAGAAGAGCACAGACTCGAAATGTCAGTAAAATTGACTAAGGGGGAAACTACAATGGGCAGCTAGACCTTTTTGATCTCAGTCTGTAAAGTTCACCCCAGCATGGATACCAGACTTTGTGCCGGTTTATGTGATAAGAGCTGACATCTGTCACTTTGAAGGACAGGATTGTTTCACAGGTTTCATCAGCAGCACGTTGGCACGTACGTACACGCGCGCCGATGATGAAACGTGCAGATTTTTTGAAGTTAAGCTGTATGAAATACTTGCCTTTAATATATAGTGGTGTGAACTGCATTAATATCGACCAAAACCACAGCAGAACTCCCAACACAGGACGCTGGCATCAATTAATACAGTTGACACCACTATATTAAAATCGACAGTATTTCATCCGACTTAAGTTCCAAAAATCTGAACTATCTCTTTTAACCGCCTAACAATCTGTGAACTCAAGCCACTGCAGTGTTGTGTCAGGGGAGCAAAGCCCTACGCCACTGCACTCAGTCAACCACCTCTGGGGAACATGATTGCCAACCTCTGCTATACACAATCAATAACAACAATCAGCTCCATCGAGTCGTGGTAATTGAGTGTCGACCCAAGCATGCAGTACTGCGGCGGTACTTTCAGATAATAAAGCTCTCCAAAAAGGAGAAGTGCTTGTGAATTTAAATTGTTTTGCGTGACATTGTTTATGCATGAAGCCTAGCAATCCCCACTATGGGCAAATAAAAACAAACGATGCATTTAAATAACCAATGCCAAGCTCACGTCAACGTGTCAAGAAGTAGCGATACGTTGTTGTATCGATAAGTTTGTAGTTCTGCCCTTTACCATAGAGCAGTGGTTTTCCAACCAGTGACCTTGAGAGGATTCCAGAGTGGTCCCCAGGCTAAATGATGTAATGTTGGTAAGCCAGATGTAACTCTTTACACTATCAAGAGTTGAAATATGAGTCATCTGAATTAACCCACTTAATTAAGAAGTGTACAAAATTAGAGAATGTAGAAGAAGACTAATGGTCATTTTGACGTTTGCCTGTTTCCAGCATGGAATTGTGGACAAAAACAAAAATAATCTTTGGTTTTTGGTGTCTGTAGGGCTAAAATGTCAACAAAGGGGTGGTCCGTGGCTCAAAGGAAGAATAAATAGTGGGCCCTGGTATGAAAAAGGTTGAAAACCACTGCCATAGAGGGAAGAAGGAAAGGACCTAGTATACTGTCTGTTAGACCCCCTGGGAGACCACGGTCAATTAAGTATATAGGGCTGAAGTGGTTAAGGACCCCATACCGTACTGTATTAGCAGACCACACACACAGTAAACAGTGTACACAGAGCTGCATAGAGTGGAAAGGTAAATGGAAAAGGCCCTGTGCTCACCTAGCTTGAGCAGCCAGCCCTCCCTGTCCGGGTTGAAGAAGGTGTGAGTCAGGTCGTTGCCATCGTCCTCGGGGATCTTGAAGGGTTCATTCTTAATGCTCTCGTACAGATTCTACAGATGGAATGGAAATGACAAGTTAGTTTCATTAAAGGGGAATTCCACCCATTTTTTTAGCCTGGTACCACACTGATTTGTCGTTGGCAACATAAACGTTCAATATGAACGTTAAAGTTTTCACCTCTACCCATTTTTAACATTTTTTTCTGAGAGCGTACAAACGCAATGCTTCCATTTGTGTTCCGTTTGTACGCTCTCAGAAAAAAAAGAAGCCGTTGATGACGTCAACAAGATGTTTCACCATTTTAGTGGTTTTCTTCAGACCTCCATTTCTTGGGAACACAGAATGGGGGAACTTTTTTTATCATGTCCACCCAGCACCTCTAGGGTATACTAATGACATATTAGAATGTTGAAAATGTTGAAAATAGGGCAGGGTGGTGTTTTAAACAATCTGTCCCATTAACACCAACAAATTGTGTTTCTTCATTAAAATGAATGAGAAATGGCCTAAAAGGCACCGTTTTATTTCAACTGACCAATCATGATGGATTAAATCTGCTGTTTTCAATACAACTCTAGTAGCATATAAAATATTAATAAAGTAATGAAATAGTAGTTGAATATGTCACATTCATTAATCAAATCAAACTACTAAACTACTAAGTCTTATTTCTTGCACATTATATGAACGGCCTATTTTAATAACGCACAATGCAATGCATTTTTTTAAATGTTTTATTAACTGTAGGGTCCTCGTCTAAATTATTCAATATGGCCAACATGGTTATTCTATACTCAGTTACATACTGCCCCAGATTCAGCCCAAACCACACCATCTATATACATTTATAAATACTGTATATAAATAAAGGTCAGGCAGCCAGGTCACACAGTATACGACTGTACACAAAATAAATAATGTAGTTCTAGCTCCTGGAAAACAAGCAATTCTCCAGAAATGGTGTGGATTTAGTAGACTACAAAAGTATGGTGAAGAACGCCCATCGACTGCCTTTTTTCTCTGAAGAAAAGTAAACAAAAACTAAGCGACTAAAACTCGATGTAATGACGAATTTGTTCACAAATTAAACAAGATCAGCACTCCGTACTAAGGGCCCGAATTTGGTTACATTAGCCCTTATGCACAATTAACGCACATAGCATTGGAGAAGAGGCGTTCCCCCACTAAAGTCGCTAATTTCGTTCCATGCCATCTCCCTTAAATACCTCCTTTGCCCGTTAAATTATGCATAGGTGTGGTTTGGGCGTTTTTAGCTTTCATCCAATCCGTGTTGGTCTTGCCATTCCCTTTAATTCATCCCTTATCTAGTTCCCTTATCCCTACTGCTATTTTGGACCATCCGAAGCACGCAGCCTGGCTGCGGGCTTAGGACACACACACATGCATGAGTAGCCTATTCTCAAAGATTATGCTCTCATTTTGAAACAATTATAGCGGTCAATTCCCAATCATTTCTTACCATTCAACATGTTATGTTGAAAAAACATGTTCCATGTTTTTGCTGTATGTGGCGTGCATTTATCCCAAGTCTGCGAAATGTTATAAAGTAAATTTCAAAAAAAGTCGGCAATTTCGCGGCTAAAAAGCCGATTTTTTGATCATTCATTTCTCGGTCAATTCTGGACCATTTTTTACATTTCAAAATGCAGCATGATGGGAAAAAGCTCCTCTTTCAGATGCTGTATAGAATATGTGGGTAGGTCTTCTCTACGATGCGGGACCGAGCAAACTGCAACTGTCGGGGATTAGGCGGAAACGGTCCGCCTAATCCCCGACAGTTATAGTTTGCCGGATCCCGCATCGTAGAGAAGACCTACCCACATATTCTATACAGCATCTGAAAGAGGAGCTTTTTCCCATCATGCTGCATTTTGAAATGTAAAAAATGGTCCAGAATTGACCGAGAAATGAATGATCAAAAAATCGGCTTTTTAGCCGCGAAATTGCCGACTTTTTTGCAATTTACAGCATTGCGTCACAAGTTAATGAATGTATTTAATTATATTATATACTGTACATTACCTAAACACAAGGAAGTGACTGACAGCAGGCAATCTACAGCTGTTTATAGGACAATCCATAAATAAGGAGATGAATTGAACTGGCGCCTTTCCACGTGGAGTCGTGGACATCTCCAAAGGCGCACAGACGCCGCACTGCGCGCACGTGGCTCTGCCTTCGCATATCGGTTAACGGGTGGTCTAAGGTGGCCTTATCTAGTTCCCTAATCTATTTGACGAAATTAGCAATTTAAGGGACTGCGCAACAAACACGCCCATGACCACACCTCCAGCCACAAATAACGGTGTCGGCATAAAGATTAGTGGCTAAGGGAAGAGAAAAGGTAACCAAAATAGCAATAAGGGAATTCGCTGCGGGGATCGGGTAACGCTAGGGATAAGGCCGGGAGCGAAAATCGCGCCCTAAGAATGCAAACTTGCGCGTTGCGTGAGCAACCAAATGGAACAGTAAGGGTCCATTTGGTTTCATTTTCACACTCTTAAGACTTAAATTATATTTAAACATCTGAATTACTTAATTTTCAAGAATCTACACAACTAGAAAATGTAGAAGAAATGTTATTTTTTCCAGTTTCTCACTGCTAAATTGTGGACAAAAACATGAAAAAAATCCTTGCTTTTGGATCTGAGATTAAACTCTACATCAAAAGGTGGTCCATGGGCAGCTAGTAAAAAGCAATCACCAGACTATGGCTCAAAACAGAACCCCCGGTTTATGGACAGTGGATATGTTCACTGTGGAATAATTATTTAAAATGGAAAGAATAGCCCATGTATTGAAATTTTTAACTGTAAATGGGAGAAATGGACTGATTATAGAATGCGACAAAATGTCACTAATGATAATAATGGAACTGTGAATGATGGACTGGACTGTGGACTTTATACAAATTGCTGAAACATGTTGCTGTACCTGCTAGGCTTTTTTTTAAATTCACTGTTTATGTTGACTGCCTGCAGAAATCAATAAAAAAAAGTTAAAAAAAAAAGAAAGAAAAAAAGGTGGTCCGTGGCTAAAGCACTAAATAAAATGGTGTGGGCCCTGGTATGAAAAAAGGTTGAAAACCACTGCTGTAAATGGACCACTGGGACCACCTCCAATGCATAACAATATATGTACCTTGTACTTGTATATGACAATTAACTTTATTTTATTTATTTTTATTTCGATGTCAGCGTGTTGACCCTGGAAATTATGTATTGTATAATGTGTCTGAGTAATCTCATGAGGGATGGGCTGCGAAAGGCAGCCAGACACCAAAATAAACTCATTCATTCATTCCAGCGTACCCTGAGCAGGTCCTCGGGCAGGTCCCCTCCCTCGTTGATGCCTCGGTTCATGGAGATGAAGCGGTCCAGGCCCGGCTTGTCTCGGACGTTGGGGTTGTGGAGGCTGGTGTTCAGCATGATGATGGCAAACGACAGCACGTAGCACGTGTCTGCAAAAACACACACACACACACACACAATAGACCTTTAGGTAAGCCCCGCCCTTTTGTCCACCCAAGGACACTTTCCAGCCGCGCTCATTCATTTCCAAATGTAAATATCATGGACATTACACATTTAAATATTGGTTAAATTTTTGTACCAGACCTTCAAAATCTCTTCCAAATCCAACAACAAGGCATGCCCCTATGCAGTGGAAAAATGTGTGTGTGGAGAACTGGAGATTTTTTTTTTTAATGTGTAAATGTTTTATCACATGCGAAACCTATTGGTGGAGAGGTTTGGCTATCACATGTTATGCTTAGCTGCGATTGGACCATAGCAGTTTGGGGAGGGGCTTACCTAAAGGTCTATTTGCATGAGAAAACATACATGTAAATAGCCAAAGTAGATGCCAAAATATTAAAAAAAAAAAAAAAAAAAAAAAAAAAAAAACATGGGAAAGCAAACGCAGCTTTTGTACAGTATATTGGATAACGCTGCATTTTTATACAGAGCAGCAGTTTAACCAGTCACTTTGGAGCAAATAGCTCAAATCAGGTTTAAAAAGGTGTTTAAAGGTAGCAACTCTGATACATGTGCAGTAAGTCCAGCAGTCTAATTGGTAGATAGTAGACCTTACTTTGGTTTTAGAGCCTTGATACCCAGGCTTTCATTTTCACCAGCGCTGTACTAAAAATGAAAGCCTGGACTAAACCATTGGCCATGGTGACATAGAAGAGGCCGGGCCGGGGGTGCGCCCATCTCATTTGCCCCCCCCTCTCTAGACCAAAATGCTTTCGGGTTAGCTCAGGCCAATTACGCAATAATGCACACCATGTCACCTCCTGAAGGACAGTAGACAGCCAGACTAACATGACCCGCGAGGACACTTTGGTAGTGAAAAGAAGTCTGTCTGTCTGCGTGCGTGCGTGCGTGCGTGTGTGTTTGTGTGTGTGTGTGTACCAGTGCTCTGGAAGACACCCGGGTTGCAGTGGCAGTATCTCTGAGCGAAAGCCTCCATCATTCTGTCTATCTTCTGGGCTTCACCGGGCAGACGGAAACTCCATAGGAACTGCCTACGGTTGTTAAAGACAGGTCCCACTTTTATTAGTATACATAAGCAATAAATCTCAGAATTTTATTGGCATTTTTTCCCCTTCTTTATCTTATATCGTTACATTATTAGATCACTTCCTGAAAATATCTATAATATCTACAGTAGGACAACCATAGCAGCTGCAGTGGCCCTTTAAAAATCATAGTCCTCCACCACCTCCACAGTTGACTCCAGTCCCCCCTTTTTCCTTAAGGCAGCCAAGGACTGTCTAAAAAGGACAGGACGCCAAGACATGGCTTCCTGTCCTCATGGGAGGAAACAGACATGCGCAGTGCATTCCAGGAAGTTTGACTCTTGCATGCATGCATGCCATTGGTCTCTTGGATGGTTTGCCAAGCGTCAAACTTCCTTGTCTGTACTGCGCATGTCTGTTTCCTCCCATGAGGACAGGAAGCAATGTGTTGGCGTCCTGTCCTTATTAGATAGTCCTTTAAGGCAGCTCAGCGAGGCTCTTCCTGATTGGCTAACAATAGCCCCACCGGGAGTATTTGTTAGCCAATGACAAAGCTCATAGGGATTTCTTTGGAGGCCTCCTGCGGCCCCTAGGGGCGTTAAAATGACTAGATTTTATGGGAGATGATCTAAGGACGACTTCATGAAAAACATAAAGACAATAAAAACCAATGTAATTTTTTTTTACCATAAAATTACATATAGGAGCTTTAACTTAGGGTCCATACATTTAAATTCTTTAAAAAAAATCCTGTTTCATTAATCATTAACAGCAGATAAGAGCAGCTGTGTGATGGTCGTAATACAGAAGCAGTCACAGTGACGGTGACATCCAGCTTACCTGAGGGCCTGGACTAGATTGAGGTCGGTGAATTCGTGGAGGTCAACGAAGGCCTGCAGCACTTTGAGGTTCAACTCATCCCTGCGGGAGCACACAGCAACAGACAGTCAGGCAACCGAAGGAAAGTGACCAAAGTTCTCAGTTATTTTGAGTGCTGTAACGTTTGTCAGCTGAGGCTATACTTTGCATTGCATTGTTCCTCCATCTTAGGTCTTGTATACTGCATATTGTGTTGTCATGTCATGTCATGTTGATGTGTATTGTACCCTGCAAGCTGATTTTGGGACTTTAGAGAGTCATACACTAGACCCTGGGTTTTCAACAGGTGATTTCTTCTACAGAACAGCACACTAAAGCTTTGTGCAATGTTCCAGGGAAGCGCATCAGTGTTGTTGGTTAGATTCTCAAGAAAGCTTGCACGATTGAGTCATCATTGTTTGGAAATGAATGTGCCGATATAATAACCATCATCATGTGTCTACTCTAACAGTGCAGTGTACCACTTAATTCAAGTTTTATTGCAAGGTTGGAGAAAGCAACAGAATAGAATAAGGGTAACCGTGTTGGTTCCCAGGTGTTATTCTTAGTTAGAGTGGTGGTCCCTTGTTCACATTCACTTGAAAACCCCTCCTGCGCTAGACAAGCATGGCCATGAAAGGCCAGAGATAGTAGGATCATGATTATTTAGTTTGGAACATCCTTCATTGTCCACAAGGGACATTCATTTTTCGGTCAGTATGGAATGACGATAAATACTGTCAAGATAAAAGACAGCAGTGTAAAAACAGGAGGGAGAAAATGAGTTTGCACACACACACACACACACACACACACACCTTTCTCCAAGGTAATCTCCTATAGCCGTCTTGTTGAGGCCTTCTCCTTTGTAGAGGAATTGGGCGATGTCCTCCGGGGTGTGTCTGAGTAACTCATTCTCCACTAAAAATACTATGCCCTGCACAAACACAAGAATATGCAATTATTAAATCACCATCACACAGCTCATGCACTGCAATGCTGTTTTACACTAGGTGCGAAACGCTTAATCGCAACTCGTCGATATAATGGATTCTGAAAACGTACTGCTTTTAATTAAATAACTGAGGGCTGGGCATATTGATTTTGTAGACTGTAAAAAGGCAGATTGAAAAGGTTGAATAATAATAATACTAATAAGTTTTATTTGTATAGGACCTTTGATGACATGAAATGCAGCTCAAAGTGCTGCAGTGAATAATCACCAAGAAAGCGATAGTTGGATCATGATAGTTGCACCACTTCAAGAACTGTATAATGCCTGCATGACACTGACATTACATGACACAAACAGTGTTGGGCAATATTACTTAGGAGAGTAATTCCTTCACTTTACTTATTACCCCTTAGAAAAAGCAATGCTACATTACTTATTACTTGAATCAAAGAATAATTTTACGTATTACTTTCCCACATCTCTATTCACAGAACACAATCTGTTCAGCGACAACTTGCAATAACTTGTAGTTTATGTCCTGTGTGCAGAATGCTGTGGTGGATTAGGATCTACAAACTACTGTGCATCTCTGTTGTCAGCTTGTAAATCTGTTCTATTTTCACATGCAACAACAAGGTCAAAATTATCAGTAATGAGGCATGTTTTGGCAGAGTAACATTAGTGGGAGAGTAACATTACTTACATTTTGGCCAATGCAAAAGACAAGTTCAACGCGAGGAAACCAAACTCAGTCAGAGCAGGGGGAAAAAATACCTTTTTGGGGTCCATGTTGAATTTCTTCCTTCCCATTGCCACATGTCTGCTCTTCTGTAGGGTTTTACTGCAGGGAGAGGATAAGAGAACATTTTAGATCAGTGGTTTTCAACTAGTGGTCCAGGGACCACCAGTGGGTCCATTTGGTTTCATATCTACAGTCTCAAGAGTTAAAGTATTCATCATATAAATTAGCCAATTTAATTAAAAAGTCTACCCAATTAGTGAATGTAGAAAATGTGTCATTTTGATTTACTGTGTGTTTGCCTGTTTTGTTTGTCATGACTGGAATAGTGTACAAAAAAGAAATCTTTAGTTTTGGGTCTGTGGGGCGAAAATGTCGTCAAATGGTGGTCCGTGGCTCAAATGCTGAATAAAAAGTGGGCCCGGGGATCAAAAGGGTTGAAAAACAAGGTTATAGATTCATGCACTGCAGGTAGCCAGCACACATGAGCTTTGAAGCCAGCACACATGAGCTTTGAAGACACTTCTATACATCACATAAATGCCACGCCTAACAAGTATCTTCCCAAAATAAACACATTTGCATACAACGTGGGACATGCTGTACAACACTTGCAGGCCATAAGGAACATTCTTTAGGCTGTATACAGGCTGGAAGACATGTGATGTGCCGATTGTCACAGAACTTGGTGCAATAAGTGACCACAAAATGACCGTGGAGTTTAGCGGTGGGATGGGTGTGGGAGTAGTTTTGAGTGGGAGCAGGACATTCTACAGGAGTGGGAGAGGATTTATTTTAAACTTGGACCAGTTTTATTTTAAACTGGTCCACGATTGGGACAGGACACTGAGGACAGGACATCTTTCTGTGGGAGTGGGACGGCGTGCCTCTAGTGTGTAACAGCAGCGTTTGTTCTGCTCAGAGGGATGGGAGTCATGCCTCAGCTTTTGACATAACTCCCTCTGGTCATTCATTTCTATAACCAGTGGGGATAGGTTTCATCCCCGCTTCTGCTCAGATGGAATTACACGAGTGAAGTGTACAAACCCATGTGCTTGACATCCATGCTTGGTCCACATCCATGTTTGGTCCCAGCATCCAAAATCGTGTCAAATTAAACCTCTGTACTGTAACGCATGTTGGTGTTCTTTAGAAATTTAAAAATAGCAGATCTACAAGCTCTTACAAGCTTGAAAGTCTGCTATTTTTGAAAAATCGTGAAAATGTGGCGCAATTCTTTGAATATATTATTTCGGAAGCAAACATTTTTAACTTAAACCTTTGCTTCCGGGGGATCCCTAGAACACGTTTTCAGATAACTAAAATCTAGTGTCAGAAACTAGAATCTAGCTTCAGAAACTAGATATATATATAGCGTCGGAAACAAGAATCAAGTGTCTGAAACTAGAATCTAGTGTGGAGAACTACGCTCTCATGTCGAGAACTAGGATCTAGTGTAAGAAAATATAATCTAGTGTCATTAGGGATGTAGTTTTTTTTTTCCTTTTTTCTAAGGTCTCCAAGGCACTTGCCCATCGGGCAAGTGCAAGTCAGGTTCTACTTGCCCTCAGGTCATGGTCACTTGCCCACCAAAAATATATTGTAAATTTTGCATTTAAGTTTACTTCCTACTTGGGTGCTTTAAACCAGGGGTTTAACAGGCGGTCCGGGGACCACCAGTGGTTCCTGAGAGGGTTCCAGGTGGTCCCCAGCTAAGTTGGTTAACCAGATGTAACTCTTGAGAACGTAAAAATGAAACCAAATGGACCCGCAAGGGTCCATTTGGTTTCATTTTTACGCTCTCAAGAGTTAAAATTCATCATATTAATTAGCCCATAGTGGACACAGACCCAGTGGTCCCTGACCCCAGCAAAATGATAGTTTGGAACCAAATGAACCTGGGAGAGAGATAGGTAGAGATAGCTAGAAAGCAGGGAAAGACACAGAGGCAGAGTGCAATGACTGCCTTCAAGACAAATTTATCTTGTGTAGTGTTATAGTGCACACTTGCCCGATCGGGCAACCAGGGAGCAGTCTTTACTTGCCCCACCATTTTTTTTACTTGCCCCGGGCAAGCGGGCAAAGTCAAAGTCAAAGTCGCATGATTTGTCACTACGTTACCGCAGCGAAATTGGTTCTCCGCTTTTGACCCATCACTTGGAGTGGTGAGCTCCAAGGAGCGGTGAGCTGCAGCTTGCCGCGCTCGGGAATCATTAGCTGATTTTGACCCCCAATCCATCCCTTTGATGCTGAGTGCCAAGCAGGCATTGGGTCCCATTTTTAGAGTCTTTGGTATGACCTAGGCATGTCACGATATCCGGTTTTACCGGTATTACCGGTAGGGGGCGCCAAAACCGGTACTTTGCTTGCCCACCGAATATACCGAAAAAGAAAAAAAAACATTTTTTTATTATTATTATTTTTGCGTCCATTCATTCAATATTGTACGTTCTTGGTATGTTAAGTATTGTAATTGTAAGTATGGTAATATTGTTGTCGATGTTTATACTACAAAATATATGCGCCAGAGTTGCCTACAAAATTGTCTCCATCGCTGCAAACCTATATGCTTGATGTTCGCACTTCAGACAGCTGCCGAGTAGTACCTCACCAGGGTTGGATCTAGTCATGTGTATGGAGGGGGGGAAATGCCCCCTAAGTGGCCTGACTGCCCCACCAAACATGATGGAAACATGATGGAATGCAAACGGCTGCCCCTCCCCCCAATTGGGAAACGTTATATCCGGGACTGCTAGCCGCCGGGACTGCTGCTCGTCCTTGCAGCTCCACACACGGCTGTCCGCACACGGCTGTCCAAATGGACCCGCAAGGGTCCATTTGGTTTCATTTTTACGTTCTCAAGAGTTACATCTGGTTAACCAACTTAGCTGGGGACCACCTGGAACCCTCTCAGGGACCACTGGTGGTCCCCGGACCACCTGTTTAAAACCCCCGCTCTACATAATCGCTCGATTAGCTCCTAAACTTTTTCGTGTCAAGGAATACTTCCACGTGCCTACTACACGCATACAAGGACCACGTAATCAAACCTTCCCAAATCTGTAAGCTGTTTATGGACAACAGGCACAATAACGTGAGTAGCATCGCAGCGTGTTGTTGTACTTGTTTTAGCTTGGAAAGTTGAAAAGGGACAGCCGTGAGCGGAGCTGCAAGGAAGAGCAAAGAGTTTTAGAGGGGGATGGGTGACCATGGCCATACCCAGTCTTATAAACTGAGTAACAGTGCAGGGGCAGGGGTTGAAGACTCCTTTGTCTTTGTGTGTGCGCACGGTCTGCTGGCTTCGTATCAGAGCCTGTAGTGTCAGATTTTACGACATTGAGGGGTCACAAACTGAGAGCTCGAGCTGCTGTTCATAAAGCCTGAATAGAAAAACGCTGGAGTAGCAAATGCATCGCTTTCAACGAGGGCGGCGCAAATAAGAGCTGTTTAGGCATATGTGCAACAAGTCAACTGTTTTAAAGTATTGTACAGTAAGTAAACGATCTAAAATAAAGGGGCTTGAGATAGTTCAAAATAGGTTGCTGCCAATGCATTTATATGTAGAAGAGCCGCCATTGGACAGGCCCCATGAAGTAAATGGAGTTGGCGTAACTTTGTCTATTCTCTTAGGCTCCGTGTAGGATGCATTTATAGCCGATTGCATCTGCAACGCGTGGATCAAAACTACGAATGGGGGGGGGGGGCAAACTATAAAACCGGTTTTACCGGTTTTAAAGGCTTTCGGTGAAACGGTGACAAGGCTCTGACACCGTGACATGCCTAGTATGACCCGACCGGGAATCGAACCCCGGCCTCCCAGTTCCAGGGTGGACACTCTAACCACAAGGCCACTGTTCTGGCAAGTGTTAGTGTCAAGGCCTGTGTACAGTGCGTCCTCACCTGCCCTCGGTGCTGGCCTCCAGGCCCTCCACCTCCAAGATGGCCTCCCGGAGCTCCTCGCGCAGCCTCTGGATCTCCTGCAGCAGAGCGCCCTTCCTGCGACGGATGTCCTCCAGCTCCGATCGCTCCTCTGGGCTCAGGTCCCCTGGGACTGGTGCGGGAAGAGAACCACAAATAATGACATCGTTACTGGGTCGTCTCGGGTCCACTGGTGGACTGGTGTTGCGTTCACTGCTCACACGGGGCAGATTAAACCCCATTGTGTCCTGACCATCGATTCGAGTTTCTGACACCAGATTATACAGTAGTTCCTTACAGCAGATTACAGCTGCAGCAACCAACTTTACACCAGATTATAGCTGTTGACGCTAGGTTCTACATTAGTTTGACACTAGATTCTAGTTATTGACACTAAATGATAGTCTCTGATGCTAGGATCTACTTTTTAACACTAGAATCTAGTTTGACACTAGAATCTAGTTTTTGACACTAGATTCTATAGTTTCAGACACTAGATTCTAGTTTTTCTGAAAAGTCTGTGTTCCTGTGTCAGTGATGCTAACATTTCAAGCCAAGGAGCACCAGAATTGTTCATATTTGGCTGCAGACCCCCATCTGAAAACATGTTGTTCTATAGGGATCCCCCAGAAGCAAAGATTTGAGTTAAAAATGTTTGCTTCTCTGTATTCAAGAGATATTCAGAGCTTCTCTGTAATTCAGAGAGCACATTTTCACAATTTTTCAAAAATAGCAGAACTACAAGCTCATATCGCGCCACTCGGTGGCACGATATGGGCTTGTAGATCTGCTATTTTTCAGATAAAACACCAAAATGCGTCCAGTACACAAACACGGGTTAAACAATGCTTTCTACCGTTCATTGTCAATGGATGCTAGCGAGGTTGCATAGACACAACTACAACTTAGGCATTTAGCAGACGCTCTTAAAAATAGGCAATGAACAAAAGAATTTGCATGAAAATACATCCTAAACAATAACGCAGTCGATGTGAATATAATACATAATTTAAGAATGCAACAGTGAAGAATCTATCTAGGCTAATTAAACTGTATATACAAGTAGTGTGCTTCGTTTGGCACGTGTGAAGTCTCACTTGAATCCTAATGTACAGCAATTTAACACATTATACTCCTCCCTAAAACGGTGTGAATGCAATCACATTACGCATAGGCAGTGAATATACCATTGTGGGACGAAGAAGTTTTTTTTTTTGGCACAACTGGTGGGAGAAGGCATCATTACGCAAAAAGCAGCGATGTGCAAAAATGCCCAAATAAGCTAATGTATCTAATAAAGACTTCGAAAGGGAATCCTGATCCTGCGACAGGCACACGTACAAACACACTCCTAACTTCCCATCATATTGTCCTACTCCTAAAGTCATATAACTTTAACCATTAGTAGGCCTTTTATATTTCACTGTGTAGTTTATGAATTGAACACATTGGTAAAGGTACTAGATCAGAATGCGACCTAGGAATGCGATACATAAGCAGGGGTTGACACTAAGGTCTCCGAGGTACTTGCCCATCGGGCAAGAGCAAGTCAGGTTCTACTTGCCCTCAGGTCATGGTCACTTGCCCCCCAGGTTCCAGGTGGTCCCCAGTTAAGTTGGTTAACCAGTTGTAACTCTTGAGAATGTAAAAATGAAACCAAATGGACCCTTGCGGGTCCATTTGGTTTCATTTTTACACTCAAGAGTTAAAATTCATCATCTTAATTAGCCCAGGTCTACACAACTAGAGAATGTAGAAGATTAATGGTCATTTTGAGGTGTATGTTAATTTGCATGTTTTGTTTCCCAAATCCAGCCTGGAATTGTGGATAGCTAGAAAGCAGGGAAAGACACAGAGGCAGAGTGCAATGACTGCCTTCAAGACAAATTTATCTTGTGTTGTGTTATAGTGCACTAAGTTGCACACTTGCCCGATCGGGCAACCAGGTAGCAGTCTTCACTTGCCCCACCATTTTTTTACTTGCCCCGGGCAAGCGGGCAAGTGTTAGTGTCAAGCCCTGCATAAGTTGAGATTTTGCTTGCAGCTGTAGGTCAAGGCTAGGTCAATTATGAAGTCTGTTTATTCCTATGGCGGAGGTAGCTGCTTCAAATCCACTCACAGGGCGTCTTTGTGTCGTTTCATCTGGCCGCGTGAACGCACCATTAGACAGGAAGAGCATCACAATGACATCATTAATGTGAGCTCAGGTCCACTGGGACAGGAAACGCACCACCACAATGACATCATTATACCAGACACACCGTCTCTACCGGGCCAGATTTATACAGACCTCTTCCACACAAGTAGTCTAGCCCACAGTCAACAACGCACTGCAACAAATTATTTACCGGTAGTTGTGTGGGCGCTAGTACCTCCTACTGTCTGCGTTTGTATGCTACCAGCGTTTGCGTGAATTTTAGTGAGCATTTGATTGGCTGATCACCCCATGGTGATGATTGATTGGCTGAGCAAAGCTCACAATAAAAAGTGAGGACATAACATTGAAGACGTCAGTTTAGGCGGACGTTAATGACGGAGGCCACTTGAAAAGACAAGGGTTACCTCTTTTCTTATTTCATTTCAATTATATTTATGATTGTACCGGGACACTCCTTTGAACAAATGGGGGTGGGGTGACAGGATAGTGAAATGGTTATAATTGGATTAACTAACATTAAAATGAAACGGGATGAAGGTGCCAAGGAGCTGCTCTCCATGTTGTGCAGAACAAAAGCCTTTATTGCAGCGGTGCCCACACTTTTTTTACTTGAGAGCTACTTTCAAAATGACCGGTTCAACAAGATCTACACATCAAAAAAGTGATTGTTCCATTACTGAAAATCCATTTCAAGGCACCCTAGAAAGTTTTGAAATTGTGTTGCTGGTGTTAATTACTGTCATAGAGTTGAAGAATAATGCACTTAAAATGAAAAACGGAGGGAGAGAATTGGAAGGTTTTCTTGGACCCGTAAGGATCCATTTGGTTTCATTTTAACGCTCTCAAGAGTTACGAATCTATGGGGACTGTCGTGATCTACCTGCACGTTCTGTGTGATCTACTGGTAGATCATGATCTACCTTTTGGGCACCCCTGCCTTATTGCCAACAAGCAACAAGTGCTGGACATGAATTAATGTGTTAATGTCATTTCATATTTCCTGTAGATTCCCTCCTGCTCCCTGCTAGGCACTCACTGACCTGTTCCTAATGTGTCCATTTGGTTTATGCACTGAAATGGAAATGTATGGGAAAGCAGCCAGTCGATTGGTTTGTTGCCATTAACAAAATATCAAATAAAGACCCCACACATACATAGCCATTATATTGTTGATACCTTAAATTGTTAAATCTTTACTTTGTTTATATACAGACATCTAGTACAGTTCCTACGGTATGTATGTGGTGAGCATTACAGAGGAATAAAGCATTTCTGAGAGTTCATCTATCAAAATTATCTTATTCAAGGGACACCTTGGGGTCGATATAAAAAAAACATTTACACAGACAAAAGAAAACCGACTAATATCAGTCAATGACTCGGAAAAAAACTTCAAACAATATATAATTGCCCCTTCTAACTTGTTCACTAGCAAGCAACCCTGAAGAATGGTTTTATCCACATTCTCTCTCCATCTAAGACCTGACCTTGAGGTTCTATTCTACGAAATAGCTTGTTTGTATGACGGTTTTGTTTTTACTTTTTATCAAAATGTCCTGAAGTGCAACATCCCATGATATGGACTAGAAGACAGATGATTAGCCATTATTTTTATACACAGCTGTGCATCCGGCAAACTGTTATTTGAATGCACATGCAGTGTGTGCACATTCTTTCTTTTTTACCCAGTTCTTAAATTAGCAATCGATTATGTTCTGGGCTGGCCTACCATCTAATAATGACTTAATTAATTGGCCATGGCCAAATTTATTTTCAGAGCTTGGAATGGATCCTAGCTAACAAACCTTTAAATGCAGTACTACCAGGGAATGCTTCAATGATTTTCTCAAATACAAGACTAGTGGTCACTAAGGACTCAGAGGCATTTGCACATTCGGCAAATAAAGGTCATGGTCCACTTGCCCCTCAGGTGATTTGCCCGAAAACCAAAAAGTTAAATGATTGAATCCAATTCCATAACTGAATGAGTGCAACTGTACATGAATAGCCTATATAATATTTAATTTAGATGGACTGCACTTGCTTGTCTGTAGGGCAACCTGAAAGCAAACTCCACTTGCCTGAATGTTTTATTTACTTGCCACAGGCAGTCGGCCAAACATTAGTGTTGGCAAATGTCAAAAGTCCTCTGACACCATTCAGTAATAGAAATAAGAAGATCTGATTAGACAATGCAGCAGCCAGCAGGTAATATCACACAAAAACATTTTTAAAACGATTAGATAATTCACATAAAAGGTCTTCCTATCGCAAGTCAAGCGACCGGTGGTCAGTGGTCCCTTGGGGTACTCAGATTGGCCAGTTGGGGGTTGATGTAATTGGATGTTGTAATGGAGATGGTAATTGTGAGGTAAATAAGAGACCTGTATAACTAAAATCATGAGTATTAGCCCGCCCCGCTCACACACAAGTAGACCTTCTCTGTGCAAAAATGTAGACATGATTTTGATATGTACTTTGCAATTTTTTTTAAAGTGTGCATGGTACAGGTAACAACAGCATCAGCTAAATCAGTATTTTTCAACCAGTGGTCCGGGGACCACCAGTGGTCCTTGAGGGGGTTTCAGGTGGTACCCCAGCTAAGTTGGTTAACCAGATGAAACTCTTTGAGAGAATAAAAATGAAACCAAATGGACCCTTGCGGGTCCTCCATTTGTTTTCATTTTCATAATCTTAAAGAGTTAAAATACTCTGAATCAGCCCATAATCTGAATCAGCACAGGTCTAGACGACTAGAGAATGTAGAAGATTAATGGTCATTTTGGTCTGTATGTTTTGCCTGTTTGTTTCTGGTATTTGTGGATGAAATCAAAATAAATCTTTAGTTTTGAGGTCCGTGGGGCTAAAATGTCCTCAAATGGTGGTCCGTGGCTCAAATGCTGAAAACATGGTGGGCCTTGGTATCAAAAAGGTTGAAAACCCCTGAGCTAAATAGCTGAAGTGTTCACTGATAATGTAAATTTGTCTAGTTGTTTTTTGTCTATATTTGAATGATCACAGGCGCCTGGCTGGCTGCTTCTTAGCTGCTGCCAAAGATGCAAATTCTGTACGTCACCCTAAAGTGTTATCTCCCCTTTCCTTTCTTCTGACTTTAAATAGCAGCACAAGGGATAGTTTCATCAGCCATCCTGTCCTAGAAACTGATAGCAATGGCACACCGAATGGGAGCTAGATTCATAGTTCATACCGTCATTGACAATGTATTCAGCTATACAGATTATGGCCGGGGACCACCAGTGGTCCCAGGGAGGATTCCCGGTGGTCCCCAGGCTAAATGATGGAAAGTTGGTTAACCAGATGTAACTATGAAGAGGGTAAACATGAAACCAAATGTCTCATGTTTACACTCTCAAGAGTTACAATATTCATCATCTGAATTAGCCCAAGTCTACACAACTAGAGAATGTAGACGATTAATGGTCATTTTGATCTGTATGTTTGACTGTTTTGTTTCTGAAATTCAGCCTGATGTTGTGGACAAAAGCAAAATAAATCTCAAATGGTTGTCCGTGTCTCAAATGCTGAATAAACAGTTGGGCCTGGTATGAAAAAGGTTGAAATTGAAAACCACTGTATTATGGCAAACAAGATGTATAGTACTATAAAGTAGTGGCTCCCAAACCTTTTTCATGCCAAAAGGTACCCGATATGACATTCATTAAGCCACGATCACTCATTAGAAAAGATAGGCTATGCCAGCCTGGAATTGTGGGGACAAAAGCAAAGGGAATCTTTAGTTTTGGGGTCTGTCTGTGGGGCTAAAATGTCATCAAATGGTGGTCCATGGATCAAATAGTGAATAAATAGTGGGCCCTGGTATGGAAAAAGGTTGAAGACCACTGACCAAAAGCACCAACAATAGGACCAGACTGAGTGTTTACTATGCAAAAATGACAGCTGCGCTGAGCAGCAGCGGCCACGCCCACAGTAGACTGGCATGAATGAGAATCAGGAGGAGAAGAATACATAACAATATAGACACATACAGACACAGGCAGACGTCTGGCGGCGTTTCAAATGCATGTGCACACCTTGAACTGCTTTGCAAAACAACGTTTATAAGTCAGATCACTGCATCCAAAAACAGCAATGTAATCTATAGTGTGTATCCTCGCAGGCAGGCAGACATTCTGTCCCTTTGAATGGAAAACCATCCATTTGTTTAAGTGCTAGTTTGATTCACATCCTAAAAGATGCATTGGATGAACTGAAAAGACGCAGATGGATATAACATTGGGTATAAATTCATATTTCATCTTGCTCTCCCCCGAGTTATTGTGTGTCTTATTATTAATATTCCAGCAAATAAACGGATCCCACCACACCACAGAGAGACGATAGGCAGACAGACAGGTAGATATTAGCGCTTTAGCTTGAACGGTTAGCCAAACAAACAGTCTTAGTTCTTAGTGTTCAAAAGAGGCACCTACTGTAGTCCAGGTCGTCCATTTTGGGCGCTTTGCTTTTAGGCATCAATATCTCAGAGTCGACTGTCATTCAATAAACCAGAAGGATGATGGATATACGTGGAAATATATCCTACCAAATGATTAGAGGGAAAAAATAAATAAATAACAGCCCCTAGCTGGCAGCTCCTCTCCTCCTCGCCTCGCCGTAGCCGTGCTGCTGCTGCTGCTGCTGCTGGGCCAGCCTGCCGCGAGACACCCAGACAAAGGAGGTGGCGATACAGGAAGTGACGTCACGTGACGTCGTGGTTGTGAGTAGCAGAGCCCTCTAGTGGAAGAGTTGCGACATTGAGGGGTCAGAAAACAGCCTGGTCACGTGGTTCATGTACTCGCGCGAGCCCATAGGCTTCAATAATAATAATAATAATAATAATACATTTATTTATATAGCACTTTTCAAAACATGTGTTACAAAGTGCTGTACAGCAAATAAAATACAATATAGTTACAAATAAAACAGCAGCAGCAGATATAAAGAGGTAAAATCAACAGGATTAATACAAGTTAAAATGTGAAAATAAAAAATGCAGCTAAAACAAGGTAACAGGGTCATAAGAAACTCAAGGGAAGGCTATCCTAAATAAATATGTTTTTAAAAGTGACTTAAATGTTGCCAGAGAACTGGCCTTTCTAACCACCAGGGGTAGGGCATTCCATAGTTTGGGTGCTCTTGCAGCAAATGCTCGGTCACCCCTGGTGACTAGGCGTGTTGTTGGGGTTTGTAGGAGGGCCTCTCCTGAAGACCTTAAGGTGCGAGTTGGAATATATGGGTGCAGCAGATCCTTAATGTACTCAGGCGCAAGGCCATTTAGGGCCTTAAAAACTGTTAAAATAATCTTAAAATCAATTCTGAGGCGTACAGGCAGCCAGTGAAGAGTGGACAGGATGGGAGTGATGTGGGTATATTTTCTAGTGTTGGTCAGAAGTCTGGCAGCAGCAGGCCTGGACTGGGAGCTCAAAACGTACCGGGCAATTTTGTCTCAGAGCGGCCCTCTGAAGACCCTTATAATGTTAGTTAGTTAGTTTTAGTTAAATATAAAAACCCTGCAATAGGCAGTCTCATTTGAAGAGGACAGAGGGCCGCCAGCACTGATTCGTGAGCCGGTTTTGTGCAGATTTTAACGGCCCCCGGGGGGGTCGGCCCACCGGGAAAATGCCCTGTATGCCAGACTGTCAGTCCACCCCTGGGCAGCAGCATTTTGCACCAGTTGTAGGCGGGAAATGGATTTTTGAGTTAGGCAAGTATACAAACCGTTACAGTAATCTAGGCGAGATGTGATGAATGCGTGGATGACCTTTTCTAAATCTGGACGTGAGAGTATGGATTTTATTTTAGCAATGGTTCTGAGCTGGTAAAAACAAGACTGAACGACTTTATTAACATGAAGATTAAAAGAGAGATCTGAATCAAAGTAGACTCCAAGGTTTTTGGCCACTGGTTTCACAGCGCTTGAAAAGGTTCCGAGGTCGTTTTTTAACAGTGTGGTGAGGTTGTGGGGGCCAAAGAGAACTATTTCAGTTTTATCTGGGTTAAGTTGAAGGAAGTTTTGTGACATCCAAGAGTTGATGTCAGCAAGGCAGGCCCTAAGACCATCCAAACTGCCTAAGGTTGGGGATTTGACCGGGACGTATATCTGGGAGTCATCCGCATAGCAGTGGAAATGGAGGTTGTGCTTGCGGATGATGTGACCTAAATCCAACATATAAATAGAAAACAGAAGTGGCCCAAGGACCGAGCCCTGGGGAACGCCACAGGTGAGCGGGGCTGAGTGGGAGGAGACGCCACCTGAGACGACGGAGAAGGTTCTATTACTCAGGTACGAACCCAGAAGTTCTAATGCAGTTCCCTGAATACCAACCTGTGACTGCAGCCGAGCTAGTAGTATGGAGTGGTCGACTGTGTCGAAAGCTGCACTAAGATCTAAAAGTACTAGTATGGCACAGTCGCCAGAGTCTAGCGACAGGAGGAGATCATTTGTTACCCTAATGAGGGCGGTCTCAGTGCTGTGAAGGGCCCTAAATCCTGACTGAAATTGTTCAAAGATGTCGTTTTCATTCATGAATGTGATTAATTGAGAGGCAATGATTTTCTCTAGGAGTTTAGACAGAAAAGAAAGTTTGGAAATGGGCCTATAATTGTCTAAAACAGATGGGTCTAAGTTAGGTTTCTTCAGTAAGGGCTGAATGATGGCTTTTTTAAAAACAGAAGGAAAGGTACCAGTAGAGAGGGATGTGTTTATGATAGCTAGAATGTGGTGCGAGACTGAGGGGAAGGCCTCCTTAAGTATTTTTGTGGGAATGACATCCAATTGACAGTTTGAAGATTTCATTGAAGCAATCATTTTTTCTAGGGACTGTAGGGAAACTGGTTGGAAGTGGTTAAGAGAGACTAGGATGTTTGGGATAATAAGGGGACAGCTATTGTCAGGGGTTATGTGAGACCTTATATTCTCAACCTTGCTGATGAAATAGTTGAGGAACTCTGCACATTTTGCAGTAGAAAGTTGGGTGTTTTGAGCAGGAGTGGGATTAGTGACAGAATTTAATACTTTGAACAGAGTCCTGGGGTTATGGCTGTTATTGGAAATAAGGGTGGAGTAATAGTTAGATCTTGCAGTCCTGACAGCGGTCTGGTATTCTGACATGAGAGACTTTAGGATTTCTAAAGAGACTTGGAGGTTATTCGCTTTCCATTTTCGCTCAGCTTGTCTACACCGTTTCTTTAGCGATCTGGTCTGGTCATTTAGCCAGGGTGAAGAGTGTTTAGGGGGTTTGACTGCTTTGAGGGGTGCTATGGAGTCCAGGATGGTTTTGGAAGCATTGTCAAAATTGTAGATCAACTCTTCTAGGTTCTGGGAGGGGTCAGGGGGTGGGACCGAGTTCGCAAAGATCTCATTGAATGAAGCGGCAGTCGAGGAGTTAAGAATACGAGAGAGGCGGGCTGGGTGAGAGGTTTTGGAGGTAAGGTGAGATAGAGGTAGGTTGAAGAAAATGGCTTTATGGTCAGTTACACTATTGGGGAGGGTCAGATATTCAAGTATATTGGGGGAGACGCCACGTGAGAGGACAAGATCTAGCGTGTGCCCTTTAGTGTGGGTTGGTTGGGAGACAGACTGGATGAAGCTGAACGACTCTGTAATTGTAATAAAATCCTTCACAAGAGGGTGGGAGGGGCAACATACGTGGACATTGATGTCCCCCAGGATGGCAATTCGATCATATTTAAGTGTTATAACTGAAAGGAGCTCAGAGAACTCGTCAAGAAATACAGGTCCACTCTTTGGAGGTCTATAGACAGCAATACATGGTAAGGGAGCCTTACAGTTAATTACAAAACTCAGCATCTCAAAAGACTTAAAGGTCCCAAAGGAGGTCACAGGGGAGCATTTAAAATGATTTTTGTAGATGACAGCTATTCCACCGCCTGCACGGCCTGACAGCCTAGGTTGGTGAAAGAAAGAGTAGTTTGGAGGGGTGGTCTGAA
The DNA here is from genome assembly GCA_039105355.1 of Benthosema pterotum. Lineage (NCBI taxonomy): Eukaryota > Metazoa > Chordata > Actinopteri > Myctophiformes > Myctophidae > Benthosema > Benthosema pterotum. The sequence goes on along the minus strand of CM076967.1, from coordinate 11,062,037 downwards.
CTAAAAGTACTGAGTCTGAGCTATTAAGCCAGGATTCTGTCATGATAAAAAAGTCTAGGTTGTTATCCTTAATAACCTCGCAATAAATAAATGACTTATTATTGAGAGACCTGACATTCAGCAGCCCAAATTTAACAGGAGTGCTTGAGGTGGTGGGAGGAGGTGGTGCTAATTTGATGGTAATAAGATTATTATAGTTGATAGAGCGTTTCACGTTAGTCTGAGGTCTATACCTAGTAATGGTTGGAATGTTATTAAGACAGGAGGTGGAGGTATGGATTATAGAGTTTGGTAAAGGGTCTAGGGGGGTTGGGGAAATGGTACAAGATGCGACGGGATCCATTTGGTTATGGGTAAGACATGGAGGGCTTCAATGCATTCAGTAACTTCCGGTTGTCACTATTCATGTCACTATCCAACAGAAGTTTATGTGTAGATGGACTGGCCCCATGAAGTGAACGGAGTTGGCGTAACCCTGTCTATTTCCTAGGCTCTGGTGAGTAGAGGTAACTGTAAAAAGAGAGTGGCTACACCAGGGGTTTTCAACAAGAAAACAGTGTTAAGTGGTGCTAATTCAGTGTTAAGTGGTGCTAATTCAGATGATGAATAGTTTAACTCTTGAGAGTGTGAAAATGAAACCAAATGGACCCGCAAGGGTCCATTTGGTTTCATTTTTACATTCTCAAGAGTATGGACAGTTTGGTTGTCAGGGAGACGTTGCTAAGGTACCCCTTTTGGGCTTTTAAATGAGGGAATATTAAATATCTAGGATGTAACAGCCCAGACATTTCTGCCTGCCTTACATAGTAATTTTGCTCACCGTGTTCCCAATTACAAAGTCACAACTGATTCCCAGGGCGGCCCTGGTCCATTCATACAATGCATGAATGTGTGTGTGAATGTGAATGTAAACCATTATGTAAAGCGCCTTGGATAAAAGGCACTATATAAATAAATGCACCAATTACCCTTCATGACATACTGGAGAAATATATAGGGCTTTCAAGAATCTGTATAGAGAAATATCAAGGTATATCGCTTTAATTCCTAATTCCCTCTGCCTTTGTAACAGCCCCAAAGCATATAGTGGTGGCATCAGCGTGACACTAGACTTAAAACCTCACAAGACAAGTGAGCACACAGCTTCTCCATGACCCCAACATTTGTAGGAAAAACATCCATGGTAGGAACATCAGAAATGTTCATAGCATAATCAGATTATTAGCCTAAACCAGTATTCATTATAGATCTAGAAATGATGGGTCCCAGGGCCGCCACCAGCCAAAGGGCAGGATTTTTTCTTCCCGACGTGGCACATAGTGTCTGCACACATCCATATCAATTATGATGACATACTGTAGGTGTGCGATATTTACTTCATTTCAGCAGCATTTACAGCAAGGGCTTGCTTGCAAACAATAAACAGCCGCAATAACTAAGCCAAATAAATGCAAACTGGTAAAGTAATGTATCATGTCATGATGGCTTAGGACTTTGGGGTTACCATGTCATGATGGCTTAGGACTTTGGGGTTATCATGTCATGCCCGTTGGATAATCTTCCCCAGACAGAATTCAGCTACTCTATGTGCTATCACACATGTTCACATTCCTGAATGTCTTACGAATTTAATGATACCTATGCCTTTTGATGGCAATGATAATTCATCCAGCCAGCATCAGGCCAGGTGTGAGTGTGAATACAAGTCACAGAATACCTCTTCCTGCAGTAATATTCATGTTAGATAAAATATAAATATTTAGCCTATTGCACTATTCTATGTATTACAATGTTATGTACAAAATAAACTTCTTTCATGAAAACCGAAGTACATCTTATACTGTACAATGTATAAGTCGCTATGGTGCACTTGTCACTTCCTATAAAAGAAAACATTTCAAGAGCTTCTGAACAATATACCGGTATATAGTTTGAGCTTTATTCCAAATATTTTCTGAGATAGGAGATTTTATTTTTTATTTTCTGAATATTAGGAGAGAACCATCATTTTGAAGTAGAGTGATTCATTCGGATTTTGAAAATTGTATTTTGGCATGGCATGTGATCATATATGGAGTGATAACACACACAAAGCTACTAAATATGCAAGGCTATCACATTTTTCCTAGTACTAGGGGTGTATACCTACCCAAAAATCACTATGAGAATTATTCACCCCAGATGGTACCGATGACCCCCCATATTCAGGGTCGTGACCCCATATTCAGGGTCCTAGCTCATGGTCCCAATTACGTCATCATCACCACTCGGTGCACCGCAAGGGACGACTACCGGATATTGGACGGTTGAAGGCTGGAATACCATCATGATGCTAAACAAACATTGTTATCTCCCTCTTTGTGAGGGGACCCCTATGGGGGTGTACTTGGCCAAATATGGAGTCATACAGTATATTATGAATGACATCAAAACACACGCAGCTATGCAGACAGCTACTATTCTGTATTTAAACATATAGACAGAACCAGGTTGGTTCTGAGCACCTGTTCGGAACCTCAAAATTCTATCATGGAGTTTCCGGACCTAGGAGAGCACTGCTCTTATACCTCATGTAAGCAGTTGGATTTCCTTCCCTTGAGATGTGATTCCTGTGGAGCGACTTTCTGTAAGGACCACTTCACCTACTCCGGCCACCAGTGCCCGTCCTCATACAGGAAGGACGTGCAGGTCCCCCAGTGTCCTCTGTGCAATACTCCCATCCCAGTCGGCAGAGGAGAAATGGCCGACGTCAAAGTCGGGGAGCACATTGATCGGGATTGCAGGTCGGACCCTGCCCAGAAAAAGGGAAAGATTTATACAAATAAATGTTCAAGAGGAGGCTGCAAGCGGAGGGAAATGATTCGACTTCCGTGTGAGCAGTGCCACTTGAATTACTGTCTGAAACACAGGCACCCGCTTGACCATGTCTGTGAGAAGAATGCCAGAAAGAATGGTGGAAGACGTGCTGCTATAAGAGCCCTGTTTTCAAAACTTTTCTAATTGTGGAGGTCCCATCAGAGAGAGGCACTTGGCCCAGTAAGATGGTAAATGGTGCATTCATACAGAATAGATCCTTTATCCAAGGCGCTTTTACGTAGAATGCGCATCACATTCACCCATTCATACACCTATGGCAGAGGGAAACCATATAAGGCACAACCAGCAGATCAGGTGCAATTTAGGGGTTCAGTGTCTTGCTCAAGGACAACTCTCGGGGAACCCGGGTTCGAACCGGAACCCGCAAGATGAAGGCCAGTTTTGTAACGCCCTAGAGGTCTGCTTGTATGAGATCCTGCTAGTCTGGGGCCCTGCTAGATATGGGATGCAAAATAAGTTGAAATCAACCAAAGCAGCGGTTTTCAACCAGTGGTCCGGGGACCACCAGTGGTCCCTGAGAGGATTTCAGGTGGTCCCCAGCTAAATGATGGATAGTTGGTAACCAAAAGGACCTTTATAGATCTGTAATTCTTGAGGGTGTAAAATGAAACCAAATGGACCCATAAGGGTCCATTTTACAGTTAAAGTATATTTACTTTTCAAGAATATACACAATTAGAAAATATAGAATAACTGTTATCTTGACCAACGATTTGACAGTTATCTCTCCTAAATTGTGGACACACTTGAAAATCATTAGTTTTGGGTGTGAGAGACTAAACCGTGATCCGTGGTTGAAATGCAAAGAAGGTGGGCCCTGGTGTGCAGACGGTATATGGTATCTCAAATTCTTTATTAAACTAAAAATAGTACAGAAATTTTGTTTTTAATCAGAACTTAATATTAATTTTAAATAATAGATTACAGAGAAAATGCTGTGACAAAAGTATTGACACCTTTAATTCAATATTTGGTAGCACAGCCTTTGGAGTAAATCGACTGCTGTCGTCAAACACTTCCTATAGGTTTCAATGAGATGGCTACTCCTCTTTACTGGCAGTTTGGCCCATTCTTTTGTGAAAACTGCTCCATGATAAGACCTCCCTAAAATCGCCTATGTTCTATACAGTATTAGAGGACTGTCATGTGATCTACCTGCATATCAGTAAAATGGCTTGGTATGCAGTGATAATGGTTGCTATGCATGTCTATTGGTCTAATGGTTGTGGCAATAGCAAGCAATAGCATAAGCATACAGTAAATGGCTTGATAATGGTTGGTATGCATGTCTCTTTAAACATGCATATGGCCTGGGCCGACCTTTCCACAGCCCTGGGCCGAGATTTCCGCACTTTTGCTTGGTCCGACTTTGCGGCGGGCCGACTTTTCCGGTCCCCTTACGTTGTATAGCTCACCTAGCCTGGGTAAACCGACTCCACCTGCTGGACAACATGCATTCCATGCATGGAAATGTTGGAGGGGGGAAGGGCGGTTTACGAGGCTATAGCTCACCTGCAAAAGACAGTTTATACACACACATTGTTCTGTCCAGCCATCACACTCAATAGCCCCGGTTCCACAAGTGTTTTCCTCATTCATTTTTCTTTCGACTTTTAGAAAATAATTTGTATAAAGATGATTTCACCGCGGACAAAGCCAACTCGGGTTGTGACAAATCATGATAACACAAACAATATCATCATATATTTAGCAAGAAGTAGAAAACGGCAGGATACAACACTTTTTGTTTTGTTTTTCATCCTAGAAATTATTTGATCGTCCCAAAAGATTGTGTGTCATGATTTGTCAAAACCCAAGTTGGTTTTGTCCGCGTTGTAATCGTCTTTATATAAATTATTTTGGAAAAGTCTATGATAAAAATGAATGGGGAAAAGACTTATGGAACCGGGGCGGTGACGTCACTGCGCAGGTCTATACAACAGAATGTACTCTACTGACTTCCTCATTGACTGACCTACTTCCCTCTGCCCTCTTGTGGGCTAAAGGTGTTATAGCACATCTGTTCTTGGCAGGCAGGCAAAAAATAAGACTTGAGTATAAACCATTACATAAAACAATGACAAAAAAAAAAACACACAGATATGCATGAACTGTTATCCGTTTTATGGTCTTTTCTTTTTTCTATCTATGGTCTTTTAAACTATTTTAACTTGTAATCCCATTCTGAACTGGTGTAGAAATAATCATTCTGCTTTTTCTCATCATACTAATGTCTTCTAAATTCCTTTCAGTTTTCTGTGGGTGTATCCTGAAGGGTTGATGTGATTTCTCTGGTGCAATAGGTTGCTACTTGGGTAAATTTGGTGGTTGCTATCGTAAAACTGAGGTAAATTGCAACCGCAATGTACAAGCGCTGCCATTGGACCGTTATCAATGGAAGTCCATGTACAAGCGCCGCCATTGGAACGTATATATGCATTTCCTGTCTGTCCTTCCAACCATTAATCACCCCATGCCTGCATATATGGTCATGCTTCCTGACATCACACCATGGACCCTTCCCCATGTATGGGTTTACTTAAAAAAGACCTCTGCATTAACTGCGATACTCTAATACAGTCCCTGTTATGTTCATATATGGAAATCCTTGATGTCATCAATATTAGGGAAATCACTGGAGACTCAAACCCAGTGAATTCTCATAGTGATGACAGAGAGATTCAGGGAATGACAGCAGTGGGACCTATATACTGGTATAACCAGTATATAGACTATAACCACTGGCTACCGAAAACACTCTAACACAACTCTTGGTTACCAACATTCTCTTACACACTACCAGTGAGTACTTAGACTCTGAGTTTCTGTTATTTGACTCTGGATTCTCCCCACCACCCTCATGTATGCCTTTCTGCGCACTGTCCACCGGCTTTTTCTTCCGCCTTTGCGAAAACACCTACTAGCCCCTACAAATTACTTTTCCACTCTTCAAATTCCATGCAGATTGTCCTGTTCATATTGCCGAATTGAAGAGGACGTGCTCGGGGAGCTCAAAGTGCCGGCTGACAAATTACGGCGCACATACAGTCAGAGCCTCCATGAACTTCAATATCGGAGGACCCAGGGAGACTATGCCACACCCGCTCCTTAAGGCCTTTGGCATCCTAAAGAGAGCTGCTGCAGAGGTCAACAAGAACCACGGCCTCAACCCCAAAATTGCTGATGCCATTATCCAGGCTGCGGATGAGCTAGCGGATGGAAAGCTGAATGACCATTTCCCTCTATCGGTGTGGCAGACTGCATCCGGAACACACACCGACATCAACGTCAATGAGGTGATCAGTAACAGGGCCATTGAGATAATGGGAGGAAAGCTTGGCAGCAAGGACCCTGTTCACCCAGATGTTCACGTCAACATGAACCAGAGCTCTGAATGGACCTTCCCCGCTGCCATGAAGATTGCTGCACTAGCAGAGGTGAACCGTGTTCTGCTGCCTGGTCTGCAGACTCTCTGCGACTCTCTAGCCACAAAAGCAGAGGAATTTAAAGACGTCAAGATTAGACCCACACACACAAAGGATACCATGACCCACACTCTTGGACAGGTGTTTAACAACTTTGCACAGGAGATGAAATGCCGCATGGAGGAGGTGAAGTCAGAGATGCAGAGTTTGCATGTGTCGGGACGCGGCGAGGAAACTACCAAACTGGTATTGCTTAGTGAACAATTACATACAGTGGCTGAGACAATACAACAAATAACTAATGCCATCTTCATTCTGGGATCAGGAGCCCCTGCCTTCAGACAACTCATCTTGCCCCAGATCGCCACCCAATGTGAGCCGATAGCCATGGTAGTAGACGAGGTGATGGGGAACAGCGATGCAGTACGACGTGGCCATTTTAACATACGTTTGGAACCCAGACCTTTGATTATTTGGAACGTGCTGAACTCGGTGCAGTTACTGGGCGATGCATCCATGTCGCTCTCGACTAACTGTGTGGCAGGAATCAAGGCCAACACAGATAGTATTTGACAGATTGAAGTATTTGACCAAATTGAACCAAATTGAACCAAATTGAAAGCAAACAGTAACAAGTCTTACCTTATAGGCTATAGACTAGAGTAGACCAAAAATACCCGATGTACAATTTACACTGCTGCACAAATTTGTTCTTAATTACAGCATATTAAATGTAATTAGACCCAATGTAAGTAAAATTAACTATGCTTAATAAATAACACATTAGTTCTAAAAGGTCTTAGGATAGGCTATGTTACCCTATTGGGATGAATATAAGACTATGATTTTTTTCCCAATGGAAATATCCCAAAAATGGAGTCGTCTTATATTCAGGGACTATACTAGTTGACATTCAATGTTCTTTTTTTCTGTAAATGGCTCTTGAAAAATGGGGGTCGTCTTATAACCGAGTCGTCTTATATTCGGGACAATACGGGTATTTCACAAGACTGGATTTCTCTCATGGAAAATGAACACATGTCTGAAGCTGTTCAGTTTACAGTACACTTCCTGCTAAATTAAATACAATGTCTCTGCTAGTAAATTGAATAACATAATAAAACTATAATAAAAAACATTGCTTTGGCTTTGTTAGACCTTTTTTAGATCTTGCAATTTCTTATAAGATCATAAGGAAGGGACAATTATGTATTAATTGTATAACCTAGGTATAATTTCTGTCTAATAACAACACATTATTTCTACTTATGCCGTATTAGGCCTAATTAGGTGTACCGTAAATTATTGCTACTTATGCCGTATTAGGCCTAATTAGGTGTACCGTAAATTGTGCAGGGACCAAAAGGTCTAACAAAGCCAAAGCAATGTTTTTTATTATAGTTTTATTTCATCTTATTCACTTTACTAGCAAAGACATTGTATTTAATTTAGCAGGAAGTGTTCTGTAAACTGAACACAACTCCAGCTTCAGACATGTGTTCATTTTCCATGAGAGAAATCCAGTCATGTTCCATCATTACTACACCTACATGCACACGTGGGGTATTATGAAATAACATAGCCTATCATAAGCATAGTTAATTTTACTTCAAGTTACATTGGGTCTAATTACATGTAATATGCTGTAATTAAGGATAAATTTGTGCAGCAGTGTAAATTGTACATCAGTATTTTTGGTCTAGCCTTAGCCTATAAGGTAAGACTTGTTACTGTTTGCTTTCAATTTAGTTCAATTTGGTTTTGTTTGGTTCAATGGAAAGCAAAAAATAAGTAGGACGCAAAATAGCTGATGTACAGTACACTTTTGTGCAAATGTGTCCTCAATTACAGCATGTTATTTGGAATTAGACAAAATGTGACTTGAAGTAGAATTAATTAGGGTTAAAAAAAGACACTAGTGCTAAAAAGTCTTACAGTAGGCTACAGTATGTTATTTCATATTACCCCACATGTGCAATGTAGTAATGAATATGTAGCCTTGTTTACAGGGATTTTGAAGTGCTGTGGTACAAAGAGGTATAGGTATAGTTGACAATGATTTGTACAAGCGTTCCTGTTAGGGCCAATGACATATGTTTGATTTTGGTCAAATACTTCAATCTGTCAAATACTATCTGTGTTGGCCTTGATTTCTGCCACACAGTTAGTCGAGAGCGACATGGATGCATCGCCCAGTAACTGCACCGAGTTCAGCACGTTCCAAATAATCAAAGGTCTGGGTTCCAAACGTATGTTAAAATGGCCACGTCGTATTGCATCGCTGTTCCCCATCACCTGGTCTAATACCATGGCTATCGGCTCACATTGGGTGGCGATCTGGGGCAAGATGAGTTGTCTGAAGGCAGGGGCTCCTGATCCCAGAATATAGATGGCATTAGTTATTTGTTGTATTGTCTCAGCCACTGTATGTAAATGTTCACTAAGCAATACCAGTTTGGTAGTTTCCTCGCCGCTTCCCGACACATGCAAACTCTGCATCTCTGACTTCACCTCCTCCATGCAGCATTTAATCTCCTGTGCATAGTTGTTAAACACCTGTCCAAGAGTGTGGGTCATGGTATCCTTTGTGTGTGTGGGTCTAATCTTGATGTCTTTAAATTCCTCTGCTTTTGTGGATAGAGAGTCGCAGAGAGTCTGCAGACCAGGCAGCAGAACACGGTTCACCTCTGCTGCTGTAGCAATCTTCATGGCAGCGGGGAAGGTCCATTCAGAGCTCTGGTTCATGTTGACGTGAACATCTGGGTGAACAGGGTCCTTGCTGCCAAGCTTTCCTCCCATTATCTCGATGGCCCTGTTACTGATCACCTCATTGACGTTCATGTCGGTGTGTGTTCCGGATGCACACCGATAGAGGGAAATGGTCATTCAGCTTTCCATCCGCTAGCTCATCCACAGCCTGGATAATGGCATCAGCAATTTTGGGGTTGAGGCCGTGGTTCTTGTTGACCTCTGCAGCAGCTCTCTTTAGGATGGCAAAGGCCTTAAGGAGCGGGTTTGGCATCGTCTCCCTGGGTCCTCCGATATTGAAGTTCATGGAGGCTCTGACTGTCTGTGCGCCGTAATATTTGTCAGCCGGCACTTTGAGCTCCCCGAGCGTGTCCTCTTCAATTCGGCAACATGAACTGGACATTCTGGAGGGAACAGGGATTAAAGTAATTTTTTACTTTAATCCCTGTTCTTGAGACTGAAAATGATATTTTGCAAATAAGCACTGAGCTAATTAAATGACCCCTGTGAAATCCTCAGGACTGAAATCAGTACCCAGTACTGAGAACTTTAATCCCTGAGGGAATTTGAGGAGTGAGACTGTACTTTGTAGAGGCTAGGTGTTTTCGCAAAGCCGGGATACTAGACCTGAATCGGTGGACACCGTGCAGAAAGGGATACATAAGGGCGGTGAGGAGAATCCAGAATCAAATAACAGAAACTCAGAATCTAGGTACTCACTGGTGATGTGTAAGAGAATGTTGGTAACCAAGAGTTGTGTTAGAGTGTTTTCGGTGGCCAGTGGTTATAGTCTACCAGTATATACATGTAGGTCCCACTGCTGTCATTTCCTGACATCTCTCTGTCATCAGTATGGGAATTCACTGGGTTTAAGTCTCCAGTGATTTCCCTAATATTGATGACATCAAGGATTTCCATATATGCACATAACAGGGGCTGTATTAGGGCATCGCTGTTAATGCAGAGGCCTTTTTTAAGTAAACCCATACATGGGGAAGGGTCCATGGCGTGATGTCAGGAAGCATGACCATATGGCATGGGGTGATTAATGGTCGGAAGGACTGACAGGAAATGCATACTGTATATACGGTCCAATGGCGGCACTTGTGCATAGACTTCTATTGTGAGCGGTTGTACATTGCGGTTGCAATTTACCTCAGTTTTGCGATAGCAACCACCAGTTTTACCCAAGTAGCAACCTATTGCACCAGAGAAATCGCATCAACCCTTCAGGATACACCCACAGAAAACTGAAAGGAATTTAGAAGACATTAGTATGATGAGAAAAAGCAGAATGATTATTTCTACACCAGTTCAGAACGGGATTACAAGTTAAAGTAGTTTAAAAGACCATAGATAGAAAAAAGAAAAGACCATAAAACGGATATGGGGGACACCCTTATGAAACCAACTAAATGAAACCAAATGTTAAAGATGCAATTCCATGAAATTTGGACTTTTCCCAGTTTTTCATGTGTTTATTAGGTCTCGGTACATCATTAGACCTCCTGAGATCGTTTTTATGGGCAATGCTGTAAAAAAAAGTATTTAGTATTTCTTCCTGGGGGCGGGGCTGTTGGCAGTGACACAGTCCAATGGAGTCAATCCACTGACTGAGATAACAGCCTACTGCAACTCTATGGTAGGCTATGTTAATCATGTGTGCCATATAAATGTTAATATATGTTAGTATTTTTCTAGGGCGGGATGTCTGTATCTAAATACATTTATCTAAATGCATCCATCCATCCTCACCTGCTTATCCGTAGTCGGGTGGTGGGGCAACAACTCCACCAGAGAGCTACAGTCACCCAATTGACACAGCATGGTTGGCTGATTGGTTCAAAACAATTAGATTCAGCTCTAAAAGAAGCTGACAGATTGTGTAGTTGTACAGTAGCTACTTTCTTTTTTTCAGGGATCTGGGTGCAAAAGTAATATAAAAAAGTAATATGTAATATACTACATATTACTTTTGCATCCAAGTAATAAGTAGTGTAATATTATTACTTTTCTAAAGGGGTAATAAGTAATGTATTACTTTCCTAAGTAATATTCCCCAACACTGCCGGTGTGTGTTTATATGATCTGGAAATTATGCACAGGTCACATTGATTGGGAGGGAATTGTTGATGTAAAGTTGGGTGGAACTTGGGTCACAAAATTAATGTTAGACGGTTACCGTTAATGTCAATGGTTAATGTTAGACCTTACCCGTTCTGAATGTAATTGTAACAAACCCAGAGGGTCGTTACAATGTGTATGGATGACACCCAGTTTGTAGCCTATGCTCTGTCACATAGCCTGGTAGTCCCAGATGTGTTTTGTGAGTTGTGCAGATCAAAGGCTAGGCCAATTAGCATGCCAAAGCTCTTTTTTAGCTCTGGCTTAAGAAAACGCCTGGCTTTTGAAAGCTATGCTGTTGTGAGCTTGAAGAGGACGCTGTCACTTCATCGTGAGTTGTGTGTGTGTGTGTGAGACACCACGGTGTGTTGTGTTGATAGCGAGCTGCAGATTGTTGCATGCCATTCCCACTGCAAACGTGCACTTGGCGACTTGCGCATACACCAGACGCACGTACACAGGTGCACACACGTAAATGTGGCGTTTGAATAATAACTTTGGAGAAGACTTGGTACCGCGGGCCGCCGCGCGTTGATATCCAGACGTTGTTGTGGTAGTAGATATAAGTTGTAGGCAACCGGACCGTAGGAGCGCGTGTGTCACCGCGCCATGGCGAGAGAACGTTGCCTGTGTGGATCAGTCGTCTGGCAGGCAAAACAGTGAGAGCAGAGAACGCTGTACCCAGCGCCTCTGGCTGTACCCATAAGGGGAGGTGATACGGCAAACTGTGACCACAAATACATGTGTCTCTGTGACGCATGTTTTTTTAATCTGTATCCAGTGACACGTGATATGCGTGAAGATTAGTTTTTGACAGAAACGTATTACAATTAAAATGATGGGTATAATATTTTGTGCTTATAAGGCGCGCATATTGATGCTGGATGACAGGGCTGTGTGATTCGAGTTTCATTGAGGCTGTCTGTGCGCCGTGGCGTTACGCAAATGGAGACAAATGACAGTACATTGCACAGGAAGTGGACAGACAGACACGATTCCTAGAATTATATAGAGAGACCAGATAGATTCTATATTTACAGGAGAAAAAAATGAAGCCTTCAATCAATAGAACATTCTCCCAACAGTTAAACATAGAGGAGGTTCACTAATGTTTTGGGGTTGTTTTGCAACATCTGGTATTGGGTGACCTCAATTAGTGTGTGGCATTATGTTATGTTTCACCAAGTGCCATAAATCTGGCAATTACCAAGGAGAAAAATGTTTCACCAAGTGCCATGAAGCTGCGTCTTTGTCGAACACCATGAGTGTTCCAGCAGGTCAAAGACCAAAAATACACATCAAGAAGCACCCAGGAAACGCTTGACCGTTCTAAAGTAGCCAGCAATGAGTCGAGATCTTAACCCCACTGAACACCTGTGGAATGGTCTGAAAATGGCAGTTGAGAAAGCACCCTTCTTATCTGGGTCATATGGAGCAGTTTTCAAAAAAAAAAAAGAATGGGCCAAACTGCCAGTAAAGAGGTGTAGCCATCTCATTGAAACCTATAGGAAGTGTTTAGGTGTCAATACTTTTGTCACAGCATTTTCTCTGTAATCTATTATTTAAAATGTAAATAATAGATTAAAAATGTAAATGTAAATAATAGATTAAAATGTAATATGTAATCTATTATTTAAAATTAATAAGTTCTGATTAAAAACAATTTTTTTGTACTATTTTTAGTTTAATAAAGAATTTGAGATACCATATACTTAATCCAGTAGTTTTCAACCTTCTTCACACCAGGGCCCACCTTTTTTGCATTTCAACCACGGATCACGGTTTAGTCTCTCAGACCCAAAACTAATGATTTTCAAGTGTGTCCACAATTTAGGAGAAATAACTGTCAAATCGTTGGTCAAGATAATAGTTATTCTACATTTTCTAATTGTGTATTGTGGAGAACAGGACACGGACCAGTATGCGGGTTCAGTATAGCTGTTTATTCACAGGTTTGGGGTTAAACAACAGAAAGGTTTCTCTTCTCTCCTGGGTAATGGAACATACAGTTCAACTTAAATGGTGCTTCTTCAGGTGGGTGTCGTTGCAGGACCACGTCTCTGGACTTTCCACTGGTAAGTATAGGATTTCACTCTCCTAGGAATGCCGATAAGTTTAGCTGTGGGACATTCGACAGGTGAGTATCTCTCAAATCAAACAGTCACTCAGCAGCCAGGAAGAGATTCGTATAATCGTAAGTATGTCTACTCAGCTTTGTGTTGCTGTGTACTGGGGAATTAGCTCCTTTTCCATACGATGTGGGGGTCTAGTAATATTTATTATTGTGCCTCAAGCACACTCTCTCCATGCTCTCAGCCAGCCCATGCCCTGTGGAAGCCTAGGGAGGAGGAGAAGAGGACAGTAAGTATAGGCATTTCACTCAGCGCATAGAATGTGTGTGAAATGAAGTGGTGTCGACCTACCGCCCAACAGCCCGTTGTCAGCGCAGCCTTTCCTCCCGGAGTCTGGGACACAATGAGGCAGAGAGAGGAGATCTATATTGTGTGTTCCTTCCGGGCGAGCACAAGTGTAGCGTGTTCCAGCTGATCGAGAAGATAGCGGGGGATGTACCGGCCTTCGATAACCGCGCCCAGTGGCTGACGCGCTCCTCTGCCGTCTCTCTGCCTCTGCCCAGCTCCAGGGGCGCTCTTGGGCGGTCTCCGGCCACGACACCACAGTATATTCTTGAAAAGTAAATATAATTTAACTGTAAAATGGACTCTGGGTCCATTTGTTTTCATTTTACACCCTCAAGAGTTACAGATCTATAAAGGTCCTTTTACCAACTATCCATCATTTAGCTGGGGACCACCTGAAATCCAGAGTTGTACCTGAACGCGTTCAGAGAACGAAAGTTCTTTGAACCGTTCATATTTTTAAGGAACTTGAACGGAACGGCCCCTGTATCTGCTTGAAGAACGGCGGTGTGAACGCGTTCATTCTGGCGTGAGTGAACGCCACTTTTCTTGCGTTCGATTTTGTTCAAGAGCAGGGCTCGGCAGGCTCGCATTTGTGAGTAAAAAGTTCATAACACCGGTGCGAGTAGAGCAATTTATATTACTGTAGTACGGCGGTGTTGTTCGCTAAAATAGAGCAGATATACAAGCTAACAACGTGTTGAGGCTCGAGGCATCCTTCGCTTGAAGATCTGTTCTCCTTGCCCACCGCCCCGCCCCTCCCTCTGTATGTGTGTTAGAGCGCACAGCATCAGACAGCACCAAGGGAGGACGCTTCTCTCCAACACGTTGAATGAGCTACTAATGCTGTTCATGTTGGTGGTAATAATCTTCCTGCGCTATGCGTGTATTTAAATCATATACTGTCTGCGCAGCAACCTTTTGCCTCACGCACGTGTGCCGCTATCCCGTGATTAATCATAAACGCACCACGTGCGCGCTCGGACGCACAACACTTGTGTATTCTTATCATCATTGCCTGATTTGCCGTCGGATCGTTTTCATTTTTATTTACCGGTAGGCTACAATGGCCCTTATGCAGCCAAACACTTCCTGGTTGTGCTGGCAGAAGGGATCCTTCCTGTCGGCAGACTCCCATTCACTGTGCATGTATTGGTTGTGATTTTGTATGAATAAAGTTCACTTCCTTAAACCACACTATTTCATTTGATAATACCATTTCCTAGTTCTTCATAGTTTGTTTTATTTGTGGTGTGCTATTGACATGATCACATGAGTTAGAAATGTCTAAAATCTTCAGTTAAAATCATGAGTACTTCATGGATTTCTCCTAGTGTTGCCAAGTCCGCTTTTTATAAGCAACCTTTTTCAGTAAATCTGCTTGCAAGTAATGACAGTTTACTAGGTAGATTTTTAAGGCTTGTTCCATATCTGTGATTCTGCTCAAATGAACAATGAGTCAAAGAGCCCCCATGTTCCATGCATCTGTGCACACAGATCCCCATCTGTAATTTTTTTTGTGCCAAGCCAGGTTTTTATTTCTCATCTGTATAAAACAAGAATTCTTTTTGGAAAATATCAAATCTATCAGATAACAGTGGCACACTTTGAGCTTTCAGATCTGCTATTCTCAAGTAGCTGCCAATATATAGTCTTAGAGTATAATGCATAGTATGTAATGTACAGTAGATGTATAGCTCATGATTGACTGATTGCTTATCTCTCTCACACAATCTGGAAACACCGGAGCAAGTGCATTGTTCCAGATTGTGTGAGAGAAATAAACAACCATGGTCTAGGACATGGGGTTTCAACTGATTGTGAACCAGGGACCACCAACCTGACTTAGAATCAACACGGGGACCACCACAGTTACCCTAAATCCATTCTGTTACTTCATTCAACCTAGAGAGAAAATATCCGCACTCACATATAGTTCACAAGTTTTTTTTTTTTTTTTTTTTTTTTTTTTTTTTTTTTTCCATTTAATTTTCTCTCTACATTGATCTGCAAGAATCTGCACCCATCAGCCATTGAGAATACAAGTTGGACTCTGAGTAGAGTGCGCCTACCTAACGATATACAGTAGCCTAATGATAGTGTAGACATATGGCATTCTAACACCCATTTCTGTGGATTTTCTTATCCTCAATCAGACTTTCAGTAACTGACAAGGTTGGCATGCTTACTGTACATTGCACAAAGCTTTACTGTAGTGTGCTGTTCTATGGAAGAAAAAAATGAATACCTTTCAGGACCACTAGTGGTCCATGGAACACCAATTGAAAATACCTGGACCTGGACTATGAAAACCAAATGAGCTACTATATTACTCTTTAAGACTTTCTTTAAGGCTCTTTAAGACAAGAACTTGAGATTTGTTTTTCATCTGGGGTTTGTGATCCAGGGACATGGGATCCTTTATGAAAATGTTTGAGGAGAATCACAGGTTTAAGCAACATTAGGGAACAGGCTTAAATATAACATGCAGCTAGTAACTACCATTATTTTCAAGCAACTTTACTGAAAAGGCTTGCTTATAAAAAGTGGATATGGCAACACATGGATAAATCCATGAAAAACTCCCGGCTTTAACTGAAGATTTTAGACATTTCTAACTCATGTGATCATGTCAATAGCACACCACAAATAATACAAACTATGAAGAACTAGGAAATGGTATTATCAAATGAAATAGTGTGGTTTAAGGAAGTGAACATTATTCATACAAATTCACAACCAATACATGCAAAGTGAATGGGAGTCTGCCGACAGGAAGGATCCCTTCTGCCAGCACAACCAGGAAGTGTTTGGCTGCATAAGGGCCATTAGCCTACTACAAGCAGAGGCGGCCTTAAGGTTTGGGGGACCTTTCCACATTGTTATTAATATAACAATATGCGCTATTGTATAGAGTTGGGATACCCGACCGAAACATACCCGCGACGGCCCGGGCTCATTTGCTTAATTGGTGGTGGGGCTTTGAGTCGGCTATGTTAAAATAGTATCCTACTTGGAAAAATGCTAAGCATTGAGCCCTGTTCAAGAGTGAGACTAGAATGAGCTGAAATAGAGCAGAGCAGATCTACAAACTCAGTGACGCACTTTGAGCTTGTTGATCTCAATTTCTGCTGATATTTTCTGCTCTATTTTCAGCACACAGAGATGCACAGGGCTGGACTGAACTGAGCGCCTTCATAATAAAATCTTTACAAATCAAGGACATCAAGGACAACTAAGGACATCTTCAGTTGTATATGGCTATGGGCTGCAACCATTTTGAACAAAAAAAAGAGGGAGGGGAAAAAAGAACGAAAAAGAACTATAATAGTTCTTTTTTTGGAACCATGAACTTTAGTTCTAAAAGTTCAACAATGAACTATGAACGGAACTACGTTGTAGTTCGTTTTGAAATGTATGAACTATGAACTGAACTATTTCAGAAAAAAAAAAGAGAACTTTCCCAACACTGCTCCCCATACAAAACAACTTGACTCTAGCTTCATTGCATGCACCAACTTCAGGCACACCATATATCTTACATATTAATTTCTCTGCTGAGCTCGTATGTCTTCCGTATGAAGACCTTTTCTAAGGCCAATGAGATCAACACCTGCCAGGTTGTTTTCATACTGTGGTCAATGAATTGAAACACACTGTCTCAGCGGCAAGTAGTGTATCAATTTGAGCAGAAAGCAACTTTTGAATTTCATGCAATGGAAGATACTTGAGATCCCTTGATATCCCAGCTTTAATGTAGAGATGCTTGCATTGCATCTTGTCATAGCATGCCAGAAGTAAAAAAAAAAAAAAAAAAAAAAAAAAAAAAAAACACACATCTATGTCACATTCTAACACAACTAATGTTTCCATTTGAGCATCACGGTCAGCAGGTCTCAGGGATGAGACCTGCAGATCTGGATGAGATCAGTGACAGTGGTCACTTCTGCAAACCCCCGATACCTGAAGTGTTCATACTGTGTTTAATTCAGATGGTTCAAAGGGAAGAGACCAGGTCTGCTTTATTTTCCTCAAGTGTAATGAAGATGAGTACACACACAATGTGTCCATGCTCACAAACGCAACTCTGGTGAAGGCAGCATTGTTGTCATGAAATATCATGGTGTGTTTCAAGATGTAGTCAAGATCTGAGGTCTCTGAGCCTCCACAGTGACCAGCACCTAGTTTTGAAATCACCATGAATAGAAAAAAAGAAAAAAACATAAACAGGCACAGACATTTGCCTCTTTACAGTATATGAAGTTGTGAATGTTTCCAAGGGCAAGCCAAACACTATCAAAGTAGATTCTACAGGGCATCAGGTAAACCTTTAAAACATCCTTATGCATTATCTCATTGTATCTGGCCACAACAGCTCATGGTAGTGTTGTATTTTCATTGTAGTCTAGGAGTACTTTTGACTGTGTGTGGGGAGTGAAGTAGAGTCCAGGCATGTCCTGAGAAATCAAACAATGTTTTCGTAAACATACTGACAGAACAAGTTCAAAGTTTAAACCCTCCAAAACTTACACTTGACAATTCCAGATGCTTGCTCATCAAAGGCAGTGACTTGTGATATCACTGGAAAAGCCACCTGGTATTAGACCACTTGGTGAATATGTCAACATATAAATGGTAAAATGGTAAATGGTGCATTTACTGTATATAGCGCCTTTTATCCAAGGCGCTTTACATAGCTTGTGCATCACATTCACCCATTCACACACACATTCACACACTGACGGCAGTGGAAACCATGCAAGGTACCTACTAGCACATCAGGAGCAATTAGGGGTTCAGTGTCTTGCTCAAGGACACTTCGACACTAACTCTGCGGGAGCCCGGGATCGAACCGGCAACCTTGAGGTTACCATCCGGTGACTCTACCCCTGAGCCACTGCCGCCCCTATATGTCAACTGTCAATATGACTCTGCTCATTGTTCTATCAAGTGGGTTTGCTGGAGTGAATGACCATCAGCAATCTGATCCTGATGCCAGGATCTGTGCCAGTCTCATCTCAGTGCTGACCATGAGGAAGCTGACACATGGCTTGGTTTGAACTGCATTCATGCTCAAATGAAACAGTTGTTAGTTGTGTCAGCACATGATAAAGATGCTTCTTTTACTTCTGGCATGCTATGGCAAGATGCAATGTAGGCCTAAGTGTCTCTACATTAACGCTGGGACAGCAAAGGATAGTATCTCCAGTGCATGAAATTCTGGTCAAGTTAATACTCGCCTTTCAAACTGTAACAGTTTAGTGGCCATGGTAAGAAAACAACCTGGCAGGTGTTCCAGCAACATCCCTCAGACCTCACTGGCCTTGGAAAGGGTCTTCTTACGGAAGATATAGAAGCTCAGCAGAGAAATTAATATGTAAGATATAGGGTGGAGTCAAGTTGTTTTGTATGGGGAGTCCGCAAGAGACTCTGCCACCAACCTCAGATGCAGTAAAGTTTCACATCATGTGCTCCCATTATCAAGCTCTTGTATGGAATCAAGCTCACTTACAACACCCTGATCTTCCTCCCATGACTGAAATGGGATGGATGCTCCTGAATGGTCTGTTGGTGCCAGGGCTGCTTTCCTTGCCACCAATGCCAAAAGCATGCAGGGAAGGCTGGTTTCAGCCAACGCTGCGGCTACAGGAAAGTACACATGAAGTACATTGAAGTGTGCAGTTTCAAGAAACTTAATTGGCAACACTTGCCAGAACACTGAAGATAATTGGGACTGAGTGTCCATGTGTCTACTGCATGCAAGTAAACACTAATTTAGGCAAATCATGAAGAAATTGTTCACCATTAAAAAATGAAGAAAAAAACGTTTTTCATTACCAAAGAGGCCAATTTTCACAATATAAATGATATTAAAGTGGTACCTTCAAAATTGATCTGAAATATGAATATGTCATTGTATTACCCATATATGAAAACATAAAAAAAATACATTTCAATCCATTTTATACCTTATTTAGTCAAACATACATAATTTTATTATGCTTCATTATGGTGGTGGCCGCCATGTTTAAATTGTCAATTTTGAAGGCTTAGGGGTCATTTTTGAGCTTTACATACAGCAGATTTGGATTCAGCACGCCTTAATACCCCTAGAACACTTGTATGTAATAAATTAACACGATTTGCCTTCAGCACTTAAAATAAGCACATTTACTGAAATCTAGCCTAGTCTATAGTGTCAGTTGTTCTGTTTTGCTACAATGTATAACTCACTACGCAGTCTGGCCCTGAAAGGGCTCCAAGCCACTATTTTCAGTCGCCCACTTCAGACTACAATGGTCTCTTCAGGATTCAGAGTTGAACGGGACAATATTGGCGAGGTCAAGATACCATCTGACAGATATTATGGTGTAATGAGTGTGATGGATGCCTGGAGAACGGAGAGGAACGCCCGCACACTGTTTATATGCTCCAAAACACACGTTTATTTAGTTCAGGCAACAACTGCACTGCAACGTTTCGACCCTAAGGTCTTCGTCAGGCAACCCCTAAGGTCTTTGTCAGGCAAAGGTTGCCTGATGAAGACCTTAGGGTCAAAACGTTGCAGATTAGTGATATAATTATTGATATAATTTATGTTTAAGGATAATGTAGTCATGTCCAGTTAATCAGTCAGTCAACAATGAAGTCAATATCTGTTGTATTGAGTGTGACAGCTGTACAGAGTGTGTGTGTGTGTGTGTGTGTGTGTGTGTGTGTGTGTGTGTGTGTGTGTGTGTGTGTGTGTGTGTGTGTGTGTGTGTGTGTGTGTGTGTGTGTGTGGGGGGGGGGGGGTGTGTGTGTGTGGGGGTGTGTGTGTGTGTGTGTGTGTGTGTGTGTGTGTGTGTGTGTACTTTCCGAACTCTCAATGGAAAGGCCTTCATTCTTTAGGATTTGAATTGTTTTGGCCCCAACATGTCGCTGATTCTCACCCACTGGTCATACTGCTCTCCTGTCAGGTAGCCCAGTTCTACAGCCGCATCCTTTGGGCTGATGCCCATCTCATAGGCTCTCTTTGCAATGGTGGCTGTGTGTTCTGCTTGATCTTGTGGTTACTCTGTATTTGAGTCTGTGTTTGATCTTTACATCTCCATTGTATGAAAAATGAAATTGTACTGGTAATTCCATCAACTGTGATTGTTGTTCTGAAGTTCTGTGAATGATTCAATGATTGTTCTTTACACCATGTAATTGGTAACCAAGTTAGCACCTCCCCCCTACACAGGTGGGAAGATTACTTGCATTCTATATATGAAGCAATGTAGACTCTGTTTCAGATTACTCTGATGAAGGCTTCGGCCGAAACGCGTCAGTGTTTTATTAAAATGGATTAACAGATTTGAGCCTGGTCCTGCATTTTTCATTTGGTGTGCTGCTCCTTCCACATGCACGGATATGTATAAGTGTGAAGTATTACCTTTTTGCTGGCGTCAGATGTCCGTACTCCGTAGCGTGTTAAAATCTGTTTTTTTGCGTCCGTTTTTTTGCGTGATGTGAGGAGGGAGTAGCAGTCTGTAGCGTGGAAAGGGGCCTCATCCTCGCAGCGAGATGAGAGGGCGTCACCAGCGTAGTGTAACTCGTAGCGGCGCAGCCTTTTCCTAGTGTAACCATTGCAGCTTGTCACAGCCTTGATCCCCAGTGACGATGTGCCGTGGTGAAGGCGCGGGGGTCCCAGTGGCGAAATGTGGAACTGCAGCAGCACGCCATTTCAAGTTATGAAGGAAAAAACACATTTCTGGGCAAATGGACATCTTGGATTTTGGGGGCTGCCATCTTAAAATTCTGCGTGGCCCGAGGCTGATTATTGTTTATCATATGAAGATCATTTGTGCCAAATGTCATGCTTCTATCACCAACTGAACTATCGCATCAAGTTTCCGCTTAGCTATAGCGTTAGGTTAGGTTTAGGCATATGTTTACTGAGGTTAAGTTTAGGATTAAGGTTAGGTTAGGGTTAGAGTTAGACGGTGCTTTATGTGGTAACTAACCCTAAACATAACCTTATGCTTCGCCCCGCCCTACTAGTAGTAGGCGGCAGACATAACAGGCGCTCCTTCCCACCCCCGCTGCTTTATTTCGGATGGCAACTGAAAAATCGCTCCTCTACTGTCTAGGGCCTCCCTCTCTTCCTCCTTCTAGGGCAGGGGTGGCTAACCCATGGCTCGCAACCCACATGCGGCTCTTTGGCTGGTTTCATGTGGCTCTTAAGGGCCGCAGACCGATTCAAAGTTGACTACATAGGTGTAAAAAAAGAGGTGTAAAAAAAAGAAAAGAAAAGATTGGTGGAACACTGCCTGCCTGCCTGTCTGTCTGTCTGCCTGTTTGTCTGCCTGCTATTATAACCACCATTACCATTACATTGAGTTTTACCCTGGGTTACATATGGCTTATTTGTGCTTGTCACACTGCCATACTGTTAACAACAATGAAGGAAATTATTCAGTCTGGATAGTTCAGTCAGTAGAGTGCCAGACTTCGAAACAAAATGTTGTGGTTTCAAGTCCGGCGACTGACAATCCAAAGTGGGTGTGTGGGTCTGTCAGTCTTCTAATGTTTCTATGGCTTGTGCATATTGTTCTGACTCCTTATTGCTGCTTGCTTGGTCCCGTCTTATTGCTGCTTGCAGCTATATTATTGTTCTTGTTCTTATTGTTCGTAAAATTGTGTTTTTGTAATTGTTCCAAGGGCGATTTTTGTTTTGCATTATTATTATTAAAAGAGTGATTTTGTTGATTTTGTTTAACATCACCCCTTCCGTTCCCTTCCACACACACACACACACACACACACACACACACACACACACACACACACACACACACACACACACACACACACACACACACACACACACACACACACACACACACACACACACACACACACACAAGCAGGTAGACAGGTAGACAAACAGGCAGACAGAGAACAGACAAACAGGCAGGCAGGCGGGCAGGCAGGCAGACAGACAGAGAGTGTCTGTGAGAGAGTGAGAAGTGAACTGCCTTATTAAAATGAACCACCGAGATAGCGGGATGCCTCCCGTATCTGAATAGCGGGACGTCTCCCGTGTCTGAATAGCGGTACTTTATATTTTTTAGAAACGTCGCTATTCAGACAATTACAATTCAATGTCGGAATAGCGGGATGTCTGAATAGAAGGCGGTCTCCGTAGAGAAGCACATGGCTGCATCACCTAGTAACCGTACTGAGCTCAGCACATTCTTAATGATCAAAGGTCTGGATTCGCTCAAGCTACAACCGTAAACATTGAGATGTTGCAATACTCCAAGGAGTTGTCCGATCACGAGTGCTGCTATCATGGCGGGCGGTTCACAATCCTTGTCACCTCTCGGTTCGTTCTCTGGCGAGATCAGTCGTTGGGAGCCTCCTGAGCCCAGAACGAAGACTTTATTAACAATGTGTGATAAGTCAATGGCCACTGATTGTAATTCCTTGGCCACAGATAGTAAAATCTCATACATCTTTACCAGATCGCTAGGTAACTCCATGTCTGACTCCTTCATCCAGTCTGACTTCAATTTCTCAATGCAGGAATTCATACGCTGCGCATAGGCGGTAAATACCTGCCCAAGGGAGTCAGGCCCATGAAGGGAGCTCTGCATTATAAAGTTGAGGTCTTTAAACTCCTGTGCTTTTCTGTCCAGGGAGTCACAGAGAGCCTGCAGACCTGGCACCAGAACATGGTTCACCTCTGATGTTCTAGCAATCTTCATGGCGGCGGGCAAGGTTATGTCGACGTCCTGGCCCATGTTGACGTGATCATCTGGATGAGGGGTCCTTGCTTCCAAGCTCTCCTCCCAATATCTCAATGGCCCTGTTGCCGATCACCTCATTGGCGTTTATGTCCACCTCTTTTCCGGATCCACTCTGCCACACCGCTAGAGGGAAATGGTCATTCAGCCTTCCTGTTGCTACCTCGTCCGCAGCCTGTTTGATCGCAGCTGCAAGTTTGGGATCGAGGCCAGAGGCCTTGTTGGTTTCAGCAGCAGCTCCCTTTACCACACCGAAAGCATGAATCACCGAGATTGGCATCCTCTCACTGGGTCCTAGTAGCTTGTTCATGTACCTCGCTGTCCGAGCACCATAATATCTGTCAGATGGTATCTTGACCTCACCAACATTGTCCCGTTCAACCCTGAATCCTGAAGAGGCCATTCTAGCGCTAGTCTGAAGTGGGCGACTAAAAATAGTGGCTTGGAGCCCTTTCCGGGCCAGACTGCGTAGTGAGTTATACATGGTAGCGAAACAGAACTGACACCGAGAAGAAAAACTAGGAACTACGGAAACATTGGTTAAACATTGGTTGATATAAGCCCTGGTGATGTCACACGCATGTCACAGAGTGTGACAGTCACACTCTAGGCTGGCTAGCCCAGGTGGTGTGTGTATGTAATGGTATGCATGGATTTAATTGTCTCCACCGAAGGTGGGGACTATAAAACGCCCTCCGTCCGTGCACGCGGCCTGTCCGTCCCCCGAATCTGTCCGTGGCACGACTGTCTGTCCGTGCACGCGGCCCGTCCGTCCCCCGAATCTGTCCGTCGCACGACTGTCTGTCCGTGCACGCAGCCCGTTCGTCATGACGTCATGACGACGTTATAGTTGATACACTAGTACCAGTGAACGTTCAAACCTGAGCACAGACGGTGGAGACCTGGGTACAGGTCTCTAGGAGGAACCCTGAGCTTGAGAAGCTTGAGATGACGTCATGATGAGGTCATAGGTATGAAGGTCATAGGTCATGGGTATAAAACGCCCTCTGTTCGTGCACGCAGCCCGTCCGTCCCCCGAATCTGTCTGTCCCACGACTGTCTGTCCGTGCACGCAGGCCGTCCGTCATGACGACGTTATAGTTGATACACTAGTACTAGTAGACATTCAAACCTGAGCCCAGACGGTGGAGACCTGGGTACAGGTCTCTAGGAGGACCCCTGAGATTGAGAAGCTTGAGATGACGTCATGATGAGGTCATAGGTGTGAAGGATGGCTGACAGCATCATAATTGGGTTCAAGGTTCAACGTTTTTTATTGTCTCCACCGAAGGTGGGGACTATAAAACGCCCTCTGTCCGTGCACGTCCTGAGTCTGTCCGTCCCACGACTGTCTGTCCGTGCACGCAGCCCGTTCGTCATGACGTCATGACGACGTTATAGTTGATACACTGGTACCAGTGCACGTTCAAACCTGAGCACAGACGGTGGAGACCTGGGTACAGGTCTCTAGGAGGACCCCTGAGCTTGAGAAGCTTGAGATGACGTCATGATGAGGTCATAGGTATGAAGGTCATACATAGGTCATAGGTATAAAACGCCCTCTGTTCGTGCACGCAGCCTGGACGGTGGAGACCTGTGCCCCGTAGGGGCACAATTTTGTTTTAATAATATTACAACTATCGACTGATAGGAGGAGCTAGTTGTCACCACCGTAAGGTGGTGACTATGGATCGTACCACGTCATTCCGCCCGTGTCTGCGCCATCATGTTTGTGCATACGATGACGTCATGATGACGTCATTGTGTCCTTCTCATTGTCTCCACTGTCTCCACCGTAAGGTGGTGACTATAAATCGTACCCCGTCCTTCCGCCCGTGTCTGTCCGCCATCATGTCCGTGCATACGATGACGTCATGATGACGTCATAAATCTCATACCCTCGTTTTTTTCACACGTTTTTTTCTTTTTTTTCAAACCTGAGCCCAGACGGTGGAGACCTGTGCCCCGTAGGGGCACAACTCTTGTTGGCTATGGTCTACTTGTACGTGAGCAGAGACCAAGTTCCCTAAAACCTCATGGAGATAATCAGGCAAATAAAGATCTCTTAATTACGTCTCGTGATACGTGTGTTTGAATTTCTAAATTGGAGAAGCGGGTGGAAGTTAGGGGGTAGAGAAATTCCTTTAGGTAGGAGCCGTTGCTGAGGATGCACTGATGGCGAGGAGGCAGGTTTTATATTCAAAGAAGGGAGCCAGTGTAGAGTGGAGTGTGATATGTTTGTATCTTCGCACTCTCATTATGGCTCTTGGTAGCACAGTTCTGTATGTCTTGGAGCCTTTAGATGCTTCCCTGTGAGAAGCACATTGTAGTAGTCTAGCCTTGAGGAGTTAAAGATGTGGATAGCCTTTTCTGCATCTGACATGGTGAATGACAGAGTCTGGCTATATTATGGAGATGAAAGAATGATTTTCGCCTGTGGTCGGAAGTACCACAGGCGAAAGTAGGCCATGTACAGTATGACCTACAGTATTTGTGTGCAATGTGCAATTTTGCACTCGACAGAGTGCAGTTGAAGTTATTATTACTTGCATAAACAGAATGAGCGAGCACAAGTAAAGCGATCGATTTGCATTCATCAAACGTCAGTCGTCTCTGGAAGTGCACAAATTGTTGCGATATTCTTCCGATAGAGTAACCTTTTTCCACCTCCAGGAGATAATACTCATGATGGCAACACTTATAATTACACCACCATTACATCATCACCTAAATCGAGTGTTGAGATAACAAAAGTCTGCTTGCCAGTCTGTTTGCCTAGCGGCTACCTAGCGGCTAGCCAATAGGAATACCATCCAATAGGATTGCCATAGGGCAACCGCACTTTGCAATTTTCCCAAAATTGCATCGCTCTAGTCACATTTGCTATTCTGCTTGGTATTCACACATCGGCCGACAGCGCCTCCAGGCTTGAAGCTCCCTGCGCTGGTGGCCACGTTTGGTACTGCAGGCGGGTGGAATTCATGCACGAACGCCCCAAGTCCGTTCTCTATATTTTATTACTCTCTATGGGTATTCAGTCGGGGATGAAGTTACCAAGGCATTGTCTATTTAAATAATTTAGCCTTTGTGTGTACTACTACTAACAATAATATAAAAATGAGGGGTGTAAAAATGGATTGGGGTCCTAAAAAGATCCAAAATCTTGAAAATCGACATACTGTAAGTATTTTGGTGAAGTATTGAATCTTGTGGTCTAGACCATTGCAGGGTGCTGTATTTTGTTCCCAGGATGATTTAGTCCGGCCCCAGGCTTGTAGAGCAAAAATGTCTGAGTCTATCGTAAGTCTAGTAAGTCTTTAGCATGTTTGTATCAAAAGTTAATTGTTTACTCAATTCAGGCCGAAAATCCATTTTTGGATTCTATACAGTATGTAGAAGGCATACCCTGATGTAGCCCTGGTGGAGTTGAGTAATGCATTAAATACAATGGCTGTGAGCCTATTGCTAATGACATCCGGTTCTTGGGATCGGGACCCCAGTGTGGACTGGGGGAGCTCTTCTTGCTCGAGAATGAACCGGGAATCAGCATCATGCCGGGGAAGGTGAACCCCACGCAGTGTGGGGCGATAACCATGGCAGCAGCCCAGGTGATGCATAACCACCAAACAGTAACAAATACTCACATCCACAGCCACTGTGAACCTGAGATTATTAAGGACCTGCGGTTATTGGTGGAACTCGGTGCGGTTATTGGGCGACGCCATCCATGTCGTTCTCGACTAAGTGTGTGGCAGGAATCAAGCCCAACACTGCTATAATCAGCAAGATGCTTGAGGAGTGTATCATGCCGGTGACAGCACTCACCCCACACATACAGTAGGCTATGATAAAACAGCCACCATTGCAAAGAGAGCCTATGAGATGGGCATTAGCCCAAAGGATGCAGCTGTAGAACTGGGCTACCTGACAGGAGAGCAGTATGACCAGTGGGTGAGAATCAGCGACATGTTGGGGCCAAAACAATTAAAATCCTAAAGAATGAAGGCCTTTCCATTGAGAGTTCGGAAAGTACACACACACACACACACACACACACACACACACACACACACACACACACACACACACACACACACACACACACACACACACACACACACACACACACACACACACACACACACACACACACACACACACACACACACACACATTCTGTACAGCTGTCATACTCAATACAACAGATATTGACTTCATTGTTGACTGACTGATTAACTGGACATGACTACATTATCCTTAAACATAAATTATATCACTAATTATATCACTAATCTGCAACGTTTTGACCCTAAGGTCTTCGTCAGGCAACCTTTGCCTGACAAAGACCTTAGGGGTTGCCTGACGAAGACCTTAGGGTCGAAACGTTGCAGTGCAGTTGTTGCCTGAACTAAATAAACGTGTGTTTTGGAGCATATAAACAGTGTGCGGGCGTTCCTCTCCGTTCTCCAGGCATCCATCACACTCATTACACCATAATATCTGTCAGATGGTATCTTGACCTCGCCAATATTGTCCCGTTCAACTCTGAATCCTGAAGAGACCATTGTAGTCTGAAGTGGGCGACTGAAAATAGTGGCTTGGAGCCCTTTCAGGGCCAGACTGCGTAGTGAGTTATACATTGTAGCAAAACAGAACAACTGACACTATAGACTAGGCTAGATTTCAGTAAATGTGCTTATTTTAAGTGCTGAAGGCAAATCGTGTTAATTTATTACATACAAGTGTTCTAGGGGTATTAAGGCGTGCTGAATCCAAATCTGCTGTATGTAAAGCTCAAAAATGACCCCTAAGCCTTCAAAATTGACAATTTAAACATGGCGGCCACCACCATAATGAAGCATAATAAAATGATGTATGTTTGACTAAATAAGGTATAAAATGAATTCAAATGTATTTTTTTATGTTTTCATATATGGGTAATACAATGACATATTCATATTTCAGATCAATTTTGAAGGTACCACTTTAATATCATTTATATTGTGAAAATTGGCCTCTTTGGTAATGAAAAACGTTTTTTTCTTCATTTTTTAATGGTGAACAATTTCTTCATGATTTGCCTAAATTAGTGTTTACTTGCATGCAGTAGACACATGGACACTCAGTCCCAATTATCTTCAGTGTTCTGGCAAGTGTTGCCAATTAAGTTTCTTGAAACTGCACACTTCAATGTACTTCATGTGTACTTTCCTGTAGCCGCAGCGTTGGCTGAAACCAGCCTTCCCTGCATGCTTTTGGCATTGGTGGCAAGGAAAGCAGCCCTGGCACCAACAGACCATTCAGGAGCATCCATCCCATTTCAGTCATGGGAGGAAGATCAGGGTGTTGTAAGTGAGCTTGATTCCATACAAGAGCTTGATAATGGGAGCACATGATGTGAAACTTTACTGCATCTGAGGTTGGTGGCAGAGTCTCTTGCGGACTCCCCATACAAAACAACTTGACTCCACCCTATATCTTACATATTAATTTCTCTGCTGAGCTTCTATATCTTCCGTAAGAAGACCCTTTCCAAGGCCAATGAGGTCTGAGGGATGTTGCTGGAACACCTGCCAGGTTGTTTTCTTACCATGGCCACTAAACTGTTACAGTTTGAAAGGCGAGTATTAACTTGACCAGAATTTCATGCACTGGAGATACTATCCTTTGCTGTCCCAGCGTTAATGTAGAGACACTTAGGCCTACATTGCATCTTGCCATAGCATGCCAGAAGTAAAAGAAGCATCTTTATCATGTGCTGACACAACTAACAACTGTTTCATTTGAGCATGAATGCAGTTCAAACCAAGCCATGTGTCAGCTTCCTCATGGTCAGCACTGAGATGAGACTGGCACAGATCCTGGCATCAGGATCAGATTGCTGATGGTCATTCACTCCAGCAAACCCACTTGATAGAACAATGAGCAGAGACATATTGACTGTTGACATATAGGGGCGGCAGTGGCTCAGGGGTAGAGTCACCGGATGGTAACCTCAAGGTTGCCGGTTCGATCCCGGGCTCCCGCAGAGTTAGTGTCGAAGTGTCCTTGAGCAAGACACTGAACCCCTAATTGCTCCTGATGTGCTAGTAGGTACCTTGCATGGTTTCCACTGCCATCAGTGTGTGAATGTGTGTGTGAATGGGTGAATGTGATGCACAAGCTATGTAAAGCGCCTTGGATAAAAGGCGCTATATACAGTAAATGCACCATTTACCATTTTTACCATTTATATGTTGACATATTCACCAAGTGGTCTAATGCCAGGCGGCTTTTCCAGTGATATCACAAGTCACTGCCTTTGATGAGCAAGCATCTGGAATTGTCAAGTGTAAGTTTTGGAGGGTTTAAACTTTGAACTTGTTCTGTCAGTATGTTTACGAAAACATTGTTTGATTTCTCAGGACATGGCCTGGACTCTACTTCACTCCCCACACACAGTCAAAAGTACTCCTAGACTACAATGAAAATACAACACTACCATGAGCTGTTGTGGCCAGATACAATGAGATAATGCATAAGGATGTTTTAAAGGTTTACCTGATGCCCTGTAGAATCTACTTTGATAGTGTTTGGCTTGCCCTTGGAAACATTCACAACTTCATATACTGTAAAGAGGCAAATGTCTGTGCCTGTTTATGTTTTTTTCTTTTTTTCTATTCATGGTGATTTCAAAACTAGGTGCTGGTCACTGTGGAGGCTCAGAGACCTCAGATCTTGACTACATCTTGAAACACACCATGATATTTCATGACAACAATGCTGCATTCACCAGAATTGCGTTTGTGAGCATGGACACATTGTGTGTGTACTCATCTTCATTACACTTGAGGAAAATAAAGCAGACCTGGTCTCTTCCCTTTGAACCATCTGAATTAAACACAGCATGAACACTTCAGGTATCGGGGGTTTGCAGAAGTGACCACTGTCACTGATCTCATCCAGATCTGCAGGTCTCATCCCTGAGACCTGCTGACCGTGATGCTCAAATGGAAACATTAGTTGTGTTAGAATGTGACATAGATGTGTGTTTTTTTTTTTTTTTTTTTTTTTTTTTTTTTACTTTTGGCATGCTATGACAAGATGCAATGCAAGCATCTCTACATTAAAGCTGGGATATCAAGGGATCTCAAGTATCTTCCATTGCATGAAATTCAAAAGTTGCTTTCTGCTCAAATTGATACACTACTTGCCGCTGAGACAGTGTGTTTCAATTCATTGACCACAGTATGAAAACAACCTGGCAGGTGTTGATCTCATTGGCCTTAGAAAAGGTCTTCATACGGAAGACATACGAGCTCAGCAGAGAAATTAATATGTAAGATATATGGTGTGCCTGAAGTTGGTGCATGCAATGAAGCTAGAGTCAAGTTGTTTTGTATGGGGAGCAGTGTTGGGAAAGTTCTCTTTTTTTTTTCTGAAATAGTTCAGTTCATAGTTCATACATTTCAAAACGAACTACAACGTAGTTCCGTTCATAGTTCATTGTTGAACTTTTAGAACTAAAGTTCATGGTTCCAAAAAAAGAACTATTATAGTTCTTTTTCGTTCTTTTTTCCCCTCCCTCTTTTTTTTGTTCAAAATGGTTGCAGCCCATAGCCATATACAACTGAAGATGTCCTTAGTTGTCCTTGATGTCCTTGATTTGTAAAGATTTTATTATGAAGGCGCTCAGTTCAGTCCAGCCCTGTGCATCTCTGTGTGCTGAAAATAGAGCAGAAAATATCAGCAGAAATTGAGATCAACAAGCTCAAAGTGCGTCACTGAGTTTGTAGATCTGCTCTGCTCTATTTCAGCTCATTCTAGTCTCACTCTTGAACAGGGCTCAATGCTTAGCATTTTTCCAAGTAGGATACTATTTTAACATAGCCGACTCAAAGCCCCACCACCAATTAAGCAAATGAGCCCGGGCCGTCGCGGGTATGTTTCGGTCGGGTATCCCAACTCTATACAATAGCGCATATTGTTATATTAATAACAATGTGGAAAGGTCCCCCAAACCTTAAGGCCGCCTCTGCTTGTAGTAGGCTAATGGCCCTTATGCAGCCAAACACTTCCTGGTTGTGCTGGCAGAAGGGATCCTTCCTGTCGGCAGACTCCCATTCACTTTGCATGTATTGGTTGTGAATTTGTATGAATAATGTTCACTTCCTTAAACCACACTATTTCATTTGATAATACCATTTCCTAGTTCTTCATAGTTTGTATTATTTGTGGTGTGCTATTGACATGATCACATGAGTTAGAAATGTCTAAAATCTTCAGTTAAAGCCGGGAGTTTTTCATGGATTTATCCATGTGTTGCCATATCCACTTTTTATAAGCAAGCCTTTTCAGTAAAGTTGCTTGAAAATAATGGTAGTTACTAGCTGCATGTTATATTTAAGCCTGTTCCCTAATGTTGCTTAAACCTGTGATTCTCCTCAAACATTTTCATAAAGGATCCCATGTCCCTGGATCACAAACCCCAGATGAAAAACAAATCTCAAGTTCTTGTCTTAAAGAGCCTTAAAGAAAGTCTTAAAGAGTAATATAGTAGCTCATTTGGTTTTCATAGTCCAGGTCCAGGTATTTTCAATTGGTGTTCCATGGACCACTTGTGGTCCTGAAAGGTATTCATTTTTTTCTTCCATAGAACAGCACACTACAGTAAAGCTTTGTGCAATGTACAGTAAGCATGCCAACCTTGTCAGTTACTGAAAGTCTGATTGAGGATAAGAAAATCCACAGAAATGGGTGTTAGAATGCCATATGTCTACACTATCATTAGGCTACTGTATATCGTTAGGTAGGCGCACTCTACTCAGAGTCCAACTTGTATTCTCAATGGCTGATGGGTGCAGATTCTTGCAGATCAATGTAGAGAGAAAATGAAATGGAAAAAAAAAAAAAACTTGTGAACTATATGTGAGTGCGGATATTTTCTCTCTAGGTTGAATGAAGTAACAGAATGGATTTAGGGTAACTGTGGTGGTCCCCGTGTTGATTCTAAGTCAGGTTGGTGGTCCCTGGTTCACAATCAGTTGAAACCCCATGTCCTAGACCATGGTTGTTTATTTCTCTCACACAATCTGGAACAATGCACTTGCTCCGGTGTTTCCAGATTGTGTGAGAGAGATAAGCAATCAGTCAATCATGAGCTATACATCTACTGTACATTACATACTATGCATTATACTCTAAGACTATATATTGGCAGCTACTTGAGAATAGCAGATCTGAAAGCTCAAAGTGTGCCACTGTTATCTGATAGATTTGATATTTTCCAAAAAGAATTCTTGTTTTATACAGATGAGAAATAAAAACCTGGCTTGGCACAAAAAAAAATTACAGATGGGGATCTGTGTGCACAGATGCATGGAACATGGGGGCTCTTTGACTCATTGTTCATTTGAGCAGAATCACAGATATGGAACAAGCCTTAAAAATCTACCTAGTAAACTGTCATTACTTGCAAGCAGATTTACTGAAAAAGGTTGCTTATAAAAAGCGGACTTGGCAACACTAGGAGAAATCCATGAAGTACTCATGATTTTAACTGAAGATTTTAGACATTTCTAACTCATGTGATCATGTCAATAGCACACCACAAATAAAACAAACTATGAAGAACTAGGAAATGGTATTATCAAATGAAATAGTGTGGTTTAAGGAAGTGAACTTTATTCATACAAAATCACAACCAATACATGCACAGTGAATGGGAGTCTGCCGACAGGAAGGATCCCTTCTGCCAGCACAACCAGGAAGTGTTTGGCTGCATAAGGGCCATTGAATTTTAGCCTACCGGTAAATAAAAATGAAAACGATCCGACGGCAAATCAGGCAATGATGATAAGAATACACAAGTGTTGTGCGTCCGAGCGCGCACGTGGTGCGTTTATGATTAATCACGGGATAGCGGCACACATGCGTGAGGCAAAAGGTTGCTGCGCAGACAGTATATGATTTAAATACACGCATAGCGCAGGAAGATTATTACCAACATGAACAGCATTAGAAGCTCATTCAACGTGTTGGAGAGAAGCGTCCTCCCTTGGTGCTGTCTGATGCTGTGCGCTACTAACACACATACAGAGGGAGGGGCGGGGCGGTGGGCAAGGAGAACAGATCTTCAAGCTAAGGATGCCTCGAGCCTCAACACGTTGTTAGCTTGTATATCTGCTCTATTTTAGCGAACACCGCCGTACTACAGTAATATAAATTGCTCTACTCGCACCGGTGCTATGAACTTTTTAGTCACAAATGCGAGCCTGCCGAGCCCTGCTCTTGAACAAAATCGAACGCAAGAAAAGTGGCGTTCACTCACGCCAGAATGAACGCGTTCACACCGCCGTTCTTCAAGCAGATACAGGGGCCGTTCCGTTCAAGTTCCTTAAAAATATGAACGGTTCAAAGAACTTTCGTTCTCTGAACGCGTTCAGGTACAACTCTGGATTTCAGGTGGTCCCCAGCTAAATGATGGATAGTTGGTAAAAGGACCTTTATAGATCTGTAACTCTTGAGGGTGTAAAATGAAAACAAATGGACCCAGAGTCCATTTTACAGTTAAATTATATTTACTTTTCAAGAATATACTGTGGTGTCGTGGCCGGAGACCGCCCAAGAGCGCCCCTGGAGCTGGGCAGAGGCAGAGAGACGGCAGAGGAGCGCGTCAGCCACTGGGCGCGGTTATCGAAGGCCGGTACATCCCCCGCTATCTTCTCGATCAGCTGGAACACGCTACACTTGTGCTCGCCCGGAAGGAACACACAATATAGATCTCCTCTCTCTGCCTCATTGTGTCCCAGACTCCGGGAGGAAAGGCTGCGCTGACAACGGGCTGTTGGGCGGTAGGTCGACACCACTTCATTTCACACACATTCTATGCGCTGAGTGAAATGCCTATACTTACTGTCCTCTTCTCCTCCTCCCTAGGCTTCCACAGGGCATGGGCTGGCTGAGAGCATGGAGAGAGTGTGCTTGAGGCACAATAATAAATATTACTAGACCCCCACATCGTATGGAAAAGGAGCTAATTCCCCAGTACACAGCAACACAAAGCTGAGTAGACATACTTACGATTATACGAGTCTCTTCCTGGCTGCTGAGTGACTGTTTGATTTGAGAGATACTCACCTGTCGAATGTCCCACAGCTAAACTTATCGGCATTCCTAGGAGAGTGAAATCCTATACTTACCAGTGGAAAGTCCAGAGACGTGGTCCTGCAACGACACCCACCTGAAGAAGCACCATTTAAGTTGAACTGTATGTTCCATTACCCAGGAGAGAAGAGAAACCTTTCTGTTGTTTAACCCCAAACCTGTGACTAAACAGCTATACTGAACCCACATACTGGTCCGTGTCCTGTTCTCCACAATACACAATTAGAAAATGTAGAATAACTGTTATCTTGACCAACGATTTGACAGTTATTTCTCCTAAATTGTGGACACACTTGAAAATCATTAGTTTTGGGTCTGAGAGACTAAACCGTGATCCGTGGTTGAAATGCAAAAAAGGTGGGCCCTGGTGTGAAGAAGGTTGAAAACTACTGGATTAAGTATATGGTATCTCAAATTCTTTATTAAACTAAAAATAGTACAAAAAATTTGTTTTTAATCAGAACTTATTAATTTTAAATAATAGATTACATATTACATTTTAAT
Source organism: Benthosema pterotum (assembly GCA_039105355.1). Taxonomy (NCBI): domain Eukaryota; kingdom Metazoa; phylum Chordata; class Actinopteri; order Myctophiformes; family Myctophidae; genus Benthosema; species Benthosema pterotum. The sequence continues at coordinate 11,027,024 of CM076967.1, read as the reverse complement.
CTATTATTTACATTTACATTTTTAATCTATTATTTACATTTTAAATAATAGATTACAGAGAAAATGCTGTGACAAAAGTATTGACACCTAAACACTTCCTATAGGTTTCAATGAGATGGCTACACCTCTTTACTGGCAGTTTGGCCCATTCTTTTTTTGAAAACTGCTCCATATGACCCAGATAAGAAGGGTGCTTTCTCAACTGCCATTTTCAGACCATTCCACAGGTGTTCAGTGGGGTTAAGATCTCGACTCATTGCTGGCTACTTTAGAACGGTCAAGCGTTTCCTGGGTGCTTCTTGATGTGTATTTTTGGTCTTTGACCTGCTGGAACAATCATGGTGTTCGGCGAAGACGCAGCTTCATGGCACTTGGTGAAACATTTTTCTCCTTGGTAATTGCCAGATTTCATAACATAATGCCACACACTAATTGAGGTCACCCAATACCAGATGTTGCAAAACAACCCCAAAACATTAGTGAACCTCCTCTATGTTTAACTGTTGGGAGAATGTTCTATTGATTGAAGGCTTCATTTTTTTTTCCTGTAAATATAGAATCTATCTGGTCTCTCTATATAATTCTAGGAATCGTGTCTGTCTGTCCACTTCCTGTGCAATGTACTGTCATTTGTCTCCATTTGCGTAACGCCACGGCGCACAGACAGCCTCAATGAAACTCGAATCACACAGCCCTGTCATCCAGCATCAATATGCTCGCCTTATAAGCACAAAATATTATACCCATCATTTTAATTGTAATACAGTTTCTGTCAAAAACTAATCTTCACGCATATCACGTGTCACTGGATACAATTAAAAATACATGTGTCACAGAGACATGTATTTGTGGTCACAGTTTGCCGTATCACCTCCCCTTATGGGTACAGCCAGAGGCGCTGGGTACAGCGTTCTCTGCTCTCACTGTTTTGCCTGCCAGACGACTGATCCACACAGGCAACGTTCTCTCGCCATGGCGCGGTGACACACGCGCTCCTACGGTCCGGTTGCCTACAACTTATATCTACTACCACAACAACGTCTGGATATCAACGCGCGGCGGCCCACAGTACCAAGTCCTCTCCAAAGTTATTATTCAAACGCCACATTTACGTGTGTGCACCTGTGTACGTGCGTCTGGTGTATGCGCAAGTCGCCAAGTGCACGTTTGCAGTGGGAATGGCATGCAACAATCTGCAGCTCGCTATCAACACAACACACCGTGGTGTCTCACACACACACACAACTCACGATGAAGTGACAGCGTCCTCTTCAAGCTCACAACAGCATAGCTTTCAAAAGCCAGGCGTTTTCTTAAGCCAGAGCTAAAAAAAGAGCTTTGGCATGCTAATTGGCCTAGCCTTTGATCTGCACAACTCACAAAACACATCTGGGACTACCAGGCTATGTGACAGAGCATAGGCTACAAACTGGGTGTCATCCATACACATAGTAACGACCCTCTGGGTTTGTTACAATTACATTCAGAACGGGTAAGATCTAACATTAACCATTCACATTAACGGTAACCGTCTAACATTCATTTTGTGACCTAAGTTCCACCCAACTTTCCAACATCAACAATTCCTCCCAATCAATGTGACCTGCACATAATTTCCAGATCATATAAACACACACCGGCAGTGTTGGGGAATATTACTTAGGAAAGTAATACATTACAAAAGTAATAATATTACACTACTTATTACTTGGATGCAAAAGTAATATGTAGTACATTACATATTACTTTTTTATATTACTTTTGCGCCCAGATCCCTGAAAAAAAGAAAGTAGCTACTGTACAACTACACAATCTGTCAGCTTCTTTTAGAGCTGAATCTAATTGTTTTGAACCAATCAACCAACCATGCTGTGTCAATTGGGTGACTGTAGCTCTCTGGTGGAGTTGTTGCCCCACCACCACCCGACTACGGATAAGCAGGTGAGGATGGATGGATGCATTTAGATAAATGTATTTAGATACAGACATCCCGCCCTAGAAAAATACTAACATATATTAACATTTATATGGCACACATGATTAACATAGCCTACCATAGAGTTGCAGTAGGCTGTTATTTCAGTCAGTGGATTGACTCCATTGGACTGTGTCACTGCCAGCGGCCCCGCCCCCAGGAAGAAATGCTAAATACTTTTTTTACAGCATTGCCCATAAAAACGATCTCAGGAGGTCTAATGAAGTACTGAGACCTAATAAACACATGAAAAACTGGGAAAAGTCCAAATTTCATGGAACTGCATCTTTAACATTTGGTTTCATTTAGTTGGTTTCATAAGGGTGTCCCCCATATCCGTTTTATGGTCTTTTCTTTTTTCTATCTATGGTCTTTTAAACTACTTTAACTTGTAATCCCGTTCTGAACTGGTGTAGAAATAATCATTCTGCTTTTTCTCATCATACTAATGTCTTCTAAATTCCTTTCAGTTTTCTGTGGGTGTATCCTGAAGGGTTGATGCGATTTCTCTGGTGCAATAGGTTGCTACTTGGGTAAAACTGGTGGTTGCTATCGCAAAACTGAGGTAAATTGCAACCGCAATGTACAACCGCTCACAATAGAAGTCTATGCACAAGTGCCGCCATTGGACCGTATATACAGTATGCATTTCCTGTCAGTCCTTCCGACCATTAATCACCCCATGCCATATGGTCATGCTTCCTGACATCACGCCATGGACCCTTCCCCATGTATGGGTTTACTTAAAAAAGGCCTCTGCATTAACAGCGATGCCCTAATACAGCCCCTGTTATGTGCATATATGGAAATCCTTGATGTCATCAATATTAGGGAAATCACTGGAGACTCAAACCCAGTGAATTCCCATACTGATGACAGAGAGATGTCAGGAAATGACAGCAGTGGGACCTACATGTATATACTGGTAGACTATAACCACTGGCCACCGAAAACACTCTAACACAACTCTTGGTTACCAACATTCTCTTACACATCACCAGTGAGTACCTAGATTCTGAGTTTCTGTTATTTGATTCTGGATTCTCCTCACCGCCCTTATGTATCCCTTTCTGCACGGTGTCCACCGATTCAGGTCTAGTATCCCGGCTTTGCGAAAACACCTAGCCTCTACAAAGTACAGTCTCACTCCTCAAATTCCCTCAGGGATTAAAGTTCTCAGTACTGGGTACTGATTTCAGTCCTGAGGATTTCACAGGGGTCATTTAATTAGCTCAGTGCTTATTTGCAAAATATCATTTTCAGTCTCAAGAACAGGGATTAAAGTAAAAAATTACTTTAATCCCTGTTCCCTCCAGAATGTCCAGTTCATGTTGCCGAATTGAAGAGGACGTGCTCGGGGAGCTCAAAGTGCCGGCTGACAAATTACGGCGCACATACAGTCAGAGCCTCCATGAACTTCAATATCGGAGGACCCAGGGAGACTATGCCACACCCGCTCCTTAAGGCCTTTGGCATCCTAAAGAGAGCTGCTGCAGAGGTCAACAAGAACCACGGCCTCAACCCCAAAATTGCTGATGCCATTATCCAGGCTGCGGATGAGCTAGCGGATGGAAAGCTGAATGACCATTTCCCTCTATCGGTGTGCATCCGGAACACACACCGACATGAACGTCAATGAGGTGATCAGTAACAGGGCCATCGAGATAATGGGAGGAAAGCTTGGCAGCAAGGACCCTGTTCACCCAGATGTTCACGTCAACATGAACCAGAGCTCTGAATGGACCTTCCCCGCTGCCATGAAGATTGCTACAGCAGCAGAGGTGAACCGTGTTCTGCTGCCTGGTCTGCAGACTCTCTGCGACTCTCTATCCACAAAAGCAGAGGAATTTAAAGACGTCAAGATTAGATCCACACACACAAAGGATACCATGACCCGCACTCTTGGACAGGTGTTTAACAACTTTGCACAGGAGATGAAATGCTGCATGGAGGAGGTGAAGTCAGAGATGCAGAGTTTGCATGTGTCGGGAAGCGGCGAGGAAACTACCAAACTGGTATTGCTTAGTGAACATTTACATACAGTGGCTGAGACAATACAACAAATAACTAATGCCATCTATATTCTGGGATCAGGAGCCCCTGCCTTCAGACAACTCATCTTGCCCCAGATCGCCACCCAATGTGAGCCGATAACCATGGTATTAGACCAGGTGATGGGGAACAGCGATGCAATACGACGTGGCCATTTTAACATACGTTTGGAACCCAGACCTTTGATTATTTGGAACGTGCTGAACTCGGTGCAGTTACTGGGCGATGCATCCATGTCGCTCTCGACTAACTGTGTGGCAGAAATCAAGGCCAACACAGATAGTATTTGACAGATTGAAGTATTTGACCAAAATCAAACATATGTCATTGGCCCTAACAGGAACGCTTGTACAAATCATTGTCAACTATACCTATACCTCTTTGTACCACAGCACTTCAAAATCCCTGTAAACAAGGCTACATATTCATTACTACATTGCACATGTGGGGTAATATGAAATAACATACTGTAGCCTACTGTAAGACTTTTTAGCACTAGTGTCTTTTTTTAACCCTAATTAATTCTACTTCAAGTCACATTTTGTCTAATTCCAAATAACATGCTGTAATTGAGGACACATTTGCACAAAAGTGTACTGTACATCAGCTATTTTGCGTCCTACTTATTTTTTGCTTTCCATTGAACCAAACAAAACCAAATTGAACTAAATTGAAAGCAAACAGTAACAAGTCTTACCTTATAGGCTAAGGCTAGACCAAAAATACCGATGTACAATTTACACTGCTGCACAAATTTATCCTTAATTACAGCATATTACATGTAATTAGACCCAATGTAACTTGAAGTAAAATTAACTATGCTTATGATGGCTATGTTATTTCACAATACCCCACGGGTGCATGTAGGTGTAGTAATGATGGAACATGACTGGATTTCTCTCATGGAAAATGAACACATGTCTGAAGCTGGAGTTGTGTTCAGTTTACAGAACACTTCCTGCTAAATTAAATACAATGTCTTTGCTAGTAAAGTGAATAAGATGAAATAAAACTATAATAAAAAAAACATTGCTTTGGCTTTGTTAGACCTTTTGGTCCCCAATACAGGTCCCCAATACAGAGACGCAATTATTTTTGAATAGATCTACGACTGTTGATGTGCAGTTAAGCACCACAAAGGCTCACACTGTTGCTAGGCCTAATACAGTATAATGATTATAACAATTCTGTGCAAGGAAATGAAAAATAATAACTTTTTATTTGTATTTATTACAACCACATTCATAATGCATTATTATTTTCTCCCTGCCAATCGGGTGCAATCTGGATCGTGCACGAACGGACGGACTCGCACACGGACAGGGGGTAACATACTCCCCACCAATACTGGTGGGGACAATAACAAAATTGAGGGGTGTAAAATGGACTGGGGTATTTTGGTGAAGTATTGAATCTTGTGGACTTGACCATTGCAGGGTGCTGTATTACCTCACCAGGACCTATGAAAAGCAATGTTTCCCACATTTACTATAAACACCTAAAAAAAAAAAAATCTTGTTCCTGCTACCGTATTTTTCTCACCACAAGTATACAACTCTCTACGCAGTTTGTCAACCCTGCCAAGGCACCTGGTCGCTACGAAGCACAGTCCCGCACTTTCACCAGCTCTCACCAGAATGGCCAGTTCAGAGAACAGAGTTGAACGGGACACGCTTGGGGAACTCAAGGTGCCGGTTTACAAATACTACGGTGCCCAGACAGTCCGATCAATGATGAATTTAAAGACATCGCCAAGATCGGACGAACACACACCATGGATGCCGTGCCCCTCACCCTTGGGCAGGAGTTTGGCGGCTTTGCGCAACAGGTGAACAACGGCATAGAGGGTGAAGGAGGGCCTGGGGTGCATGAGTTGGCTCCCAACAAGGCATACCCTGCTGTAGCCCTGGTGGAGTTGAGTAATGCATTAAATACAAGGGCCGTGAGCATAACAAAGATTGCTAATGACATCCGCTTCCTGGGATCGGGACCTGGGGGGGCTGAATGAACCGGAAAGCAGCGCCATGCCGAGGAAGGTGAACAGTGTGAGGCGATAACCATGGCAGCAGCCCAGGTGATGCATAACCAACCACCAAACAGTAACAAATACTCACATCCACAGTCACTGTGAACCTGTGATTATTAAGGACCTGCTGAACTCGGTGCAGTTATTGGGCGACGCGTCCATGTCGTTGTGCGTGTCAGGAATCAAGGCCCAACACGCCTAGAATCAGGAAGATGCTTGAGGAGTGTATCATGCCGGTGACAGCACTCACCCCACACATAGGCTATGATATAACAGCCACCATTGCAAAGAGAGCCTATGAGATGGGCATTAGCCCAAAGGATGCGGCTGTAGAACTGGGCAACGTGACAGAAGAGCAGTATGACCAGTGGGTGAGAATCAGCGACATGTTGGGGCCAAAACAATTCAAATCCTAAAGAATGAGGGCCTTTCCATTGAGAGTTCGGAAAGCACGCGCGCACGCACACACACACACACACACCGTTGTTTTGTCCAGCCATCACAGCCAATACAACAGATATCGACTTCATTGTTGACTGACTGATTAACTGGACATGACTACATAATCCTTAAACATAAATCATATCACTAATTTGGTTTTCATGACAACATTACAGCCTGTCAAAATACCAGTGGCAGTGAGTTGAGAATATTACATTCAACACACACACACACACACACACACACACACACACACACACACACACACACACACACACACACACACACACACACACACACACACACACACACACACACACACACACACACACACACACATTCTGTACAGCTGTCACACTCAATACAACAGATATTGACTTCATTGTTGACTGACTGATTAACTGGACATGACTACATAATCCTTAAACATGAATTATATCACTAATTATATCACTAATCTGCAACGTTTTGACCCTAAGGTCTTCGTCAGGCAAAGGTTGCCTGACGAAGACCTTAGGGGTTGCCTGACGAAGACCTTAGGGTCGAAACGTTGCAGTGCAGTTTTTTAAGCCTTCCGCTATTTCTCATCATACTACACTACAGTCTTCTAAATTCCTTTCAGTTTTCTGTGGGTGCATCCTGGAGGGTTGATGCAATTTCTATGGTGCAATAGTTGTTACTAGGGTAACACAGGTGGTTGCTATAGTAATACTGAGGTAAATTGCAACAGCAAGCACTGCCATTGGACCGTTCTCAATAGAAATCTATGTACAAGCACCGCCATTGGACCATTCTCGATTAGAAGTCTATGTACAAGCGTCGCCATTGGACCGTATATATGCATTTCCTGTCAGTCCTTCCGACCATTAATCTCCCTGTGCCTGCATATATGGATATGGTCACGCCAGGGATCCTCCCCCATATATGGGATTTGGGACTAATTTGGGACTAATTTGCACTTTGCACATAGTCATGCTGCTTGCTGCCACCTTATAAGTTGTTTTATTATGAAGAAACAACCTGCATTGTGGCTGTCTAAATAGCTCGATTGGTGGAGCTCATGAATTTAGACCTGTGCATTTTCATGTTATTGTGCCACTTTGTTATTTCTCTTTTTCCTGATCTAGAGTACCTTTCTTCCGTGTTTTTGTGTTGAGTTTTTTTTTGTTGTTGTTGAATGCCAAGCCAGTCGTGCTTTCAATAGGTTTCTGTGTCTGTTCTGTTTCTTGTGTTGTCTTTGATCAATATGAAAGATCAATATGGAAAATGTCAGGATGAGTCAAATGAGTTAATTAACCCACCACAACATGTTAGTTAGTGAACATTAATGAAACACCATAAAAAGCACCTATATATGTATGAAAAAAAAAACTATGTATAAATATCTCCAGATAGCCAAAAGTAGTAAATCATAATGGAGGAAAGGAAGGTGGAGTCTCCCGGGGGTGCAGTTCTGATTCTTTAGTTGATTTTGATTACTTTGATGGCAATTTTATCATGGAAATATTTGCCCCAGGATGGAACCCGCAGTAAGTCTGTAATATTGTCTTTTTGTGATAATATTGTCACGCCGTCTCCCTTTCTGAGATTTGAGCCAAAGAATAGATTTGTTTCCTCCGGGTGTATCAGCATATTTCAGAGCTGAGGGCCTTTTTGACTTGCAGTTTGTTCCTGTCTTAGACTAGCAGTGCTGAGTCCTCTGGGAACAGGAACAAGTTACAGGCTGATGTCATGACATGCGTGATGTCATATGGTTTATATCCTGCAGACACAGTATGTATAACTAACATGCTGAGTCATGTCAATTTTTTGTCAGAAATATTAGATTAAAAGAAAAAACGGCCCTTGCCTGCATTAATTATGAGAGGTTGTCCCTAATTAATAGTTAAGATATCAAACAACTAGCTGTGTTTGCCTTTATTCCTGCCACACAGTTAGTAGAGAACCACATGGCTGCATCACCTAGTAACCGGACTGAGCTCAGCACATTCTTAATGATCAGAGGTCTGGGTTTGCATGTATCACTGTAAACATTGACACGTTGTAATACTGCTCGGCAGTTCCCGATCACCTCTGCTGCTAGCATTGCGGGCTCGATGTCACCTCTCGGTTTGTTCTCCGGCAAGATCAGGTGTCTGTAGCCAGGGGCTGAATGATCCAATTCCTTGAGCAATGATTGTAATTCCTTGGCCACTGATTGTAAATGTTCACACAGCTCTACCAGATCGCTACCTGACTCCATGTCTGACTTCTCCATCCAGTCTGACTTCAATTTCTCATTGCAGGAATTCAAACGCTGCACATAGGCGGCAAAGACCTGCCCAAGGGAGCCATGCACAAGGGAGCTCTGCGTTGTAAGCTTGAGGTCTTTAAACTCCTGTGCTTTTGTGTCCAGGAAGTCACAGAGAGCCTGCAGACCGGGCACCAGGACATGGTTCACCTCTGATGCTGTAGCAATCTTCATGGCGGCGGGCAAGGTTATGTCGACGTTCTGGCCCATGTTGACGTGATCATCTGGATGAACGGGGTCCTTGCTTCCAAGCTCTCCTCCCAATATCTCAATGGCCCTGTTGCTGATCACCTCATTGGCGTTTATGTCCATCTCATTTCCAGATCGACTCCACACCGCTAGACTGAAATGGTCATTCAGCTTTCCTGTTGCTACCTCGTCCGCAGCGTGTTTGATCGCATCTGCAACTTTGGGATCGAGCCGGCCAGCGGCCTTGTTGGTTTCAGCAGCAGCTCCCTTTACCACACCCAAAGCATGAATCAGCGAGATTGGCATCCCCTCACTGGGTGCTAGCTTGTTCATGTACCTCGCTGTCCGAGCACCATAATATCTGTCAGATGGTATCTTGACCTCGCCAAAATTGTCCCGTTCAACTCTGAATCCTGAAGAGGCCATTCTAGCGCTAGTCTGAAGTGGGCGACTGAAAATAGTGGCTTGGAACCCTTTCAGGGCCAGACTGCGTAGTGAGTTATACATGGTAGCAAAACAGAATAACTGACACAGGAAAAAATAGGAACTATAGAAAGTTGAGAAACATTGGCTAATATAAGCCCTGATGATGTCATATGCATGTCACAGAGTGTGACAGTCACACTCTAGGCTGGCTAGACCAGGTGGTGTGTGTATGTAATGGTATGCATGGATTTAATTGGCTGTGGTCTACTTGTGCCTGAGCAGAGACCAAGTTCCCTAACACCTCCTGGAGATAATCAGGACAATAAAGATCTCTTAATTACGTCTTCATTACGTCATCACCTAAACCAGCTAATCTGAGTCCACCAAGTAAGTTTTTACTTGCACAAACAGAGCATGCAAGTGATAAGTGTGTTTGAATTGCTAAATTGGAGAAGCGGGTGGATGTAAAAGTCGGGGAACACATTGATCGGGATTGCAGGTCTGCAAGCGGAGGGAAATGGTTTGACTTCTATGTGAGCAGTGCCACTTGAATTACTGTCTGAAACACAGGCACCCACTTGACCATGTCTGTGAAAAGAATGCCAGAAAGAATGGTGGAAGACGTGCTGCTATAAAAAACCCTGTTTTCAAAACTTTTCTAAAAAAAAAAAAGAGCTTTGGCATGCTAATTGGCCTAGCCTTTGATCTGCACAACTCACAAAACACATCTGGGACTACCAGGCTATGTGACAGAGCATAGGCCTGGCTACAAACTGGGTGTCATCCATGCACATTGTAACGACCCTTTGGGTTTGTTAGAAAGTATTGCCTGTGAGTTTAAAAGGACTATTTTCAAACATGAAATAGACTTTTGGAAGATCATTATCATCATATCACATTATCACTTATTACTTGCGTGAGCGATCGTGCATGGTGGTCGGTGGTCGGCATCTCTTGGGACACTCCGATTGGCCAGTTAGGGAGTGATGTAATTGTAATATAAATAAGGCACCTTTATAACTAAAGTCATGTTTATTAGCCTTCTCCACTCACGCACAAGTAGGGCAGGGTCTACTTGTGTGCAACATGCAAGTATGCATTACCGAGTGCTGATCTAGTTTTGGATACATCCTGATCTAGATAATGACAGTATGTGTCTACATAGTGCTGAAGTCAGCCGAGAAGGTGGAACAGCTGCATCAAATCTGACCTGATATTTCATTAGCATCTGTTAAATTGCCTCTAGATGTTTGCAATGCATCACAATGCAGGTTAATGGTTTACCTGCTGGCCACTGCCATGTGTAGGTGCCCTTGCCAATGGGCTCTTCAATTAGAACTGCACTCTGACAAGCCAGCATGCAAGTAGGCCATGGCTTGCAACCAGGCAGAGGGCAAGTACAATCGACACCTCCAGGAGATAATACTCATAACAATATTTACTTTCATGAAGATATCTTAATTGTTGTCTCCACCGAAGGTGGGGACTATAAAACGCCCTCCGTCCGTGCACGTCCTAAGTCTGTCCGTGGCACGACTATCTGTCCGTCCCATGATTACAGCATGATGAGGTAATCATGGGGACTATAAAACGCCCTCTGTCCGTGCACGTCCTAAGTCTGTCTGTGGCACGACTATCTGTCCTCAATCTGTCCGTCCCATGATTACAGCATGATGAGGTTATAGTTGATATACTACTACCAGTGCACGTTCAAACATGAGACCAGAGGGTGGAGAGCTGGGTAGAGGTCTCTAGGAGGAGACCTGAGCTTGAGAAGATTGAGATGACGTCATGATGAGGTCATAGGTAAGAGATACGGTGGAGATAAAAGTGTGAGATGGAGATTTCTGTACGTAGTGAAAAGAAGATGATGTAATACATAGCATTATATAAGAAAGACTATAAAACGCCCTCCGTCCGTGCACGTCCTAAGTCTGTCTGTCGCACGACTATCTGTCCTGAATCTGTCTGTCCCATGATTACAGCATGATGACGTTATAGTTGATATACTACTACCAGTGCACGTTCAAACCTGAGCCCGGACGGTGGAGAACTGGGTAGAGGTCCTTAGGAGGAGAGCTGAGCTTGAGAAGCTTGAGATGACGTCATAGGTATGAAGGTCATAGGTCATAGGTATAAAACGCCCTCTGTTCGTGCACGCAACCCGTCCGTCCCCCGAATCTGTCTGTCCCACGACTGTCTGTCCGTGCACGCAGGCCATCACAGGTGGTGACTATAAAACGCCCTCTGTCCGTGCAGGTAGCCCGTCCGTGCCCTGGATCTGTCCGTCCCATGACGTCATGATGACGTCATAGTTGACACACTAGTGCTAGTACACGTTCAAACCTGAGCCCGGACGGTGGAGACCTGTGCCCCGTAGGGGCACAATCTTATTCCATCACCATGGTTTAGTTGCATCTTGCATCCCACATTTTATATTGACCTTTTTTGTTGTTGTGGTAACAGTAACCACTCCAATGTACCGTCATGGCCGAAAGAATTATTGTTGTCTCCACCGAAGGTGGTGACTATAAAACGCCCTCTGTCCGTGCACGCAGCCCGTCCGTCCCCTGGATCTGTCTGTCCCACGCCCTCTGTCCGTGCACGCAGCCCGTCCGTCGCCTGGATCTGTCCGTCCCATGACGTCATGACGACGTCATACACACTAGTACTAGTACACGTTCAAACCTGAGCCCAGACGGTGGAGACGGGGCACAGGTCTCTGTCCGTGCACGTAGCCCGTCCGTGCCCACGATCTGTCCGTCCCATGACGTCATGACGACGTCATAGTTGAGCTAGGAGGGCTTTGAGCTAGGAGGACCCTTGAGGCTCCTGAGATGACGTCGAGATAGGGGGGCCTGATCTAGGAGGACCCCGGACCCCTTTGCAATGTGCACACGTTCAAACCTGTGCCCGGACGGTGGAGACCTGTGCCCCGTAGGGGCACAGTTTGCAAACAACCGAGTGCTGATGTAGGTTTGATCAGCTTTTGTCTGTTGGGAACACATTTGATTTGGCACATATCTGCACAGTCTATTTTCTAATTCCTTTATTGTCTCCACCGAAGGTGGTGACTATAAAACGCCCTCTGTCTGTGCCCTCGATTTGTCCGTTAAATGACGTCATGACGACGTCATAGTTGAGCTAGGAGGGCTTTGAGCTAGGAGGACCCTTGAGGCTCCTGAGATGACGTCGAGGGGGGCCTGATCTGGGAGGACCCTTGAGCTAGGGTGAGCCTTGAGATGATTTGTTAGATGATGACAAAGTTAGGAGCCAGAGGTAGAATGAGCTTTGAGATGACATCATAAAGAGTGAGATAGAGAAGATGATGTCATAGATAGTAGTATTGTTTCATTACACTCACAATAAACTACTTTGCAATGTGCACACGTTCAAACCTGAGCCCAGACGGTGGAGACTTGTGCCCCGTAGGGGCACAACTCTTGTTCCATATAAAAAACCCAACAACTGTCTGCAAAATAAGTTAAAATTGACGAAATGTGGTGTCTCAAATTCTTTATTAAACTAGTACAGAAACTGTTTTTAATCAGAACTTAATATTTCATTTTAAATAATGGATTTCACAGAAAATGCTGTGACAAAAGTATTGACACCCTTTTAGATTAGGGTAGCCAACCTCCCTGGAAAAGGCCACAAGAGACGTATGAACCAAATATTGCAGCAAAGGATTGTTCAAATGGTGGAGGACAACCTCGGACACCTGCATGACAGATTCAAGCTGACCTTCAGACACAATTACTTTTTTTTCCCCAAGGCGTGCCACCCATCACCACCTAGGCCCAGAAGGAAGCCTCTATTGAAAGACAGGCACAAGAAAGCCTGGCTAGAGTTTGCCAAGACACACCCAAACAAGCCAAAATCCTTCAAGGAAATTGTCCTGTGGACAGATGAGATAAAATTGAAGCTTTTTGGTATACTAGTCCTATACCTGTTGTGTATTATATGATCTCAAAATTATGTGCAGGTCACATTGATTGGGAGGAATTGTTGATGTTGGAAAGTTGGGTGGAACTTGGGTCACAAAATTAATGTTAGACGGCATGTGTCTGGACACGGCGAGGAAACTACCAAACTGGTATTGCTTAGTGAACATTTACATACAGTGGCTGAGACAATACAACAAATAACTAATGCCATCTTCATTCTGGGATCAGGAGCCTCTGCCTTCAGACAACTCATCTTGCCCCAGATCGCCACCCAATGTGAGCCAATAGCCATGGTATTAGACCAGGTGATGGGGAACAGCGAAGCAGTACGACATGGCAAAGGGGCACATTTGAAGTGCTATATCTCAAGATATCTCTATCTACAGTATATCTCTATCTACAGTAGAAAGGGCCCACATTGTCAGGAAGTAGAATTAGACCTCCTTAGTTGATTTTGATAGCACTGGTTCATGCACACTTGACAGAGTGTGTGTGGTTGCTGGTCAAAGTTCATAGAATCAGTTCTTGGGCCTAGGCGGTTTTGGAGCAAGAAGGCCAATTTCAGCTGCTATTTCTGAGGACTCCTACAGTAGAAAGAGCCCAATATGCCAGGAGAAGTAGAATTAGACCTCCTTAGTTGATTTCAGTAGCACTGGTACATGGTAAGAGTGTGTGTGATTGCTAGTCAAAGTTCATAGAATTAGCGAATTTGCAACTGTGAGATACATGATTATGTTGGGACTTTCAAGAACATGATTATAATAGTAAAAAGGGAAGACCCCCCATCATGATTTATTTTGATTTCTCAATACATGATTGTATTTCGTTGGTTTCCACCTCTTTGTATTAGTTGGTTGCATTATTCTAAGAACTGTGACATTTTACATGATTATACATTATACTGAAACTGTAAAACAGCGTCATTCTGGGTAGGCACTATAATGGTGAGCCAAGCTCATTTTAGACAGGCAATTACACAGGCAGCTATACACTCTATGCTATGGACTGTTAGGACTACAAGGGTCCTGATCAGTAGGACCCAAGAGTGAAACAGCAACATGTTGTATGCTGATGTGTGTGCCGTCTTTTCTGTCTTTACAGGTGAGAAACGATAGATAATGTGAATGAATAAGATAGCGACGATGATAAATGAATGTATAAACGGGGAAAGTACCTATAGTGAAGCAGATGTGTATGTGGAATGCACGTTGGTGGACATTATACATACTTACCTGTCGTACTGAATATGACTGTGTGGGACTGGGTAAAACTCACCGGTAGCCTAGGATGACTGCGGTCGTGTGTATTGTGTGACGTCACGATGGTTCGGCCAGAATATGTAATGCTGCTAATACATTTCGTTTTGAGTTATATAAAAGAGTTTACACACTGAAGACACTTTATTTTGTTTACAAGGGGAAAACTATATTGATTTGGTACTGTGATATTTGCTATATTTTGTATTTTGAGAGTATTTTGATATGAAAAGCCAATTGGATTGGTGATGTTTACATTTAAAGGAGTATTTCGCTAATTCTCTGTTTACAACTATGAATATGCACCTTATTTGATTCGATATTTTGTAATGTATGGATTATTGTGAGATGATAACTGATCAATAGGACCCAAGAGTGAAACAGCAACATGTTGTATGCTGATGTGTGTGCCGTCTTTTCTGTGTTTACAGAATAAACCACCTTTTCAACCCCACACACTGGAAACTCATTCCTTTCCAACCAAGTGTGTAGCACAACAAATAGGTGTCATGTTGGAAGTCCTTCTAATCAAGATTTCTACAGTTGAAAGGGTCAATATTGTCAGGAGAGGTAGAACTATACATCCCTAGTTGATTTCAACAGCATTGGTACATGCACACTATTATCGAAGTTTCTGCAAAAAATTCTCTGCCGTCGCAGCCCCGTTAACCGACTTGTTGAGCCCGAAGGTACGATACAAATGGTCTCCGAGCTGTCAACACTCATTTGATGGTGTAAAAGCCTTGTTAACTAATGCTCCAATTCTTGCTGCACCGGCATTCGAACGGCCATTCAAAAATGGTATTGAGCACCCAGTCTCGTATTACTCCAAAAAGTTCAATCGGCATCAACGTGTGTATTCCACAGTTGAAAAAGAAGCGCTAGCGCTTGTTTTGGCCCTAAAGCATTTCGAGGTTTATGTTGGCTCCTCTAATGAGCCTACCCTCGTTTATACTGATCATAACCCTCTCGTTTTCCTGAACCAGATGCGGAACACCAATCGGAGGTTAATGAGGTGGTCTATTTTCTTACAGTACAGGCATGTCCGTGGAAAAGATAATGTCCTGGCCGATACACTGTCACACTGTTTTTCTGATGATTGAATTACCTCACGTTTCACTCCAGGTATTCTCCATCATTGGGTGGGGGTGTTGCATGTGGCCATGACAGCGCGCGCACGCACGCACACACACACACACACACACACACACACACACACACACACACACACACACACACACACACACACACACACACACACACACACACACACACACACACACACACACACACACACAGTCTGTCAGTGTCTGTGCTTAACTCCCTCCGTCTCTCCCTCACTCAGAGTGACACACCCAGCTAGCACCTGCAGCAGGTTCCCCAATCAGCCATGCTCCTCCTGCATATAAGCCAGCCAGCTCAGTCTGATGGCAGACACAGACCAGACAACAGCTCAGCAGCCCAGGGGGATATTTCACGAAAGGTGGATTAGAAAATCGGGGATTTAAGCCAAAACCACGCTTTTTATATCCTGGTCTTTAGAGCCTGGTTCATTCTGTTCCACCAAAGCCAAACGAGGCTCAAAATGTGCAGATTTAGCGAGCCACGATCATATAGCCTCGCTTGCTGGCGCGTGCACATGCTGCTTGAAAAGCCTTGATGAGGATCGTAGATTCCTTGAGCGTGACCTCAGCGAGACCGGCAAGAGCCAGAGAGCCATGCCCATAGATATAAGAAAGCCTTCCTATATATTTCTATGGCCATGCTTTTCCCAGCAGAAGCGCAGCAGCAGCTGATGATGATCTCGAAGGCGATCGTTAATAAAGGGCAATACGAGCGCGATTAATAAGGCCAGGGATATGACATGGCGGATCCAATCCATGGCAAACTATTGCCAATAGACTGAACGCATAAGTTGTCAAAAATAAAAGTTGAAGAATGAAGACCATATTCATGATATCGTATCTCTGAAATGGGGAGGGTGAGCTACTGTTTAAAACGCGTCTATATTGGGCTATCTATCTATCACATTTTATTATTAATATTTTTAAATATAAAAAAGGAAAATCTATGACTGCACGGGTGGTCGTCCCTGCACAGAAGTGTACTCCTGCGGAGCTAATCAAGTTGAGTACAACCACAGGTGTTGAAATAACAGTGTAAAAAGTCATTGGATTGGCCTAATAAACAGCAAAGACATGAGGATTAGGTTAAACCTGACTGTTAGCCTGGTCCGGAGCAGGCTAAGTTCATAGCATTAGTTTCCATGGGAACTAATGTGGCATTGCTTTCATGAAACCAAATCAGGCCTCAACATATCTAGGTTAACTGGTCAAGTTAATCTGGCAAGATTAACCAGTTTTCATGAAACCTGAATGAACGCTAATCCAGGATAAACCGGGATATCAGTTAAATCCTGGCTTTTCCCCTAATCCACCTTTCGTGAAATAGGCCCCAGCTCTGCTCTTGTTAGCCTTTGTTTTTAGTTCTCTTTAGTTTGTTATTTCTGTTTGGCCTGGAGATGGCCGGCAGCCTTGATTTTCGTTATGTTTTAGTTTTCAGTTTAGGATCCATTTGTTGAGTTAGGGGAGGGGTGGGAACAGCTTCAACGTCCCTATAGGGGGTGGCCTGGGCCCCCCCCTCCTTCTGTTTTGCGGCATCTCCAGGTCTTCCTTTGTTCTTCTTTGTTTGGTAAAGTACTTAAGTAAATGTAACATTACTTGTAATCATACTTTTAAGTATGTACGTAGCTATACCAGTTCAACCAGCAATGCTGCACTTATACTAATGTAATCTAATATTTTGGGGAGGTTTGTTAATAAAACCCGTTAAAACTTGCCATTCTCTTGATATCCTTCTTTTATGTTGTGGTTTCCATTCGAGCCGTTTATGCTTTGATTAATCTATTGTTTGGAAACTGTGACACAGAGTGCGTGGTTGCTGTTCAAAGTTCATATCAGCTCTGGGGCCTAGGCAATATTGGAGCAAAGGGGCACATTTGAAGTGCTATATCTCAAGAAATATACAGTACAGTACAGTAGAAAGGGCCCACATTGTCAGGAAAGGTAGAATTAGAACTCCTTAGTTGATTTCAACAGCACTGGTACATGCGCACCTGACAGAGTGTGTGTGGTTGCTGGTCAATGTTCATAGAATCTGCTCTTGTGCCTAGGCGATATTGGAGCAAAATGGCACATTTGAAGTGCTATATCTCAAGAAATCTACTATTTTAAATTTCATCTTAATTGCGCTAACATGCATATTGCCTGGGCCGACCTTTTCTCAGCCCTGGGCCAACCTTTCCACAGCCCTGGGCCGACCTTTCCACAACCCTGGGCCGACCTTTCCACAGCCCTGGGCCGAGATTTCCACACTTTTGCTCGGTCCGACTTTGCAGCGGCCCAAATTTCCGATCCCCCTTACGTTGTATAGCTCACCTAGCCTGGGTAAACCGACTCCACCTGCTGGACAACATGCCTTCCATGCATGGAAATGTTGGAGGGGGGGAAGGGCGGTTTACAAGGCTATAGCTCACCTGCAAAAGACAGTTTATACACACACATTGTTCTGTCCAGCCATCACACTCAATAGCCCTGCGCAGTGACTTCACCTCCCCGGTTCCACAAGTGTTTTCCTCATTCATTTTCCTCATAGACTTTTAGAAAATAATTTGTATAAAGATGATTTCACCTCGGACAAAGCCAACTCGGGTTGTGACAAATCATGATAACACAAACAATATCATCATATATTTAGCAAGAAGTAGAAAACGGCAGGATACAACACTTTGTTTTGTTTTTCATCCTAGAAATTATTTGATCGTCCCAAAAGATTGTGTGTCATGATTTGTCAAAACCCAAGTTGGTTTTGTCCGCGTTGTAATCGTCTTTATATAAATTATTTTGGAAAAGTCTATGATAAAAATGAATGGGGAAAAGACTTATGTAGTAGAGTCATAATCTGAGGTTTTGTGACCATCCTCTCGGAAGGATGGTTTGATGATTGATTTGACATCGTTGGACCCTTTATAAAAGATTTAGCCTCCAGGTCCCTCGCAAAAATCCCAGCATTTTTTGCTAGAGGCCCAAAATCCAAAATGTCTGCCCAGAAATGTGGTTTTTCCTTCATTTATCCTTCATAACTTGAAATGCATTGATTTTACGCCCCATAAATGTATTGAACGCTAATACAAAGTTGGGCATTGCGGACAATTTGGTACCAAGTACATGTCTGTATCTCCTACGGTTCCCGAGATACAGCATATAGGTACTTTCACAGAATGAGGAGAGCAAGACATTTGTAACATTTATTCTTAAGTCAATCAAATGGTGATACAGGCATGAAAATTGGTACACACACTCTTCAAACACCACTATTTCTAAAAGTACTGCGTACCCTGCAAAATTACAAGATGGAAGCCCTCAAAATCCAAGATGTCCGTCCAAAAATGTGGTTTTTCATTCATAACTCGAAATACAAAGATTTTAAGCCCAATAAATGTATTGAACGTTAATATAAAGTTGCGCATTATGGACATTTTGATACCAAGTACATGTCTGTATGTACTACGGTTCTTGAGTTATAACATATTGGTAGTGATGAGGCACCACAAGGGTAACATTTTGGCATGTTTCACTCTGTAACTCAAAGATCCCTTTATGAGCATATCTACTATTTTCAGGAAACGGACCTACATGTGTCTGCCATCATAAACCACTTCAAGTTTTTCAATTGATGAAACGGTTCGGAAGTTATTAAACCAAAAGTGAATGCTTTTCCGGTATTAAATTTGCTGCGTATATTTGGCTAGCATAAGCCATGCAGAAATGTGCATCACACTGACTCTGTGCTTCACAATAAGTGTATGTGAAGCGAATGCACCAAGTGTGGCATGTGTGATAGTGTAATGGTATAATGTGCTAATAGGTGTAATAGTGTAATATATGCAATAGTGTAATAGGGCTAATAGTGTAATATCTGTGCATTAGGGTAATAATGTAATGGTGTAATATATGCAATAGTGGTGTAGTATAATAGCTAATATGTGTAATAGTGTAATAGGATAATATGTGTAATAGGGTGATATGTGTAATACCTGTAATAGGGTAATATGTGTAATAGTGTCATAGTGTAACATGTGTAATAGTGTAATATGTAATAAGTGTAATAGGCTAATAAGTGTAATATTTGTCCATTAGGGTAGTAGTGTAATAGTGTAATAGTGCAATATATGCAATAGCAGTATAGTGTAATATGGTAGTATGTGTAATAGTGTCATAGTGTAACATGTGTAATAGTGTAATATGTAATAAGTGTAATAGGCTAATAAGTGTAATAGTGTAATATTTGTGCATTAGGGTAGTAGTGTAATAGTGTAATATATGCAATAGCAGTATAGTGTAATATGGTAGTATGTGTAATAGTGTCATAGTGTAACATGTGTAATAGTGTAATATGCAATAAGTGTAAAAGGCTAATAAGTGTAATAGAGTAATTGTGCATTTGGGTAGTAGTGTAATAGTGTAATATATGCAATTGCAGTATAGTGTAATATGGTAGTATGTGTAATAGTGCCATAGTGTAATGTGTAATAAGTGCAATAGGCTAATAAGTGTAATAGTGGCGCCATAATCTTAGGTTCTGTGACCATCCTCTCAGAAGGAAGGTTTGATGATTGATTTGACGTCCATGGACCCTTTATAAAACTTTTAGCCTCCAGGTACCTCGCAAAAAACCCCAGCATTTTTTGCTAGAGGGCCAAATTCAAAATGGCGCCCTGCACCCTCTCCCAAAAATTAGCTTTTGATGCAGATGACCTAGAATCATGTATGGACACTCATTTTAATCATATGACTTTGTCATGACCCCAAAACCCAAGATGGCTACCATACAAAAGCCAGAAAATGTAATGTTTGAATAGTATGTTTTTTTCTTCCTCTCCTTTGTATAATATGCATGGGAGTAGACAAATCCCATAGAAAATAAAATCTATTATGCATTATGATTTGTGAAATGTTAAAAATATATAAAAATGTCTAGTATGTTAAATTTGGGAAAGATACAAAAACCACTATTACTTAGTCACTATTACACTTATTAGCCTATTACACATATTACACATATTACACATGTTACACTATGACACTATTAATGCACAAATGCACAATTACTCTATTACACGTATTAGCCTATTACACATACTACCATATTACACTATACTGCTATTGCATATATTACACTATTACACTACTACCCTAATGCACAAATATTACACTATTACACTTATTATCCAATACACTTATTACATATTACACATGTTACACTGTGACACTATTACACGTATTACACATATCACCCTATTACACATATTATCCTATTACACTATTACACATATCATCTATTACACTATAACACTATTGCATATATTACACCATTACATTATTACCCTAATGCACAGATATTACACTATTAGCCCTATTACACTATTACATATATTACACTATTACACCTATTAGCACATTATACCATTACACTATCACACATGCCACACTTGGTGCGTCCGCTTCACATATACACTTATTGTGAAGCACAGAGTCAGTTTGATGCACAGACAGACATTTCTGCATGGCTTATGCTAGCCAAATATACGCAGCAAATTTAACACCGGAAAAGCATTCACATTTGGTTTAATAACTTCCGAACCGTTTCATCAATTGAAAAACTTGAAGGGGTTTATGATAGCAGACACATGTAGGTCCATTTCCTGAAAATAGTAGATATGGTCATAAAGGGATCTTTGAGTAAAAGAGTGAAACATGCCAAAATGTTACCCTTGTGGTGCCTCATCACTACCAATATGTTATAACTCAAGAACCGTAGTACATACAGACATGTACTTGGTATCAAAATGTCCGCCCAACTTTATATTAACGTTCAATACATTTATTGGGCTTAAAATCTTTGTATTTCGAGTTATGAATGAAAAAACACATTTTTGGACGGACATCTTGGATTTTGGGGGCTTCCATCTTGTAATTTTGCAGGGTACGCAGTACTTTTAGAAATAGTGGGGTTTGAAGAGTGTGTGTACCAATTTTCATGCCTGTATCACCATTTGATTGACTTAAGAATAAATGTTACAAATGTCTTGCTCTCCTCATTCTGTGAAAGTACCTATATGCTGTATCTCGGGAACCGTAGGAGATACAGACATGTACTTGGTACCAAATTGTCCGCAATAAACAACTATTAACGTTCAATACATTTATGGGGCGTAAAATCAATGCATTTCGAGATATGAAGGATAAATGAAGGAAAAAACACATTTCTGGGCAGACATTTTGGATTTTGGGCCTCTAGCAAAAAATGCTGGGATTTTTGCGAGGGACCTGGAGGCTAAATCTTTTATAAAGGGTCCAAAGATGTCAAATCAATCATCAAACCATCCTTCCGAGAGGATGGTCACAAAACCTCAGATTATGACTCTACTTGTACTCTACTGACTTCCTCATTGACTGACCTACTTCCCACTGCCCTCTTGTGGGCTAAAGGTGTTATAGCACATCTGTTCTTGGCAGGCAGGCAAAAAATAAGACTATTTGAGTATAAACCATTAAATAAAACAATGACAAAAATAACACACAGATATGCATGAACTGTTATCCGTTTTATGGTCTTTTCTTTTTTCTATCTATGGTCTTTTAAACTATTTTAACTTGTAATCCCATTCTGAACTGGTGTAGTAATAATCATTCTGCTTTTTCTCATCATACTAATGTCTTCTAAATTCCTTTCAGTTTTCTGTGGGTGTATCCTGAAGGGTTGATGCGATTTCTCTGGTGCAATAGGTTGCTACTTGGGTAAATTTGGTGGTTGCTATCGTAAAACTGAGGTAAACTGCAACCGCAATCTACAAGCGCTGCCATTGGACCGTTCCATTATATACGCATTTCCTGTCAGTCCTTCCAACCATTAATCACCCCATGCCTGCATATATGGTCATGCTTCCTGACATGACGCCAGGGAACCTTCCCCATGTATGGGTTTACTTAAAAAGGCCTATGCATTAACAGCGATGCCTAATACAGTCCCCGTTATGTGCATATATGGAAATCCTTGATGTCATCAATATTAAGTCCATATGTGGGAAATCACTGGAGACTCAAACCCAGTGACTTCTCATAGTGATGACAGAGAGATTCAGGGAATGACAGCAGTGGGACCTATATACTGGTAGACTACTGGCCACCGAAAACACTCTAACACAACTCTTGGTTATACCAGCATTCTCTTACACATTACCAGTGAGTACCTAGATTCTGAGTTTTTGTTATTTGACTCTGGATTCTCCCCACCGCCCTTATGTATCCCTTTCTGCGCGGTGTCCACCGATTCAGGTCTAGTCTCCCGGCTTTGCAAAAACACCTAGCCTCTACAAACTACAGTCCCACTCTTCAAATTCCCTCCAGAATGTCCAGTTCATGTTACCGAATTGAACGGGACGCGCTCGGGGAGCTCAAAGTGCCGGCTGACAAATATTACGGCGCACAGACAGTCAGAGCCTCCATGAACTTCAATATCCGAGGACCCAGGGAGACTATGCCACACCCGCTCCTTAAGGCCTTTGGCATCCTAAAGAGAGCTGCTGCAGAGGTCAACAAGAACTACGGCCTCGACCCCAAAATTGCTGATGCCATTATCCAGGCTGCGGATGAGCTAGCGGATGGAAAGCTGAATGACCATTTCCCTCTATCGGTGTGGCAGACTGCATCCGGAACACACACCGACATGAACGTCAATGAGGTGATCAGTAACAGGGCCATTGAGATAATGGGAGGAAAGCTTGGCAGCAAGGACCCTGTTCACCCAGATGTTCACGTCAACATGAACCAGAGCTCTGAATGGACCTTCCCCGCTGCCATGAAGATTGCTGCACTAGCAGAGGTGAACCGTGTTCTGCTGCCTGGTCTGCAGACTCTCTGCGACTCTCTATCCACAAAAGCAGAGGAATTTAAAGACGTCAAGCTTAGACCCACACACACAAAGGATACCATGACCCGCACTCTTGGACAGGTGTTTAACAACTATGCACAGGAGATGAAATGCTGCATGGAGGAGGTGAAGTCAGAGATGCAGAGTTTGCATGTGTCAGGAAGCGGTGAGGAAACTACCAAACTAGTATTGCTTAGTGAACATTTACATACAGTGGCTGAGACAATACAACAAATAACTAATGCCATCTATATTCTGGGATCAGGATCCCCTGCCTTCAGACAACTCATCTTGCCCCAGATCGCCACACAATGTGAGTTGATATGGGCATGGGACTTACACCAGGTGATGGGGAACAGCGAAGCAGTACGACATGGCCATTACAACACTTTGATTATTAGGAACGTGCTGAACTCGGTGCAGTTACTGGGCGATGCATCCATGTCGCTCTCGACTAACTGTGTGGCAGGAATCACGGCCAACACAGATAGTATTTGACAGATTGAAGTATTATGCCAAATTAATCAAATATCTGTCATTGGCCCTAACAGGAACCCTTGTACAAATCATTGTCAACTGTACCTATACCTCTTCGTACCACAGCACTTCAAAATCAAGGCTACATACCTAACAAAAGAATCTGGTCAGGCTGTTACTTTGAAAGTGAGGCTGTCAGGCCTCACTTTCTTTGGGCTTAGGGTTGACAACAGAATACAGCACCTTGCAATTGCAAAATGTGGGGCAGAGGTTCATTGTTGGCATCTAGGGTGCGTGTGTGTGTGTGTGTCTGTGTGTGTGTGTGTGTGTGTGTGTGCGCGCGCGCGCGCGTGCCCTGGCGTTTGTGGACTTCACCAGACCAAAGATGGACAAAATAAGATAGTATGGGGTCGATTTCGATTTTCATGAAACCAGCAAAATTGCCCATACCGGGATGTTCATACTGTATGTGATGAAGATGTACAAATCTTGTGATGTTTTTCAACATCATGATCATGGATCACTGAATGTGTTAATATGTAAATAAAACCTCATTGCTAAGTGTTTTGTGCTTACACAACTACTCCAGAATGTTTTGTTATTTTTCTATATTTTCCAAGGATATTCAACAAAAATTGCAATTATACCTAAGATTTTCTAATTGCAAAAAAATCTGTACAATACAGTAAAAGTTGTTCAGGAAATGTGTATGCCTTAATTTGTGTGCAAAACACCCCCTCATTATTCCTTTGTTTATTAAAAGCTGCCCAGCGTTTTTGTTATTTTTGGCCAAATAGCTGTTTTTAGGTCCCAATAGAAAGAAAAATATTAATTTCTTGGGCATACTACTATTATGAAAATGTGTGTGTCAGTGTATGTAAATCTGAAATAGCTGCTAGTAGGAATCTTCCAATTTAGAGTCACAGAGTTCTGAATATGGAAAAAAGCGAAAAATGGTGAAATTGTCCATGTAAAAAAAAATATATTAAAAATATGAAGCAAGAGGCGTTTGTTAAAAAGACTCAGGGAGTAGTTACATCTTATATGAGAGCATCTTCACAAAAAATCCTATAAAAGATCCTAAACCCCTAGCCACATGACCAAATAGTCCAGTAAACGAAGTGAAAAAATATGCTGAGGTTGGACAAAATTGCATTATTTTGTTTCTCAACTGATTCTGACTGGAAATTAGGTCTACTATCCAGAAAAAAATGTTTTGTGTGATCAGCTCACTGCTAGTACCCCAAATTCACTCAAATCCAAGATGGCCGCCACTGAGGCCACTGGGGTACCAAATGCCAAATATGTCCATATCTTCCAAACTATTAGGGCTAGAAATGCAAACAAAGTGTCTAATCATATGTTTTTCAGGTCAGGGAGTCCATTTGTCATGGTATTATTTGTCTAGATATCACCCATTTACACATAATTGCAATCGTACTGTAGATTATGGGCAAAAACGCATTATTTTCACCCTTTCATTTAAAGGCAAAGGTTGAACAAAATTGCATTATTTTTAGGGCTGTTGAATGATTAAAATTTTTAATCAAATTAATCACAGCTTCAAAATTAATTTAATCATAATTAATCACCACTCGAACTATGTCCAAAATATGCCATGTTTTCCTGTACAGGATTTCAACATTTAAAAAAGAAACAGAATTTGTGACAAAAATAACCATTTAACTTTAAATATTGATCAAAATAGGTGATCTACAAGCCCTCAATGCTTGGAGATCCTCCAGCTATACTCTATGGCTCTGGTTACAGGGAGACACACAGCTATAAGTCTCCGTAAAGCCGTGCTTTACCCATAGTTTTCAATGAGAAAATGCTCAGTGGGTTGAGTCAGTGTGCACATGAGTTAATTGCGTTAAAATTTTTAATCAGATTAATCAACAAAATTAATTTAATCCCATTAATTAACTATTTTCAACAGCCTTAATTATTTTGTTTCTCAACTGATTCTGACTGGAAATTATGTCTACTATACAGAAAAAAAATGTTCCCTGTGATCAGCTCACTGCTAGTACCCCCAATTCACTCAAATCCAAGATGGCCGCCACTGAGGCCACTGGGGTACCAAATGCCAAATATGTGCATATCTTCCAAACTATTAGGGCTAGAAATGCAAACAAAGTGTCTAATCATATGTTTTTCAGGTCAGGGAGTCCATTTGTCATGGTATTATTTGTCTAGATATCACCCATTTACACATAATTGCAATCGTACTGTAGATTATAACGCATTATTCTCACCCATTATTTAAAAGGTAGAGGTTGAACAAGATTGCATTATTTTGTTTCTCAACTAATTCTGACTGGGAATTAGGTCTACTATCCAGAAAAAAATGTTTACCCTAACCAGCTCACTGCTAGTACCCCATGTTCACTCAAATCAAAGATGGCCGCCACTGTAGGTACCATGCCAAAAATGTCAAAAATGTGCATATCCCCCAACTATTAGGGCTAGACATGCAAACAAAGTGTCTAATCATATGTTTTTCAGGCCAAGGAGTCCATGTGTCATGGTATTATTTGTCTATATATCACCCATTTATAAATAATTTCAATCGTACTGTAGATTATGGGCAAAAATGCATTATTCTCACCCATTAATTACAACGTAAAAGGCAGAGGTTGAACAACATTGTATTATTTTATTTCTCAACTGATTCTGACTGGAAATTAGGTCTACTATCCAGAAAAAAATGTTTACCCTGACCAGCTCACTGCTAGTACCCCAAGTTCACTAAAATCCAAGATGGCCGCCACTGCAGGTACCGAATGCTAAAAATGTGCATATCTTGCAAAACCTTTGGGCTAGACATGCAAACAAAGTGTCTCATCCTATGTTTTTCAGGTCCATGAGTCGTGGTATTATTTGTCTATATATCACTCATATCACCTGTACTCTAGAATAGATTATGGGCAAACGACGCATTATTCTCACCTATTAATTCAAATTCAGAGGTTGAACAACATTTCATTTTTCAACTGAAATATCTACTCTGATCTGCTCCCTGCTAGTACCCTAGATTTGCATTAATCCAAGGCAAGTGCACATGATACTGTAAAATTTGTTGAAACAGGGCTGCCGTGAGAAGGCTCAGCACTGCTAGCCCCATGATTTTGCTGTTTTTTTTTGTGTTATACTTTTTGTTTGTTGTGATACATCTTGTCTGGTAGGTGAGGGTGAGGGTCTATATGGTTTTGTGACAGATAAGATAATGTAGAACTTAATCCAACATCCTAAGAGCATAGTGATCCAGAGACTCTGTTATCTGTTCACGGTATCATTGGACACAGTTTAATCATGTAGAAGTTCTTCACTATTCACTCCAGCATTGACATGGGTAATTCCCTTGCACTGACCACAAGTCAGGGTGCACAGCAGTCCATTCTTAGGTCAGGAACAGCTGACAACTACTAACTGGCCAAGGCAGTTGCATTTGACTAGCTTCAGCAAAGACGCTGGAACAGCATCCCTCTGCATCCACACTGGCTTTAACTAGTCCACATGCTGGCCCTTGTAATGCAGCCAACCCCACTCGGTTTCATCAAGAATATTCCCATGCCAGTTCTGTATCTGATGGTACACTTGGTAACTATTGTACATGGCTGCATTACAAGTAGGTGGGAGAGATTCAGGAGGCAGGTAGACCAACCTGGACTTGGCTGATCTTTCAAAGTCAAGGCTATTTCCAGGCTTACAGTTGTATATGACTTCTAGAGAGGTCTGGCCATGCTTGTTGTCCTCATCATGGCTTTGATTTGGCCTCATGATTAAGTCGGCAGCATCATTGAGCTCGTTGCATATGCTAGATGATCCTGCAGTATCCCAATGTTGAGGATCTTGATGGATGTCTGTAGGAAGATGGTATGATGTCTGCGACTGAAATGGTGCAGCAGGACTAGCAGGTCTGTGTCATCCCCAACTACTGCCACTGATCTCTGATCTCCTCTCAGCCACTGTACATGCTGTTGACACAATGCTGTAGTCAGCACCACCAGCAGTATGGTAGAGAAAGCTAGAGTTGAACTCCAGCTTTCTCCAGCTCACTGCCAATGAAGTACAGCAACCTCTGCTTATTCCTGAGATTTGCGATGAAGGCCTTTTTTTCATGGTCAGCTGCATTTCTGGCTTATAGTCAGCACAGGGAGTGATACAAAATCAAGGCCATATGGCATAGGGAAGGTCATGGCAATGAGCAAATGCAACCAGCTCAATGATGCTGGCGACTTAATCATGAGGCCAAATCAAAGCCATGATGATGTCAACAAGCATGGCCAGACCTCTCTAGAAGTCCTATACAACTTGAAAGAGCAGCCAGGTTCAGTAACAAGGTGGCTGCTGTGCACCCAGATTTGTGGTCAGTGCAATGGAATTACCTGTGTCAATGGTGGAGTGAACAGTGAAGAGCTTCTACATAATTAGACTATGACCAATGATACAGTGAACAGATAACAGGGTCTCTGGATGGCTATGCTCCTGGGATGTTGGATTAACTTCTAGATTATTTTATATGCGTCAAAAAAAAAAAAAAATCGCACCTACCACACAAGATGCATAACAAAAAAATATAAAACAACAAAGACAAAGAACTGTTTCCACAAATGTTATACAGGTACAGTAGTACCATGTAGACTTCCCTGGGATTCATGCAAATTTAGGGTATTAGCAGTGAGGGTAGATATTTTATCCTGGCTAGTAGACATAATGTTCTGTCAGAATCAGTTAAAAAATAAAATAATACAATGTTGTTCAACCTCTCTTTTAGTTAATGGGTGAGAATAATGCATTTTTATTTATTTTTTTACAATAATCTACAGTACGGGAGATCTGGGTGATGTATAGAAAAATTATACCATGACACATGTACTCCTTGACCTGAAAAACATATTAGACACTTTGTTTTCATTTCTAGCCCAAATAGTTTGGAAGATATGCACATTTATGGCATTTGGCACCTACAGTGGCGGCCATCTTGGATTTGAGTGAATTTGGGATACTAGCAGTGAGCTGTTTGGGGTAAACATTTTTTTCTGGATAGAAGACCTAATTTCCAGTCAGAATTAGTTGAGAAACAAAATAATGCAATCTTGTTCAACCTCTACCTTTTAAATAATGGGTGAGAATAATGCGTTTTTGCCCATAATCTACAGTACGATTGCAATTATGTGTAAATGGGTGATATCTAGACAAATAATACCATGACAAATGGACTCCCTGACCTGAAAAACATATGATTAGACACTTTGTTTGCATTTCTAGCCCTAATAGTTTGGAAGATATGCACATATTTGGCATTTGGTACCCCCAGTGGCCTCAGTGGCGGCCATCTTGGATTTGAGTGAATTTGGGGTACTAGCAGTGAGCTGATCACGCAAAACAATTTTTTTCTGGATAGTAGACCTAATTTCCAGTCAGAATCAGTTGAGAAACAAAATAATGCAATTTTGTCTTTTGTTTACTGGACTAAAATAAGATGCCAAAAATGAAAAAGGATTTTTAAAAAATTGTAAAAAAAATTGTAAAAAAAAAAAAAAAAAAAAAAAAAAAAAAAAAATCAGGAATATAATTTTCATCGCAAAATATGTTTCTGAGAACACATCGCAACCCTACAATTACTATGTAATGAGGACAAAAATCTAACTAGTTGCATATTTCTACTAGGCCCCTTAGAGTTAATGAATTTTAAGCGATTTTTGCCACAATTCCATTTTTGGCTTCCTATTATGCAAAAAGTATGTCCTTCAGAGGCTTTCTGGCAACAGATTTGAAAAGAGTGGGTATCATTCAGTAAGAATCTGTAAACAACTGTGTAGATAGCTGCAATAAAAAGTTATGGGTCTCTGAAGTTGGGGAAAGAGCCAATTTCGACATGTGGTGTTTTGACACCAATATTTTAAAGGCCTGTAGTTCCAAAACTACAATGAATTGGGAGCTAATATTTTGGATGTGTGGTACAAACATATGGTTCTTGATTACAGAATTTTTTGAGCAAAATCTGAGATGGTGATGTGGGGACCCTTAGGTGAGTTGGCGTGGAATGACTCCTATGGTCTTTTAAACTATTTTAACTTCTAATCCCATTCTGAACTGGTGTATTAATAATCATTTCGCTTTTTCTCATCATACTAATGTCTTCTAAAATCCTTTCAGTTTTCTGTGGGTGTATCCTGAAGGGTTGGTGCGATTTCTCTGGTGCAATAGGTTGCTACTTGGGTAAAACTGGTGGTTGCTATCGTAAAACTGAGGTAAATTGCAACCGCAATGTACAAGCGCTGCCATTGGACCGTTATCAATGGAAGTCCATGTACAAGCGCCGCCATTGGAACGTATATATGCATTTCCTGTCTGTCCTTCCAACCATTAATCACCCCATGCCTGTGTGGCAGGGTGGTGTAATTTGGTCCGACTACGCCACCTAGGGAATTTCGCCCCAGGAAATAATCACTGTGATACACTGAATACCCAGAACACATGAGTGAATCCTCAACACAAGTTCGTTTACTTTAAGTAGGCAGGCAGAGACGTAAGTATGGAAATACAGATCTATTTTATTTAATTTAATATTCAGTTAACTGGTGGTTTAATAATACATATTTACAATAAGCTAAAACAACATTATATAAATCTACTTTCAACACTGATAAAATGGGTGAGAATACAGACAGGATAAAACACTATTCAGTGTAGGCTACTTATTGCACTAGTCCCGGTTGAGTCTCACGGGGTGAGGAAGGCGGCGGGCAGGCTGACAAGCCCCAGTGTGGCAACCCAATGACAAAATACACAGCAAATGATAGAAAATAATAGAAAACATGGCAATTCATGAAAACACACAAAATAATAAAACAAAGCAAACAAGGGGTCACACCTACTGACCAGCTATCCCCTAAACCCACATCACTCTCCCCAGGGCAAACCCTGATAGTACTAAAGTGCACTACGTGACAATGTTGATCCAGGCAGTACTCACGCTACACCCTGAACGGGACTACCAGTCTCTGTATGCCGTGACAGCGGTAACATTGCCCGGTTGGCAGCACAGATGGATTTGCAGCCCAGACAAGTTGGCAGCACTGTATCCAGGCAAACAAATGAAACAGAACGGCAGGTGTGGTCTTCCTGTGAACAACAAGGGTCGCATCAGACTCTACTCTACTATGGTTTGCTAAAGCAAGAACAGAGAGAGAGAGGCAAAACCAAACTTACCGCTTTCAAGGAGGCAACACAAACACACGATGCGCTCACTACGGCGGCAGCCGGTACGGTAGAAGCAAAACACTGTAACAACACAGAGCCTCCATGAACTTCAATATCGGAGGACCCAGGGAGACGATGCCAAACCCGCTCCTTAAGGCCTTTGGCATCCTAAAGAGAGCTGCTGCAGAGGTCAACAAGAACCACGGCCTCAACCCCAAAATTGCTGATGCCATTATCCAGGCTGCGGATGACTGCATCCGGAACACACACCGACATCAACGTCAATGAGGTGATCAGTAACAGGGCCATTGAGATAATGGGAGGAAAGCTTGGCAGCAAGGACCCTGTTCACCCAGATGTTCACGTCAACATGAACCAGAGCTCTGAATGGACCTTCCCCGCTGCCATGAAGATTGCTACAGCAGCAGAGGTGAACCGTGTTCTGCTGCCTGGTCTGCAGACTCTCTGCGACTCTCTATCCACAAAAGCAGAGGAATTTAAAGACGTCAAGATTAGATCCACACACACAAAGGATACCATGACCCGCACTCTTGGACAGGTGTTTAACAACTTTGCACAGGAGATGAAATGCCGCATGGAAGAGGTGAAGTCAGAGATGCAGAGTTTGCATGTGTCAGGAAGCGGTGAGGAAACTACCAAACTAGTATTACTTAGTGAACATTTACATACAGTGGCTGAGACAATACAACAAATAACTAATGCCATCTTCATTCTGGGATCAGGAGCCTCTGCCTTCAGACAACTTATCTTGCCCCAGATCGCCACCCAATGTGAGCCAATAGCCATGGTAGTAGACGAGGTGATGGGGAACAGTGATGCAACACGACGTGGCCATTTTAACATACGTTTGGAACCCAGACCTTTGATTATTTGGAACGTGCTGAACTCGGTGCAGTTACTGGGCGATGCATCCATGTCGCTCTCGACTAACTGTGTGGCAGGAATCAAGGCCAACACAGATAGTATTTGACAGATTGAAGTATTTGACCAAATTAATCAAACATCTGTCATTGGCCCTAACAGGAACCCTTGTACAAATCATTGTCAACTGTACCTATACCTCTTCGTACCACAGCACTTCAAAATCAAGGCTACATACCTAACAAAAGAATCTGGTCAGGCTGTTACTTGGCCTCACCTTCTTTGGGCTTAGGGTTGACAACAGAATACAGCACCTTGCAATTGCAAAATGTGGGGCAGAGGTTCATTGTTGGCATCTAAGGTGTGTGTGTGTGTGTGTGTGTGTGTGTGTGTGTGCGCGCGCGCGCGCGTGCGCGCGCTCTCTGGTGGACAAAATAAGATAGTATGGGGTCGATTTAGATCTTCATGAAACCAGCAAAATTGCCCATACCGGAATGTTCACATACATACTGTATGTGCTATTGATATTTTGAAGCAGATCTGTGCATTACTCGCCTCCTAAGACATCCTCTCATATATTAGAACTGAGAAAGAAAAGTTTGAAGCCAGTCGCTTAGTATAAGCGTCTGGCTTGTTATTCTGTAAAATTGCTTGTAGTCTAACTGTTGTGGTGAGCATTTATTAAGGATTAGCTTTTCTTCCAATGTTTAAACTATGGGTTTCCAAAGGGGGGGCAGAGGAACCCTAGAGATAATTGAGGGAGTTCCTAAATTAGAGATATAACCAAATGGACCATTATGGGTCTGTAACTCAGTAGCCTGGTCTAGCCCTCAATGATTTTGGCCTTGGGGGGGGCGGGGGTGTCGTGGGATCCACACGGCGGAAGTGCTGCGCTCTGATTTGATCTCACTAACGTGTCGTCATCCCCGGCCCCTCCCGCGCCCGTCCACTGCTGTTCTACGTCACATTATTTAGAGCGACGCCCACCCCGGAAGGTTCACTCCCACTTGAAGGCCACTTTCCAACGTACGTTAGTCCAGGCTTTCCGTTTTCGCGCAAGGCGAACGAAAATGAAAGCCTGGGTGTCGAGGCTAGTTACTCAGTGGTTCCTACACTCTCACAGTTACATTAATGATTTTACAATATAAATTGTGGGTCTCAGAGATAGAAATGTAGAAATGTCTTTAAATGGGGAGCGGCAGCCTAATCCAGCCTAAAATGGGTCCTCAAACGGAAATGCTTCAGTAACTACTAACTAGAGCCATAAACATCTTTTACTGAGGGCATGTTTGCAGATGGAGGTCTGCAAAAAATAATTACTGTCAATTTGGGGGCCCTTGATAGGAAAAAGATTGGGAACCACTGGTTTAAACTGGTGATTATCAAAACCTTGTAAGGACCTCCAGGTGAATGCATTTGCTCAACTGATACTTTTAATCATTCAATAAAATGCTTCAAAACCTTTCCACAATTGACACTTTTTATAAGATTGTTTTTTAATAGATCTATGACTGTACAAGTTCAAAAAGGCTCACATCATGAACTATTAATGTCTTTAAATGGGGGGCAGCAGCCTAATCCAGCCTAAAATGGGTCCTCAAAAGGAAATGCTCCAGTAACTACTAACTAGAGCCATAAACATCAACATTAATAATGCATTATTTTCTCCCTTTATGTGTGTAGCTGACAACTGAATCTGCTTACAGTATATAGTGAACAAAGACGTGACAGATAATGACAGTGGATTTTAGGCTATGTTGTGGGGAAGGTGTGGGGAAATGTAATGTAATGTAATAGCCCAATCTGAATGACCCAATCTTCAAAGTCAAACTTATGAAGATCATAATAGCATAGTCATTTGCCACGCCCACTCGTCTTAAATTCTATTAGGATTATATGTTTTTGTCCGTTTCGTTTGTGTCTGTAGTGAGCTCTTTTTCTTGTGGTTTTTATTGGCAGGCTTTTTTGATCTTCTGCCTTAGCCTATATGTTTCTTTTGAATTTATTTTGTCTGTGGTATTTTTATAGTTCTCTGATGTAGATAGGTGTATTTATGGTGCTGCAATATCGGTTCATGGGACTACATGTGTTTTTCTGTTGAGATATTGTGATCTTAATTGTATATTGTATTCTGTGAAATGAACTTGTGATGAGTTTTTGATGAGTTTTTGTTGTGAAGTGACCAAACAGGAAGTGACGATTAACAACTGTATTTAGGGCTGAGTAATAAACCTGCTCATATGTTGTGAGTCGAGATGATGAGCTCCAGCCGCAGCTGCCTCCCGTGTGTATGTTATTTATTAGATTTTGTTCCTCTGTATATGTATTTATATGTTCACCTCTAGTTTTCTGGTTACACGCATTGGTGCTGTAAACGCTCAACAGGTTATGGGCCCAGTAAGGCCAGATTTATTTACGAGGTGTAAAGTTTGAAAGTTTCTTTGTTGGCTAGTCTCGAGTGTAAAAAAAGGAAAAGAAATTCTCAGTTACCTGTGTAACCACACACTCGCCATATGCTCATAAGATTAGAGCCACGTTTTAAAAGCATTGGCATATTCTTACATCAGACCCTGAATTTAAATCTTTATTCAAAGACCCCCCCTTATTCTCTTCCAGACGAGGACAAAACTTGAGATGCTGTTGTGCATGCTGACTTTCATTCTCCTAGGGTCATGCAAATAAAGACCCTCCCGAGCCCCTTACCTAAAGGTAATTATCCCTGTGGGCATTGTGCTCAGTGCAGTAATACTTTTAAAATGACTTGTTTTACCCATCCTCATACAGGCAAGAGGTTCCAAATTAAGAGTATAATCACTTGTATCTCTACACATGTTGTTTATATGATCCGGTGTCCATGTGGACTGTCCTATGTGGGAAAAACAACTAGACGAATCAGCGAACAAAAGAGCTCCATTTGGAGAAATGACCGTGATTATCCAGTTGCTGTTTGCTTCGATGATTTAAAACATGACATTTCTTCTTTTCGTTTTTTGGGTATAGAACAAGTTCGACTGCCCAACAGAGGTGGTAACCATGACCTCTTGCTGAAACAACGTGAAGCATATGGATCCATACTCTTCAAACCCTGCAACCAAAAGGGCTCAACGACAAACTATTACTAAATGTCATGTTATAGCTTTACTTCTCAGAGCGTAATATTGGTTCTCACAACAAAGCCCTTGCCTAAAAAAAGAAATGGGCCAACCTAAAAAAAATAAAAAATAAACCCTATAGATTTTCTGTCTTTTGGAACTTCTTGCCTGATGGGTGTACTTGTGTTGTGTATATATGTACCAATCCTTTCTCTAAGTCTATAGATCAGAGCTAGGACCTAGTTACTTTTGTCTCTTAACTGTGTTTTTGACTTCTAACTATGTTTGCTACAACCAAAACTTTACATCATTTTTCAACTTGTTTTCTTTTTTTAAATGGTGTAGAAGATGTCTAGGGGGCTACTGTGTGTTTAAATGATGTCATCAAATTGACAATTTCCACAAGCTGGACCTCTGTCTAATTATCTTGGACTCAACTGTGATTGAGTTGTTATGCCTGATGAAGGTCCGGAGGGATCGAAACGTCGCTTCTTAAACAAATAAACGTTTTCTTGTACCGGGCAGTAAACAGTGTGCGGGTGACACAGACTTGAGCTATGTCTAAAAGTGCTTTTGGTGGGATCAACCAATTTCATTAGAATGAGGTTAACAGATTCATTCAACCGACACATGAATCTGTACATCAAGTTCCTTAAAAGGGCTTTGAAGGTGGGTATCCCTATATTCACAAACATTTGGCTGGTGCTGTGCCATCCAGGCACACGCAGGACCAGCCGCGGGGCATCATTGCATGCTACATTTAGTCGCTTCATAGATTTAACCTTATATCTGACTCACAACTGGGCAGTATGCAGTAGGATCTACAAAGTGAAGCTTTAACTTCAGGGGAACACATGAGGAATTTCCTCTTAAGCATTTTTGCTTGTGCATAGAGTTTACTACATTGCCTGTGAATGTCTCGTGAATGTCATCTGACAAGTCAGACATGTAGTGACCAAGATACTTAGTCTCATTACACACACTAAGAGCCTTGCCACGTAGGAAAGACTGCCCTCCTATCGTCTTTCGAGCGTACAACCATGATGTTACTTTTCTCTGCATTATACTTGATAGCTCCATACTGAGAGCAAATAGAGAGTACGGTAGTTCTTGTAATCCAGCGCTACATGGAGAGAGAGCCACCAGATCATCCGCGTACATGAAGTGATTGGTAACGGTGTCTCCTACTATAAAGCCAGTTTTACACTTATTTAGGCAGCTGGACAAATCATCCATGAAGACATTGAACAAATAGGGTGAGAGGATCCCTCCCTGTTTCACACCATTACTAACTTTAAAGCCTGCAGAAACAGAGCTGCCCCATCTCATGTACGAGCTGGTTTGTGTACCAAAAAGCTAGGATGCAGACTATGTATTTAGGTACCCCCCTTTGGGTCAACTTATGGAAAAGTTTGCTATGATTAATTCGATCAAAAGCCTTAGAGGAAACAATGAAGCATAAAAAACATTGTTGTATTTAGGCTTTGATATTTAAATAGCAGTTCTTTCAGAGCAAATATACACATACCTGTATCAGTTCCATGTTTTCGCTTAAACCCAAACTGGTTGTAGTAAGTGGAGATGTACATTTCTATTCTATTAAAAATGATCATCTCCAATACTTTGGACAGCACACTGGCAAGGGCAATCAGTCTGTAGTTGTCTTCACTATTGATTTTGCCGATCTTGTCCTTCATAACAGGCACAAGCTGCACAGCTATCATAGATTCAGGCAGAATGCCATGTTTGAAAAAAGACACAAGGAAAGAAGAGGGATTACCCTACGGCTGGCATGTTTTAAATGTTCAGCTGGGATACAACCCCACAAGCCTTATAGTGCAGCGGTTAAGCAAACCAATTGTGCACTTTATGACTAAAGCATGAAACTTTCCACAGTGTTTCTAAACACCATGAAGTTTGTTTTAAGATGTGGAAGCACTTCTGAGCATGAATGTTTCTATATGCCAGAGGCTGTACAAATATCGGGTTGTCAAAACATGTATTTTTCACTTTTCTGAAGACACATTGAGAATATATCAACAAGAAGAGTTCTGGAACCCATTAATTGTCATCAAATTTCTTCAATGGGTTATATCACCAGTATAAGAAGTGTCATTTGTGTTTCAGGGTCCATTAGGTCACACAAACTTACCTCACATGACCAAAGACAAAAAACGGATTTTCACCAATTTGTGCTAAATTGGATTGAGCATTTCACATCTCTTCTAGACATTTCCTAGTTAGAGTAAAGTGTCTCCTAGTTGCAATAAAGAGGTCTACAATGCAATGACACTGTTAGTGAGGCCTAACAGTCTCCTGAGTAGGGATGACACGGTATGAGATTTTGGAAAACTATACCTCAGTGTGTCATGTTATTTAAAAATGAATAAATACATACTATGACATAGTATGTATTTATTCATTTTTAAATACCAAATTTTAAATACCATAGGTATGTGCTATAACCTACAACAGAACTGCACTGTGCATGTTCAGAACTGCATGCCCGGAACTGTTAACACTATCAGACTGACATCTGGAGACCTTGGGTCACCAAGAGTCATTGACTTCAGAATTGCTTTCTGACATGTTCCAGTCTCCATTATAATATATTATGAAATGGAGGTTTTGTTCTAAGCCTCTAAGGAATCACAACAGCAATACAATATAGAAAAAACATAATTGACAGGTGCTCTTCATACAGCTCCAAAAGGGTCTGTATGAAGAGGTAAGGAGGTAAGATAAGGAATTGGTGGAGATTCCCTATCGTGATCAGAAGATCTACGAGACACCCTGGGGAACCCTATATCACCCAGCATCGGGGCATTACTGCACATACCAAAGAAGATAGCAGTACAGAGGATGAGATTAGCTGGACACTGACACCGATACCAAGAACAAACAACCAAAGGTACTGTGGGAACCAACACACGGGCATGGATGGAGAGGACGTCCCACACCTACGTATGTGGATGTACTAAAGAAAGATGAACCAACACACAGGCATGGATGGAGAGGACATCCCACACCTACCTATAGGACGTACTAAAGGAAGATGAACCAACACACACAGGCATGGATGGAGAGGACGTCCCACACCTACCCATGTGGACGTACTAAAGAAAGATGAACCAACACAGGCATGGATGAAGAGGACATCCCACACCTACCTATGAGGACGTACTAAAGGAAGATGAACCAACACACACAGGCATGGATGGAGAGGACGCCCCACACCTACCTATGTGGACGTTGTCACAGTGCGAGGGCAGGCATTTTAGGACCCAAGTGCAGGACAGTTAACAGGCATAGGCAGGACTTAAATCCAAAGGTTTATTCCAAAAACCAACATGAAAACAAGAGGTGCACGAGGAGCTGAACACTCTGGACATATGTGACGAACTAGCAACCAACTGAAATTACAGGGGAGTACAAATAGACACAGACTAACTAGGCACAGGTGGACAAAAGACTAAATCAACACAGGGATTGGCTGGGGAACTAAGAGGACACAGGTGGAAACACAGGCAATCACAAGACTAGTAAACAAGACAGGTACAGAACTACAGGGGTATACAGGAAGGCACAAAATACTACTACAAAATAAAGGTACACAAAGCATGAACAACAAAAGAACCAAGGAATAATATACTCAAAAACACAAGGAAACATTAGGTAAAACACTAAAATACAAAAGGCCAAAACAGGGTACGCAATATAACCCAGGCCTGTCACGTACCGTGACAGACGTACTAAAGGAAGAAGAATCTACACACAGGCAAGGATGGAGAGGACGTAGGTGTGGGACGTCCTCTCCATCCTTGCCTGTGTGTATTGGTTCATCTTCCTTTAGTATGTCCACATACTGTATATGTGGAAAGATGTATGGAAAACCAAGATGACTAGAGACGCTGATGGAGAGCTTGTCTGAGGACTGAATGAAGAGATAAAGGTGTGGGACGTTCTCTCCATCCATGCCCGTGTGTTGGTTCCCACAGTACACACTCTTTGGCTGGTTGTTCTTGGTATCGGTGTCAGTGTCCAGCTAGTCTCATCTGTACTCTGTACTGTGATCTTTGGTACATGCAGTAATTCCCTGATGCTGGTTGATACAGATGCCGATTGGTGATGTGCTCATCCTGGTTGATGTTCAGCACCACACGCAGCATTCTGGCACCCATCCTTGGAATTCTATAGGGCTTGTGTTAGTGTCCAGCATTTACAGCCATAGAAGATGAAACTGATGTTGATGTGCTGGGGTAGGTTGGATTTCCACACACTGGTCATACCATTAGCCATTGATCTCACCCAGAATTGCAACCTCTATTGTTATTAGGGGCAGATGTCCTTGAGGAAGTTATAAGTCATAACCTCAGTCTCAGCAGGCAGATGTCATCAGTGTAGTCCAGGTCTGTGAGGGTGTCCTGTGTAGACCTTCTGGGCACGATAGTGAAGCAGAGTTTCTCGGCTTTGACCATCACTACCAATTACTTATATCTCTTCATACAGTTCTGTTTGGAGCTGCATAAGAGCTACATAAACACCAATGAATGTTCTGTCTTTATTTTATTGCTGATGCTCACTCCTCCTAGATGTTTTTAATGTCATAACAATGTATATCATAAACACAACTCATCATTTCTGTAGACTATTGTTTTAAGTTATCATTAGAATAAAACTTCCACTTGACAAACGCAACATATTATAATAGAGACAGGAACAAAACATGCCAAAATGCAATTCTGAGGTCAATGACTCCTCAAGCTCACCAGAGGTCAATCTGAAAGTGGTGACAGTTCTGGGCATGCAGATCTGAACATGCACTGTTCACTTCTGCTGTAAGTATAGCGAATACAGTATTTTAGTTTAAATACCATGAAACACCTAGGTATAGGTTTACAATAGCATAACAATGCTGTAAAATCTCATACCGTGTCATCCCTACTCAGGAGACTGTTAGGCCTCACTATAGTACAGCAGACAAACTCATTTTTTTCATACGATACTTCACTTTGGTATAGAAGCGTGAAAATTGGCACAGATACTCTCCAAGGTCTACTCTTTAGGAAAAAGGCGCGTGCCACTCAAAATTCCAAGATGGCGGCCCCAAAATCCAAGATGTCTGCCCAGAAATGTGTTTTTTCCTTCATAACTTGAAATGCATTGATTTTACACCCCATAAATGTATTGAACGTTAATACAAAGTTGGCCATTACGGACGGTTTGGCACCAAGAACGTGTCTGTATCACGTACGGCTCTTGAGATACAGCATATAGGTACTTTCACAGATTGAGGAGAGCAAGACATTTGTAACATTGATTCTTAAGTCAATCAAATGGTGATACAGGCATGAGAATTGGTACACACACTCTTCAAACCCCACTATTTCTAAAAGTACTGCGTGCCCTGCAAAATTCCAAGATGGCAGCCCCCAAAATCCAAGATGTCCGTCCAAAAATGTGGTTTTTCCTTCATAACTCGAAATACAAAGATTTTAGCGTTAATATAAAGTTAGGCATTACGGACATTTTGATACCAAGTACATGTCTCTATGTGCTACGGTTCTTGAGTTACAACATATACGTAGTGATGAGGCACCATAAGTGTAACATTTTGGCATGTTTCACTCTTTAACTCAAAGATCCCTTTATCACCATTTCTTCTATTTTCAGGAAATGGACCTACATGTATCTGCTATCATAAACCACTTCAAGTTTTTCAATTGATGAAACGGGTCGGGAGTTATTAAGCCAATTGTGAAGGGCTGTTTCAGTGCTAAAATTGCTGCGTACATTTTGCGAATATAAGCCACCCAGAAATGTCTGTCTGTGCATCTGTCCTTCACAATAAGTGTATATGTGAAGCGGATGCAAGTGTAGCATGTGTCATAGTATAATGGTATAATGTGCTAAAAGGCGTAATAGTGTAATATATGCAATAGTGTAATAGTGTAATAGAGCTAATAGTGTAACATATGCAGTATATAGCGGTATACTGTAATAGGGTAATATGTGTAATAGTGTCGTAGTGTAACGTGTAATACTGTAATAGGGTAATATGTGTAATAGTGTAATAGGGTAATATGTGTAATAGTGTCATAGTGTAACATGTGTAAT
Source organism: Benthosema pterotum (assembly GCA_039105355.1). Classification (NCBI taxonomy): domain Eukaryota; kingdom Metazoa; phylum Chordata; class Actinopteri; order Myctophiformes; family Myctophidae; genus Benthosema; species Benthosema pterotum. Next base: position 10,985,651 of record CM076967.1, on the reverse strand, counting down.
AGTGTAATAGGTTGATATGTGTAATAGTGGCATAGTGTAACATGTGTAATAGGGTAATAAGTGTAATAGTGTAATAGGGTAATGCTGTCTTTATGCCTGCAAAAAGTGAAAGATCCATGTTTTTGACCACCTTACATTTGTACAGCCTCTAACACATGAAAGCACTTCAACTGAGAAGTGTTTCCACATCTGAAAATAAACTTCATTGTGTATAGAAACACTGTAGAAAGTCTCATGCTTTAGTCATAAAATGCACAATACCTTCCATTTAATGAGCTTAACCGCTGCACTATTATTGTTTTCAAGTTTTAAAATCTTTTTAATAATATATTGAATTAATATATACTCTAAGGCAGGGGTGGCCAACCTGTGGCTCGCGAGCCACATGCGGCTCTTCAGCTGGTTACATGCGGCTCTTAAGGGGCTTCCACATGAAACCGTCAAAAACACTCGGCCTTGCAGAGTCATGCATTCCATATACCAGTGGTTTTCAACCTTTTTTATAACAGGGCCCACCATTTATTCAGAATTTGATTTGAGCCACGGCCCACCATTTAATGACATTTTAGCTCCACAGACTCCAAAGCTAAAGATTCCGTTTACTTTTGTTAACAATTCCAGGCTGGATTTCAGAGAAAACAAAACAGTCAAACATACAGATCAAAATGACCATTAATCTTTTACAACTGTACATTCTCTAGTTGTGTAGACTTGGGCTAATTCACATGATGCATATTTTAACTCTTGAGAGTGTAAACATGAAACCAAATGGACCCGAAGGGTTCATTTGGTTTCATGTTTACGCTCTCAAAGAGTTACATCTGGCTAACCAACTTTCCATCATTTAGCCTGGGGACCACCTGGAATCTGGTCTCTGACCACCTGTTGAAAACCCCTGCCCTATACAGATGGTGCCCAACCACTCAACCAAGGACTGATTCCTAGTCCACCGTAGAGGTGTAGGTGTATGTTTTTTGACTTGTCATATACTTTTTTGGATTGTAAACCCTGTTTCTAAATACAGGTCTATATGTTTAATAGTGTGTCTTTGCATTGCGCAACTGCACACAAATGCACATGTCTTATGGCAGGAGAGGGTGGCGACCGTGGCGGCCGTCGCGGCGGTTTTCTAACCGTTGTGACCGTTTGGTGTGGCTCTTTGCAGTAACACAGTGAAAAACGTGGCTCTTAGTCTGTGACCGGTTGGCCACCCCTGCTCTAAGGGCTGGACCTAGGGCTGGAAAACGCCCCAGGTGCAACCTTAGTAAAGTGATCCGACGTTTGAATGTCGTTGCGCATTTAGTAACATAATTATGGTAGTGGCTGTGCAGCGCTTGCCGGTCGTCGTGGTGGCAGCATGTGCATGTGAGTGGGATCATGCCTGCGTGCGTGTATGCGAGCGAGAGAAAGAGGAAAGACCAAACTGGCTGTTGTATGAACTATGAATACAAGCCTGCTGTTGACTACTGTACAAATCTAATGCTATAATAATGTTATAAGGGTAATAATAATGATACTGAAAATAAACTTGATATTTGATGTACTCTACTCTCTCTGTATATATATATATATATATATATATATATATATATATATATATATATATATATATATATATATATATATATATATATATATCACACACTGTCAGGTGTGCATGAACCAGTGCTATCAAAATCAACTAAGGAGTTCTAATTCTACTTTCCCTGACATTGTGCAGGGATTAAAGTGAAAAAAAAAAAAAAAAAAATCTTGACTGAAAATGATCTATTTCTATTTTTTTAATCTATTTTTTCCACTGGCCTGGAATAATCATCTGAAGTTATCATACTAGTTTCTTTTAATGAATGTATTTTATTATATTTTTCATAGCAATAAATAAGCGGACTGAACTACTGGACATTAATACAAAGGCTGGTTGCTATTCATTGTTTTGGCTTGCAGTTATTGCACAGTGCACACAACCAAAATTAAATGATAATATTAGACTTGTCATTCTTGGAAAAAATAAAGTTTTGTCTTGCACACACACACGTTCTGTACAGCCACCACACTCAATACAACAGATATTGACGTGCGCGCACACACACACACACACACACACACACACACACACACACACACACACACACACACACACACACACACACACACACACACACACACACACACACACACACACCCCCCAACAGAACTGAACTTCCTCATTGACTGCAAGGACTATCTAAGGACAGGACGCCAAGACATGGCTTCCTGTCCTCATGGGAGGAAACAGACATGCGCAGTGCATTCCAAGAAACCTATAGAAGGAACGGACAGATTTCACGTCACTACCAGTCACGTGACTGCCAGGGATGCGCCATGACACCCCCAAGTGACAAAACTCTTATGGGAAGCTAGACGAATACATGGCAGTGGATGGCAGCGCGCACGAGATCTTGTAAACAAACATTATTTATGAACGATTCCGACCGTCGTCATATAATCGGCCCAGGAATATAAAAGAATACCCATAGCAGGTTGTTGTCCTGGTGGGTGTTTTTCGACAGGGGCCCAGTTTAATTTTATTGAGCTATTTAAAAAGAACAGAGTGCGATTCTGCTGGGGCTGCCTAGGCTGTCATCGCGAGACTGAACTGTGGGACTGGACGGGTGCCAGTTTGTGTGGATATAAGCAAACATGCAAGACAAAGTCAGCCAGTTGACGCCTACCTCAATTCAAATGATTCTACTGCTGTTCATACGTTATGTGAAGAGTGGTTTTGAATGCAATAATCAAAAAGATCAAACGTTTCACATCTCATCTCACATGTTGAGATATGTGTCCGATCAGAGTGCGAGCTGGTAAATCTGCAATATGTAGCCTATATGATGAAAGTAGCCTAGTTATACTCATCATACACTCGATCATTACATTTAATGCACCATGACAAGACTAGAGACTAGACAAACATCCAAGGAATTATTTCATTTCAAAGTTGATGGTTTTCAATGGCAAAAGAAGAAAAACAATTACATACAGTATACACATAGCATATGACGCTGTTACAGTATGTACATGTGGTTTGTGCCACCCTCATGATTTGCTTTGCTAGTTATAATTTTCTACGTCTCTTAATGTCTTGATAAAATTAACAAGTGGTCACTATTGTAATTAAACAAGTAGGCTATAGCCCATTCTTAACTATTGTGTCTAACAGTGTTTCAGACTTGGTATAGTTATACTTGATTAGTTTGTACTGTAATTCGCCAACTGTATTTCTCCATTTCGGAAAATTTAATTCATTCATTCAGTCATTCATTGTAATAGGCATAGGTCTATTTGCATGTGAAATCAGAGGTAATGCGTTTAGATTTACAACTATGTCCATAACAATTCAAGTGAAGTGAGAAATAACATCACTCGACTTCTACTGAAAATGGATGGCAATTTAAGCAACCTGGTTGCTTGTTTCTTGCGCACAATCTGGCATAATCTGGCATGACTGTCTGTGATTAAAGCCGGCAGATCCGTCACAGTAAGTGGCAGATAAAATTGGACTGTCTTTGCACAGCTTTATAAAGTTACACGGTGTACACATCGAAAAGAAACACAGTGGATAATAATCTGTTATGTGTATTCTGTTATTTTCCAGAAGTGTTTGAGTTACAATTGCACCAGTCGTTCAGAAATAATTTTTGAATATGTGCATACACACTAGGCTTCATTGACTTCAATGTATCCCCCGCAGTTTCCTGCGGCGGTTTGTCACCCGTCGACAAACCGGCCGATTTGAATTGCCAGTCAGAGAAAATGACATGTCTGTCCTTTCCTCTTTCCTTGGTGCATTCCAGGAAGTTTGACTCTTGCAACCATGCATGCCATTGGTCTCTTGGATGGTTTGCCAAGCGTCAAACTTCCTTGTCTGTACTGCGCATGTCTGTTTCCTCCCATGAGGACAGGAAGCCATGTCTTGGCGTCCTGTCCTTATTAGATAGTCCTTGATTGACTGACTAGCAGTGCACTACTTCTCACTGAAGTGTATTGCCCTCTTGTGGGCTAAAGGTGTTTAATATAGCACTGTCTGTTCTTGGCAGGCAGGCAAGAAATAGACTATTTCCATTACATAAAACAATGACAAAAATAAAATACAATATGCATGAACAAATAGGGAGTGGCGTGGCTTTGCCTTAGCCTCATTGAGTTGAGCTGGTTTTAAGCCTTCCGCTATTTGTGTGTGCCACCACCCCTTACGCAGGCACACACACCCACGCACATGCACGCACTCACACATGGTCACTCACACATGGTCAACTCACATACAACCGAAGGACTGGATCGAACTGCTGCTATCCTATCCTATCCTATCTTGCACATGTATACCTCACCTCATAGTAAGCTATGTGTTGTTTGTTTAGTTGTTTTAGTTGTAGCTATGTAACCTCGTATATAGCTTTAGATTTTTTAGTTGTAGTTTCTAGCTGTAGTATACTGTAGTCTCTAGTAGTAGTTTCTATAGTAGTTGTATATACGTCCTGTCTGTTTTAGCTTCACATTACCGCCACTTTATCACCTGGTTAGCTAAGCACCTTCACCTCAAGTTAGGTGTACAGTTTGCACTTTACTGGTCTGCTGCACTACTGTTGTCTCGTCCATATATTGTCTCGACCTTGTCTTATTGCACTATTTGTCTATTTGTCTCTGTCTTACTACACTGTCTTGTCTATTGCACTGTGGAAAATGGAAACGCTATTTCATCCCTGTATATGTCCTGACATACACTGGAGTGACAAATAAAAAACCTTGAACCTTGAACCTTCTCATCATACTACAGTCTTCTAAATTCCTTTCAGTTTTCTGTGGGTGCATCCTGGAGGGTTGATGCAATTTCTATGGCGCTATAGGTTGTTACTAGGGTAACACAGGTGGTTGCTATAGTAAAACTGAGGTAAATCGCAACCGCAATGTACAAGCACCACCATTGGACCATTCTCAATAGAAGTCTATGTACAAGTGCCGCCATTGGACCGTATATGCATTTGCTGTCAGTCCTTCCAACGAGTAATTTCCCTGTGCCTGCATATATGGTCATGCCAGGGACTCTTCCCCATATATAGGATTTTTAAAGGCTTCTGCATTAACAGCCGATGCCCTAATACACACATGTACATGTTTGTACATGTAGGCCCTACTTTCAAATGGCTAATTTGCACTTAGTCATACTGCTTGCTGCCACCTTCTAAGCACTGGCGTTTCTGAAAATCTGGGGGGCCCCTTGCAAGGATGAGGTGAGGGGCATTTTACAACAGTGTATCCTAATACATTAAGAGTGCTCGCTGCATTAAGAATTTACACACAAAATTGAATACGCCTATAGTAAAATATGTTTAATTATCCAAATGATAATATGCCGCATGTTTGCAGCCAATAACAGCATTGCCAATTTCCCATAGAACTTTGTGAACAAATAAATGTCTCATATTATTTTATTGCAGCCTGCAGCCAACACACCAATACTGTACAAACACAAATGTCCAACAGACAGACCAGGTATTGTAGAGTGAGGCTTGCAGCCTTTGAGACAATTTAAACAAATAAATGCCACACATTATTGCACTGCTTCAGCCTGCAGCCAATATACTGTAAAACAAATGTCCAACAGACCAGGTAGGCTACTGAATTGAGGCTTGCAGCCTTTCACACATGCCTATGTCCATTACTCCTTAAGGCAGGGGTCCTCAAACTATGGCCCCCGGGCCGGACCCGGCCCGCCTCCATATTTTACCCGGCCCCCTGAACAATTCCAGACGCATCCCCCCACCCACATTAGGCTATTCCCCGCGTCACGCACATGGCAAACCTCTCACGCAAAGCAGAAATCTGTTCAGTCCCCACCCAGGCTTCAGGCAGACAGAGCTGTCTGGTGTTAAAAATAATTATAATTACAGCTGCAAGCAGCGGTTAACGGGCAAATATCGGCCAATCAGAAGAGGGGACGCGGCTAAGTCACAAGGACTCAAAACAGAGGCCATTGATACCACCATTATGGCCCTCATTTATCAACGTGGTGTACACCCAAAAATGGACGTAGAGCATGCGTAGAGCAGAATTCCCGCATTGTTTACGACATTTATCATTCCCACCATGAACTTTAAGTTGATCCTACGTCCGCACAAAACCCACGTCAGGTCGGGAGCTGTCGTAGGATTTGTCCTTGCCTGTTTTTCTGTCCCAAACAAGCAGAGCAGCATTGTCTGAACTGCAGAAAGGCATCTAAAGTTATCTATTCACTACTAATAGCTATAAAACCTAATAAAAGTACAGATGACAAAATACTGTATATAGGTTTGGAAAGGCATATATGCGAGATCAGATGACATGCCTAATCCCGATGAAAAAATGAATTAAATAAAAGCCACTTTTACTTGCAGTGACAAATACATGCATAGCCTGACTATTTACAATGATGCTACGTCAGGTGCTTATATGTTCGCCTGAGTCACTCAGATAAACTGCAAATCTACAGTAGGCTGCTTGCGAGAGCAATTTCGGGAGTCGTGATCGTGGATCGGCGGGAGATTGCACTGCTGTGGAGTTAGGTTTGGTTTGTATTGTACAACGGTCTGCACGAAGGATAGAAAACTTGTAAATCAGCATCATCACACTAATATGTAACACCTGCACTCCTGAAGTCATGTGCATGCCATCGATTCATTTATTATTCACCGATCACACCATAAGGTTGATATGAGTTTATGAACTGTCTTGTCACTGTTGGCAGTTATCTATCTCTGGATGGATTGGGGGTCAAAATCAGCTAATGATTCCCGAGCGCGGCAAGCCGCAGCTCGCCGCTCCTTGGAGCTCACTGCTCCAAGTGATGGGTCAAAAGTGGAGAACCAATTTCGCTGCGGTAACGTAGTGACAAATCATGCGACTTTGACTTTGATCTCTGATTTAGGCTACTTGGTCACTCACAGGCAGCAGTCCGACTCACGGGGACAGAAAGGGGGGGGCTGCGCTCTTCCTAAAAATGCATGGAGTTAATCCTACACTGCAGAATACTAACCTGTAGCTTTTTCCATTCACGGCGATGTAATAAAAACTGCTCCTATAGGCCAGTAGTTTTCAATGTGGTCCGAGGACCACCAGTGGTTCTTGAGAGGGTTCCAGGTGGTCCCCAGGCTAAGTTGGTTAAGCAGATGAAAAGTTTGTAAACTAAAAACAAATTGATATGCTATTATTTTACTTACTTAAAACAACGGCGAAGCAGGGCAATCGGTGGAAAGTTTTTATTTTTTTCTCCCTCATCACCATGGTTGCTGGTCGTATTGCAGTTGTTCATGTCGCAAAGAAACGGAGGAGCGGCCTGTTTCCAAGGGCGTGTCAGGTTGATTTCTGCCGTCACATTTATCATTGTAGGAAGGAAATTAGGAAGGAATCAGCTGTGTGCGATCGTTTGATATATGCCGTGTGGACTTGTGTGCACTCCAAAACCCACGTTGAAATTTGGGGACGAATTTGCACTCCTTTGATAAATGAGGGCCTATGTTTCCATGGAAGAGTAATAAAATAATGAGAGCAGTAACATTTCAGTGTAAAAGTGTGATATTCCTTTGGGTTAGATGTTTAAAGAGGTGCGTTGCTTCCGACCAAAAGGCCGATAATCGCCGCCGATAATAGGCCGCCGATTGGATGATCAAAATGTCCAGGATTTTTGACACATGTGGCAGTGGCAACCCTAGTTGCAGTCATAAAGCAGAAACAATGTCCCATTACAAGCAGAAAGGGAATACAAATGGGCCTAATAAACACTATCTTCACTCCCAAAGCTCTCCAAAGATTAGACAGTTGTTTCTATACTGCTGATTTATTGAACTCAACATAAATCACCGTCGAACTAGGAAAAACAAACACAAAAATGGACAAATACTCAATATAACACGCCATAATCAAAATAAAGTACATGTAAGATAAAGAAAATACAATGCAAATAAACAGATAAACATACCTTACTGGCTGCTCTACAGGCTAAGGGAATGAGTTCTGTGCCCTGGCCATGGACACAGAAGGTAAGATTCAAACATACACTTCTGCATCACCTGTCAGAAGACAGTTGTGCGACCGTGTCTACTGTTCTACCTGCAACCAGGGTGCCCTATAAAGGGTTCCGCATCAACCTAAACAAGGCACTTCTGGTCCAATTTAGACAGGCAATCATTAAGCATGTGAACTATAATAAATGTATTTACAAAACTAAATTTAACAATACCTACAGCAGTGACACTCCCACCAAATCACATATCGGGATTTCAAACCTTAATTTAATCACTAATTTTAAGTCAATCTCAATTTCGTATTTATAAATAACAGTGACATTTCAGTTTAAGCATCAAATTCTCATACAATATTATAAATACAGTGAGCAAATTAACCTTGACATTTTAGCTTATCATGACACTTTGGTCAATAGTTTACCTAGAAACGTTAATGCTGATTTGACTTTTCACCTTTCTTACATACACATTTAACTCACAGACACCTTAATCATTTAAGAACTTTAACTTCAGAAATAGATCTTGATAAGCATAGCATTTTCAAAAATACAATCCCTCTTTAAGGTTTTTAAAATTGACCTTTGAACAGTTGGACCTTGTCAAACAGAATGATTGCAGCTTAGTCAGGTGGTCTACCGTTTTTCCTCCCACCATGACACCTTGTAAGAGTAAGCCTTTTCCTACGTTTCTTATAGTTCATCCTTTCCTTTGCCCTTGATTTGCCCTTTCCTCTCAAGTTCTTTACTTTCTGTCCTTGAACCTTCCAGGTTGGTTTCCTTGCAGGTATAGGTTTTTTGTTACTTCTACCTAGTGGTAGTTTAGGACTGCTGGGGACCTTCTTCAAGCCTTTAGCCGCCATTTCCTTGGCAGGCCTCTTAGCAGCAGGGCTCTTTGCTGCCACATACTTACATACTTAGACCTTTTAGCTGCAACAGGCCTACCCAATTTACCTGCTTTAGCAACAGGCTTCTTCACCTTCACCACCTCTGTCATCTCATTGTTTTGGAAGGATAGAAACATTGAGGTCTTTGACATGAACCTGGGTGTCTTTGACCAGGCTGTTTGGGGGAGGTTGCTTAACAACCTCTGCACATGGCAGCAACACTTCACTCGTCCTCGTTGCAGCCTGGTTTAACTCCTCATTCAGTTCAGGTGAAATGGAAGCAGACACATCTTTGCTCATCTGCTGAGCCTCTAGTTGCTCCTCCATTTCCTCCTCCTTGCAGGGATTGGCTGGACTCCTCCCACCATGACTGGAGATTGTGCAGGGCAGAGTCTCTTCCAGACATGCATCTGTGACTGTGATTACCCCCTGCTCTTGAATCATTAGTTCATGGATATATGCATCATGGACAATTTCCTTTGTAACCGTTGCAGACCTTTCTAACCTGCGACGCATGTCACATGTTGGGATAGCAATTTTCAGATATGCATCATAAGTCTTATTCAGTTCTTCTAGATCTTCAAAATCAGCCTTTAAATGATGTAATGGAACATTGCTTAACTTTTTTGTTAACCGTACTTTTGCTTTCCAGTGTGCATAAATACAATCCAATTTATATAACAAACCCTTCTCCTCTTTGGTTTGCAAATTTTCTTTAAATGTCATACTTTGTTCTATACTTTGGACTGGCCCTTTAATTTGTGCAGGTTCCTTTTGTGCAGGTTCTTTAGACATCCTTAATTCACCTTGTGACATCTTTACTTATAACCTACACACCTTTAACCATACACCTTTATACGATTGCCAAGTCCTATTGAATGTGTCAAATTACTTCATTGCAAAATGCAACACACAAGCCATACTGTAACACTTAAACCACAAATTGTCCATTGTAGCAACCTATATCACATGTCAAAAGTCAAATAGTGACTTTTTTCCAGACCCCACACAAAGTCACTATTTGACTTTCCAAAGTCAAATAGTGACTTTCTGAAGAGGGCGTGGCTTTCCTTTTGTCTTGCAAAAAAAAAAAAAAAAAAAAAAAAAAAAAAAGCATCAAAACAGTAGCGGCACTGATTCCAACCGCCAACCTACTGACTACTGGCCAACTTGCTTTACCTCCTGAACCACCGCGCCCCCTGCTGATTTGGGCATAGTTTTACTGATATTAGGGTTAGGCGTAGTAAAACTATGCCTAACCCTAACTCTAACCCTAAACCTAACCTCAGTAAAACTATGCCTAAACTTAACCATAACCTTAGTAAAACTATGCCTAAACGTAACCTCAGTAAAACTATGCCTAACCCTAATCTCAGTAAAACTATGCTGAAATCAGCAGGGGGCGCGGTGGTTCAGGAGGTAAAGCAGGTTGGCCAGTAGTCAGTAGGTTGGCAGGTTGGCTAGTAGTCAGTAGGTTGGCAGGTTGGCTAGTAGTCAGTAGGTTGGCGGTTCGAATCAGTGCTGCTACTGTTTTGATGCATTTTTTATTTTTATTTTTTTGCAAGACAAAAGGAAAGACACGCCCTCTTCAGAAAGTCACTATTTGACTTTGGAAAGTCAAATAGTGACTTTGTGTGGGGTCTGGAAAAAAGTCACTATTTGACTTTTTCTGTGATACTGTGTTGATTGTAGACACATTTGTTGCACATGAGTTACTCATTTGCATAACAATGCAACCATTCCTTTCTTTAAAGAGATCCTTCAACGTTGAGAACATGCCTTAGATTCAATGTCCCAAAGATCTAGTTTCCTCTTAAATGAATAAACCAAGTCCAAACAGGCGACTAACTAATGCAATCACCAGTGTTGTAGTTCTCGAGACATGGTCTCGTCTCGAGGCCGATCTCGAGGCCGTTTTTCGTCATTTTCGTCTTGTCTCGTTCTCACCAATCAATTGTCTTGCTCTTGCCTCGACCTCGCGGCTCTCCACTTCATTTGTCTCGTGGTCTCGTCTTGGTCTCGAATAATTTTGTCTCGATCTCGTCCCGACCTCGGAGTCTATGTCTCGGGTCTCCTTCGCCAACGAGACCTCCCGAGCCTTGTTCAGTCTGTTCATGTCGCTTCAAAACACTCAATTTTGTTTGACTGACCTTCAGATCATGATGAGACTTGTGGTGGGAATCTTTAAACGAGCTTGATGCGGTAGCGATGGTGGGCTGATAGGGCTGTGTTGTCTGGGCACGACGTCATTGGGCAGGCTTGGAAGGGCTGAACAGTCTATCACACAGCTTGGTTGAACTGCGAGGCAAATGGAAACGGTCCGTTTGGTCGGGTTGACCGGCTCCGTTCTCACCGATCCGAGGTAGCTGCAGGTGGGGCGGTAGACAGTAGACCCTTGGTGTGTCTGCCACAGGCTGACTCCACGCAGGTTGACTTCAGCTTGAGTTCCACTGCCGTCGTGTCTTTTAGCCTTCTCTTCGACTCCTTGAGCATAAGTTCGACTTTCACTCCCAAAGCTCTCCAAAGATTAGACAGTTGTTCTATACTGCTGATTTATTGAACTGAACATAAATCACCGTCGAACTAGGGAAAAACAACACAAAAATGGACAAATACTCAATATAACATGCCATAAACAAAATAAAGTACATGTAAGATAAAGAAAATACAATGCAAATAACAGAGGTGGAAAAAGTACAAAAATATATTACTTAAGTAAAAGTACAGATTTTCCACTTGAAAGTTACTTAAGTAAAAGTACAAAGTGTCCATTGACACAATTACTTAAGTAAAAGTACAAAAGTACCTCAAATTAAATGTACTTAAGTATCAAAAGTACAGGGTGTTAAAATGTACTTAAGTACAAAAGTACAAAAGTACAAGTACAAAGTACAAGATGCTTTTTCCTACAAAAAATGAACCCATCCTGTCAAAAGTGGCTTAAATTATTTCGAATGTTGCAATATAGAAATGGTACACCAATGGCATTAAATTACAGAACCCCTACAGAACATGCATTAAAACCCCACACCCAGAAATGAGAGGCGCTCTTATCATTATCATACAAAATGATATTTAGAGCAATTTCTGTCCCCACTCCTTAATTTGTCTTTAATGTTTGCCTTCACAAGTTTACATGTTACACTTAATAGGCTACTCAAAACTGTCATGTCATTTCATGTCTGTGTTAGGACAATGCTAGCCTCGACACCCAGGCTTTCATTTTCGTTCGCCTTGCGCGAAAACGGAAAGCCTGGACTAACGCGCGTTGGAAAGTGGCCTTGAGGGGGGAGTGAATTCCTTCCAGGGTGGGCGTCGCTCTAAATGATGTGACGTAGAACAGCAGTGGACGGGCGGGGGAGGGGCCGGAGATGACGACACGTTAGTGAGATCAAATCAGAGCGCAGCACTTCCGCCGTGTGGATCCCACGACACCCCGCCCCCCAAGGCCAAAATCATTGAGGGCTAGACCCCTATGGCTAGACCAGGCTAGGACAATGCTTGTGTTTACATGATACAGTCCAGTCACATGCATATTAGTAGAGGTCCCTGAATTGGGAAACATAAAACAGACATCATATTAGCCATTCACACCTCACCCACTGTACTCTTAGGACAAGCTGTGATGTTAAATGATAGGACTACTCTTTATAAATAATCAGTAGCACTAAGGACTTGAAATGCACAGGCTACAGTAGGCTATGCACTGGACAAATGTTGATGACATTATTTTAAAACACTTCAGATGAAGAAAGCTGAAACAGTTGAACTTTAACTACCGACCAGTTCGACCTGCGTTTTCACCAGAGACATACAGTAGGCCTATATACAGAGTCACGACAACTCCATTCACTTAATGGGGGCAGTCCAATAAAGGCTCTTCTATATAAACTTCTATTGAGAATAGGGACAAAATAGGGACAACCGGGAGTTACGGAATGCATTGGAGTCTATGGGTTGGCGCGAGTTTTTTGACCCCTGAATATCGCAACTCTTCTACTAGATGGCTCTGTTTTTTTTTTTGTCGCAGCGCAGATGTGAGCCTGGAGAATGAGGCCTCGGCCACACGAGGAAAATATCCGTTCTTTTCCTCCCCCGTTGAAAAAAAAAATCCTGTCCACACGACAAAGATATCCTTGTCCACCACACCAGCAGACAGCGGCTCCAGGCTTGAAGCTGCCACACTGGTGGCCAAGTTTGGTACTGCAGGCGGGTGGAATTCATGCACGAACGCCCCGAGAGCACGCACGCTCGTTTGCTTTGTGCACGCGGACAGGGCAGTTTGTATTTAAGTTGTTTTCTGAATAAACCCGCGGTCCTCACGTCATATACTACCTCTCAAAACACAACGGATGTATTATATGACAGATAATAAGCTCAATGCACACCCACAAGCTTGTTTTTGATGCCTTTTGATGTTTTTTTTCCTTTGCTCGTGCGCGACGGCGCTCGTTCATGGTTCCCATAATCCCTTGCGTCGGGCGCGTTCATGGAGAAATACTTCCGCATTGGGGCACCAAATTTTGGTGCCCCAATCATAGAGTACTGTGGCCCCAATGCGGAAATAGGCGCACTTCCGGCGGTCTTCCGGGTGCTTCAAAGCGCCAATGAGCAACTTGTATTGAAATGAATAACAAGGGGGCGGGGCTATCGCTCCTGTCCGGCCTCTGTATTTTATTACTCTATGTTGTCCACACGTAAACCCAAAACGGACATTTGGGGCTCCAACACGTATGCCAAGCCAGCAGGTGGCGATAAGAAATATTTGGCACAACACAGAAATGGCTGGTGTTAGCTGGTTTCCATGGTTACCCAAATACAAATTTCACGTAACCTGGTAGTAGTAAGGGACTATGTTATTGGAGTTGTTGAATTGAAGTGAATTGAATATTGGAGGAAATGTGAACTGTATACAGTTCACATTAATTAATGCACAGGAGGGGTATACCCTTCCTGTGAATTAAAAAAAAAAACAACAAAGGTCCGCAGCCGCTCCACAATTCCTACCATGATGCGCTATGGGGACTGATAAAAGTCTGGGATTCCGGGAGGTGGGAATGTCGTAACTCTTCTACTGGATGTTACATTAAAGTAGTCATCCAGTAGAAGAGTTACGACATAGAGGGGTCAGAAACTGAGCGCTCGCGCTGTTCAATGCAGCCTGAATAGGGACACCTCGGAAGTTGTTTGGTCACGTCATGAGCTGATATGTATGAGACGTCATCGTTTTCGTTTCACGAGTCTACACGGCTGCGCTGCTCCGGATATTTTCGAATATCTTCACTTATTTCTCCGTTTGCAGAAAACTCCGTTTGAGTGACGTAAAACGCCGTTTGCGTGTAGTAGAACGGCCCAAACGCAGGAATATTTCTGCGTTTGGCAAAATGTCCGGAGTCGTGTGGCCGAGGCCTGAGGCTAGTATCCGTGCAGTCCACGGCAGGACTTATTATTATATTGCCATCACCTGGGTGGATCCGGTCAGTCGTGTAACTTTCCAGAAACGGTCTGTGTATGTGTTCTACAACACAGAAAGCTGTGATGATGAGCTGGTCCAAGGCAGAGCATTCTATCTGGTCCTAAGAGTGCCGAGCGGCTCCGAGCAGAAGACACACACACGTGTGTGTGAGTGAGAGGGAGAGAGAGAGCGAGAGCGAGAGCAAGAGAGAGACGGCACCTCTGCTTCTTTATAAACGGTATAAGGTCGGCATATCGCATATTTTGCACGGAAAAATGTAACGAGTAACGAAAAGTCTCTAATTTAAATGTAGCGGATAAAAAGTATGATTTTTTGCTCAAAAATGTAACGAAGTAAAAGTAAAAATACATGGAAAGAAAAATATAAATAAAAGTACAAATTCTCAAAAACTGTACTTAAGTACAGTAGCGAAGTACTTGTACTTCGTTACTTTACACCACTGGCAAATAAACAGATAAACATACCTTACTGGCTGCTCTACAGGCTAAGGGAATGAGTTCTGTGCCCTGGCCATGGACACAGAAGGTAAGATTCAAACATACACTTCTGCATCACCTACAGCAGTGACAACTAGAGATCTCAACGGGCCTGGAGAAGTCGGCCCGGCTCGGCCCGGCCCTAATTAGGCGGGCCCGACGCCCGGCCCGACCCTACTAATTAGCATAATGGCCCGAAGCCCGACATGGCCCGACTTTGAAAAAAAAAAAAAAAGATAGACACTGGTGCCATCTGGCTTTTTTCGGTCTCCTTTTGACTCGGCAATGGTTTCTATTCTGCTGGCAGACAGCATTCTCACGGCTCAATTTGTTTCCTTACGTTTCTTTTATCATTATTTTGTATAACAAATAAAAGCTTTGAATGCATTTGTTGTTCTTTTTTCCCCATCCATTATTATTGATTGACCATAGGCTATTCCTATTCATAAATATAAACACAGCAAACAAGGCTATACGACACTCAACACTTTATTAACACTAGTACACACACACAGCAGTCAGTGTACTTTAATATTAATAATAAATACCAATAAAATGGTGTAAACATAAACAACACGCTAAAACTGAACAAACCTTATGAAAAAAAATCAGAAGCCGCATTTCTTATGTGCTTTGGGCTTAATGTCCATAAAAAAACAACAGAAACCTTGTTTCTTGTTTGGCTTTTAAAAACAGCAGCGGGCTTAATGTCAATAAAATAATAACAGAAACTCTCTTTTGTTATGCTTTTAAAAACAGCAGCGGACTTTGTCAACAAAAAAATAAAAACGGAACTCTTTATGCTTTTAAAACAGCAGCGGACTTAATGTCAACAAAAAATAAAATCAGGAACCTCTTTCTTGGTATGCTTTTAAAAACAGCACCGGGCTTAATGTCAACAAAAAATAAAAACAGAAACCTCGTTCCTTGTTATGCTTTTAAAAATAGCGCCGGGCTTAATGTCCATATAAGAAATTAAAACAGAAACCGCGTTTCTTGTTTTGTGCTATAGTCTGAGGCTGAGCATTAAAAAAAATAAAACAAGTAAAGTGCAAGGGGCTACAATGAAGAAACAGAAGTGCATCAACAGTTTCTGGGTTGAGGCGCGTTCTCCTCTCTTCGATGATGCGCCCTGCTGCGCTAAATACCCTCTCGCTGCTGCTGCTGCTGCTGGCTGGGACACAAAGGATCTGCCTTGCCAACTGTGCGAGTTTTGGATATGTGACGGTGTTTTTCTTCCACCAGAGCAGCACGTCATTCTCATCTTCGCCCATTAACGGCCTCTGCCCGTCTCGTATGTATCTTTCCACCTCATCATCATCAGTTTCCTGATCTGGCTCAAACACGTTCTCCCACTCATCCAACTCACGCGCTCTCTTAGCTGGTGGTGGTGGCGGCGCAGCAGCAGCAGCACCATTATCTTGATCATCGCCGTCCTCCTCCTCCTCCCCGCTCTGCTCATCAACAACAACGGCAGTTGTTGCAGCGGCGGCTACACGCCTCTTGACATAGTCGTGCGTACTGCGCCTTTGTGCCACGTTCAGCATGCGCAGCTGATTGTATTTTGGCCACAAGAACGTTGCGGCCATGTGCAGATCGGTGTTTATCACCTTCTTTTCCATCCACTGCGCATGGCGCTTACGCACAAATGCCTGCTGTGCCGTGTCGTCCACATTTGGCTGGCAGTGTCGCCTCAGTTTTGCAGACAATGTACAGACGAGTGGAAGAGTGGGGTATTTGTCCCCCTCTAGTTTACGCTGTACATCCCAAAACACCTCGAGGAATTCCAAGAGAAAGGCGAGCGTGTCGGGGGCGATGCTGTCCAATAGATCTCTCTCACGTTCCCCCCGCAGCTTCTCTTCCAGCTCTGCGTAACTGTCCTGAATAGATTTCAGTGACAGATACACCGTGCTGAACCTGGTGTCCACCATCTGCAGCAAGTTCTTGTTGAGTTTCAGTGCCGATTGCTTGACATACCTAACAATGTAAAAAATAATAATAATAATTAAAACCAGACAATTAATGCAGCCCATATAAAGCAAACTAAATGAACCGGGCCGCCACCCGTTATTTGTTTTCAATCTATGCTCTAAAACGGACATAATGAATACTGTCATGTATTGGTTACTGAGGTCACATGATCAGGTAACATAATTATACAGAGACACAGGAGGGGATGTAACAGGTTGTGATGGAGAGACCGGCACGTGTGAGGAGAGTTCATGATTGAAGATTAAATAAAGAAACTAGAAAGACATTCCCGTGTATATGATTCAATTCAGTGTGTTAGGTGAGAACACAACATTGGCGACGAGGTACGGACTTTAGCTCAGTTGATCGAGCGTAGACTGAGTTAAACGAACACCATGGAAAAGTCAGGTATCCAACCGTTCGCATGCTACACGGATCCAGCTACTCTCGGGCCGAGGTGGACGCGATGGCGGACTTCGTTCGAGTTGTATGCAGATGGAAAAGGACTGATTATCGTTGACGGGGGAGATGATGAAAATGCTGCCGCGGCCGCCGCCGCAGCTTTGGTGAAACAGCGGAGAAGGGCTCTTCTTCTCCACCTGGCTGGACCCGACGTCCAGGATATATTTTCAACACTACCAGACACCGGGGGAGCGACCGACTACGCGAAGGCAGTCACAGCGCTGGACAAGTACTTTGTGCCCCAAGTCAACTCAGCGTTTGCCCGCCAGACGTTCCACAAGTTGTGCCAGGAGCCGGGTGAGACTGTACAACAGTTTGCAACACGACTGAGACGGACGGCGAGGGACTGTGCTTTTGCTGATGACACCGACAACCAGATTCGAGACGCTATCCTGAATAAATGTACATCAACATATGTGCGCAGAAAACTACTGGAGGAAGGGCATACGTTGACGCTTGCCCGCACATTGGAGCTATCCTCGCAGTGTGAGAGGATCGAAGAACAGATGGCGGCCATGTCCGTGACTGAAGACAAGAGGGACACCGAGACCGTGCATCGCGTCGCGCAAAAAGGAGGGAAACATCCAGCTTCGAGAGCGAAACCACCGGAAAGAGACCAAGAAGGCGCCACATCGGAGAGGAAGTGCTTCAGGTGTGGACGTGCTGATCACATGGCCAGAGATTCTAAATGCCCCGCGAGAGGACAGACATGTCACAAATGCAACGGGAGGGACCACTTTTCCAAGATGTGTCTGTCATCAGGCAGAAAATACGATTTTCTTATTGTTTTGTTTGCAGTGTGTTTATATTTTGATTTGCTGTGCCCGTTATTTTGAAGTATTATTTCTGTTGCTTGCTGTGTATTTTGCATTATTACTTTACTTTTTCTTTGCATGGTGTGGACTGTTTCTGTTTGTATATTATGATGATTCTTGCTGCCATGACAACCACCTAATCAATGACTAAGCAGCAGCCGCGTTCTCTCCTAGTCAGCTGGTACCGGCTCATTGACTGTCTGCCTATCCAGAGCGGAGTAGAGGCGATGGGCGTATTCTCGCGCACCGGCGCGGCCAACAAAAATGTTTGTTCCACAGAACAATGGCAGAACGGGAGCGAGACGGACGTGCGTGCGGGCGAAGAGAGACGGAGCACAGTAACGCGTTTTGTGTGTAGCAGTGGTGTATGTGTGCGTGTGGCAGTCAAGCAGACAACCTACAGCAGCGGACGCTCGAGCCGACTGGAGAGGCTCGACTGTAGTGGACGGACCCGATCGTGCCTGACGAGGTGGACAGACGGAGGAGGAGAAGAGCCGCCTGTTTGCAGTACTACGACGCCGATGACAGACGGGCCCAGGGTTAAACCCTGGGTGGCGTGTAAGTACCGCTTCATCACGTAGTACTGCCAACTTGAAATCGACGAGCTACACCCAGCATTGCACCGCACTTGAATATCGTGAACGGATGAACTGTGCCTAGTTCTTTGTGTGTTTCAGTGGAAAGAAGAAGACGGATGAACTGACAGACTGCCCATATTACTGCACACCATAGCTGCTATTTTGCACAGTACTGCTCTTTGCACAACTCACGCACTTTAGACTCCATACTGCTAAAGCTAACGTTAATTGCAAATTTGCACAGTAAGCCAGCTAATTTGCACAAGTCAGGATTTTAACGTTGGTTTTATTTTTGTTGGTTAAGTTGAGGGTGTTTTAGGTTTAGTTTCTAGGGACATTTTAGTTAGGCTTTTATTTTTAGTATTAATAAAGAGATTGTTGTTTTTAACTGGCCTTTTAGAGTGCCGCCCTGTACCCTTAGATAATAAAATTTTGGTTGTTCTCCCCTTTAAAAACCCTCGTCCTCCCGTCCTTTCTTGTTATTCACATTTTAAATTGCTCTTAACCTGGTAAAACGAACCTGAGTGTCCTGAAATATATTAAGAGTTGGTTGGTCATTTTTAACAGAGTGGCGTAGTCGGCCTACATTTTACTCCATTGGTTTGCACAGTGGCACCTCGCACTTTAATCAGTGCACTTCAACTGTTTTTACTGTGTTTAACTAGTGGTTCTCCAATTTAAATACAAACTTTTTGTGACGTTAAAAACTACAGCCCCAAAGCTCGGCACACGTCACAACTTGGCGTAGCGCGGCAGGACCAGGTTTTAAGAGCAATTGTGAAAACAAGAAGGACTGAATTATTTTGTTTTTTTTTGTTTTATTGGTTTTTGTTGTATTTTAATCATCATGATGATGATGCCTGTATACCCAGGAGCCCCGTGGCTGCCTAAATTTAAAGGGCCGGATAGTGATGTCAAATATGCAGAATGGAAAGAACAAATGCAAGGTTTACTGGGGTCCCAAGAATTAACTGATGAGAAAAAGGTAGCCATTGTAATGGGAGCATTAACAGGGGAAGCCAAACGACAGGTCGGTGTTCTTGATGCCATAGAGCGAGACAAGGCTAGCAAAATCTTTTCCTACCTAGATTCCTTATATGGCCATAAAACCCCAATCCCAGTACTGCGGTCACAGTTTTTCAGTTGCACTCAAAGGGAAGGAGAAAGTGTCTCTGCATTTATTTTAAAGGGGTGCTACACTTTCAAAAAAACTTTTGGTCATTTTATGGTCTACTCAGCCTCATGTGAACACACCAGACAGTTTATAAGTTACTCCTTTCAGTATTTAGATATTTGATGTTCATTAGTCTGCCGGAACGTCCTTCCCATAGAAACCCATTATAACTTAAAACTCCATTTTAACCATGACAGATTATTCGAAAACAACCAATCTTTTTTCTGGTGACTGATATTGTCCTCCTAATACGTGAGAGGGCCGTGGAATTCCATTTACAGTTTTCATTTATTTTTAAAATATTGTTTTGGAAAATGTAGCCGCCTCCATATTTGGGTAGGCCTACCCAAATGAATAAAACAATATTTTAAAAATAAATAAAAACTGTAAATGGAATTCCACGGCCCTCTCACGTATTAGGAGGACAATATCAGTCACCAGAAAAAAGATTGGTTGTTTTCGAATAATCTGTCATGGTTAAAATGGAGTTTTAAGTTATAATGGGTTTCTATGGGAAGGACGTTCCGGCAGACTAATAAACATCAAATATCTAAATACTGAAAGGAGTAACTTATAAACTGTCTGGTGTGTTTACATGAGGCTGAGTAGACCATAAAATGACCAAAAGTTTTTTTGAAAGTGTAGCACCCCTTTAAGGCTTAGGGAGTTATATTGTGGGCTGCGGCGGCACAACCCAGACACCGCCCCCTCCGATGCCGTTCTCCGGGAGCAGTTCCTGCTGGGCCTCTGTGAGGGACCACTTGCCCAGGCTCTGAGGGTCTATGCCAGACGACACCCGGATGAAGATTTCGCCGCCGTCCGCCAGGAAGCACTACTACTAGACACAGAACATGGAGGTATGAGAGCAACTGAAGTCACGTGTCATGCAGTTAACCCCACACCTGTCTCTAAACCACTGCAGGAAACTGACTGGAAAGCCACTCTGAAAAGAGAAATCATGGAGGACGTCCAATCGCAGATGAAGGGGCTCACTCAGGAGCTCATGAAAGAGATCAGACCACTTCTCCAGCAGTCTCCAACCCAAACACCATCACCACCACCACCACCACAACCCAGACGTGAGCAGCGGCATACACCGACCTATAACAATGAATGGGATGAACAAGGTAGGCCTATCTGTCGTCGGTGCAAATGTTCAGGACACATAGCGAGAGCTTGTAGATCTGCCCCATACAACCAGTCACATTTTTAGAGCTCCCTGTCGCTGAAGTCCGTGGGGCAGGGGTTGATGAAACGACACAAACGAGGGCTACCGAGGCATTTATTGGGCAGTGTCCAACTATTGATTTAATTATGGAAAGTGTCGAACTACAGGTCTATTGGATACCGGGTCGCAAGTCACTTTGATGCAGCAGAGCTTATTTGAGGAACATTTCTCTCAGGCTAAACTGGGGAAAATGCCACTATTCTTTAAGCTGAGAGCAGCTAATGGCCTGGATATTCCCTACACTGGCTATGCCGTGTTGGATGTTGAACTGGAGGGGATCAACATACCAGGGAGGGGCGTCGTCATTGTTAAAGATGAACATTGCACACATCCTTTGATTGTAGGGATGAATGTGGTGAATGCCTGTTGGAATGCCTTGTTTAAACTGCCTGGAAAACCTGCATTCCCACTAAGACAGGGCAAGGATCAAGCCGTATGGAGAGACGCGTTCGCCACCTGTCGCCGTATCCACGCTATCATTGGAGAAGATGGATCTCTGGGTTATGTGCGGCCTGCCAGCCGACAGCGCATACAGGTACCCCCTCGGAGTGAAGTAGTGGTGTGGGGACGTGCTAGGAGAGGTCCATACGGCGCAGACTACACCGCCCTTGTTGAGGCCCTGCCGGACGGCAAGGATTTCGGCTTGGCCCGCTCACTGGCCATGGTAAAAGGTGGCAGACTTCCTGTACGTTTATGTAACCCACATCCTTACCCCTTGTTTGTAGGCCGCTACCAGAAGTTGGGCAAGCTGTACCATGTGGATGACAGTGATGTGCGCGCCGACCACGACTTGGGCCTGTCCTTGGATGGCGATGGGACGGTGGAAGTGGCCTTGGTTGGTGTGGAAGACGACGGCGCCGTGCGACCATTACCGCAGGAAGTGCGTGATCTGTGCAGCCGGCCAGACCTGCCGGCAGAACAGCAAGGAGAGCTAAGCGACCTGCTGCTGAAGTGGGAGAAGGTGTTTGCTGTCCATGATGAGGACTTTGGGCACACAGACATTGTGCAACACCAGATCCACACCGGAGATGCGGCGCCCATCCGAGAGCGACATAGACCCCTACCCCCAGCCATGTACAAAGAGATGAAGGCACTCCTAGCCGACATGCTGGAAAAAGACGTAATCCAAGAGAGCTGCAGTCCATGGGCCGCCCCCATAGTGCTCGTCAAAAAGAAGGATGGGAGCTGGCGTTTCTGCGTCGACTACAGAAAGCTAAACGCTGTGACACACAAGGATGCCTTCCCCTTGCCGAGAATAGAGGAGACCCTCACCAGCTTCACGAAAGCCCAGTGGTTTTCCACGCTTGATCTTGCCAGCGGCTACTGGCAGGTTGGCATGGACCCCCGAGATCAAGAGAAAACCGCTTTCACGGAGTCCCTATTAGTCTACTTAGATGACATAATTCTGTACTCACCTGACTTCTCCTCTCATCTGCAGCATCTAGACGAGGTGTTTGAAAAATTGTGGCGACATGGGCTGAAACTGCGACTAGATAAATGCAAACTGTTACAGAGCGAAGTGAAGTTCCTGGGCCATGTGGTGGACCGTGACGGGGTCAGGCCTGACCCCGACAAAGTTGTGGCCGTGAGAGACTGGCCTGTCCCTTCCACCATCCGAGAGGTTCGAGCGTTCCTGGGACTGGCTGGCTACTATAGGCGTTTCGTGCACACCTTCTCTGCCGTCGCCCGCCCCCTGAACAACCTGTTGACCGGTATTCCAGCCGACCAGAAGTCACAGACCCGGAAGGTAACATGGTCACCAGAATGCCAGGAGTCCTTCGATGCACTGAAGTCCGCCCTCACCGAGGCTCCAGTGCTGGCCTATGCAGACTACTCTCAACCCTTTATAGTATATACAGACGCTAGTAGTCATGGCTTAGGTGCAGTGTTGGCTCAGGTACAGGAGGGCCAGGAGAGGGTGATCGCCTATGCTAGTCGGAGCCTACACCCGACAGAGCAAAACGACGCTAATTACAGTTCATTCAAATTGGAACTTTTGGCTCTCAAATGGGCTGTAACTGAGAAGTTTAAAGACTATCTGACTGGTGCGAAATTTACTGTATTTACCGATAATAACCCTGTTGCCCACCTACAGACCGCCCGGCTGGGAGCCGTCGAACAGCGCTGGGTCGCACAGCTTGCAGCCTTCACTTATGATGTAAAGTTTCGCTCAGGTAAAAGCAATGTGAATGCCGACGCCTTGTCCAGGTTCCCAGTGACGTCCGCAGCCGTGGAGCTCACACCAGATGCTGGACAAGAGGGCTCGGCTGGCAGTGAATGGAGAGATGCACAGGCCCAGGACATGGACATACAAGTGGTGGCAAGGTGTGTGGCACAACAAAAGGTACCTTTATTGGCTGAACGTCGTACATGGTCTCGGGCAGCCCAGGTCCTATTTAGACAATGGAAAAAGTTGCAATTTAAAGATGACATTCTGTACCGCAAAGTTATTGACCAGTACACACATGAGGAGTATTCCCAGGTTGTCTGTCCAGCTGCGAAGAGGGAGGAAGTATGGAAGGAGCTGCACGTCGCCACCGCCCACGCTGGCCCAGACCGGATCCTCGCCCAGCTCCGTCGGAGGTTCTACTGGCCTGGCATGGAGGGGGAGGTACGTCATTTCCAGCAGGGTTGTGCCGTCTGCAGCCTTCAGCGAGACAGAGTAGAGCCAAGAGCGCCCCTACACCCCTTTGCTGTATCCTACCCCATGGAGGTGATAGGCATAGACTTTTTAACCTTAGGACGCCCCACTGATGTGTACCAAAACATTTTAGTAGCAACTGACTTATTTACACGTTTTAGTTGGGCCATCGCTACACGTGACCAAACAGCCCAAACTACTGTACGGGCCTTATGGACCCATATTATCCAGCCTTTCGGCTGTCCTGCTAGATTCCACTCTGATCGTGGGGCTAATTTTGAATCCGCCCTTATGAAACAGTTATGCGATACTTATGGCATCTCCAAGAGCCGCACCACCCCTTATCACCCGGCCGGGAATGGGGGGGCGGAGCGTTTCAATCAGACCCTCTTAGGCATGCTCCGCACCTTAGAAACAGAGAAACAAGGTCGTTGGCCTGAGTACTTACCCGAATTAGTACATGCTTATAACAACACCACTCATAGTTCCACTGGTTATGCTCCCTCCTTTCTTATGTTCGGTCGCCATCTGCGGCGTCCAGTAGATGTAGGGTTAGGAGTACAGCCACAGCAGCCCCGTGTTGGTATCAGAGACTGGGTCCAAGACCACCAACAGCGTCTTACTGTAGCCTACCGCACAGCGAGTCAGAGAATGGGGACTGCTGCCTCTGCACGTAAACAGCATTATGATCAGAGAGTGAACACATTACCACTGTTGCCAGGAGAGAGGGTGTGGGTTCGCAACCAAACCAGACAGGGCCAGGGAAAAATACGTACATGGTGGGCCCCGGAACCGTTTGTGGTTCTTGAACAGGTGGGAGATACCGGGGTGGTGTACAGAGTCCGACCAGAGAAGGGAGGGCGGGAACAAACAGCACATAGGACTTCACTAAAAGTGTGTACAGCCCCCACAGTAGATCCGCCACCAGCAGCAGAGCCAGTGAGAGAAGCCCAGGCACCAACAGAGACTGTATTTTACGGGTTCTTCCCAGACCCTCAAGCACCAGAAGGTCCCCGGCGTTCTACCAGGGCTAATCTTGGTACGGCTCCTTTGAGGTACAGAGACAATTGAACTTGATCGCAGGGACTGCTAATCTTAAAGAGTGGGGGGATGTCATCAGGCAGAAAATATGATTTTCTTGTTGTTCTGTTTGCAGTGTATTTATATTTTGATTTGCTGTGCTTGTTATTTTGAAGTATTATTTCTGTTGCTTGCTGTGTATTTTGCATTATTACTTTACTTTTTCTTTGCATGGTGTGGACTGTTTCTGTTCGTATATTATTTTGATTCTTACTGCCATGACAACCACCTAATCAATGACTAAGCAGCAGCCGCGTTCTCCCTAGTCAGCTGGTACCGGCTCATTGACTGTCTGCCTATCCAGAGCGGAGTAGAGGCGATGGGCGTATTCTCGCGCACCGGCGCGGCCAACAAAAATGTTTGTTCCACAGAACAATGGCAGAACGGGAGCGAGACGGATGTGCGTGCGGGCGAAGAGAGACGGAGCACAGTAACGCGTTTTGTGTGTAGCAGTGGTGTATGTGTGCGTGTGGCAGTCAAGCAGACAACCTACAGCAGCGGACGCTCGAGCCGACTGGAGAGGCTCGACTGTAGTGGACGGACCCGATCGTGCCTGACGAGGTGGACAGACGGAGGAGGAGAAGAGCCGCCTGTTTGCAGTACTACGACGCCGATGACAGACGGGCCCAGGGTTAAACCCTGGGTGGCGTGTAAGTACCGCTTCATCACGTAGTACTGCCAACTTGAAATCGACGAGCTACACCCAGCATTGCACCGCACTTTAATATCGTGAACGGATGAACTGTGCCTAGTTCCTTGTGTGTTTCAGTGAAAAGAAGAAGACGGATGAACTGACAGATTGCCCATACTACTGCACACCATAGCTGCTATTTTGCACAGTACTGCTCTTTGCACACCTCACGCACTTTAGACTCCATACTGCTAAAGCTAACGTTAATTGCAAATTTGCACAGTAAGCCAGCTAATTTGCACAAGTCAGGATTTTAACGTTGGTTTTATTTTTGTTGGTTAAGTTGAGGGTGTTTTAGGTTTAGTTTTACATAGGGTTTTAGGGACATTTTAGTTAGGCTTTTATTTTTAGTATTAATAAAGATTGTTGTTTTTAACTGGCCTTTTAGAGTGCCGCCCTGTACCCTTAGATAATAAATTTTGATTGTTCTCCCCTTTAAAAACCCTCGTCCTCCAGTCCTTTCTTGTTATTCACATTTTATATTGCTCTTAACCTGGTAAAACGAACCTGAGTGTCCTGAAATGTATTAAGAGTTGGTTAGGTCATTTTAAACAGAGTTCTTTAATCTCTTAAAACTTAAAGTGGCGTAGTCGGCCTACATTTTACTCCATTGGTTTGCACAGTGGCACCTCGCACTTTAATCAGTGCACTTCAACTGTTTTTACTGTGTTTAACTAGTGGTTCTCCAATTTAAATACAAACTTTTTGTGACGTTAAAAACTACAGCCCCAAAGCTCGGCACACGTCACATGTCGTACAAGAGGATCACAGAACCAAAACGTGAACACAGTGGAGGTAGTACATGATGATGAGTTTGCATTTAATGTGAAAGAGGATGACATGTCAGAGAAACTTACATTCTGTGTGGGGGGAGTAAATGTTGAAATGTTGGTTGACTCAGGTGCCAAGAGCAATGTTATGGGAACCAATGTGTGGGAAAAACTCAAGGCAGAAAAGATCAAATGTAAGTCTTATGTGCCAAAAGAAAGGAGAAATTTGTACCCTTACTCTTCCAGTGAACCACTCCCGATTAAGGGGATCTTTGAATGTGCGATTACCATTGGTAATAAATCTGAACAGGCAGAATTTATTGTAATTGATGGTAATGGTGAACCCCTGCTGGGTAGAAAAACAGCCATGAAACTGGGGGTGCTGAAAATAGGTGAAAATGTTTCTGTGGTAACAGACATTAAAGACACACTCAAACAACAGTATCCAGATGTGTTCAAGGGTGTTGGTAAACTGAACACTAAGCAGATCAGCTTGTACATAGACCCACAGGTTAAACCTGTGGCCCAGCCACTTAGACGCATACCATATCACTTAAGGGAAGCGGTGGAAAACAAAATAAAAGAATTAATTGACTTAGACATTGTGGAAAGTGTCAAAGGCCCCACCCCCTGGGTAAACCCTGTAGTGATAATCCCAAAAGCTGACAAAGATATCAGAATGTGTCTAGATATGAGGCGGGCCAATGAAGCTATTGTGAGGGAACGGTACCCCATCCCTACTGTGGATGACATTTTGCAAGACATGAATGGCTCAACTGTATTCAGCAAGCTAGACCTTAAATGGGGCTACCATCAGTTAGAGCTGACCCCAGAGTCAAGGGAAATAACAACTTTTGCAGTACATAACGGGGTGTACAGGTACAAAAGGTTGATTTTTGGTGTCTCATCAGCCAGTGAGCAATATCAGCATGAGATAGCCAATGCCTTGGCTGGCATCGAAGGTGTTGAAAACATTTCAGATGATGTAATTGTACATGCACGAGATCAGGAAACACATGACAAGAGTTTACATGCTGTGTTAAAGAGGCTCTCAGAGTGTGGTTTAACATTGAATCCAGAAAAGTGCCAGTTCAACATGGACAGGCTGGTTTTCATGGGGATACTGCTCTCACAGAAGGGCATAGGGCCAACTGAAGAAAGGGTGAGAGCTATTATGGAGGCCAGAGAACCAGAAAATGCCTCAGAGGTCAGAAGTTTCCTGGGTCTTGTGGGATTCAGCTCCAGGTTCATACCAGGGTTTGCAACACTGTCAGAGCCATTACGGCGCCTGACTAGAAAGGAGGTGCCATTTGAATTTGGTTCAGAGCAGAAAAAAGCGTTCCAAGTTCTAAAAGATGAACTAGCCAAAACTGTCACACTAGCATACTTTGACAAGGAAGCACCAACCAAGGTAATTGCAGATGCAAGCCCGGTAGGCTTAGGAGCAGTGCTAGTGCAGGACCAACAAGGGAAAATGGTACCTGTTTGCTATGTAAGCCGCAGCTTGACAGACTGCGAGCGTAGATACTCTCAGACAGAGCGTGAAGCTTTAGCTCTAGTGTGGGCTTGTGAGAGACTACATCCTTATGTGTATGGTAGAAGGTTTGATTTAATCACTGACCACAAACCATTAGAGGTCATATATGGTCCTCGGTCAAAACCATGTGCACGTATTGAGAGATGGGTTCTCAGGTTACAACCATATGATTTCAGCGTCATATATGTGCCGGGGAAACAAAACATAGCCGACCCATTGTCACGGCTGCTGGGGAAATCCGCAAAAAGGGAGGTGCACAAACATGACTCTGAGGAGTATGTTAGATTTGTGGCAATGAGCGCTACACCCAAAGCACTTACTACACGAGAGGTAGAGGAAGCCTCTGCTACCGACCCAGAATTGATTGAGGTTCGCAATGCAATAACAAGTGGGTGTTTTGATAACTGTAAGCAGTATGCACCAATTTCCAATGAGTTGTGTACAATAGGATACATTGTGCTACGAGGGACACGCATTGTGCTGCCAGAAAGACTGCAAGCACGAGCACTTACACTTGCCCATGAAGGACATTTGGGTATAGTGGGAACCAAACAACATCTCAGAACCAAGGTTTGGTGGCCTGGCATGGAGCGGGCAGCCGAGAAATATTGCAAGGCATGCCATGGATGTCAAATTGTAGCCAGACCTGACCCACCAGAACCGTTGAGATCTACAAGCCTACCGGATGGACCCTGGCAAGATGTCGCCATAGATTTGCTGGGGCCACTGCCAACCAATCACTCCATACTTGTGGTGGTAGACTACTACAGTCGCTACTATGAATATGACATTATGACCTCCACGACTGCAGAGAAGGTCATTGACAGCCTGGAATCCATTTTCAGCAGGCACGGCCTGCCGATTACTTGCAGATCGGATGGGGGCCCGCAGTTCAAGGCTGAGGCATTCAAGGAGTACTGTGAGACAAATGGAATCACACATGTGAAGACGACTCCGAAGTGGGCTCAAGCAAATGGAGAAGTTGAGCGCCAGAATGCATCACTGATGAAACGAATAAGAATTGCGCAAGCAGAAGGATTGGACTGGAAACGTGAGCTGAGAAAGTATGTGACTGTGTATCGGAGCATAGAACACGCTACTACTGGGAAAAGTCCTGCTGAGCTTCTCTTCAACCGGAAAATGAGAGGAAAATTGCCAGATCTTTGTGGACCTCACACAGCAGCGCTGGAGGTACGTGACAGAGATGCTGAGCAAAAGGGCAAAGCAAAGCTGTACGCTGATGAACGACGGGGAGCTCAGTACTCGAAGGTGGATGTTGGAGACACAGTGCTCATACAGCAGGATAAGGTGGACAAGTTCACTACACCGTTCAATGCAACACCACACAAGGTGGTGAGCAAGACAGGAAATCAAGTTGTAGTTGAATCACCAACAGGAGCACGATATCAAAGAAACACCACACATGTGAAAAGATATCTGACAAACAGGCCTACGGAGGAAAACAACACACAGGAGGACTCACGGTGGACTGGGGACACTGTTTCACTTGATGTGGACACACAGGGACAGGACAATGTCACGCACACACCACAACACATTGAGAGGTCAGAGGCGCCAAAGGCCAGGCCTCAAAGGGTTACAAAACCACCTGAAAGGCTCAGGGACTTTGTGATGTCTTGAGTTGAAAAAAAAAAAAAAAAAAAAAAAACAGGAGAGAAGAAATGTTTGCGTTTGAGAAATTGTTTTAAAAAAAAAGGGGTTGTATGGTATATTGCATTGCATTGTGAATTGGAAAAAAAAAAGTTTTTTTTGTTTTGAGGTTTTGTTCTTGTTTTAAGGTTCAGTGCTGAGGTTGTCAAAAGTTCAAGTTTATTTCCAAGGAAAGGGGGGATGTCATGTATTGGTTACTGAGGTCACATGATCAGGTAACATAATTATACAGAGACACAGGAGGGGATGTAACAGGTTGTGATGGAGAGACCGGCACGTGTGAGGAGAGTTCATGATTGAAGATTAAATAAAGAAACTAGAAAGACATTCCCGTGTATATGATTCAATTCAGTGTGTTAGGTGAGAACACAACAAGTATGATAGTAACATTATTTAGGCCTGCAGATATAATAAGTAGGCCTTGGCTTGTATATGTAATAGAAAATATACATTCTCAACTTACTTTACAAGTGCCTTTGCTGCTGTTATAGTCGTTGCGATGTCAGAGGCGTGTTCTTTAAGAGCGTCATCATTCTCCAGGCCGTGCTTTAGGACCGTATTTAAAACGTGATCCTGACAGTCGAGTCTATTGTAAGGCTCGAGGGCTTTAATAATGTTTGCGCCCTGGTCAGAGACCCAAACAATGTTTTTCAGCGACAGTGGGTCAAAGCCGAATTTCGTCACCAAGAGCTTGAGGATTTCTTTTCTTATGTTTTCCCCAGTTTTTCTTTCATCTGGAAACTGCACTGTGGCTAGATTTTTTCCAATCAATTTAAAATCTTCCCCAATGAAGTGGCAAGTGATGGCAAGATAGTTGATTTTCCTGTAATCATCCGTCCACATATCCGTCGTCATTCCCACGTTGCCTCCGTTTTTGAGGTGGGCCTTTAACTGGGTAATGAGGGCCTTTCTTTTCTCGTCAGCCGATCTGGTGCAGTGGGATGAAATGGTGTTTGCGCACGGTATAACGGCGCTCGCTGGCACCTTTCCATGAGCGGCCCCGACATTTATCAGCTCTTGAGCCAGCATCATGAAACCGTTACCTTCCACAACAGTGAACGGTCTTATGTCCAAAGCACAAAACGAGATAAGACACATTTTGCAGTCACACCCTGCTTCACTGTCAGTGGGACACTTTCGGCACTTTTGGTCACAATTTGGTCAATAGCTGCTGCTGGCCAGATGTGCTTGCCTGCTGCTCCACCGATGCGCTGCATGCTTTTTCCATGTGACGACCCATCGAGGATGTCCCGGTCTTCTTAGTGTCGTAGGACATAACGGTTTTGCATTTTATGCACATTACAAAGTCCAAGACCTTCCCATTAGAGTCCTGGACTACTTTAAAGTTTTTCCATACCGCGGCCTTTGCTCTATATCCAGTTGACGGGCGCGCCGGTTCTATGTTCAGAAGTACCACCAATCCAGACAATCTATCCTGTGTCATTGCCCGAGTCTGATATGTCTAATGTCTTTATGATTTTCAGCTTGCAAATGATCGGTCTGCACTTGCAACGGTGACTGGGATAGTCAAAAATAGTTTGAGGGCAGTAGCCACGTCGGTGACACTGGGCATAATGGTGCTGGGAGAGCGATGCCGGTGTGCCTCCACAATCACACCCAGCCCCAGCTGCATCCTCCCCGGCTGCCGCGCTGACCGGGGCCCCGCACGTGGACTTGCAGGTGCAGTAGCGGCACCATCGCCGGCTTCCTTCTCCCCGACGTCCGTGTCACTGTTAATTGCATTCCGTGGTAGAACTGCACGGGCAGCAGTATAGGCCTACTAATAGGTTTAAATATTGCCTAGCTCCTACGGCACCACTCTCTCTGCTCCATGCATCCGCTCCGAGAAGTGGTTCCTATGCATTACTCGTCAGAATCTGTCGGGCGAGGCAGACGATCGGTACCAATACAACTCGCATTTACTCACCATAGGTCCTGTGGAACAACCAACGCGCCAAAAAGGATCTCTCATCTGTCCAGTTTTTTCCCGGCCCATAAAATCCATCCGATGATTTCGGGAAAGTGTTTTAATCCGCAAATTCTGTCACACAGCTCTGTGATTTTTGCAATGGCGCCATCTATATGGCGCCATTGCCTCGCCCGGCCGATTCAGACTAGGTATATGCAGAGGAACCACTTCTCGGAGTGGAGGCATGGAGCGGAGAGAGTGGTGCCGTAGGAGCTAAATATTGCCGTAATCTTGGGTTGTTTTATCTGATTATTATCTTTTCAAGAACCACGGTATTTTCTCTTGCTCATTTTGAAAATCAAAACATCCGCTCTTGCTCTGAGCCCGGGTAGTTAAGGTGCTGCTGCAGTATCACACGTGACACATCATGTGCATTCTAAAGGGACCGGTATAGGCCTACAGACTGGAGTTTCTTAATCCTAATGGAATACGGAAGATAAATGATTAAATTCTGATTATATATTCTATTGCCAACCACCTTCACATGTAATTTCGTTTCACATTTCAAGGTTTATATTTGCATTATATACAAAATATGCTTTATATACAAATGATAAATTGTGTCTTTGGGCGGGTAGATTTGTTTCCCCTGGGTGTATCAGCATATTATACTGAATTCAGAGCTGAGGGCCTTTTTGACTTGCAGTTTGTTCCTGTCTCAGACTAGCAGTGATGAGTCCTCTGGGAACAGGAACAAGTTACAGGCTGATGTCATGTCATGGGTTTATACTTCAGATACAGTATGTATAACTAACATGCTGAGACATGTATAGCATTCTTTAGTCAGAAATATTAAATTAAAAGAAAAAAATGGCCCTTGCCTGCATTAATTGTGAGAGGTTGCTCCTAAATGATAGTCTTAACTACATTTCTCATTTATCAAACCACTAGCTGTGTTTGCCTTTATTCCTGCCACACAGTCAGTCGACAACCACATGGCTGTTTCACCTAGTGACCGTACTGAGCTCAGTACATTCTTATTGATTTTACTAGAATTGGAGCGGGCCTGCGGCCCGCTCCAACCCTAGCACCACGCCACTCACTAATGGCATTTATATATAGATTTATTTTGGTGTAATACGTCTATGTAACAAATTGTGAGGCTGTAGCATGTAGTAAACAAAAGTGATGGCATGGGGCATAGCAGAGGGGGCATGGCATAAACAGTTCAGCAAGTAGGCCCTACAGCTTTGTCCTCTTGGTGGTCCATGAAACAAATTGTGAAGTTGCAGCATGTTGTAATCAATATTTACAGCTTATGGGAGAATACAACAGTTGTCCACAGTTGCCAGGGGACCATGGGCTCCTATATAGTAGATAGATAATGTGTGTAGGAATGGAGTCGTTGTACTTGGGGTGTCCAAGATTAATCTGTGCGTTTTACTGGTGAGCGCGAATGCTTTTTGCTTCCCGGCTCGCTTCCCGACTCGGAGCCGGGTGTGGAATGCATGCGCCCAGTGGGCTGAACATGACCAAATATGGGCAAATATCAGCATCAGGCATGGCCAAATATCAACATGCATGCAAACATGTTTCTCCAGTAGTTTCTAGTGTTGCCATCTGTCAAGGTTGCGCATGACCGTTGCAGCCATTCAGAGTCTCTGTAACAGAAACACTTGTAGCGTAGTGCCCCATCTGACCAAATCCAAGAAAAAACCCAATATTACCAATTATCAAATAGGCTACTACTAAAATAATTACCATATCAGCATGCCTGAAAGTAATTTAAGTGAGTCCTCTAAATGTAATTTAATTTGCTTTTTGTGTTGAATATGGTATGACTTTTGGCTGGGCTGGATGGTTCAGGCCAGATTTTCTTTGCAATGGTCTGTGGATGGTCATTTTTCTCTCAACACTTGGAAGAGGATGCACATGACTGGAACAGCCACACTGAGGCTGTGCAACACAAACACTTCTACCATACTTCTCCATTTTGTCCTGATGTTATTCTACCAAATAAAACCAATAGAATGCATAAATACAACCCTGTACAATACAACCAATAGTAGGCTACTACTAATAATTAAGTCAACACAACTGCAAGTAAAGTACCCAGCGAGCTTGTGAATGTCATTTATTCTGCATGATGACTATGGGTTGAGGCTGGCCTGGCTGGTTTAGGATAGATTTTGTTTGGTTTGCCTGGGTTTGAGCTGCCCTGAAGTTTTTTTCTCAACAGTTGCCATAGCAGGACACAGTATAGGCCTATGTAAACACATTTTTCCAGTAGTTTCTATAGTGCCTACCTGGGCTCGGGGCCCAAATGCGGCCCTTTGGCTGACTCTGACCGGCCCGGGGACCACCAGTGGTCCTTGAGAGAGTTCCAGGTTAAATATGGAAAGCTGGTTAACCAGATGTTAAGAACTCTTTGAGAGTGTATAAATGAAACCAAATGGACCCTTGCGGGTCCATTTGGTTTCATTTTTACACTCTCAAGAGTTAAAATATTCATCATCTGAATTAGCTCAAAGTCTACAAAGTCTATTCAATCAGAGAATGTAAGAGAATGGTCATTTTTGTTATCCTGTTTTTGTTTCCCAAATCCAGCCTGGAATTGTGGACAAAAACATAAGAAATCGTGAAGAAAGTTTTGGGATTTATGGGGCTAAAATGTGTGGTGGTCCGTGGCTCAAATACTGAATAAATAGTGGGCCCTGGTGTCAAAATGGATGGTCTTACTCTTACTTTTATCTTGAAATTAAATTAATATTACGCAGACTTTAGTTCAGCCTTTAGTCGTGGCCCTCCACAATATTTTATGTATTTCATTTGGCCCCTTGGGAAAAATAATTGCCCACCCCTGTTCTAGTGTCTCAATCTCTCTCTCTCTCTGGAAGACGTCGCATATGACCGCAGCGGAAACACTGAGGCTGTTCAACTGACAGGCTGTAGGACTATTGTTCTGTGCAAAATATAAAATCCAAGTTTGGAATCAAATGAACCCTTATGCGTCTGAGTCTGCAGTGTACAAATGGAACACATGGACCCGTTAGTACCCGCAATCTGCAAGCTTCCAGGGGGTCCCCAATGAAATGATACTTTGAAACCCTTACGCCCTCACTGTAACAACCTTATAACATTAATACCTGATGATCATGTTTTAGGGTAGAAAAAATCATGGCACTCCATCTTTAATTAATGTCGTGCAGAATGTAGTTCAGCCTTCAAGCCTGGCCCTCCACAACTATTTAATTCCTTTAGGCCAGTGGTTTTCAACCTTTTTCATACCTGGGCCCACTATTTATTCAGAATTGGAGCTATGGACCACCATTTGATGCCATTTTAGCCCCACAGACTGCAGAAACTAAAGATTTATTTTTGCTTTTGTCCACAATTCCAGACTGGATTTCAGAAAGAAATCAGTCAAACATACAGATCCAAATGACCATTGATAATGTACATTCTGCAGTTGTGTAAACTTGGGCTAATTCTTGATTATTGATGAATAATGTAACTATTGAGAGTGTAAACAAATGGACCCGCGGGTCCATTTGGTTTCATGTTTACACTCTCAAAGAGTTACATCTGGTTAAACAACTTTCCATCATTTAGCCTGCGGACCACCAGGAATCCTCTCAGGGGGGCACTGGTGGTCCCCGGACCACCGGACGTTGAAAAGCCCTATTTTGGCTGCTATTAAGTTGTTCTGTCCTCCTCTGTTCATTCGTCCACAACAAACGTCATATTAGTATTGTCGACCTAATCAATATATCAACTTATATATGGGCAAACGTTATTAATGACACGTCAGTGCGGGGCCCACCGTCCACTGCTGGGAGACCCTCGTGCTTAAATGGGTATGCATTAGGGGTGTGCTGAAATATCGTTATCGTGATAATATCGTATACTTCCTCCCGCAATATATATCACATATTCCTCAGCAAATATTATGATATCAATTTCATGTTGCAGAGCATCCAAAAACGGGTCACAGGTCACAACTAAACTTCATTCCCAAAAAAACAAACACAAGCTAAAAACAAAAAGCCTGGTATGAGAATCTGTTGAGTCAAATAAAAGCTAAGATTAATAACTAGATATATATACATTAGTAAGTTCTGATTTTTGACTTTTAGTTTTTATTCATTCAGTAATTGTTTTGTTTTTGTTTTTCAGCTACAGTTGCCGTATCATGATATATCGTTGATGAATTTCATGCAATATATTGATATATCGCAAATACCGCAATATAACAAATATCACAATATATTCATTATCGAAGGCCTAATATTGCCACCTATATTGTATCGTGAGGTATCAATATCGTCCCAGCCCTACTATGCATGTAGTTTTTATACTGCCATGCAAGCACACAGCAAAGCTTCCATGCAAATCGCTGCATGGATGCAAACACGTTGTTTTCCAAACCACACGCTTACACCAAAAACAAACTGTCGCCGCTCGGCAATAAATCCATGGCACATCGCCGCGCGATGCGCGGACCGTACCCATCATAGGAAAATAAATCTCGCGTCCTGGACGATTGAAAGTGATGGTTGCTTTCTTGTCCAACTCCGAGAAGTACTGGCAAATGAGTAGTCAACTTGCAAGCGATCATAACAGCAGAACAGAACAGGCGACAATAGCCACGTTTCCATAAGCCCTATTTTTGCGCAAAAACAGCTCTTGCGAAGAGAATGTTGAATGGAAACACTTCAAAATGCGAATAAGTTTCCATTTTGCGCAAAAATAATTTCTCGCTGAAAGGTGCCGTATTTTGGAGCGTATCGGAAGAGCCTAATGCGCAAATGAGGTATGGAAACAGCTTGCGAAAAGACTTTGTATTGGAAAGCACTGAACACGCATTATAGCGCATTTGAAGAGTTGTGTGGCCTGCCGATGAGTGCATTGTTATTTGTTAATTTAAGTTATATTTCTACAAAAAACGCTCAGAACGGACGGACGAGGGACGCATGGCCAATAACGTTCAGACTCCCATCGCGTTTGTTCATCAAAGTCGCAAGGCAGCTACAGGTCCTATATTTACAGTATCTGATCTGTATCATCATGCATGATAGCTAAGATACGCAAGTGATATCAGACATAAACAGCTGTTTTACATGACCGGGCTCTGCCCTTATAGATATTATTCCGTTAATAAAGTTCAAACCCCTTTTCCTCGCACGTGTCGCGCTGCAGATGGCATGGTGTAGTCTACAATATCGCATTTCATCAGTTAATGGAAACAGCGGACAATTCGCTCTTCTTTTTTCGACTTAAGTTCATACTCTTCCTATTTTCGCAAAGGTTTTATGGAAACGTGGCTACTGAATGAGGAGAGGAGAGGAGAGGGGAGGGGTCGGTGTTACGGCCAGAGGCAGTAGTAGAGCGCAGTTGCGACATTGAGGGGGCAGAAAACTGCGGCCAACTATAGTCCTATAAAAACGATTTAATCTAAAGAGTGATTTACAGCGGTCGTGCTCCTGTAACATATGAGGCCCACTACAAATTAACGAATGATGACAACGTATGAGTCGTTTGTGTGCGTAGGGAAGGTGTTGGTGGCACACAGCGTGTGGTGGTCTGTTGTCGTTTACGCCCCCTTCGCGTTTGTTGATGTCCAGGGAAAAGTTTCGCAGAGTTGCGCGGACCAAATGCGTGGCAGAGCCATCTAGTAGGAGAGTTGCGCCATTGAGAGGTCAGAAAACAGCCTGGTCACGTGGTTCATGTACTCGCGCGAGGCCATAGATTCCAATGCATTCAGTAACTTCCGTCTGTCACTATTCATGTCACTATCCAAGACAAGTCTATGTAGATGGACTGGCCCCATGAAGTGAACGGAGTTGGCGTAACTCTGTCTTTTTCCAAGGCTCTGATGCGTGAAGTTTCGCAGAGTTGCGCGGACCAAATGCGTATGTTTTATTTTCTTTTATATTAGCCGATGTGGGTAGAGTTGGATCGCAATGAGTGGCTAAGAACATTGCGCTAGTATTAAGCAAGTGTTGTGTGAAGTTTGGTGGCATATGAGTGTGTGGGAGGGCTAATCATAGGCATATTGGGATTCTCTTCTCTACGTCTATTGGAGTAGCTGGGATGTCTAGATTCGCTCAACCTAGCACCGTTGAAATGTACTACTGCTCGGAGTTTCCTGATCACCCGTGCTGCTGCTCGCATGGCAGGCTTGGTGTCACCCCTTTGTGATAGTTCCTTGGCCACTGATTGCAATTCCTTGGCCACTCCTCGGCCAAGTTCATACATCTCTACCAGATCGCTACCTGACTCCATGTCTGTCTCCTTCATCCAGTCTGACTTAAATTTCTCATTCCAGGAATTCAAACGCTGCGCATGGGCGGTAAAGACTTGCCCAAGGGAGCCATGCCCTTTAAACTCCTGTGCTTTTGTGTCCAGGGAGTAACAGAGAGCCCGCATACCTGGCACCAGAACATGGTTCACCTCTGATGTTCTAGCAATCTTCATGGCAGCGGGCAAGGTTATGTTGACGTTCTGGCCCATGTTGACGTGATCATCTGGATGAACGGGGTATTTGCTTCCAAGCTCTCCTCCCAATATCTCAATGGCCCTGTTGCTGATCACCTCATTGGCGTTTATGTCCATCTCTTTTCCAGATGGACTCCACACCGCTAGAGGGAAATGTTCATTCAGCCTTCCTGTTGCTACCTCGTCCGCAGCCTGTTTGATTGCAGCTGCAAGTTTGGGATCGAGCTGGCCAGCGGCCTTGTTGGTTTCAGCAGCAGCTCCCTTTACCTCAACCACAGCATGAATCGTATCCAGTGTTGCCAGTAACGCGTTACTTAGTAACGCGTTACTGTAGTCGGACTACTATTTTCAGTAATTAGTAGTCTAACGCAACTACTATTTCAAAACCAGTAGTCAGACTACAGTTACTTATTTAATATTAGATGCGTTACTTTTTCGCATTTCACTCTGTAGAATCCACGAGTTCAAGGCGGCGTTCGGTTGGAACATGCAGGCCTTTTTTTTAGGTATTCATTCCATTGTCCAGACTCAGAGGTGCGACAACAACAATAGGGTACGCTAATGACTCCTGCCTAATGCCTATGCATTCAGTATAGCTCCCCGATCGCCTATAGGCATGTTAATTTAAGCCTTTGTTTGAATGAGCAATCACATCACCGTGGACTTTAGGTATAGGCTACTTGCAGAGCTGTGGGAAACACCGCTATAAGTCTTTATGCTGCGGTAAAGCGCAGCGCCCGAGCTCGTCCAAAACAATGCATTTCCAACTCGGAAGGAGAATCGGAGCGCTCCTTCTGAACTTAGTTCCTACACGTGGAATCAAAATGACAACAAACATCGCCTGGATCGCTCCTAATGTTGTGCTTTTACCCTGTCGCTATCCGAGCTGAATAAAAGAAAAGCTGATTCCAAGCCAATGCTGCCGAAAAATACCAGTAATAGTCCACAACCCGCGGGTTCAGATTTTGCAGAAAGAAAGGATTAAAACGCTTACTAAAAACATAGTAAACAAGTGAGCAATTGCAGCTTCTCTCAATGCTGCATAGAGATACAGTACAGGAGAGGACTGCCGCGGCATCTCGCTGTGTTGCATGGGGGGGAAAATCACACCCGTGTGAAGAGTGGTGCAACTGCATATGGTGGTCTCTGGGAGTTCCCCCGAACTTGCAAACAGCACACACACACACACACACACACAAACGTATATCTAGGTGTGATCTGATGTTTTTGGTCTATGAAAATGTGCCTTGGGACAAAAAAGGTTGAGAACCACTGATCTAGTGTATTCTATGACTGTTGATTTT
Source organism: Benthosema pterotum (assembly GCA_039105355.1). Classification (NCBI taxonomy): domain Eukaryota; kingdom Metazoa; phylum Chordata; class Actinopteri; order Myctophiformes; family Myctophidae; genus Benthosema; species Benthosema pterotum. Next base: position 10,946,451 of record CM076967.1, on the reverse strand, counting down.
AAAATCAAACTGTTGTACTTTTACTTAAGTACAAAAAATGAGTACTTTTCCCATCTCTGACCATTGGTAACCAAATGGACCCTTATAGATATCTAACTCTTGAGATCGTAAAATGAAACCAAATGGACCCAATTGGAATTTGCATCTAAAAGTTTCAAAATGTATCTACCCCAGACCCCCTGTTTCAAAAATGTCTTCCTTTTTGGTGCTAGTCCTATATGCCGCAAGTAACTAAAAGTAATCTAACTTAGTTACTTTCCAAATCAAGTAGTCAGTAACGTAACTAAGTTACTTTTCCAAGCAGTAGTCAGTAGTCAGTAGTCGATTACTGTTTCAAAGTAACTGTGGCAACACTGATCATCTCACTGGGTCCTAGTAGGTTGTTCATAGCGTACCTCGCTGTCCGAGCACCATAATATCTGTCAGATGGTATCTTGACCTCGCCAACATTGTCCCGTTCAACCCTGAATCCTGAAGAGGCCATTCTAGCGCTAGTCTGAAGTGGGCGACTGAAAATAGTGGCTTGGAGCCCTTTCCGGGCCAGACTGTGTAGTGAGTTATACATGGTAGCAAAACAGAACAACTGACACCGAGAAGATAAACTATAGAAACTATAGAAAATTGGGAAACATTGGTTAATATAAGCCACATGTCACAGAGTGTGACAGTCACACTCTAGGCTGGCTAGACCAGGTGGTGTGTGTATGTAATGGTATGCATGGATTTAATTGGCTATGGTCTACTTGTGCGTGAGCAGAGACCAAGTTCCCTAAAACCTCCTGGAGATAATCAGGCCAATAAAGATCTCTTAATTACGTCTCCATTACGTCATCACCTAAACCAGCTAATCTGAGTTCACCAAGTAGTTTTTACTTGCACAAACAGAGCATGCAAGTGATAAGTGTGTTTGAATTTCTAAATTGGAGAAGCGGGTGGAAGTTAGGGGGTCGAGAAATTCCTTTAGGTAGGAGGATGCACTGATGGCGAGGAGGCAGGTTTTATATTCAAAGAAGGGAGCCAGTGTAGAGTGGAGTGTGATATGTTTGTATCTTCGCACTCTCATTATGGCTCTTGGTAGCACAGTTCTGTATGTCTTGGAGCCTTTAGATGCTTCCCTGTGAGAAGCACATTGTAGTAGTCTAGCCTTGAGGAGTTAAAGATGTGGATAGGCTTTTCTGCATCTGACATGGTGAATGACAGAGTCTGGCTATATTATGGAGATGAAAGAATGATTTTCACCTGTGCTCGGACACAAGTAGGCCATGTATGACCTACAGTATTTGTGTGCAATGTGCAATTTTGCACTCGACAGAGTGCAGTTGAAGTTATTATTACTTGCATAAACAGAATGAGCGAGCACAAGTAAAGCGATCGATTTGCAGTCATCAAACGTCAGTCGTCTCTGGAAGTGCACAAATTGTTGCGATATTCTTCCGATAGAGTAACCTTTTTCCACCTCCAGGAGATAATACTCATGATGGCAACACTTATAATTACACCACCATTACATCATCACCTAAATCGAGTGTTGAGATAACAAAAGTCTGCTTGCCAGTCTGTTTGCCTAGCGGCTACCTAGCGGCTAGCCAATAGGAATACCATCCAATAGGATTGCCATAGGGCAACCGCACTTTGCAATTTTCCCAAAATTGCATCGCTCTAGTCATATTTGCTATTCTGCTTGGTATTCACACATCGGCCGACAGCGCCTCCAGGCTTGAAGCTCCCTGCGCTGGTGGCCACGTTTGGTACTGCAGGCAGGTGGAATTCATGCACGAACGCCCCGAGAGCACGCACGCTGGTTTGCTTTGTGCACGCGGACAGGGCAGTTTGTGTTTAAGTTGTTTTCTGAATAAACCAGCGGTCATCACGTCATATACTACCTCTCAAAACACAACAGATGTATTATATGACAGATAATAAGCTCAATGCAAACCCACAAGCTTGTTTTTCGATGCTTTTTGATGTTTTTTTCCTTTGCTCGTTCTCGACGGCGCTTGTTCATGAATCCTTTCCGTTCCCATAATCCCTTGCTTCAGGCACGTTCATGGAGAAATACTTCCGCAATTGACCACCAAATTTTGGTGGTCAAATGCGGAAATAGGCGCACTTCCGGCATCTTCCGGGTGCTTCAAAACGCCAATGAGCAACTTGTATTGAATGAATAACAAGGGGGCGGGGCTGTCGCTTGAGTCCGTTCTCTATATTTTATTATTCTATGGGTATTCAGTCGGGAATGAAGTTACCAAGGCATTGTCTATTTAAATATATTAGCCTTTGTGTGTACTACTACTAATAATAATATAAAAATGAGGGGTGTAAAAATGGATTGGGGTCCTAAAAAGATCCAAAATCGTGAAAATCCACATACTGTAAGTAGTTTGGGTGAAGTATTGAATCTTGTGGTCTAGACAATTGCAGGGTGCTGTATTTTGTTCCCAGGATGATTTAGTCCGGCCCCAGGCTTGTAGAGCAAAAATGTCCGAGTCTATTGTAAGTCTAGTAAGTCTTTAGCACGTTTGTATCAAAAGTTGGTTGTTTACTCCAGGGGTTTTCAACAGGTGGTCCAGGGACCACCAGTGGTCCCTGAGAGGGTTCCAAGTGGTCCCCAGGCTAAATGATGGAAAGTTGGCTAACAAGAGTGTAAAAATGAAACCAAATGGACCCGCAAGGGTCCATTTGGTTTCATTTTTACACTCTCAAGAGTTAAAATATTCATCATCTGAATTAGCACCACTTAAACAAGAAGTCTACACTGTTTTGTTTGCAAAATCTAGCCTGGAATTGTGGACAAAACCAAAACTATTCTTTAGTTTTACGTCTTTGGGGTGAAAATGGAATCGAATGGTGGTGGTCCCTGGTGTCAAAAGGGTTGAAAACCCCTGGTTTACTCCATTCAGGTCGAAAATCCATGGTGCATTTCCGGTGCGTTGCTCAGCGGCGGCACTGCGGCTCGGCGTGCCTTGTATGCCTTGATGTTTTTTGTTTTATTTTCGTCTATTTGCGTTTGATGTCATTTCTGTCCGTGTTGATACGTGTTTAATGTGTAAGGATGAGAGCCCTAAACATAGCTCTGTTGGTCGTGTGGTGGATTATTTTTGCCTGTGGAAGGGGCTACTCGATCGAACTTCCAACTCAACTCAGCAGCAGCAGCAGCAGCCGGCTGGAGGAGACACCCAGGCCGCCCAGGCTTGCTTGTGTGTACAGCCGCGATGCGCTCCTGGCATTGCGACCGGAGGCGAGCACAGCAGACACAAACCACGTCCGTATGTCGGTGTTGGATAATATTCCAGTGGAGTTGATCCGAAGGAGGAGGAGGAGGAGGAAGCGCGGGAAAAAAGCCGGTATTCGCTTTCGTCTAAGGAGGAGATCTACCCGTCCCCCGCTACCGTCTATCGTTCTGACCAACGTGCGCTCCTTACACAACAAGATCGACACAATACGGACATATACAAGGTACTGTCACGTTTTCCGTGAAGCCTCATTGTTCTGTTTCACCGAAACTTGGTTAAAGCCAACAAAACCAGACTCACTCTATGAAGTCCCGGGATTCTCTCTGGTGCGACTTGACAGGGGAGGAGGGGGGGGATACGGTGGTGTGTGTGTGTATACATCAACGACCTCTGGTGTCGCGCCTACTCTGTGAAACTTAGGATATGCGATGATCCCAACGTAGAGATCCTGGCCATGACTTTAAGACCATTCTACTTGCCCCGCGAATTTGGTTGCATTCTACTGTTTGTCGTTTATGTGCCCCCAAAAGGGCCAGGAAGAGCGATACAAGCAGCAAAAACCATTGCTGACTGTGTACATGAACTTCAACTGCAGTACCCAGACGCACCAGCAGTCGTCCTCGGGGATCTGAACCAGTGTTATCTGGACACTGTGCTGCCTGGTTTCGAACAGTATTGTAACGATCCCAGGAACAGGAGGCAGAGACGTGGTGCACTTTCTCAGTCATCCATTTATTAAAAGTTACACAGCAGACGAGACAAGCAGCATCAACCGGCAACTCTCTCAACTACTCACACAGCATGAGCATACTAGCAGTCACCCACGCTACGTTTTCCCGCACACAATACCGGAAAACACAACCCCAGACAGGAAGTGCCTCCTATTGGCTCAGCTGTAGCTGGCCGCTACAGTATGTTAGGGATGCGACCAGGAAAAACAACATTCTGGATAAGTGTTATGTGAACATCCCCAATGCTTTTGTAGCCAAGGTTGGGCCACCTGTAGACACCTCTGATCATAACGTTGTTTGCCTGACCCCAGTATACAAGTCAAAACTAAAAAGGGGGAAGCTGGAGAAAAAAGTGGTTAGGAAATGGACTAACGAAAGCAAGGAACAACTAAAAGCATGTCTGGACTGGACCGATTGGGACACTTTTGAAAATGTTTCATTGGATGAGATGACCATGGTTACAAATGACTATATAAACTTTTGTGTAGATCTGTGTGTCCCAAAAAAGGAGATAAAAATCTACCCAAATAATAAGTCATATGTGACCAAGGACATAAAAGAGCTCATAAATGAGCGAAAAACAGCTTTCATAAATAAAGATCTAAACACGTTGAAATCAATAGAAAGAAGGCTAAAAAGCAAAATGAGGCAGGCAAAATTGGCACACGGCCAGCGCCTAGAAAATGTCTTCATGACAAACAATCACAAAAAGGTATGGGACACTATGAAATCGATGACAGGAATGTCAACCCAAACCAAACCTATCACGTCGGACAATGAGCTTGGCCTTGCTGATGATCTAAACACTTTCTTTTCAAGATTCGAATCATTGGACAATTCTTGTAGGTGCACTGAAATACTTCAGCATGTAACACCTGCCCCCTCAGACAGAATCCTCATCACAGAGGAGGATGTCAGAAAAGTGTTCCAGCGCACAAATACAAGGAAAGCTAATGGGCCGGATGAGTGCAGTGCCTTCCTCCTCAAAAACTTTGCATCTGAGTTGGCTCCAGTGTGGCAACCCATATTTCAGACCTCCATTGACACACACACAATCCCGCTGTCCTGGAAAACCTCATACATAAAGCTACTACCCAAAATCCAGTGTCCCAAAGAACACAAAGATTATAGACCCATAGCCCTCACTTCAGTGATAATGAAATCACTAGAAAGAATACTCCTACAACATCTTGTAAATACAACCAAAGAGAAACTTGATTCCTGCCAGTTTGCCTACAAAAAAGGTTGCGGCACAGAGGATGCGGTTGTCACACTGGTCCACGTAATCACCAAACATCTTGATAAGTCAAATAAGAATTATGCAAGAGTGCTGTTCTTAGACTTTTCGTCAGCCTTCAACACAATACAGTCTGATATACTAGTGTCAAAGATGGTTCAGCTGCAACTGAATCCATACTTAATTCATTGGTATGCCTCATTCCTCACTAATCGAGTACAAAGGGTGAAAGTGAACACAACTCTATCCTCTGCATTAACTACTAATGTTGGTGCCCCCCAGGGGTGTGTAAGCTCAGCTGTACTGTTCACTCTTTATACTGACAGCTGTCGCACTGATGAATGTCTTTCTGAATGTCGCACTGGCACACCAGACCAATACATTTTAAAGTATTCAGATGATACGACTTTAATTTCTCTTCTAGACAGATCCAGTGATCCTAGACTGCATCAACACAGAGTAAACAAGGTGGTTGATTGGAGTGATAACAACGCTCTTATCATTAACACAAAAAAGACAGAAGAGATTGTATTTGGTGAACCACCAGAAACACACAGATCCCCCATTACTATTCATGGTGAAAATATTACCCAGGTATGTTCATATAAATACCTAGGAGTAGTAATAGATCATCTCCTGTCCTGGAAAGATCAGATTGAATCTGTGTGTGCAAAGAATCTATTTTCTTCGCCGCTTAAGATCCTTTGGTGCCAGTAGAAGGATTCTTCTTTTGTTCTTTACTTCTGTCATTATGAGTGTGCTTCAGTACTGTAGTACCACCTGGTTTGGAAGTCTGTCTGTAGCCTTAAAATCACAATTGCTGCAACAACTTAACATCTGTTCAAAGATTGTTGGACAACCACTTCAGAGACTCTATACATCCACGTATGATAACAGCATCCTTAGGTTATCAAGGAATATCACTTCCAATCCTTGCCATGTTTTGTATGGAGAGTATAGGTTACTGCCTTCAGGAAGGAGATATGCTGTTCCAGCATACAATAAGGTCAGACTGAAGAGGTCTTTTGTCCATCAGTCAACGTTGAGGCTAAATCAGGACTTTGTCCAGGACTAAAGTGAGCTATGAACTCTGCTCTGTACCCTTATATGTTTTCTATGTATGTAACTGTTTTTCTTTTCTGGTCCAGTGTGTGTCTTGTCAAATGTGTGTATGTTGCATACAAGGCTGCTGTGTCGCAAGACAAATTTCAGTGAAAACTGACAATAAAGTAATATATCATATCATATCATATCATTTTTGGATTCTATACAGTATGTAGAAGGCATACCCTGATGTAGCCCTGGTGGAGTTGAGTAATGCATTAAATACAATGGCTGTGAGCCTATTGCTAATGACATCCGCTTCCTGGGATCGGGACCCCAGTGTGGACTGGGGGAGCTCTTCTTGCCCGAGAATGAACCAGGAATCAGCATCATGCCGGGGAAGGTGAACCCCACGCAGTGTGGGGCGATAACCATGGCAGCAGCCCAGGTGATGCATAACCACCAAACAGTAACAAATACTCACATCCACAGCCACTGTGAACCTGAGATTATTAAGGACCTGCGGTTATTGGTGGAACTGGTGCGGTTATTGGGCGACGCCATCCATGTCGTTCTCGACATGTTGGGGACAAAACAATTCAAAAATCCTAAAGAATGAAGGCCTTTTCATTGAGAGTTCGGAAAGTAGACGGCCCCACCACGCATAGCACACACACACACACACAAACACACACACACACACACACACACACACACACACACACACACACACACACACACACACACCGTTGTTTTGTCCAGCCATCACAGTCAATACAACAGATATGGACTTCATTGTTGACTGACTGATTAACTGGACATGACTACATAATCCTTAAACATAAATCATATCACTAATTTGGTTTTCATGACAACATTACAGCCTGTCAAAATACCAGTGACAGTGAGTTGAGAATATTAGATTCAACACAGTCACACAGTCACACACACACACACACACACACACACACACACACACACACACACACACACACACACACACACACACACACACACACACACACACACACACACACACAGTAGGTTAACCCACCAGAGTACCAAGCAGAACACAACTGCAGTACATGTCAACATATTATGGTCACATCTGGCCACTTTTTATATATCACCTACAAAAGAGTTTACTGTAGGCCTATACACACATAATGAGAGATTGTTCTGTCCAGGCATCCATCACACTCAATACAACAGAACTAGACTCCCTCATTGACTGACTAGCAGTGCACTACTTCTCACTGGAGTGTATTGCCCTTTTGTGGGCTAAAGGTGTTTAATATAGCACTGGCAGACAGGCAAGAAATAGACTATTTCCATTACATAAAACAATGACAAAAATAAAATACAATATGCATGAACTGTTTCCTTTTTAACTATTGTCTTTTAAACAATTTTAACTTGTACTGTCATTCTGAACTTGTGTAGGATTAATAATATGGCTTATAAAGAAATAAATACACACAAAAAATAGGGAGTGGCGTGGCTTTGCCTTAGCCTCATTGAGTTGAGCTGGTTTTAAGCCTTCCGCTATTTCTCATCATACTACAGTCTTCTAAATTCCTTTCAGTTTTCTGTGGGTGCATCCTGGAGGGTTGATGCAATTTCTATGGTGCAATAGTTGTTACTAGGGTAACTACTGAGGTAAATTGCAACCGCAATGTACAAGCACTGCCATTGGACCGTATACGTATATGCATTTCCTGTCAGTCCTTTCCGACCATTAATCTCCCCGTGCCTGCATATATGGTCACGGCAGGGATCCTTCCCCATACAGTATATAGGATTTTTGAAGGCTTTGCATTAACTGCCGATGCCCTAATACACACATGTACATGTTTGTACATGTACTTTCAAATGGCTAATTTGCACCTATAGTCATACTGCTGCCACCTTATAAGTTGTTTTATTAAGAAACAACCTGCATTGTGGCTGTCTAAATAGCTCGATTGGTGGAGCTCATGAATTTAGACCTGTGCATTTTCAAGATGCACAGTAGGTTCATGTACTGTTATTGTGCCACTTTATTATTTCTCTTTTTCCTGATCTAGAGTAACTTTTTCCCGTGTTTTTGTGAGAGTTTTTTTTTTTTTTTTTTTTTTGTTGAATGTAATGGCAAGCCAGTCATGCTTTCAATAGGTTCCTGTGTCTGTTCTGTTTGTCCTGATCAATATGGAAGATGTCAGGATGAGTCAAATGAGTTCATTAACCCACCACACCATGTTAGTGAATATTAATGAAACACCATAAAAAGCATTTCTAGGCTAGTTGCTAGGGCCCACCAAAACCTATATATGTATAAATATCTCCATATAGCCAAAAGTAGTAAATCATAGTGGAGGGAAGGGGGGAGGGGATCTCCCGGGGGTGCAGTTCTGATTATTTAGTTGATTTTGATTACTTTGGTGGCCATTTTATCATGGAAATATTTGCCCCCAGGATGGAACCTGCAGTCTGTAATTTTGTATTTTTGTGATAATATTGTCACACCGTCTAACCCACTGGTGTCAAACATACGGCCCGCGGGCCGGATCCGGCCCGCGCAATGATTCAATCAGGCCCCAGGCTTGTAGAGCAAAAGTGTCTGAGTCTATCAAAAAAAAAGTAAGTCTCTAGCACGTTCCTGTCAAAAGTTATGATCGTTTAAAGAAATGCTTCCAAGTTCTCTTCTCTGAGCACTAGTCCGGTAGCAGTAACCTGAGTCCGCCAGATGGGGCAGCAGAGAGAAGAGTATTCCCTCCTCCTCTCTCTGCTGCCCCATCTGGCGGAGTCAGGTTACTTCACCAGTATGAGGGTCTATAACTGAGGGATTATTCAGATCACAGCTTGGCTATTTAAATATAATAATATGGGTAATAATAATAATAATAATAATTCAATTCGGAGTTAAAAAATATACTGTATTTTAGAAGCATTAGTTATTGTTATTCATTCATTATTTTTGAATGTTCGATGATCCATTACTTCAATAAAAAGCAGGTCTGCATAAAACCATGGGTTTTGTAGCTATTGACAAATTTCAGCTAAGAAACTATTGGAAATTTTACTTTAACTATTTTATTGGCACACTATAAATAAAGTATCTCTCATAGCAAATGTCTTAATCTAGGCTACAAGTATAAAACCAATAATGAAAGTCATTAATAGCTATTAATAATAATTAATGCGACTGGCCCCGCGGCGTGACTGGCACCGCGGTGCTCCGGCCCCCATGAAGTCACATTAAGTCCAATGCGGCCCCCACCCCAAAATGAGTTTGACACCCCTGGTCTAACCCTTTCTGAGACTACTATTTGAGCCAGGCTGATGTCATCATTTTTTGTCAGAAATATTAAATTAAAGAAAAAAATGGCCCTTGCCTGCATTAATTGTGAGAGGTTGTCCCTAAATGATAGTCTTAACTATCATTTCTTATCAAACAACTAGCTGTGTTTGCCTTTATTCCTGCCACACAGTCAGTCGACAACCCCATGGCTGTTTCACCTAGTGACCGTACTGAGCTCAGTACATTCTTACTGATCAAATGTCTGGATTCGCTCGACCTAGCATCGTAAACATTGACATGTACTACTGCTCGGAGGTTCCTGATCGCCCCTGCTGCTGCTCGCATGGCGCGCTCGGTGTCACCCCTTTGTGATAATTCCTTGGCCACTGATTGCAATTCCTTGGCCACTCCTCGGCCAAGTTCATACATCTCTAGCAGATCGCTACCTGACTCCATGTCTGTCTCCTTCATCCAGTCTCCCTTAAATTTCTCATTCCAGGAATTCAAACGCTGTGCATAGGCTTTAAACTTCTGTGCTTTTCTGTCCAGGGAGTCACAGAGAGCCTGCAGACCTGGCACCAGAACATGGTTCACCTCTGATGTTCTAGCAATCTTCATGGCGGCGGGCAAGGTTATGTCGACGTTCTGGCCCATGCTGACGTGATCATCTGGATGAACGGGGTCCTTGCTTCCAAGCTCTCCTCCCAATATCTCAATGGCCCTGTTGCCGATCACCTCATTGGCGTTTATGTCCATCTCCTTTCCAGATGGACTCCACACCGCTAGAGGGAAATGTTCATTCAGCCTTCCTGTTGCTACCTCGTCCGCAGCCTGTTTGATTGCAGCTGCAAGTTTGGGATCGAGCCGGCCAGCGGCCTTGTTGGTTTCAGCAGCAGCTCCCTTTACCTCGCCCACAGCATGAATCATCGAGATTGGCATTCTCTCACTGGGTCCTAGTAGGTTGTTCATAGCGTACCTCGCTGTCCGAGCACCATAATATCTGTCAGATGGTATCTTGACCTCGCCAACATTGTCCCGTTCAACCCTGAATCCTGAAGAGGCCATTCTAGCGCTAGTCTGAAGTGGGCGACTGAAAATAGTGGCTTGGAGCCCTTTCCGGGCCAGACTGTGTAGTGAGTTATACATGGTAGCAAAACAGAACAACTGACACCGAGAAGATAAACTATAGAAACTATAGAAAATTGGGAAACATTGGTTAATATAAGCCACATGTCACAGAGTGTGACAGTCACACTCTAGGCTGGCTAGACCAGGTGGTGTGTGTATGTAATGGTATGCATGGATTTAATTGGCTATGGTCTACTTGTGCGTGAGCAGAGACCAAGTTCCCTAAAACCTCCTGGAGATAATCAGGCCAATAAAGATCTCTTAATTACGTCTCCATTACGTCATCACCTAAACCAGCTAATCTGAGTCCACCAAGTAGTTTTTACTTGCACAAACAGAGCATGCAAGTGATACGTGTGTTTGAATTTCTAAATTGGACAAGCGGGTGGAAGTTAGGGAGTAGAGAAATTCCTTTAGGTAGGAGCCGTTGCTGAGGATGCACTGATGGCGAGGAGGCAGGTTTTATATTCAAAGAAGGGAGCCAGTGTAGAGTGGAGTGTGATATGTTTGTATCTTCGCACTCTCATTATGGCTCTTGGTAGCACAGTTCTGTATGTCTTGGAGCCTTTAGATGCTTCCCTGTGAGAAGCACATTGTAGTAGTCTAGCCTTGAGGAGTTAAAGATGTGGATAGGCTTTTCTGCATCTGACATGGTGAATGACAGAGTCTGGCTATATTATGGAGATGAAAAAATGATTTTCACCTGTGCTCGGACACAAGTAGGCCATGTATGACCTACAGTATTTGTGTGCAATGTGCAATTTTGCACTCGACAGAGTGCAGTTGAAGTTATTATTACTTGCATAAACAGAATGAGTGAGCACAAGTAAAGCGATCGATTTGCAGTCATCAAACGTCGTCTCTGGAAGTGCACAAGTTGTTGCGATATTCTTCCGATAGAGTAACCTTTTTCCACCTCCAGGAGATAATACTCATGATGGCAACACTTATAATTACACCACCATTACATCATCACCTAAATCGAGTGTTGAGATAACAAAAGTCTGCTTGCCAGTCTGTTTGCCTAGCGGCAACCTAGCGGCTAGCCAATAGGAATACCATCCAATAGGATTGCCATAGGGCAACCGCACTTTGCAATTTTCCCAAATTTGCATCACTCTAGTCATATTTGCTATTCTGCTTGGTATTCACACATCGGCTGACAGCACCTCCAGGCTTGAAGCTCCCTGCGCTGGTGGCCACGTTTGGTACTGCAAGCGGGTGGAATTCATGCACGAACGCCCCGAGAGCACGCACGCTGGTTTGCTTTGTGCACGCGGACAGGGCAGTTTGTGTTTAAGTTGTTTTCTGAATAAACCAGCGGTCATCACGTCATATACTACCTCTCAAAACACAAAAGATGTATTATATGACAGATAATAAGCTCAATGCAAACCCACAAGCTTGTTTTGATGCTTTTTGATGTTTTTTTCCTTGCTCTCGACGGCGCTTGTTCATGAATCCTTTCCGTTCCCATAATCCCTTGCTTCAGGCACGTTCATGGAGAAATACTTCCGCAATTGACCACCAAATTTTGGTGGTCAAATGCGGAAATAGGCGCACTTCCGGCGGTCTTCCGGGTGCTTGTATTGAATGAATAACAAGGGGGCGGGCTGTCGCTTGAGTCCGTTCTCTATATTTTATTACTCTATGGGTATTCAGTCGGGAATGAAGTTACCAAGGCATTGTCTATTTAAATATATTAGCCTTTGTGTGTACTACTACTAATAATAATATAAAAATGAGGGGTGTAAAAATGGATTGGGGTCCTAAAAAGATCCAAAATCGTGAAAATCCACATACTGTAAGTATTTTGGTGAAGTATTGAATCTTGTGGTCTAGACAATTGCAGGGTGCTGTATTTTGTTCCCAGGATGATTTAGTCCGGCCCCAGGCTTGGAGAGCAAAAATGTCTGAGTCTATATTGTAAGTCTAGTAAGTCTTTAGCACGTTTGTATCAAAAGTTGGTTGAACAAGAAGTCTACACTGTTTTGTTTGCAAAACCTAGCCTGGAATTGTGGACAAAACCAAAACGATTCTTTAGTTTTAGGTCTTTGGGGTGAAAATGGAATCGGATGGTGGTGGTCCCTGGTGTCAAAAGGGTTGAAAACCCCTGGTTTACTCCATTCAGGTCGAAAATCCATTTTTGGATTCTATACAGTATGTAGAAGACATACCCTGATGTAGCCCTGGTGGAGTTGAGTAATGCATTAAATACAATGGCTGTGAGCCTATTGCTAATGACATCCGGTTCTTGGGATCGGGACCCCAGTGTGGACTGGGGGAGCTCTTCTTGCCCGAGAATGAACCGGGAATCAGCATCATGCCGGGGAAGGTGAACCCCACACAGTGTGGGGCGATAACCATGGCAGCAGCCCAGGTGATGCATAACCACCAAACAGTAACAAATACTCACATCCACAGCCACTGTGAACCTGAGATTATTAAGGACCTGCGGTTATTGGTGGAACTCGGTGCGGTTATTGGGCGACGCCATCCATGTCGTTCTCGACATGTTGGGGCCAAAACAATTCAAAAATCCTAAAGAATGAAGGCCTTTCCATTGAGAGTTCGGAAAGTAGACGGCCCCATCACGCATAGCACACACACACACACACACACACACACACACACACACACACACACACACACACACACACACACACACACACACACACACACACACCGTTGTTTTGTCCAGCCATCACAGTCAATACAACAGATATGGACTTCATTGTTGACTGACTGATTAACTGGACATGACTACATGAACCTTAAACATAAATCATATCACTAATTTGGTTTTCATGACAACATTACAGCCTGTCAAAATACCAGTGACAGTGAGTTGAGAATATTACATTCAACACACACACACACACACACACACACACACACACACACACACACACACACACACACACACACAGTAGGTTGAGAGGTGTGGTGACTGAGCGACACAGTCGAGTGGCGGCTCCAACTATCTTAGAGTTTATAAAGCACAGCATACTCTCTGTTCTAAAAATCACAACACTCAAAATGAAAATCATAAAACTGCTGATGATGATGGTTACAGTTCCTGGCCACAGGACAGAGCCACGTCCATGTTTTCTCAGCCAGACGCTCATACGCGCACGCGCACGCGCACACACACACACACACACACACACACACACACACACACACACACACACACACACACACACACACACACACACACCGTTGTTTTGTCCAGCCATCACAGTCAATATAGCCTGGTCTAGCCCTCAATGATTTTGGCCTTGGGGGGCGGGGGTGTCGTGGGATCCACACGGCGGAAGTGCTGCGCTCTGATTTGATCTCACTAACGTGTCGTCATCCCCGGCCCCTCCCCCGCCCGTCCACTGCTGTTCTACGTCACATCATTTAGAGCGACGCCCACCCCGGAAGGTTGACACCCCCCTCAAGGCCACTTTCCAACGCGCGTTAGTCCAGGCTTTCCGTTTTCGTGCAAGGCGGACGAAAATGAAAGCCTGGGTGTCGAGGCTACAGTCAATACAACAGATATCGACTTCATTGTTGACTGACTGATTAACTGGACATGACTACATAATCCTTAAACATAAATCATATCACTAATTTGGTTTTCATGATAACATTACAGCCTGTCAAAATACCAGTGACAGTGAGTTGAGAATATTACATTCAACACACACACACACACACACACACACACACACACACACACACACACACACACACACACACACACACACACACACACACACACACACACACACACACACACACAGTAGGTTAACCCACCAGAGTACCAAGCAGAACACAACTGCAGTACATGTCAACATATTATGGTCACATCTGGCCACTTTTTATATCTCACCTACAAAAGAGTTTACTGTATACACACATAATGAGATATTGTTCTGTCCAGGCATCCATCACACTCAATACAACAGAACTAGACTCCCACATTGACTGACTAGCAGTGCACTACTTCTCACTGGAGTGTATTGCCCTCTTGTGGGCTAAAGGTGTTTAATATAGCTCTGTCTGTTCTTGGCAGACAGGCAAGAAATAGACTATTTCCATTACATAAAACAATGACAAAAATAAAATACAATATGCATGAACTGTTATCTTTTTTAACTATTGTCTTTTAAACATTTTTAACTTGTACTGTCATTCTGAACTTGTGTAGGATTAATAATATGGCTTATAAAGAAATAAACACACACAAAAAATAGGGAGTGGCGTGGCTTTGCCTTAGCCTCATTGAGTTGAGCTGGTTTTAAGCCTTCCGCTATTTCTCATCATACTACACTACAGTCTTCTAAATTCCTTTCAGTTTTCTGTGGGTGCATCCTGGAGGGTTGATGCAATTTCTATGGTGCAATAGTTGTTACTAGGGTAACACAGGTGGTTGCTATAGTAATACTGAGGTAAATTGCAACCGCAATGTACAAGCGCCGCCATTGGACCGTATACGTATATGCATTTCCTGTCAGTCCTTTCCGACCATTAATCTCCCCGTGCCTGCATATATGGTCACGGCAGGGATCCTTCCCCATACAGTATATAGGATTTTTGAAGGCTTTGCATTAACTGCCGATGCCCTAATACACACATGTACATGTTTGTACATGTACTTTAAAATGGCTAATTTGCACCTATAGTCATACTGCTTGCTGCCACCTTATAAGTTGTTTTATTAAGAAGAAACAACCTGCATTGTGGCTGTCTAAATAGCTCGATTGGTGGAGCTCATGAATTTAGACCTGTGCATTTTCAAGATGAACAGTAGGTAGTTCATGTACTGTTATTGTGCCACTTTATTATTTCTCTTTTTCCTGATCTAGAGTAACTTTTTTTCCTGAGTTTTTGTGTGAGTTTTTTGTTGAATGTAATGGCAAGCCAGTCATGCTTTCAATAGGTTCCTGTGTCTGTTCTGTTTGTCTTGATCAATATGGAAAATGTCAGGATGAATCAAATGAGTTCATTAACCCACCACACCATGTTAGTTAGTGAGCATTAATGAAACACCATAAAAAGCATCTCTAGGCTAGTTGTTAGGGCCACCAAAACCTGTATATGTACAAATCTCCAAATCTCCATATAGCCAAAAGTAGTAAATCATAGTGGAGGAAAAGAAGGGGGGGGGGGGGGGGGGGGGGGGTCTCCCGTGGGTGCAGTTCTTTAGTTGATTTTGATTACTTTGGTGGCCATTTTATCATGGAAATATTTGCCCCCAGGATGGAACCTGCAGTAAGTCTGTAATATTGTTTTTTTGTGATAATATTGTCACACTGTCTCCCTTTCTGAGATTTGAGCCAAAGAATAGATTTGTTTCCCCCAGTGTATCAGCATATTCTACTGAATTCAGAGCTGAGGGCCTTTTTGAGTTTGTTCCTGTCTCAGACTAGCAGTGCTGAGTCCTCTGGATTGCATTGATTGTGAGAGGTTGTCCCTAAAGGATAGTTAAGATATCAATCCACTGTGATTGTCTTTATTCCTGCCACACAGTTAGTAGAGAAGCACATGGCTGCATCACCTAGTAACCGTACTGAGCTCAGCACATTCTTAATGATCAAAGGTCTGGATTCGCTCAACCTATCACCGTAAACCTCGAGATGTTCCAATACTGCTTGGAGTTTCCCGATCACGTGTGATGCTAGCATGGTGGGCGGTTCACAATCAGTGTCATCTCTCGGTTTGTTCTCTGACAAGATCAGTTGTCTGTAGCCTCCTGAGCCCAGAACGAAGACATTAACAATGTGTGATAAGCCCTTGGCCACTGATTGTAATTCCTTGGCCACAAATAGTAAAATCTCATACATCTCTACCAGATCGCTAGGTAACTCCATGTCTGACTCCTTCATCCAGTCTGACTTCAATTTCTCAATGCAGGAATTCATACGCTGCGCATAGGCGGTAAATACCTGCCCAAGGCAGCCATGCCCATGAAGGGAGCTCTGTATAAAGTTGAGGTCTTTAAACTCATGTGCTTTTGTGTCCAGGGAGTCACAGAGAGCCTGCAGACCGGGCACCAGGACATGGTTCACCTCTGATATTCTAGCAATCTTCATGGCAGCGGGCAAGGTTATGTCGACGTTCTGGCCCATGTTGACGTGATCATCTGGATGAACGGGGTCCTTGCTTCCAAGCTCTCCTCCCAATATCTCAATGGCCCTGTTGCTGATCACCTCATTGGCGTTTATGTCGGTCTCTTTTCCGGATCCACTCTGCCACACTGGGAGAGGGAAATGGTCATTCAGCCTTCCTGTTGCTACCTCGTCCGCAGCCTGTTTGATTGCAGCTGCAAGTCTGGGATCGAGGCCAGCGGCCTTGTTGGTTTCAGCAAAAGCTCCCTTTACCACACCTAAAGCATGAATCAGCGAGATTGGCATCCTCTCACTGGGTCCTTGTAGCTTGTTCATGTACCTCGCTGTCCGAGCACCATAATATCTGTCAGATGGTATCTTGACCTCGCCAACATTGTCCCGTTCGACCCTGAATCCTGAAGAGGCCATTCTAGCGCTAGTCTGAAGTGGGCGACTGAAAATAGTGGCTTGGAGCCCTTTCCGGGCAAGACTGCGTAGTGAGTTATACATGGTAGCAAAACAGAACTGACACCGAGAGGAAAAACTAGGAACTACAGAAACATTGGTTAAACATTGGTTAATATAAGCCCTGGTGATGTCACACGCATGTCACAGAGTGTGACAGTCACACTCTAGGCTGGCTAGACCAGGTGGTGTGTGTATGTAATGGTATGCATGGATTTAATTGGCTATGGTCTACTTGTGCGTGAGCAGAGACCAAGTTCCCTAAAATCTCCTGGAGATAATCAGGCCAATAAAGATCTCTTAATTACGTCTCCATTACGTCATCACCTAAACCAGCTAATCTGAGTTCACCAAGTAGTTTTTACTTGCACAAACAGAGCTAAATTGAAGAAGCGGGTGGAAGTTAGGGGGTAGAGAAATTCCTTTAGGTAGGAGGATGCACTGATGGCGAGGAGGCAGGTTTTATATTCAAAGAAGGGAGCCAGTGTAGAGTGGAGTGTGATATGTTTGTATCTTCGCACTCTCATTATGGCTCTTGGTAGCACAGTTCTGTATGTCTTGGAGCCTTTAGATGCTTCCCTGTGAGAAGCACATTGTAGTAGTCTAGCCTTGAGGAGTTAAAGATGTGGATAGGCTTTTCTGCATCTGACATGGTGAATGACAGTCTGGCTATATTATGGAGATGAAAGAATGATTTTCGCCTGTGCTCGGACACAAGTAGGCCATGTATGACCTACAGTATTTGTGTGCAATGTGCAATTTCGCACTCGACAGAGTGCAGTTGAGGTTATTGTTACTTGCATAAACACAATGAGCGAGCACAAGTAAAGCGATCGATTTGCAGTCATCAAACGTCGTCTCTGGAAGTGCACAAATTGTTGCGATATTCTTCCGATAGAGTAACCTTTTTCCACCTCCAGGAGATAATACTCATGATGGCAACACTTATAATTACACCACTATTACATCATCACCTAAATCGAGTGTTGAGATAACAAAAGTCTGCTTGCCAGTCTGTTTGCCTAGTGGCTACCTAGCGGCTAGCCAATAGGAATACCATCCAATAGGATTGCCATAGGGCAACCGCACTTTGCAATTTTCCCAAAATTGCATCGCTCTAGTCATATTTGCTATTCTGCTTGGTATTCACACATCGGCCGACAGCGCCTCCAGGCTTGAAGCTCCCTGCACTGGTGGCCACGTTTGGTACTGCAGGCGGGTGGAATTCATGCACGAACGCCCCGAGAGCACGCACGCTGGTTTGCTTTGTGCACGCGGACAGGGCAGTTTGTGTTTAAGTTGTTTTCTGAATAAACCAGCGGTCATCACGTCATATACTACCTCTCAAAACACAACAGATGTATTATATGACAGATAATAAGCTCAATGCAAACCCACAAGCTTGTTTTTCGATGCTTTTTGATGTTTTTTTTCCTTGTTCTCGACGGCGCTTGTTCATGAATCCTTTCCGTTCCCATAATCCCTTGCTTCAGGCACGTTCATGGAGAAATACTTCCACAATTGACCACCAAATTTTGGTGGTCAAATGCGGAAATAGGCGCACTTCCGGCGGTCTTCCGGGTGCTTCAAAACGCCAATGAGCAACTTGTATTGAATGAATAACAAGGGGGCGGGGCTGTCGCTCGAGTCCGTTCTCTATATTTTATTACTCTATGGGTATTCAGTCGGGAATGAAGTTACCAAGGGATTGTCTATTTAAATATATTAGCCTTTGTGTGTACTACTACTAATAATAATATAAAAATGAGGGGTGTAAAAATGGATTGGGGTCCTAAAAAGATCCAAAATCGTGAAAATCCACATACTGTAAGTATTTTGGTGAAGTATTGAATCTTGTGGTCTAGACAATTGCAGGGTGCTGTATTTTGTTCCCAGGATGATTTAGTCCGGCCCCAGGCTTGGAGAGCAAAAATGTCCGAGTCTATATTGTAAGTCTAGTAAGTCTTTAGCACGTTTGTATCAAAAGTTGGTTGAACAAGAAGTCTACACTGTTTTGTTTGCAAAACCTAGCCTGGAATTGTGGACAAAACCAAAACGATTCTTTAGTTTTAGGTCTTTGGGGTGAAAATGGAATCGGATGGTGGTGGTCCCTGGTGTCAAAAGGGTTGAAAACTCTGGTTTACTCCATTCAGGTCGAAAATCCATTTTTGGATTCTATACAGTATGTAGAAGGCATACCCTGATGTAGCCCTGGTGGAGTTGAGTAATGCATTAAATACAATGGCTGTGAGCCTATTGCTAATGACATCCGCTTCCTTGGATCGGGACCCCAGTGTGGACTGGGGGAGCTCTTCTTGCCCGAGAATGAACCGGGAATCAGCATCATGCCGGAGAAGGTGAACCCCACGCAGTGTGGGGCGATAACCATGGCAGCAGCCCAGGTGATGCATAACCACCAAACAGTAACAAATACTCACATCCACAGCCACTGTGAACCTGAGATTATTAAGGACCTGCGGTTATTGGTGGAACTCGGTGCGGTTATTGGGCGACGCCATCCATGTCGTTCTCAACATGTTGGGGACAAAACAATTCAAAAATCCTAAAGAATGAAGGCCTTTCCATTGAGAGTTCAGAAAGTATAGACGGCCCCACCACGCATAGCACACGCACACACACACACACACACACACACACACACACACACACACACACACACACACACACACACACACACACACACACACACACACACACAGTTGTTTTGTCCAGCCATCACAGTCAATACAACAGATATCGACTTCATTGTTGACTGACTGATTAACTGGACATGACTACATGATCCTTAAACATAAATCATATCACTAATTTGGTTTTCATGACAACATTACAGCCTGTCAAAATACCAGTGACAGTGAGTTGAGAATATTACATTCAACACACACACACACACACACACACACACACACACACACACACACACACACACACACACACACACACACACACACACACACACACACACACACACACATAGTAGGTTAACCCACCAGAGTACCAAGCAGAACACAACTGCAGTACATGTCAACATATTATGGTCACATCTGGCCACTTTTTATATCTCACCTACAAAAGATTTTACTGTATACACACATAATGAGATATTGTTCTGTCCAGGCATCCATCACACTCAATACAACAGAACTAGACTCCCACATTGACTGACTAGCAGTGCACTACTTCTCACTGGAGTGTATTGCCCTCTTGTGGGCTAAAGGTGTTTAATATAGCACTGTCTGTTCTTGGCAGACAGGCAAGAAATAGACTATTTCCATTACATAAAACAATGACAAAAATAAAATACAATATGCATGAACTGTTATCTTTTTTTAACTATTGTCTTTTAAACAATTTTAACTTGTACTGTCATTCTGAACTTGTGTAGGATTAATAATATGGCTTATAAAGAAATAAATACACACAAAAAATAGGGAGTGGAGTGGCTTTGCCTTAGCCTCATTGAGTTGAGCTGGTTTTAAGCTTTCCGCTATTTCTCATCATACTACTACTGTCTTCTAAATTCCTTTCAGTTTTCTGTGGGTGCATCCTGGAGGGTTGATGCAATTTCTATGGTGCAATAGTTGTTACTAGGGTAACACAGGTGGTTGCTATAGTAATACTGAGGTAAATTGCAACCGCAATGTACAAGCGCCGCCATTGGACCGTATACAGTATATGCATTTCCTGTCAGTCCTTTCCGACCATTAATCTCCCCGTGCCTGCATATATGGTCACGGCAGGGATCCTTCCCCATACAGTATATAGGATTTTTGAAGGCTTTGCATTAACTGCCGATGCCCTAATACACACATGTACATGTTTGTACATGTACTTTCAAATGGCTAATTTGCACCCATAGTCATACTGCTTGCTGCCACCTTAAGTTGTTTTATTAAGAAACAACCTGCATTGTGGCTGTCTAAATAGCTCGATTGGTGGAGCTCATGAATTTAGACCTGTGCATTTTCAAGATGAACAGTAGGCTAGTTCATGTACTGTTATTGTGCCACTTTCTTATTTCTCTTTTTCCTGATCAAGAGTAACTTTTCTCCCGTGTTTTTGTGAGAGTTTTTTTTTGTTGTTGAATGTAATGGCAAGCCAGTCATGCTTTCAATAGGTTCCTGTGTTTGTTCTGTTTGTCTTGATCAATATGGAAGATGTCAGTTTGAGTCAAATGAGTTCATTAACCCACCACAC
The DNA here is from genome assembly GCA_039105355.1 of Benthosema pterotum. Taxonomy (NCBI): domain Eukaryota; kingdom Metazoa; phylum Chordata; class Actinopteri; order Myctophiformes; family Myctophidae; genus Benthosema; species Benthosema pterotum. The sequence goes on along the minus strand of CM076967.1, from coordinate 10,925,017 downwards.
CATGTTAGTTAGTGAATATTAGTGAAACACCATAAAAAGCATTTCTAGGCTAGTTGCTAGGGCCCACCAAAACCTATATATGTATAAATATCTCCATATAGCCAAAAGTAGTAAATCATAGTGGAGGGAAGGGGGGAGGGGATCTCCCGGGGGTGCAGTTCTGATTATTTAGTTGATTTTGATTACTTTGGTGGCCATTTTATCATGGAAATATTTGCCCCCAGGATGGAACCTGCAGTCTGTAATTTTGTATTTTTGTGATAATATTGTCACACCGTCTAACCCACTGGTGTCAAACATACGGCCCGCGGGCCGGATCCGGCCCGCGCAATGATTCAATCAGGCCCCAGGCTTGTAGAGCAAAAGTGTCTGAGTCTATCAAAAAAAAGTAAGTCTCTAGCACGTTCCTGTCAAAAGTTATGATCGTTTAAAGAAATGCTTCCAAGTTCTCTTCTCTGAGCACTAGTCCGGTAGCAGTAACCTGAGTCCGCCAGATGGGGCAGCAGAGAGAAGAGTATTCCCTCCTCCTCTCTCTGCTGCCCCATCTGGCGGAGTCAGGTTACTTCACCAGTATGAGGGTCTATAACTGAGGGATTATTCAGATCACAGCTTGGCTATTTAAATATAATAATATGGGTAATAATAATAATAATAATTCAATTCGGAGTTAAAAAATATACTGTATTTTAGAAGCATTAGTTATTGTTATTCATTCATTATTTTTGAATGTTCGATGATCCATTACTTCAATAAAAAGCAGGTCTGCATAAAACCATGGGTTTTGTAGCTATTGACAAATTTCAGCTAAGAAACTATTGGAAATTTTACTTTAACTATTTTATTGGCACACTATAAATAAAGTATCTCTCATAGCAAATGTCTTAATCTAGGCTACAAGTATAAAACCAATAATGAAAGTCATTAATAGCTATTAATAATAATTAATGCGACTGGCACCGCGGCGTGACTGGCACCGCGGTGCTCCGGCCCCCATGAAGTCACATTAAGTCCAATGCGGCCCCCACCCCAAAATGAGTTTGTCACACCGTCTAACCCTTTCTGAGACTACTATTTGAGCCAGGCTGATGTCATCATTTTTTGTCAGAAATATTAAATTAAAAGAAAAAAATGGCCCTTGCCTGCATTAATTGTGAGAGGTTGTCCCTAAATGATAGTCTTAACTATCATTTCTTATTTATCAAACAACTAGCTGTGTTTGCCTTTATTCCTGCCACACAGTCAGTCGACAACCCCATGGCTGTTTCACCTAGTGACCGTACTGAGCTCAGTACATTCTTACTGATCAAATGTCTGGATTCGCTCGACCTAGCATCGTAAACATTGACATGTACTACTGCTCGGAGGTTCCTGATCGCCTCTGCTGCTGCTCGCATGGCGCGCTCGGTGTCACCCCTTTGTGATAATTCCTTGGCCACTGATTGCAATTCCTTGGCCACTCCTCGGCCAAGTTCATACATCTCTAGCAGATCGCTACCTGACTCCATGTCTGTCTCCTTCATCCAGTCTCCCTTAAATTTCTCATTCCAGGAATTCAAACGCTGTGCATAGGCTTTAAACTTCTGTGCTTTTCTGTCCAGGGAGTCACAGAGAGCCTGCAGACCTGGCACCAGAACATGGTTCACCTCTGATGTTCTAGCAATCTTCATGGCGGCGGGCAAGGTTATGTCGACGTCCTGGCCCATGTTGACGTGATCATCTGGATGAGGGGTCCTTGCTTCCAAGCTCTCCTCCCAATATCTCAATGGCCCTGTTGCCGATCACCTCATTGGCGTTTATGTCCATCTCTTTTCCAGATGGACTCCACACCGCTAGAGGGAAATGTTCATTCAGCCTTCCTGTTGCTACCTCGTCCGCAGCCTGTTTGATTGCAGCTGCAAGTTTGGGATCGAGCTGGCCAGCGGCCTTGTTGGTTTCAGCAGCAGCTCCCTTTACCTCACCCACAGCATGAATCATCGAGATTGGCATCCTCTCACTGGGTCCTAGTAGGTTGTTCATAGCGTACCTCGCTGTCCGAGCACCATAATATCTGTCAGATGGTATCTTGACCTCGCCAACATTGTCCCGTTCAACCCTGAATCCTGAAGAGGCCATTCTAGCGCTAGTCTGAAGTGGGCGACTGAAAATAGTGGCTTGGAGCCCTTTCCGGGCCAGACTGTGTAGTGAGTTATACATGGTAGCAAAACAGAACAACTGACACCGAGAAGATAAACTATAGAAACTATAGAAAATTGGGAAACATTGGTTAATATAAGCCACATGTCACAGAGTGTGACAGTCACACTCTAGGCTGGCTAGACCAGGTGGTGTGTGTATGTAATGGTATGCATGGATTTAATTGGCTATGGTCTACTTGTGCGTGAGCAGAGACCAAGTTCCCTAAAACCTCCTGGAGATAATCAGGCCAATAAAGATCTCTTAATTACGTCTCCATTACGTCATCACCTAAACCAGCTGATCTGAGTCCACCAAGTAGTTTTTACTTGCACAAACAGAGCATGCAAGTGATACGTGTGTTTGAATTTCTAAATTGGACAAGCGGGTGGAAGTTAGGGGGTAGAGAAATTCCTTTAGGTAGGAGCCGTTGCTGAGGATGCACTGATGGCGAGGAGGCAGGTTTTATTCAAAGAAGGGAGCCAGTGTAGAGTGGAGTGTGAAATGTTTGTATCTTCGCACTCTCATTATGGCTCTTGGTAGCACAGTTCTGTATGTCTTGGAGCCTTTAGATGCTTCCCTGTGAGAAGCACATTGTAGTAGTCTAGCCTTGAAGAGTTAAAGATGTGGATAGGCTTTTCTGCATCTGACATGGTGAATGACAGAGTCTGGCTATATTATGGAGATGAAAGAATGATTTTCACCTGTGCTCGGACACAAGTAGGCCATGTATGACCTACAGTATTTGTGTACAATGTGCAATTTTGCACTCGACAGAGTGCAGTTGAAGTTATTATACCTTGCATAAACAGAATGAGTGAGCACAAGTAAAGCGATCGATTTGCAGTCATCAAACGTCGTCTCTGGAAGTGCACAAATTGTTGCGATATTCTTCCGATAGAGTAACCTTTTTCCACCTCCAGGAGATAATACTCATGATGGCAACACTTATAATTACACCACCATTACATCATCACCTAAATCGAGTGTTGAGATAACAAAAGTCTGCTTGCCAGTCTGTTTGCCTAGCGGCAACCTAGCGGCTAGCCAATAGGAATATCATCCAATAGGATTGCCATAGGGCAACCGCACTTTGCAATTTTCCCAAAATTGCATCACTCTAGTCATATTTGCTATTCTGCTTGGTATTCACACATCGGCTGACAGCACCTCCAGGCTTGAAGCCCCCTGCGCTGGTGGCCACGTTTGGTACTGCATGCGGGTGGAATTCATGCACGAACGCCCCGAGAGCACGCACGCTGGTTTGCTTTGTGCACGCGGACAGGGCAGTTTGTGTTTAAGTTGTTTTCTGAATAAACCAGCGGTCATCACGTCATATACTACCTCTCAAAACACAAAAGATGTATTATATGACAGATAATAAGCTCAATGCAAACCCACAAGCTTGTTTTGATGCTTTTTGATTCGTTTTTTTCCTTTGCTCGTTCTCGACGGCGCTTGTTCATGAATCCTTTCCGTTCCCATAATCCCTTGCTTCAGGCACGTTCATGGAGAAATACTTCCGCAATTGACCACCAAATTTTGGTGGTCAAATGCGGAAATAGGCGCACTTCCGGCGGTCTTCCGGGTGCTTGTATTGAATGAATAACAAGGGGGCGGGCTGTCGCTTGAGTCCGTTCTCTATATTTTATTACTCTATGGGTATTCAGTCGGGAATGAAGTTACCAAGGCATTGTCTATTTAAATATATTAGCCTTTGTGTGTACTACTACTAATAATAATATAAAAATGAGGGGTGTAAAAATGGATTGGGGTCCTAAAAAGATCCAAAATCGTGAAAATCCACATACTGTAAGTATTTTGGTGAAGTATTGAATCTTGTGGTCTAGACAATTGCAGGGTGCTGTATTTTGTTCCCAGGATGATTTAGTCCGGCCCCAGGCTTGGAGAGCAAAAATGTCTGAGTCTATATTGTAAGTCTAACCTGAATTCAAGGTTCAAGGTTTTTTATTTGTCACTCCAGTGTATGTCAGGACATATACAGGGATGAAATAGCGTTTCCATTTTCCACAGTGCAATAGACAAGACAGTGTAGTAAGACAAAAGTCAAGACAATAGACAGTGCAATAAGACAAAGTCGAGACAAATAGTGCAATAAGACAAGGTCGAGACAATATATGGACGAGACAACAGTAGTGCAGCAGACCAGTAAAGTGCAAACTGTACACCTAACTTGAGGTGAAGGTGCTTAGCTAACCAGGTGATAAAGTGGCGGTAGTGTGAAGCTAAAACAGACAGGACGTATATACAACTACTAGAAACTACTACTAGAGACTACAGTATACTACAGCTAGAAACTACAACTAAAAAATCTAAAGCTATATACGAGGTTACATAGCTACAACTAAAACAACTAAACAAACAACACACACTAGTAAGTCTTTAGCACGTTTGTATCAAAAGTTGGTTGAACAAGAAGTCTACACTGTTTTGTTTGCAAAACCTAGCCTGGAATTGTGGACAAAACCAAAACGATTCTTTAGTTTTAGGTCTTTGGGGTGAAAATGGAATCGGATGGTGGTGGTCCCTGGTGTCAAAAGGGTTGAAAACCCCTGGTTTACTCCATTCAGGTCGAAAATCCATTTTTACAGTATGTAGAAGGCATACCCTGATGTAGCCCTGGTGGAGTTGAGTAATGCATTAAATACAATGGCTGTGAGCCTATTGCTAATGACATCCGGTTCTTGGGATCGGGACCCCAGTGTGGACTGGGGGAGCTCTTCTTGCCCGAGAATGAACCGCGAATCAGCATCATGCCGGGGAAGGTGAACCCCACGCAGTGTGGGGCGATAACCATGGCAGCAGCCCAGGTGATGCATAACCACCAAACAGTAACAAATACTCACATCCACAGCCACTGTGAACCTGAGATTATTAAGGACCTGCGGTTATTGGTGGAACTCGGTGCGGTTATTGGGCGACGCCATCCATGTCGTTCTCGACATGTTGGGGCCAAAACAATTCAAAAATCCTAAAGAATGGAGGCCTTTCCATTGAGAGTTCGGAAAGTAGACGGCCCCACCACGCATAGCACACACACACACACACACACACACACACACACACACACACACACACACACACACCGTTGTTTTGTCCAGCCATCACAGTCAATACAACAGATATCGACTTCATTGTTGACTGACTGATTAACTGGACATGACTACATGATCCTTAAACATAAATCATATCACTAATTTGGTTTTCATGACAACATTACAGCCTGTCAAAATACCAGTGACAGTGAGTTGAGAATATTACATTCAACACACACACACACACACACACACACAGTAGGTTGAGAGGTGTGGTGACTGAGCGACACAGTCGAGTGGCGGCTCCAACTATCTTAGAGTTTATAAAGCACAGCATACTCTCTGTTCTAAAAATCACAACACTCAAAATGAAAATCATAAAACTGCTGATGATGATGGTTACAGTTCCTGGCCACAGGACAGAGCCACGTCCATGTTTTCTCAGCCAGACGCTCATACGCGCACGCGCACACACACACACACACACACACACACACACACACACACACACACACACACACACACACACACACACACACACACACACACCGTTGTTTTGTCCAGCCATCAAAGTCAATATAGCCTGGTCTAGCCCTCAATGATTTTGGCCTCGGGGGGCGGGGGTGTCGTGGGATCCACACGGCGGAAGTGCTGCGCTCTGATTTGATCTCACTAACGTGTCGTCATCCCCAGCCCCTCCCCCGCCCGTCCACTGCTGTTCTACGTCACATCATTTAGAGCGACGCCCACCCCGGAAGGTTGACACCCCCCTCAAGGCCACTTTCCAACGCGCGTTAGTCCAGGCTTTCCGTTTTCGCGCAAGGCGGACGAAAATGAAAGCCTGGGTGTCGAGGCTACAGTCAATACAACAGATATCGACTTCATTGTTGACTGACTGATTAACTGGACATGACTACATAATCCTTAAACATAAATCATATCACTAATTTGGTTTTCATGACAACATTACAGCCTGTCAAAATACCAGTGACAGTGAGTTGAGAATATTACATTCAACACACACACACACACACACACACACACACACACACACACACACACACACACACACACACACACACACACACACACACACACACACACACACACACACACACAGTAGGTTAACCCACCTTTTTTCCGGGGCGCTGCTCTGCTGGCGACCTGGGCGCGAGTGCCGCTGCGTTCTATGAACTGGTTTCTCATGCTGTCTGTTGATTGTAGTGTTGTCTGTATTGGTGTATTGTATGTGTGTTTGTTGTTTTTTTTTACGCAGCTGCACTTGTATGCCCAAGACAAATTTCCTTCGGGACAATAAAGTTCAACCAAAAAAAAAACCAAAAAACCATACCAAGCAGAACACAACTGCAGTACATGTCAACATATTATGGTCACATCTGGCCACTTTTTATATCTCACCTACAAAAGAGTTTACTGTATACACACATAATGAGATATTGTTCTGTCCAGGCATCCATCACACTCAATACAACAGAACTAGACTCCCACATTGACTGACTAGCAGTGCACTACTTCTCACTGGAGTGTATTGCCCTCTTGTGGGCTAAAGGTGTTTAATATAGCACTGTCTGTTCTTGGCAGGCAGGCAAGAAATAGATTCTCTTTCCATTATATAAAATGACAAAAATAAAATACAATATGCATGAACTGTTATCCTTTTTAACTATTGTCTTTTAAACAATTTTAACTTGTAATGCCATTCTGAACTTGTGTAGGATTAATAATATGGCTTATAAAGAAATAAACACACACAAAAAATAGGGAGTGGCGTGGCTTTGCCTTAGCCTCATTGAGTTGAGCTGGTTTTAAGCCTTCCGCTATTTCTCATCATACTACACTACAGTCTTCTAAATTCCTTTCAGTTTTCTGTGGGTGCATCCTGGAGGGTTGATGCAATTTCTATGGTGCAATAGTTGTTACTAGGGTAACACAGGTGGTTGCTATAGTAATACTGAGGTAAATTGCAACCGCAATGTACAAGCACCGCCATTGGACCGTATACGTATATGCATTTCCTGTCAGTCCTTTCCGACCATTAATCTCCCCGTGCCTGCATATATGGTCACGGCAGGGATCCTTCCCCATACAGTATATAGGATTTTTGAAGGCTTTGCATTAACTGCCGATGCCCTAATACACACATGTACATGTTTGTACATGTACTTTCAAATGGCTAATTTGCACTTATAGTCATACTGCTTGCTGCCACCTTATAAGTTGTTTTATTAAGAAGAAACAACCTGCATTGTGGCTGTCTAAATAGCTCGATTGGTGGAGCTCATGAATTTAGACCTGTGCATTTTCAAGATGAACAGTAGGTTCATGTACTGTTATTGTGCCACTATTTCTCTCTTTCCTGATCTAGAGTAACTTTTTTTCCTGAGTTTTTGTGCGAGTATTTTTGTTGAATGTAATGGCAAGCCAATCATGCTTTCAATAGGTTCCTGTGTCTGTTCTGTTTGTCTTGATCAATATGGAAGATCAATATGGAAAATGTCAGGATGAATCAAATGAGTTCATTAACCCACCACACCATGTTAGTTAGTGAGCATTAATGAAACACCATAAAAAGCATCTCTAGGCTAGTTGTTAGGGCCACCAAAACCTGTATATGTACAAATCTCCAAATCTCCATATAGCCAAAAGTAGTAAATCATAGTGGAGGAAAAGAAGGGGGGGGGGGGGGTCTCCCGTGGGTGCAGTTCTGATTCTTTAGTTGATTTTGATTACTTTGGTGGCCATTTTATCATGGAAATATTTACCCCCAGGATGGAACCTGCAGTAAGTCTGTAATATTGTTTTTTTGTGATAATATTGTCACGCTGTCTCCCTTTCTGAGATTTGAGCCAAAGAATAGATTTGTTTCCCCCAGTGTATCAGCATATTCTACTGAATTCAGAGCTGAGGGCCTTTTTGAGTTTGTTCCTGTCTCAGACTAGCAGTGCTGAGTCCTCTGGATTGCATTGATTGTGAGAGGTTGTCCCTAAAGGATAGTTAAGATATCAATCCACTGTGATTGTCTTTATTCCTGCCACACAGTTAGTAGAGAAGCACATGGCTGCATCACCTAGTAACCGTACTGAGCTCAGCACATTCTTAATGATCAAAGGTCTGGATTCGCTCAACCTATCACCGTAAACCTCGAGATGTTCCAATACTGCTTGGAGTTTCCCGATCACGTGTGATGCTAGCATGGTGGCCGGTTCACAATCGGTGTCACCTCTCGGTTTGTTCTCTGACAAGATCAGTTGTCTGTAGCCTCCTGAGCCCAGAACGAAGACATTAACAATGTGTGATAAGCCCTTGGCCACTGATTGTAATTCCTTGGCCACAAATAGTAAAATCTCATACATCTCTACCAGATCGCTAGGTAACTCCATGTCTGACTCCTTCATCCAGTCTGACTTCAATTTCTCAATGCAGGAATTCATACGCTGCGCATAGGCGGTAAATACCTGCCCAAGGCAGCCATGCCCATGAAGGGAGCTCTGTATAAAGTTGAGGTCTTTAAACTCATGTGCTTTTGTGTCCAGGGAGTCACAGAGAGCCTGCAGACCGGGCACCAGGACATGGTTCACCTCTGATATTCTAGCAATCTTCATGGCAGCGGGCAAGGTTATGTCGACGTTCTGGCCCATGTTGACGTGATCATCTGGATGAACGGGGTCCTTGCTTCCAAGCTCTCCTCCCAATATCTCAATGGCCCTGTTGCTGATCACCTCATTGGCGTTTATGTCGGTCTCTTTTCCGGATCCACTCTGCCACACTGGGAGAGGGAAATGGTCATTCAGCCTTCCTGTTGCTACCTCGTCCGCAGCCTGTTTGATCGCAGCTGCAAGTCTGGGATCGAGGCCAGCGGCCTTGTTGGTTTCAGCAGCAGCTCCCTTTACCACACCTAAAGCATGAATCAGCGAGATTGGCATCCTCTCACTGGGTCCTTGTAGCTTGTTCATGTACCTCGCTGTCCGAGCACCATAATATCTGTCAGATGGTATCTTGACCTCGCCAACATTGTCCCGTTCGACCCTGAATCCTGAAGAGGCCATTCTAGCGCTAGTCTGAAGTGGGCGACTGAAAATAGTGGCTTGGAGCCCTTTCCGGGCAAGACTGCGTAGTGAGTTATACATGGTAGCAAAACAGAACTGACACCGAGAGGAAAAACTAGGAACTACAGAAACATTGGTTAAACATTGGTTAATATAAGCCCTGGTGATGTCACACGCATGTCACAGAGTGTGACAGTCACACTCTAGGCTGGCTAGACCAGGTGGTGTGTGTATGTAATGGTATGCATGGATTTAATTGGCTATGGTCTACTTGTGCGTGAGCAGAGACCAAGTTCCCTAAAATCTCCAATAAAGATCTCTTAATTACGTCTCCATTACGTCATCACCTAAACCAACTAATCTGATTTCACCAAGTAGTTTTTACTTGCACAAACAGAGCTAAATTGAAGAAGCGGGTGGAAGTTAGGGGGTAGAGAAATTCCTTTAGGTAGGAGCCGTTGCTGAGGATGCACTGATGGCGAGGAGGCAGGTTTTAATAGATAAGATAATACTCATGATGGCAACACTTATAATTACACCACCATTACATCATCACCTAAATCGAGTGTTGAGATAACAAAAGTCTGCTTGCCAGTCTGTTTGCCTAGTGGCTACCTAGCGGCTAGCCAATAGGAATACCATCCAATAGGATTGCCATAGGGCAACCGCACTTTGCAATTTTCCCAAAATTGCATCGCTCTAGTCATATTTGCTATTCTGCAAAATATTTGCTATTCTCACATCGGCCGACAGCGCCTCCAGGCTTGAAGCTCCCTGCGCTGGTGGCCACGTTTGGTACTGCAGGCGGGTGGAATTCATGCACGAACGCCCCGAGAGCACGCACGCTGGTTTGCTTTGTGCACGCGGACAGGGCAGTTTGTGTTTAAGTTGTTTTCTGAATAAACCAGCGGTCATCACGTCATATACTACCTCTCAAAACACAACAGATGTATTATATGACAGATAATAAGCTCAATGCAAACCCACAAGCTTGTTTTTTGATACTTTTTGATGTTTTTTTCCTTGTTCTCGACGGCGCTTGTTCATGAATCCTTTCCGTTCCCATAATCCCTTGCTTCAGGCACGTTCATGGAGAAATACTTCCGCAATTGACCACCAAATTTTGGTGGTCAAATGCGGAAATAGGCGCACTTCCGGCGGTCTTCCGGGTGCTTCAAAACGCCAATGAGCAACTTGTATTAAATGAATAACAAGGGGGCGGGGCTGTCGCTCGAGTCCGTTCTCTATACTGTATTTTATTACTCTATGGGTATTCAGTCCGGGATGAAGTTACTGAGGCATTGTCTATTTAAATAATTTAGCCTTTGTGTGTACTACTACTAATAATAATATAAAAATGAGGGGTGTAAAAATGGATTGGGGTCCTAAAAAGAACCAAAATCTTGAAAATCCACATACTGTAAGTATTTTGGTGTATTGAATCTTGTGGTCTAGACAATTGCAGGGTGCTGTATTTTGTTCCCAGGATGATTTAGTCCGGCCCCAGGCTTGTAGAGCAAAAATGTCCGAGTCTATTGTAAGTCTAGTAAGTCTTTAGCACGTTTGTATCAAAGGTTGGTTGTTTACTCCAGGGGTTTTCAACAGGTGGTCCAGGGACCACCAGTGGTCCCTGAGAGGGTTCCAAGTGGTCCCCAGGCTAAATGATGGAAAGTTGGCTAACAAGAGGTAAAAATGAAACCAAATGGACCCGCAAGGGTCCATTTGGTTTCATTTTTACACTCTCAAGAGTTAAAATATTCATCATCTGAATTAGCACCACTTAAACAAGAAGTCTACACTGTTTTGTTTGCAAAATCTAGCCTGGAATTGTGGATAAAACCAAAACGATTCTTTAGTTTTAGGTGGGGTGAAAATGGAATAATTGCTAATGACATCCGCTTCCTGGGATCGGGACCCCAGTGTGGACTGGGGGAGCTCTTCTTGCCCGAGAATGAACCGGGAAGCAGCATCATGCCGGGGAAGGTGAACCCCACGCAGTGTGGGGCGATAACCATGGCAGCAGCCCAGGTAATGCATAACCACCAAACAGTAACAAATACTCACATCCACAGCCACTGTGAACCTGAGATTATTAAGGACCTGCGGTTATTGGTGGAACTCGGTGCGGTTATTGGGCGACGCCATCCATGTCGTTCTCGACATGTTGGGGCCAAAACAATTCAAAAATCCTAAAGAATGGAGGCCTTTCCATTGAGAGTTCGGAAAGTAGACGGCCCCACCACGCATAGTTTGACATCCCCAAGCCTAGCAGATCATCCCTCTGTGTGAAATAATGTCACAACAGGTTATGGCTTGTATTTTGTAGTGGCTGAGAGGTGTGGTGGCTGAGCGACACAGTCGAGTGGCGGCTCCAACGAGTTTATAAAGCACAGCATACTCTCTGTTCTAAAACTCACAACACTCAAAATGAAAATCATAAAACTGCCGATAATGAGTCACCAGAGAAAATGGATAAATATGATACATTGTACAGTGCTACTCCCCTACCAATGATGGCGAGGAAGCAGACAAAGACCAGTTCTACAACAGGCTGCAGTCCATTATAGAAAGACACCCAGAGAGAGACCTGACAATCTTAATGGGAGACCTCAATGCCAAGATCGGAAGGGACAACACAGGGTATGAAGGTATCATGGGAAGACATGGGCTGGGGGCCATGAATGAAAATGGACAGAGGCTGGCCGACCTGTGTGCCATGAACAACTTGGTCATCGGCGGCAGTGTCTTCCCCCATAAGGACATTCATAAGGCCACTTGGATATCGCCAGACCACTTCACTGAGAACCAGATTGACCATATCTGTATTAGCAAGAAATTCAGGAGATCCATGCAGGATGTAAGAGTTAGGAGAGGAGCAGATGTGGCATCAGACCACCACCTTGTTGTAGCCAGATTGAAGTTGAAGCTGAGAAAGAACTGGATGCCAGTAGCCTACACACAACACAACACAGATACAACACAGCATCCCTGAGAGACCCCAGTAAGCTGGAAGAATTCAGGATAACACTCCAGAACAAGTTCCAACTTCTACAGGAGCTGCTGGAAGAAGAGAGCACTCTGGAAAGTGCATGGAAGGAGATAAAAGTGGCAATAACATCAACATGCAAGGAAGTGCTCGGCCCAAGGAAGCAACAGCACAAGGAATGGATCTCAGGGGACAGTCTGCAAAAGATACAGGAGAGGAAAGAGAAGAAGGCAGCGGTGAATAATAGCCGGACAAGGAAAGAGAAGGCTAGGGCACAAGAAAGGTATGTAGAAGGAAACAAACTAGTAAAGAAGAGCATCAGAGCAGACAAACGAAAGTATATGGATGAACTAGCAACAGAGGCAGAACAAGCAGCAAGAGAGGGAAATATGAGAGAACTGTACAGCATTACTAAAAAAGGGAAACACAGCAAGCCAGAAAGACCTGTGAAGGACAAAGAGGGAAGACAGATAACAGGAGACGAGCAACAGAAGCACAGATGGAGGGAGTATTTTGAAGAACTCCTCAACCGGCCAGCCCCCCAGAACCCACCAGACATTGTACAAGCTGACACAGAACTACCCATAGCTTGCAATGTACCAACTACAGAAGAAATTAAGAAGGCCATCAAGCAGCTGAGAAATGGAAAGTCTGCAGGACCAGACAACATCAGAGGCACTGAAGTCAGAACTTGAAACAACAGCCTTGATGCTTCATCCCCTCTTCAAAAAGATATGGGAAGAAGAACAAGTGCCAGGAGATTGGAAAGAAGGCTATCTCATAAAGATACCAAAGAAAGGCGATCTCAGCAGCTGTGCAAATTATAGAGGGATTACACTACTATCAGTGCCAGGGAAGGTTTTTAATAGAGTTATCTTGAACCGAATGAAGGACCTCATTGATGTACAACTCCGCGATGAGCAAGCTGGCTTCCGCAGAGACCGCTCCTGTACAGACCAGATCGCAACACTGCGCATCATTGTGGAACAGTCAATAGAGTGGAACTCGCCCCTGTATATTAACTTTGTGGACTATGAGAAAGCCTTTGACAGCCTAGATCGAGACACCCTCTGGAGCCTCCTGCAACATTATGGGGTGCCGGCTAAGATCATTTCCATCATCAGAAATTCCTATGAGGGACTGACATGCAAGGTGGTCCACCGAGGGCAGCTCACAGAAGCCTTCCAAGTGAGAACCGGGGTCAGGCAAGGTTGTCTGCTCTCCCCCTTTCTCTTCCTCCTAGCCATGGACTGGATAATGAAGACCTCCACGGCACAGAGAAAGTTTGGAATTCAGTGGACGCCTTGGGCTCAACTTGATGACTTGGATTATGCAGATGATCTGGCACTGCTGTCACACACCCAACAACAGATGCAGGAGAAAACCAACAGCGTGGCAGCCATCTCAGCACAACTAGGCCTCAATATACACAAAGGCAAGACAAAGACCCTCAAGACCAACACAGCCAACACTAACACAATCACACTGGATGGAGACGAACTGGATGAGGTCGATTCTTTTACTTACCTAGGCAGTGTGATCGACACACAGGGCGGCACAGACGCTGATGTCCGAGCACGGATTCAAAAAGCCCGTGCGGCATTCATCCAGTTACGCAATATCTGGAACTCAAAAGACCTGACTCCTAACACGAAGGTCAGGTTTTTCAACAGCAACGTGAAGGCGGTCCTCCTTTATGGAGCAGAGACCTGGAGAACCACAGCGACCACCATCAATAAAGTTCAAGTCTTCATTAATAGCTGCCTGCGGAGGATCCTCCACATCCGATGGCCAAACACCATCACTAATTTAGAACTCTGGTCCAGAACAAACCAGCTGCCTGCGGAGGAAGAGATAATGAAGCGCAAATGGCGATGGATAGGCCACACCCTAAGAAAACCATCAGACAACATCATAAGACAAGCCCTAAGATGGAACCCACAGGGCAAGCGGAAAAGGGGACGTCCAAGAAACACCTGGCGCAGAGACCTGGAGGCGGACATGAAGACCATGAAGATGACCTGGAACCAGCTGGAGAGAACAGCCCAAGACAGAGATGCCTGGAGATCGCTTGTTGGCGGCCTATGCCCCAGAAGGGGTAGTAGGCGTAAGTAAGTAAGTAAGTAAGAGAAAATGGTTACAGTTCCTGGCCACCAGACAGAGCCACGTCCATGTTTTCTCAGCCACGTCCATGTTTTCTCAGCACGCGCGCACGCACACACACACACACCGTTGTTTTGTCCAGCCAATACTGTTTTTCACAGTCAATACAACAGATATCGACTTCATTGTTGACTGACTGATTAACTGGACATGACTACATAATCCTTAAACATAAATCATATCACTAATTTGGTTTTCATGACAACATTACAGCCTGTCAAAATACCAGTGACAGTGAGTTGAGAATATTACATTCAACACACACACACACACACACACACACACACACACACACACACACACACACACACACACACACACACACACACACACACACACACACACACACACACACACACACACACACACACACACACACAGTAGGTTAACCCACCAGAGTACCAAGCAGAACACAACTGCAGTACATGTCAACATATTATGGTCACATCTGGCCACTTTTTATATATCACCTACAAAAGAGTTTACTGTAGGCCTATACACACATAATGAGAGATTGTTCTGTCCAGGCATCCATCACACTCAATACAACAGAACTAGACTCCCTCATTGACTGACTAGCAGTGCACTACTTCTCACTGGAGTGTATTGCCCTTTTGTGGGCTAAAGGTGTTTAATATAGCACTGTCTGTTCTTGGCAGACAGGCAAGAAATAGACTATTTCCATTATATAAAATGACAAAAATAAAATACAATATGCATGAACTGTTATCCTTTTTAACTATTGTCTTTTAAACAATTTTAACTTGTAATGCCATTCTGAACTTGTGTAGGATTAATAATATGGCTTATAAAGAAATAAATACACACAAAAAATAGGGAGTGGCGTGGCTTTGCCTTAGCCTCATTGAGTTGAGCTGGTTTTAAGCCTTCCGCTATTTCTCATCATACTACAGTCTTCTAAATTCCTTTCAGTTTTCTGTGGGTGCATCCTGGAGGGTTGATGCAATTTCTATGGTGCAATAGTTGTTACTAGGGTAACACAGGTGGTTGCTATAGTAATACTGAGGTAAATTGCAACCGCAATGTACAAGCACTGCCATTGGACCGTATACGTATATGCATTTCCTGTCAGTCCTTTCCGACCATTAATCTCCCCGTGCCTGCATATATGGTCACGGCAGGGATCCTTCCCCATACAGTATATAGGATTTTTGAAGGCTTTGCATTAACTGCCGATGCCCTAATACACACATGTACATGTTTGTACATGTACTTTCAAATGGCTAATTTGCACCTACTAGTCCTATACCCGTTGTGAAATATATGATCTGGAAATGATGTGTAGATCACATTGATTAGGAGGGAATTGTTGATGTTGGAAAGTTGGGTTGAACTTGGGCACAAAAGTAATGTTATAGACCTATAGGCCTACATACCTACATATAAAATAGCCTGTGCTCAGTCACACAGACTGGTAGGCTACTCCCTAATATATTTTGTGAGTCGCACAGATGAAAGGCTAGGGCAGATTGTGTGTGTGTGTGTGTGTGTGTGTGTGTGTGTGTGTGTGTGTGTGTGTGTGTGTGTGTGTGTGTGTGTGTGTGTGTGTGTGTTTAGCTCTGGCTGGGGAAACGCGTGGCTCAAGCAACCGTTGGTGTGAGCTTGTAGACAGGCTATTTGGGGCGTGTTCGGAACTTCAGAACTGTGCCCTAAATGCACTGGTGTGCCCTGTTGTGTTTCATTTATACGTGGTGTATTTGGGGCACTTGGTGCTCCTCGTTCATTTATCCACACTGGTGTGTTTGCTGCACGCACTGAGCAACCCTACGCTGGAGACGGGGTTGGCCGGTGGCATGATTGCGTCAAAGCTATGTCTCGAGCACTCCCGTTCAATAAAAAGCAATACAATTAATGTGAGCTAAGACGCTAGGCTATGGCTAAGCACTGCACTGTGGTCCCCTAACTTTTCTGTGTAAAAGTTTAGAGAGAATTGGATGCCGTGGCCGCCGTGCGTAATGAATATCCAGACGTGTAGATTTCAGTGGTAGAAGAAATAAGTCGTAGCCTCGTAGGTGACTGTAGTAGCGCGTACGCTGGAGACGGGGTTCGCTGCCCGGTGTGGAAGGCATGATTGAGTCACAGCTGTGTCAAGCTAGGCGATGGCTAACGGCTAAGCACTGTACTGTGGTCCCCTAACTTTTCCGTGTAAAAGTTTGGAGAGTAGTGGATGCCATGGCCGCCGTGCGTAATGAATATCCAAACGTGTAGATTTCAGTGGTAGTAGAAATAAGTCGTAGCCTCGTAGGTGACCGCAGTAGCGCGTATATCATCACGCCGTTGTGGCAGGCGGAGCAGCGAGGACAGAGAACGCAAGGGGAGGTGATCCCGTGTTGCACAACAAACTGTGACCACAAATAAATGTGTGTCCGTGTCACGTGATCTGCGCGGTGATGAGCTTTTGATGCAAATCTATTAAATTAAAATGATTGGTATCATGTTTGGTGTTTGTAAGTAGCGCACATTGGTGCTGGATGACAGGGCTGTGCTACGCGAGGTTCATCGAGGCTGTCCGTGCGCCGTGGCATGTGTGGGTGATCCTCATTGCACAGTGCATTTGCGCAGGTAACAGACAGACAGACAGAAAGATACACATTCCTAGAATTATTTAGAGAGATAGTCATACTGCTTGCTGCCACTTTATAAGTTGTTTTATTAAGAAACAACCTGCATTGTGGCTGTCTAAATAGCTCGATTGATGGAGCTCATGAATTTAGACCTGTGCATTTTCAAGATGAACAGTAGGTAGTTCATGTACTGTTATTGTGCCCCTTTATTATTTCTCTTTTTCCTGATCTAGAGTAACTTTTTTTCCTGAGTTTTTGTGTGAGTTTTTTTTTGTTGAATTAGTCCGTGGGACGCCAGGCAAAAAATGGCAATTTACCGCCATCAAAAGGGACAAGACATATGTGGTATCATTACGTTCGTCTGACATCCAGGAATGCAAAAATGTGTGATAGCAGTTTCAGAAGAGTAGCTGAATACAGTTTTTTGGCATTTATATCTGATAAAATGTAATAACTTCATAACTTGAAATGCATTGATTTTACGCCCCATAAATGTATTGAACGTTAATATAAAGTTGAGCATTACAAACGATTTGGTACCA
Organism: Benthosema pterotum; assembly: GCA_039105355.1. Taxonomy (NCBI): domain Eukaryota; kingdom Metazoa; phylum Chordata; class Actinopteri; order Myctophiformes; family Myctophidae; genus Benthosema; species Benthosema pterotum. The sequence continues at coordinate 10,907,446 of CM076967.1, read as the reverse complement.
ACTACATGTCTGTATCTCCTACGGTTCTCGAGATACAGCATATAGGTACGTTCACAGATTGTGGAGAGCAAGACATTTGTAACATTGATTTTTAAGTCAATCAAATGGTGATACAGGCATGAAAATTGGTACACACACTCTTCAAACCCCACTATTTCTAAAAGTTCTGCGTGCCCTGCAAAATTCCAAGATGGCAGCCCCCAAAATCCAAGATGTCCGTCCAAAAATGTGGTTTTTCATTCATAACTCGAAATACAAAGATCTTAAGCCCCATAAATGTATTGAACGTTAATATAAAGTTGGGCATTGCAGACATTTTGATACCAAGTACATGTCTCTATGTGCTACGGTTCTTGAGTTACAACATATACGTAGTGATGAGGCACCATAAGTGTAACATTTTGGCACGTTTCACTCTTTAACTCAAAGATCCCTTTATCACCATATCTTCTATTTTCAGGAAATGGACCTACATGTATCTGCTATCATAAACCACTTCAAGTTTTTCAATTGATGAAACGGGTCGGGAGTTATTAAGCCAATTGTGAAGGGCTGTTTCAGTGCTAAAATTGCTGCGTACATTCTGCGAATATAAGCCACCCAGAAATGTCTGTCTGTGCATCTGTCCTTCACAATTAGTGTATATGTGAAGCGGACGCACCAAGTGTAGCATGTGTCATAGTATAATGGTATAATGTGTATAATGTGGGTAATATATGCAATAGTGTCGTAGTGTAACGTGTAATACTGTAATAGGGTAATATGTGTAATAGTGTCATAGTGTAACATGTGTAATAGGGTAATTGGGTAATATGTGTAATAGTGTCGTAGTGTAACGTGTAATACTGTAATAGGTTAATATGTGTAATAGTGTAATAAGGTAATATGTGTAATAGTGTCATAGTGTAACATGTGTAATAGGGTAATAGGGTAATATGTGTAATAGTGCCATAGTGTAACATGTGTAATAGGGTAATTGGGTAATATGTGTAATAGTGTCGTAGTGTAACGTGTAATACTGTAATAGGTTAATATGTGTAATAGTGTAATAGGGTAATATGTGTAATAGTGTCATAGTGTAACATGTGTAATAGGGTAATATGTGTAATAGTGTCATAGTGTAACATGTGTAATAGGGTAATAGGGTAATATGTGTAATAGTGTCATAGTGTAACATGTGTAATAGTGTAATAGGTTGATATGTGTAATAGTGGCATAGTGTAACATGTGTAATAGTGGCATAGTGTAACATGTTGTAATAGCATAATAGGGTAATGTGTGTAATAGTGTAACATGTGGTAATGTCTGTGCATTATGGTAATAGTGTAATATATTACTGTAATATTGGTATAGCATAATAGTGTAATATGTGTACTAGTGTCATATTGTGACATGTGTAATAGGCAAGTATGTGTATCATGTGTAATGGTGTAATAGGACAATTACACTAGACCACTATTCAATATATTACACTATTACCCTAATGCACATATATTTCACTATTACACCATTACATATATTACCCTATTACACTATTACATATATTACCCTATTACGCTGTTACACAATTGCATATATTACACTATTACATGATTGCGTATATAGCACTATTACCCTAATATACATATTACCCTATTACACTATGACACTATTACACATATTTCCTATTACACTATTAGCCTAATGCACAAATATCACACTATTACACATATTACCCTATTACACATGTTACACTATGACACTATTACACATATTACCCTATTACCCTATTACACATGTTACACTATGACACTATTACACATATTACCCTATTACACTATTACACATATTAACCTATTACAGTATTACACGTTACACTACGACACTATTACACATATTACCCTATTACACATGTTACACTATGACACTATTACACATATTACCCTATTACACATATTACCCTATTACACATATTACCCTATTACAGTATTACACGTTACACTACGACACTATTGCATATATTACCCACATTATACACATTATACCATTATACTATGACACATGCTACACTTGGTGCGTCCGCTTCACATATATACTTATTGTGAAGGACAGATGCACAGACAGACATTTCTGGGTGGCTTATATTCGCAGAATGTACGCAGCAATTTTAGCACTGAAACAGCCCTTCACAATTGGCTTAATAACTCCCGACCCGTTTCATCAATTAAAAAACTTGAAGTGGTTTATGATAGCAGATACATGTAGGTCCATTTCCTGAAAATAGAAGATATGGTGATAAAGGGATCTTTGAGTTAAAGAGTGAAACGTGCCAAAATGTTACACTTATGGTGCCTCATCACTACGTATATGTTGTAACTCAAGAACCGTAGCACATAGAGACATGTACTTGGTATCAAAATGTCCGCAATGCCCAACTTTATATTAACGTTCAATACATTTATGGGGCTTAAGATCTTTGTATTTCGAGTTATGAATGAAAAACCACATTTTTGGACAGACATCTTGGATTTTGGGGGCTGCCATCTTGGAATTTTGCAGGGCACGCAGAACTTTTAGAAATAGTGGGGTTTGAAGAGTGTGTGTACCAATTTTCATGCCTGTATCACCATTTGATTGACTTAAAAATCAATGTTACAAATGTCTTGCTCTCCTCCATCTGTGAATGTACCTATATACTGTATCTTGAGAACCGTAGGAGATACAGACATGTAGTTGGTACCAAATCGTTCGTAATGCTCAACTTTATATTAACGTTCAATACATTTATGGGGCGTAAAATCAATGCATTTCAAGTTATGAAGTTATTACAACATTTTATCAGATATAAATGCCAAAAAACTGTATTCAGCTACTCTTCTGAAACTGCTATCACACATTTTTGCATTCCTGGATGTCAGACGAACGTAATGATACCACATATGTCTTGTCCCTTTTGATGGCGGTATTTTTCCTGGCGTCCCACGGACTAAATGGAATGAATACAAGCAAGCCAGTCATGCTTTCAATAGGTTCCTGTGTATGTTCTGTTTGTCTTGATCAATATGGAAAATGTCAGGATGAATCAAATGAGTTCATTAACCCACCACACCATGTTAGTTAGTGAGCATTAATGAAACACCATAAAAAGCATCTCTAGGCTAGTTGTTAGGGCCACCAAAACCTGTATATGTACAAATCTCCAAATCTCCATATAGCCAAAAGTAGTAAATCATAGTGAGGAAAGGAAGGGGGGGTCTCCCGTGGGTGCAGTTCTGATTCTTTAGTTGATTTTGATTACTTTGGTGGCCATTTTATCATGGAAATATTTACCCCCAGGATGGAACCTGCAGTAAGTCTGTAATATTGTTTTTTTGTGATAATATTGTCACGCTGTCTCCCTTTCTGAGATTTGAGCCAAAGAATAGATTTGTTTCCCCCAGTGTATCAGCATATTCTACTGAATTCAGAGCTGAGGGCCTTTTTGAGTTTATTCCTGTCTCAGACTAGCAGTGCTGAGTCCTCTGGATTGCATTGATTGTGAGAGGTTGTCCCTAAAGGATAGTTAAGATATCAAACCACTGTGTTTGCCTTTATTCCTGCCACACAGTTAGTAGAGAAGCACATGGCTGCATCACCTAGTAACCGTACTGAGCTCAGCACATTCTTAATGATCAAAGGTCTGGATTCGCTCAAGCTACCACCGTAAATATTGAGAGGTTGGAATAGTGCTTGGAGTTTCCAGATCACGTGTGATATTATCATGGCGGGCGGTTCACATTCGGTGTCACCTCTCGGTTCGTTCTCTGCCAAGGTCAGTTGTCTGTAGCCTCCTGAGCCCAGAACGAAGACATCATTAACAATGTGTGATAAGTCCTTGGCCACTGATTGTAATTCTGTGGCCACAGATAGTAAAATCTTAAACATCTTTATCAGATCGCTATGTAACTCCATGTCTGACTCCTTCATCCAGTCTGACTTCAATTTCTCATTGCAGGAATTTAAACGCTGCGCATAGGCGGTAAAGACTTCCCCAAGGGAGCCATGCCCATGAAGGGAGCTCTGCGTTGTAAACTTGAGGTCTTTAAACTCCTGTGCTTTTGTGTCCAGGGAGTCACAGAGAGCCTGCAGACCGGGCACCAGGACATGGTTCACCTCTGATGCTGTAGCAATCTTCATGGTGGGGGGCAAGGTTATGACGATGGTCTGGCACATGTTGACGTGATCATCTGGATGAACGGGGTATTTGCTTCCAAGCTCTCCTCCCAATATCTCAATGGCCCTGTTGCTGATCACCTCATTGGCGTTTATGTCCATCTCTTTTCCAGATGGACTCCACACCACTAGAGTGAAATGTTCATTCAGCTTTCCTGTTGCTACCTCGTTCGCAGCCTGTTTGATCGCATCTGCAACTTTGGGATCGAGCCGGCCAGCGGCCTTGTTCATTTCAGCAGCAGCTCCCTTTACCACACCGAAAGCATGAATCACCGAGATTGGCATCCTCTCACTGGGTCCTAGTAGCTTGTTCATGTACCTCGCTGTCCGAGCACCATAATATCTGTCAGATGGTATCTTGACCTCGCCAACATTGTCCCGTTCAACCCTGAATCCTGAAGAGGCCATTCTAGCGCTAGTCTGAAGTGGGCGACTGAAAATAGTGGCTTGGAGCCCTTTCCGGGCCAGACTGTATAGTGAGTTATACATGGTAGCAAAACACAACGGACACCGAGAAGAAAGAACAGGAACTATAGAAAATTGTTAAACATTGGTTAATATAAGCCCTGGTGATGTCAGACGCATGACGCATGATGTTTAATTGGCTATGGTCTAACTGTGCGTGAGCAGAGAGCAACCTCCTGGAGATAATCAGGACAATAAAGATCTCTTAATTACGTCTCCATTACGTCATCACCTAAACCAGCTAATCTGAGTTCACCAAGTAGTTTTTACTTGCACAAACAGAGCATGCAAGTGATAAGTGTGTTTGAATTTCTAAATTGGAGAAGCGGGTGGAAGTTAGGGGGTCGAGAAATTCCTTTAGGTAGGAGGATGCACTGATGGCGAGGAGGCAGGTTTTATATTCAAAGAAGGGAGCCAGTGTAGAGTGGAGTGTGATATATTTGTATCTTCGCACTCTCATTATGGCTCTTAGTAGCACAGTTCTGTATGTCTTGGAGCCTTTAGATGCTTCCCTGTGAGAAGCACATTGTAGTAGTCTAGCCTTGAGGAGTTAAAGATGTGGATAGGCTTTTCTGCATCTGACATGGTGAATGACAGTCTGGCTATATTATGGAGATGAAAGAATGATTTTCGCCTGTGCTCGGACACAAGTAGGCCATGTATGACCTACAGTATTTGTGTGCAATTTCGCACTCGACAGAGTGCAGTTGAAGTTTATTATTACTTGCCTAAACAGAATGAGCTACCTAGCGGCTAGCCAATAGGATTACCATCCAATAGGATTGCCATAGGGCAACCACACTTTGCAATTTTCCCAAAATTGCATCGCTCTAGTCATATTTGCTATTCTGCTTGGTATTCAGTTGGGGCTGAAGATAGCCTACCAAGGCATTGTCTATTTAAACAATTTTAGCCTTTGTGTGTACAACAACTACTACTACTAATAATAAGGGTAATAATAATAATAATAAGAAGAAGAAGACGAATAAAAATGAGGGGTGTAAAAATGTACTGGGGACCTAAAAAGATCAAAAATCTTGAAAAATATACATACTGTAAGTATTTTGGTGAAGTATTGAATCTTGTGGAGTAGACCATTGCAGGGTGCTGTATTCTGTTCCCAGGATAATTTAGTCCGGCCCCAGGCTTGTAGAGCAAAAATGTCTATCGTAAGTCTAGTAAGTCTTTAGCACGTTTGTATCAAAAGTTGATAGCGGAAAATCCATTTTTGGATTCTATACAGTATGTACAGTATTCAAATATTCCATTTTTTGGGTGCTGTTATATAAATATTTGAGGTTTTCCCAGAAAACTTAGGTTAGGCCTAAATGGGTTGAAGAAATTTGCTTCTGAGCATGTTGGCTCATTACAGTGTAGTGGGTGATGATGATAATCATCTGAAGATAGTGATCTGATGTGATGATAATCATAATAATTCTGATTAAAATACTGCAAGCATTAGTTATTGTTATTTTTTCATTATTTTTGAATGTTCCATGTCCATCACTTCAATAAAAAGCAGGTCTGCATAAAAGCATGGATTGTGTTAGGTGTAGCCATTTATACAAGTTCAGCTCAGACACCATTTGAAATTTAAATATTCTATTTTCTAATGGTTTATTGGCTCTCAATAAAAAAGCATCTCTCATTAATAGCTATTCTTAATAATATGATTTGTGTGATATACTGTAGCGACAGTAGCGTAGAAGTGACGGTTGTGTACGTAAACATGCGCATACATGCTTGCAGTCTGTGACGCGACTTTTCAGTTGCCACCCGAAATAAAGCAGCGGGGTTGGGAAGGAGCGCTTGTTTTATCTGCCGGCTACTACTAGTAGGGCGGGGCGAAGCATAGTTTTACTGAGGTCATGTTTAGGGTTAGTTACCGCATAAAGCAATGTCTAACTCTAACCCCAACCTAACCCTAACCCTAAACATAACCCCAGTAAAACTAGGCTATGCCTAAACCTAATTCTAACCCTAAACTTAACCTCAGTAAACCTATGCCTAAACCTAACCTAACCCTAACCTCAGTAAAACTTCCTTCGCCCCGCCCTACTAGTAGTAGCCGGCAGATAAAACAAGCGCTCCTTCCCAACCCCGCTGCTTTATTTCGGGTGGCAACTGAAAAGTCGCGTCTGTGACTGGCTGCACCGGCACTCCGGCCCCCATGAAGTCACATTAAAAACTAGTAGGCCATGGCCTAATTGTGCGTGAGCAGAGCAAGCTAATACGATATAATAGTTACCTATAATAGTTATAAAGGTCTTTTACTTACGTCACCATTACGTCAGCTAAAATGGCCAATCAGAGTTCCTTGAGGGACGACAGACCGTGCAGCGACCGGAGACCGATCACTTAAACTGCAACCGCTCCGGTCACACAAGTAATCATGAACCCCTTGTGACATTATTTGACCTCAGCAACAATAAGACATTATCTAGAGACCAAGGGTGCTTTAACCATGTGGTAACTAGATCAGCACTCGGTAGAGTGCAAACCTGTGCTTATGCCATGGCCTACTCGTGTGTGAGCGGAGTGGGCTAATACTGATGACATTAGTTATAAAGGTTTTTTTTGTTACTTACGTCACCATTACGTCATCACCTAAACGGGCCAATCAGAGTACCCGATCGAACCAGAGTACCCGAGTACCCGATCGAACACCAAAGGCCACGCACCGATCGCCTTACTTGCGCCCACTCCACTCATGCAAGTAAACAAAGAATAGACAGACATTTTTTTTACAAAGACATGTATAGATGTCATTGCACACTCTGTTTGAGCGGTGAATTCTCATTGTAAGTGTGACAATGTTACGAGTGTTACATCACCAGGACCTATGTAAAGCAATGTTTCCCACATTTACTACAAACACCTAAAATGTTTTTTCGTGTTCCTCCTACCGTCTTGAGATTTATCTCACCACCTGTATACAGCTGCCTACGCAGTTTCTCAACCCTGCCAAGGCGCCTGGTCGCTACGAAGCACAGTCCCGCACTTTCACCGGCTCTCACCAGAATGGCCAGTTCGGAGTACAGGATCGAACGGGACACGTTTGGGGAGCTCAAGGTGCCGGTTGACAAGTACTACGGCGCCCAGACAGTCCGATCAATGATGAATTTCAATATTGGAGGACCCAGTGAGACGATGCCATTACCGGTCATTAAGGCCTATGGTATCCTGAAGGCAGCTGCTGCTAAGGTCAACAAGGAGTACGGCCTTGACCCCAAAATCGCAGATGCCGTTATCCAGGCTTCGGAGGAGGTAGCAGATGGAAAGCTCAATGACCATTTCCCTCTATCGGTGTGGCAAACCGGATCTGGAACACAGACCAACATGAACGTCAATGAGGTGATCAGTAACAGGGCCATTGAGATATTGGGGGGAGAGCTCGGCAGCAAGGACCCCGTTCACCCAAATGATCACGTCAACATGGGCCAGAGCTCCAACGACACCTTCCCCACCGCCATGCACATTGCTACAGCCACAGAGGTGCACCGTGTTTTACTGCCCGCTCTGGAGACACTCCATGACACCCTGGCCGCGAAAGCAGAGGCCAACCTTGGGAAGGGGTTTGGAGAATATGCCCAGCTGGTAAAAATCAGCATAGAGTCGGTGAAGCGGGCCATGCCCAGGGTGTATGAGTTGGCAATTGGCGGCACTGCAGTTGGCACTGGACTCAACACCTACGTTGACTTTGATAAGAAAGTTGCTGATGAACTTGCCTCTCTCACAAGTTTGCCTTTCGTGACAGCTCCCAACAAGTTTGAGGCCATGGCGGCTCATGATGCCCAGGTGCACCTCTGTGGAGTTTTAACTATTGTGGCCGGGAATATAAAACAAATAGCTAATACGATCCACTCAGGATCAGGACCATGTGTCTGCCTGGAAGATCAAGGTGAACCAGGAAGCAGCATTATGCCAGGGAAGGCGTTGACGATTGTAGCAATAGAGTTGGCTGCTAAGCACGTAGCAGTGACAGTTGGCGGCAGCAATGGACAATTTCAACTCAACGTTTCCAAACCTATGATTATTAAGAACGTGCTGAACTCGATACAGTCACTGGCCAATGCATGCATCATGGTCTCGGCTAACGTAAACTGCGCCCTCGACCACGTTAACCAGGCTGCAGGTGAAGTAGTAATGATCAATGATCATTTCCCTCAGGCTGAGAGGCAGGCTGGGTCCGGAACGCAGAGCAACGTGGACATTGCCGAGGTTCAGCGCGTTCTGTTTCCCGGCCTGCAAACACTCCATGACTTCCTGGCCACGAAATCAGAGGAATTTAAAGACATCGCCAAGATCGGACGAACACACACCATGGATGCCGTGCCCCTCACCCTTGGGCAGGAGTTTGGCGCCTTTGTGCAACAGGTGAACAACGGCATAGAGAGGGTGAAGGTGGAGTTGGCTCCCAACAAGGCATACCCTGATGTAGCCCTGGTGGAGTTGAGTAATGCAATAAATACAATGGCCGTGAGCATAACAAAGATTGCTAATGACATCCGCTTCCTGGGATCGGGACCCCAGTGTGGACTGGGGGAGCTCTTCTTGCCCGAGAATGAACCGGGAAGCAGCATCATGCCGGGGAAGGTGAACCCCACGCAGTGTGAGGCGATAATCATGGCAGCAGCCCAGGTGATGCATAACCACCAAACAGTAACAAATACTCACATCCACAGCCACTGTAGGCCTGTGATTATGAAGAACCTGCTGAACTCGGCGCGGTTATTGGGCGACGCGTCCATGTCGTTCTCGACTAAGTGTGTGGCAGGAATCAAGCCCAACACGGCTAGAATCAGCAAGATGCTTGAGGAGTGTATCATGCCGGTGACTGCACTCACCCCACACATAGGCTATGATAAAACAGCCACCATTGCAAAGAGAGCCTATGAGATGGGCATTAGCCCAAAGGATGCGGCTGTAGAACTGGGCTACGTGACAGAAGAGGAGTATGACCAGCGGGTGAGAATTAGCGACATGTTGGGGCCAAAACAATTCAAAAATCCTCAAGAATGAGGCCTTTCCATTGAGAGTAGATCCATGCATAGTTGGACATGGCTAGAGGCCCCAAGCCTGGCAGATCATCCATCTGTGTGAAATAATGTCACAACAGGTTATGAGGTCACTTGCATTTTGTGTAGTGGCTGAGAGGTGTGGTTAGCGACATAGTCGAGTAGCGGCTCTAACTATCTTAGAGTTTATAAGGCACAGCATACTCTTTTCTAAAACTCACAAACACTCAAAATGAAAATCATAAAACTGACGATCATGAGTCACCAGAGAAAATAGTTACAGTTCCTGGCCACCAGACAGAGCCACGTCCATGTTTTCTCAGCCAGATGTGTTAGTTGTGAACATTTGCTAAGCAAATATAAAACTTGTGTTAAGTCAAACAAACATCTGGGCACGCACACACACACACACACACACACACACACACACACACACACACACACACACACACACACACAATGTATACAATGTGTTGAATATAAGACGACACCCTTTTTTAAGACTAGTTTGTGTAAAATTTCATTGAATGTCATAATATAGTCCCCAAATTAAAGACAACTCCTTCCATTAGAAAAAAACAATATTATATTATATTCAGGCCAATAGGGTATATGTACTGTATATTAAGGCTGTTAAAAATATGAAGTTAATTAAATTTGTTGATGAATCCAATTAAAATTATTAAGGCAATTAACTCATGCACACTGACTCAACCCACTGACCATTTTCTCATTGAAAGAAAATGGGTAGAGCGCGGTCTTATGGAGACACAGCCTGTGTGTGTCTCCTGTAACCAGAGCCACTCGAGGGATCTACAAGCATTGGGGGCTTGTAGAAACAGGTCTCCCCCCATGTCTTTTTTTTTTAAATGTTCAACTCCTCCCTAATCATGATTAAATTAATTCTGCAGCTGTGATTCATTTGATAACCATTATTGGCAATCTTTGTTCTCTGATTCTCGGAGCCCAAGAACTTGGCATCGATACTTGAGCTTCAGTTCCTATTTTTGGCAGGCAGTTATTCCTTAAATAGGGAAACCAGGTTAAAAATGTTTAAAAACAAGCGAAAGAACATTGAGAGAGGAAGTAAGACAGACAAACGTGGCACGTGAGCGTCATGCCAAGAATGCTTGTCAAATTCCTAAAAAACAAGCCATCCTCCATGCTTGTTATTGCACTGCAACCCGAGTGAAACACCAGACGAGTGATAGTGTGCACTGTGTGTATATATTAGGTCATGTTAACACAATGGCATTAGATATCCAAAGAATGTTGTTGATAAGGCTCATTTTCCTCTGTCCAGGGCATGAAAGCAAACATTTCACAGGCTGTTCTACACAACATGAGGAAACGTGTTGTGGCGGTGAGGTAATAAACAAACAAAAGGAGAGGAAGAAAAAAACACAGCAGAGGATTTTGTTCAAGAACCTTTCCCCCCGGCCCAAGTTAAATTTATTCAAAACCATATATATCTATGAACTGTACATTATATACGTATATTATATAATTTCATCAATTTAGTAGTAAATAATTACAATTTCCTTACAGACAGTTGACTATAGACAATACATTTTACTGGCACTATCGATAAAGGGGGGTGGGTGTTTGTTGTGCACCCTCCTCCCCCCGAACATTGTCATATCAAATTGCTTTAAACGCTGTGGTCCAATGCAAGGTTAAAGAAAATGTCCAGTAGGTCATCATAAATCTCTTAAAATCGAGTAAACAGGGTTTTTGCAAAGACATGAATTGAAAGTTCGTAAAGATTCTTGCATTTTGTAAGGATATCCGTCTAGATCAGAAATTCTCTGCTCTGCTTTTTTTTAAATGTGTTTTAAGTACAGTGGAATTACTGGAGAGTAGTTTACCTACCACACAAGATAAAACAAAACCCTGGCCTTTTCAAGGCCATGGATGGACTAGTTGTAGTGTAGATTCAATATCACACACTGGAAGGCTTTAGAACACAATGGTAATTGTCCAGGACCTGACCATTAGGCCTGATTTATACTTGGTTGTGTTCCAGTTTCGCATGCTAGAAATAGATCACGTTCAAAGCGTAAGCCGCTGCTTGGATGCATTGCTGACGTCTACATGACTCCCCATAGGGCTGCAACTAACCATTATTTTCATGATCCATTCATTGGCCGATTATTTAACCGATACATCGCAGCATTATGACTCGTTAAACCTTAAAGGTGGATTCCACCCATTTTCATATAAAGAGGTCCTAAAAGATAAAGTCGTTAACATGGTGAAACACAACTTAATGATGTCATCAAGTTGTGTTTCACCATGTTAATGATTTTTTTCAGACCTCCATGTCTAGGAAACACAGAATGGGGGGGAACTTTTTTTTTTTTTTATCATGTCCACACAACAACTCTAAGGTAAAAAGGAAAACGGGTAAAAACGTCTTTGATTAGTTGAAGAACCAATTAATCGATTTCTAAAATAGTTGAGGACTAATTGAATAATCAATTTGATTAATTGATTAACTGATTAATCGCTGCAGCCCTAGTTCCCAATCTCCTTATTTCCAGCTTGTGAGCTTATGGATCTGCTATTTTTGCACCGCAACAACACTGGCACGCAACTAAATATGAATCAGGCTCTTGTTGGTGCTGGGGGATGGCACTGGATTTAAAAAAAAAAAGAAGAAAGCACAGTATCTTTTGTTATTGAATAATACCCACAAATAAACATCTGGTTCATCATCGTTGCGTCTGACCAAGCACATAAGCAGAATTCTATTCATTCTAGAAGTGTACAAAGACTCAGGCGGTATGCAAGCGTACACAGTTTCTGCTATGGTAGCTACGGTACGCAGCACGTTATTTTAGACTCAACAGGAGCAGAGCTTAGAGGGTTTTTTTTTTAAACAAACGTTTAAAACGGTTACAGACGAAGGCCGCTAAATTCAGAGCAGAGATCTGAAGCTTGATGTATGCATGTACAGGTCATTGTAAAAAAAAAATAGCATAATGTGATAAAAGTTCATTATTTGCCATAACGTTTTTCATAAGCTGTGAGCTGTAATCATCAATATTGAAACAATAAACGGCTTGAAATATTTCAGTTGTTGTTGTGCAACGAATCGAAAATATCTGGAAGTTTATTCATTACATAATGGCAAATAATTAACTTCATCATTTTATGCTCATTTTTTGAAAAGGGCCTGTATGTGCCACGGCACAAACCGTGTTACGTGCTGAGAAGAACTATTTTATTTAAAGACTAACCATGTGTCGTTTCACAACCCGATTGGAAACGTCGATTTTAAGCAAGCAACACCGATGTACTAGGGAGTAAAAATTTGGGCTTAGCGCTGCCTGTGGAACCAAGAGTACCGGCATTTCACCGTTTAGATTGTTTTCCTGCAACTTAAGATAGTTGATACAGTCATAGCCTAACAGTTATGCGACATCTGAATGGGTGTTTCTGAGGTGGCCGCTCTTTTTTATACTTTTATAATTTTATTCATCTACTGTGGAGAAAATGAGATTCTATTTTATCGTGGGGGTTTCAGAGTGCGTGCAGTTCTAATTCAGTGTTCCGCTGCCACCCCTCTCGCTCCATCTACTGCTCATCTCAGATCAACGTGATTCATTTCATACAACAGACTAATCATTACCATAATATGCAGTTAACTTGTACTACTTAATCTTTTACAGTAGGCTAAAGTCTGAAGTGTTAATTGAACTCCCAAAAAAGGCCCTATTTTTTGGCACATTTTGTCACAAGCTGCTCAAAGTGGTGCCTGAAAAACTTGGAAAGGACAAGAACCATTGTTAACCACCTTTATGACCTGGCGCCCCCATCTGGTCATTATAGGCAAAGACTTTTTCCAAACATGATTCAAAGATTTAAAACACACTTCAAATGAAATGGGGCTTAACCTTTTTTTTCCTTTTAACCATACAGTACATATTCATCATACAACAAATATCAAAATAAGCTGATCTATAATCTCACTGAGACTATTTAAAAATAATTGTAGAATCCTTTTTGATGAATTATACACTCTTGCACAAGGTTATACCTCTTCGGGCTACTCAAGTTGCTGATTTGTTCCAGAAATAAAATAACATTTTATTTATGCATTTTGCTCCTGTGTGCTGTCTGGGACAGCTAGGGGGAAATGTCATTATATAAATTGTTTTGCTAAATATTGAATATTCCCTTCTTTAGTCACTTATTATTTTTGGCCTTAAAACAGTGGTTTTCAACCAGTGGTCCTTAAGAGGGCCCCAGGTGGTCCACAGGACAAACGATGGAAAGTTGGTTAACCAGATGTAATCTAAATGGTTTCATGTTTACACTCTCAAGAGTTAAAATATTCATCATTCGAATTAGCCCAAGTCTACACAACTAGAGAATGTAGAAGAGTAATGCTCATTTTTGATCCGTATGTTTGACTATTTTGTTTCCCAAATCCAGCCAAGCAGGAATTGTGGACAAAAACAAACAGAAAGCTTTAGTTTTGGGGTCTGTGGGGCTAAAATGTCAACAAAGGGTGCTCCGTGGCTCAAATGCGGAATAAAAATAGTGGGCCCTGGTATGAAAAAGGTTGAAAACCGCTGTGTTAAAACATCCACATTACGATGCCCCAAATAGGGACTCCAGGTCTATGTGGCCTATCTACACATCTAGAACCTAGTTCTTCCATGTCCTGCTTTGTTCCAAAACAATCTAAAATATATCCACTACAACTGTTGTCATATACGTACAACAGAGGTAAAAAGAAAGAAAGTTCTCCTGATATTACACTCCCCCAAAAAAGGCAGATTACGGGAGGAAAAGTGACCATTTCTGGAGTAAACGACTAAAAGGAGAGCACTAGCAGTGAGGGGTCGACGGTTGTGAAGGTTCCTCTAGAAGGTTTAACTCAATAAGTGAGCCGGCCTCTAAAACCACTAACACCAGAACGCTTCTCAGGCGTTTCTCAGGCAATATTTTTCAGGAAAAAAAAAAACGTTCGATAATGTTTCAGTTATACGTCCCGAGATTCAACATTAACATCATCAACATCATGCTGCATCCATTTTCTAAAGAAGAAAAACAGGCAGATTATACAAAAACAACAAAGACGAATCCGTAATAATGGTCACTGTTCAACAGTTCCATCGATCCTAACGACTGTATTAACCCTGAAAAGATTTATCCTTCTTCAGTGTTGCTCTAACATGACTGGCATTTTCATGAGGAAAAAAACGAAAACAGAAAACAAAAAGTCGAGAATCGTCTCGGGTGCTTCCCTTAACCACATTTACTCCTATAATCGTAGTTGAGCGCAGTCCCCCTGCGATCCATAAGAGGTGCCCCTCCTTGTCCCTCTAAGTATCGAATAGCCGATCTACAAGCTCAACAGAGATCGTAGATCAGCTATTGACATATAGAATGTTTGCTAGTGTTCAGGTGTCTTACTCACCCCCTAAAGTCTTTGTGGACTGACAGAGACATAGTGCTGACCGGTACAGAGTAGTGTTGCTGTTATATAACGTTTGCGGTGACTCTACGCTATCCTAGTTCTATCTAGTTGGTAATAACAAAGTCTTTGCTCTTCCGGGGTACGGGACGGATGCACGCTGACATGCAACGTGGAGATTTTGTTTGAGCAAAGGCAATTTTAAACTTCTTGTATGTACTAGGTACTCCAAGAACAAGCAAAAGAAACAAACAAACAAAAACAAAAGACAAAGTCACATGGATTGTACTGTATTGTCTCAGACAGTGTTGGATATAAGGCATTTCATTCCAGGGGGGGACGGAGGAATTGTTTTTGTTTCGACTTTTTCCGTATCATTAAAGATCGAATAACATCAAAAATCTTTGTTCGAACGACTCGACTCGCTTCGGGTTCATGTCGGACTCACCTTAAGGCAATAAAAAAAAATAAGGAAAAAAATAGACGTCAGGTAGTGCTTCCTCTGCATGCGTGCATACTAGAATGTATACATCCAACACATGCAGTGCTGCAAACGAAACAAACAAAACAAACAATCCCATTAAAACATTCAACTTTCTTCCCTCTTGGTATCCTGGGACTGTTGTCATCCTCCTCAGTGTGTCATTTAGAGGGGAGGGGAGGGAGGGAGAGGAGGGGGGCCATGTGTGAAAGAAAGCTCACTGTGATGTGACAGCTGTTGTGCAACGAGGCGCAGTTTGTTTTCTATTTTTCTCCCATCCATTTTCAGATTCGCTACTAATCCCCCTCCCTCCTAACGTTCGTTCATTCGTGTCTCAGCGGACGGGTGATCCCTTTTCATTAAAACCAGCCCTGCAATCCAATCCAGGCTGCTTTAGCGTCAACCCCTCCTCCCCTCCTCCTCCTCCTCCTCCTTTCTGCAGAGATGCTAACAGATATTACGTCATTCAGGAGAGCGCTGCAACATCATCATCATCATCATCATCATCATCTTCATCATCAGCAGGTTCGGCTCGGCAAATCCCCCCGGTGGTCGCGTCACAATCTGGTAATCTTCTCCCCGGTTTCGCCGACGATCAGGCGGGCCATGGAGGGATGGACCTGTGGAGTTACGATGGGACAAGCAGGCGTTACTTACAGCAACAAGCAGCAGCGGTGATGTGCTCCCATTTCAAGTGATTAACGTTTAGGAAGCCTAGCATCAGTATTCTAGCGAAGTAAAATAGCAGATCTACAAGGTATACGAAAGTGTGATGCAATGAGATCTGGTGTTGACATGTATAGAGGTCCTCTTTACCAAGTTTTAAGGATTTTAAAGGTATTGAATTGCACGTGTTTAACACGGGCCACGTGCAGGGGGCTCTCAGGGCTGAGTGATGTGAATGGAAGAGAGAGAGACAGCTCTTTATCGCCCCTCAGGGAGCCTTAAGTGATGCTGAATTAAAAGCGGCTCCGTTTCCCGTCTCACTGGATTACGTAATACTTTAGACACAAACTGCGGTAGCTCGGATGTCTGCTTATCGTCTGCTTGTGTCACCACTGGGAAGAAACAAAACAAAACCTGTCACACTACTTACTTCAGGATTCAACAGTAAGAAAAGCAGCAGATCTACAAGCTTGCTACTGCCCAATGGTTCCCAAAGTGCGGTCCGGGGACCCCTTAGGGTCCTTGAGAGAGTTCCAGGGGGACCCCAGCTTGGGAATCAACCAAATGAACCCTTATGGGTCTATAACTCAAAACGTACCGATAGAAACAAATTAGTTCCATCTGTATAATCTCAGAGATTGCAATTCTGTCCCAGGGATAGAATTGCAATCGAATGGGAGTTTGTATAACAACATCCATGTTAAACTTGAATTGGGGTCACTTAATTGAAAAGGAGTTGAGAATCAATGCTAGAGCCATACAAATCTTCTCTTATGGATGGTCCCTGGCATATCTCTTCAAATGGGAGTCTGTGGGCTAATTAGTGTTAATTTGGGGGTCCTTTACATGAATACGCTTGGAAACCAATGACTACAGTAGCACTGTAGTCTGTACTACTAATATCTATGGTGGAAAAAATACAAAAGGCTTGAATATGGAGATAACATGTTTCTATCTGACAGTGTCGTTTCAAGACTTGAAGTGGACATTTATTTATTGAAGAGCAAAAATAATAAACGATTTTCATGTTTTTGTATCAAATAATTTATATGTATAGCAATAGATATAATATGTACTGTATAGCAATTCAGTGTTCTCAGCCAATTGAAAAAGAGAAGCAACATTAAACTAAAAAAAGTGAAGCAATAATAAACTATTTATTTGTAGAGCAAATAAATAGAAGGTGCTTTCCACTTCATTAAATATAATGTTGATGTAATAATCTATATAAAAATAATAGATATTCACAGCCTTATTCTCCTTCACAGAGAGTGGGAATGTTGAAAGGGAGACGATGTAAAAGCAAGTATGTCAATCATGTGCACATGACATACTTGGATGACCCTAACAGGGTTCAAAATATCAAGTATGTACAGTATATCAAATCAGTTCAAGGCTCAACAACGCATGATGAGTACTGTGGTCTTAAGTACACACACAGAACTGTGAACTGTAGTCTCTGACCTTAGTTGGGTGCAGATCCCAAGCAATATAATACTGAGATAGCCAATGCAACACAACACGCACATGTAGTCTTTTAAGCTTTTAATCCAACCGCAGTCGCTGACGAACAAACAGGCCAATAGGTCGAAACTCACTTTTTTCTGTGAATACTGCTATGCAGTGTTAATTACTTGCGTGAGTGACACAAAACTGATGTCATAGTATTAGCTCACTCGGCTCAAGCACGACTAGGCAATGGCCTACTTGTGCGCAACATGCAAGTTTGCACTCTACAGAGTGTTGATCTAATTTTGACATTTTTGTGATTGTGCGCTGTGAGCTTTAGTCATTTGAATAATTAGTCTTGTGAAATGGTTTAGTATTTGTTCTCGTTTATCTTAGTCTTTTACGCTTTTAATGCAGCAGCAGCTTGACTATCAATGTACTTCTTGTGAGTGTGGTTGGTTTTAAACTCATGCTAATGAGACCAATAAATCTGAATTCTAAAAAAAAAAAGGAAATCACAAAGGACCACACATGGCACTCAACGTTCAGTGAACACAACAAGGAGTACCATCTGGGAAGTGTCTCTGACTGAAAGTAATCACTAAAACAGAAAACTCCAGCTCTCACAGAACCATTGCACATTTTTAGAATTCTTAGAAGAGTAGGCATGGTAGCTGCAGAGCACACGTTTCGCCCCTCAAGTGTTTATTTCCGTGACTGATGAAAACTTGCGTGTTGCGCTGTAAGTCTTCATCACCATTGAGTTCAATTCTGATTAAGACAAAACATGTTCATACATGGGTTAGGGTTCAAGGGTTAAGGTTAAGTTCATGTTCATTGCTACAATGAACTTAAGCTACAATGACTGAGCTACAAGTCAGTGACAAGTTCCTTAGCCGACCGTGCACCCGGTAAATCATTAAAGAGCTTGCGTTTGGTGCAAACTGCCATCGCACCAAAGACGAGCATTGCGCTTCTGCGTCTATGTCAAGGCTTTCACGGTTGAAAAAGCCTTATTTCAAGCGTGGACCTGGCACATATTTTGTAAGCACCAGATCTCCAAAACCGGATGTATATGATGATCTAATGGTGTTTCTGGTGTCTTGACCATTCTGCCCTAGAACCACGCTCTGCGCACAAATATCCGGATCACAAGTTCCGGATGTGCCGCCGTCTCTCATTGGAAATGGCTGGATTGTCCTTAGATAATGCCCTTCGAATGCCTGGGATAGAATGGGTGAGGGAACCATTTCCTTTTTTCAAAATGTCTGCGCACATTTTGTCCCAAATGAAATGCAACAATCGGGAAAATTTTGAACCAAAAGATGGATTAAAGCAGAGGTTTTGAACCTGTTGACAGGCGGGTCCCCTGTTGTCCGGGGACCACAGGTGGTCCCCAGCTAAATGTAACTCTTGAGAGCGTAAAATGAAACCAAATATTTGGTTTCATTTTACGCTCTCAAGTGTTAAATGATATTTAAACATGGAAATTACTTAATCTTCAAGAATCTACAATTAGAAAATGTAGAAGAATTGGGATTTTGACCAAGATTTTGCCAGTTTCTCTCCTGAATTGGGGACACAAAATTGAAAATCATTAATTTTGGATCAGAGAGACCAAAATCAACAACAAATCAGTGGTGAAAATGCAGAATAAAATAGTGGGCCCTGGTGGGAAAAATGTTGAAAACCACTGGATTAAATGGAAATCAATTCATCTTTGTGTTCGGTGCAGTGCGCGGCTAATGCATTTTGGTGTTCTAAGCATTATGTTTTAACTATTGAAAAATAGCAGATCTACAAGCTCATAGCGCGCCACCGAGTGGCGCGCTATGAGCTTGTATCTCTGCTATTTTTGAAAAATCGTGAAAACGTGGTGCAAATCTTTGAATATTATGTTACTCGGAAACTAGAAATCTAGACAGGACACAATGGGTTAAGAGAGTTTGAGTAGTGTGAGCTACCACCTGATAGAAGTACCGTGTGTCTGACTGACCTGTGCTTGCAGAGGTCCGTAGGGCACCAGCTCTCCGTCCACGGTCAGCGTCCCCCGCGTGGACAGCGGCTGCAGCCTGAAGGCCCGGCAGGAGACGTGCTTGACGTAGGGCGAGCTGAGCGCGTGGTGCGTCCCCCGCTCCATGGCGAAGAACAGCCGCAGCAGCGTGGCGCGCGAGATGCCCGCCCGCACGAACGTCAGGTGGATGAGGCCGTCGTCGAAGCAGGCGTGGGGCGCGGCGTGCAGGTCGGCCCCCAGGTGGCTCTGGTAGAGGGCCAGCACCAGGACAAAGTCCCCCTCGATGGTCTCCCAGTCGCGGGTGGGCAGCGGCTGGTCGAGGGGGGGCAGCAGGTCGTCCCGGGGCGAGTTGGCGGGCAGCTGGCCGCAGACGGCGAAGGAGGAGGAGCGCGGCCCGGCCGGCTCGGCCAGGTCGAAGCTGAAGGAGGAGGGCGGCAGGCGGAAGGAGGGCGACGGCGAGGTGGAGCTGGGCGTCATGGGCCGCGGGGCCAGGTAGGAGGAGTGGGGCGAGGCGCAGGAGGGCGAGGACGGCGGCGTGGGCGACAGGGACAGCGAGGGCAGCTTGGGGGGCAGCGTGTTGGAGTGGGGGTGACCCTGGACGAGGGAGAGGGGCCGCGGCCGCACGGCGTTCTGGTTCTGGTCCAGCTTCTTGGGCTTGTTGTAGGACGAGGAGAAGGGGGAGTGGCGGAACGGCGAGGAGATGGTGAGCGAGCGCTCGCGGTCCATGGGCGGGTACGGGTCCTTCTGGTAGTACGAGCCGTTCAGGCCCGCGTCGTCGTCGGCGTCGTCGCCCGGCGCCGGCTCTGCGTCGGCGTCCCGGCTGAGCGGCTGGCTGAACAGGGCGTTGGTGATCTGGCTGGATGGCGCCGAGTTCTTCCTCAGCGCCTGCCTGGCCTCCTGCAGGTCGTCGGGGTAACACTCCTGGTCCTCCTGCTCCCCGTTGTTCCCCGCGTTGTCGCCGTCGGGCGTGTGGTTCTTCGCCGGCACGGCGCCACCGCCGCCGGCCTCTCCTTCCACCGAGCCGCCGCTGACCCCGTCCGTCCCACCCCCGCCGCCGTCTTCCTCCTCCTCCATCTCGCTGGAGTCCTCCCCCGTCCGCCCCCCGTCATCCCTGTCCTCCAGGCTCCCGTCCGTCCTGGGTTCGTCCCTCTCGCAGACGGGGGCCGGCCTGCGGTTGTTGTCCTCTCCGTCCTCCATCTCCACAGACATCTCCGCCTCACGCTCCCTGTCCTCCGCCAGGCTGCTGGCCCGCACCACGCCCGTGCGCTTGCCGCCCCGGCGGGCCCGCGCCCGCCTCTGCTCCCTCTCCCTCTGCCTCTCGCGCTCGCGCTCCTGCCTCTCCAGCGCGCGCGCCTGCTCCCGCTCGCCCTCCGTGCCGCGGTGCAGGCTCAGCTGCTCGCTGAGGCCCATGTCGGAGACGGTGCGGTGGATGGGCGTCCGGCAGTAGCCCTCCAGGCCCTCGGAGATGCTGCGGGACAGCTGGCCCTTGGACGAGCTCTCCATGGCGGGGGGCAGGTAGGAGAGGCGGCCCTTGTAGGAGCGCAGCGAGGCGATGCGCACCAGGGTGCCCAGGGTGAAGCGGGCCGAGCCCAGGCCCCGGTACCTGCAACGGGAAAGGGACATCCATCAAGCTTTATTACTTGGCTTGAATGAATGCTCCAATCAGAAGCCAGTGTTCTGGTCACGTGAGCAGCCACTTATGTCACAACAACGGACCGCTCCGCTCAACAACAGACCTACACAAATTAAATATTTTAATGACTAGATTTCTCACTGACCGCCAAAGAAATTAAATTATTATTATTAGAACTAAGCAAAATACTTATTACGCTAGCATTTGTTGCATAGATGCATTGCATATAGCACTTTAAACCACCAAATGTATATGTTGAGCATGAACCAAGACAAATTTCTATTCCAACATGGCAATAAGGTTCTTGAAGGTTGATAAACTGTGGTCTGATACTACCAACGATATTAATTTAAGAGCTCTTAATTTGGAGACAAACTTCCAGACCAGAAGCGATAAATGAGCACGGACAATGCTTATTGATGACCCGTTTAGACCGTATCAAGATGGAAGCCTCCATAGTGGCACCATGGTTTTGAGCAAAAAATGCCATCTGACAAGGATTAGGGGGTACAGGTGGTTGAAAGGAACAGATTGAACGGCTGTTTATGGACACAATGCACAAACCTGTGATATTAACAGCAGCAGCTAGCAAAACAATGCTAAAGATGCCAACAGGGTAGATACCCTCACAAAACATGCAGTAATCCTGGGCTCTACACTGCCTCCCCCTGGCCAGCCGGGGCGCCTGATGGAGGAGACAGGAAGTGGTTGGAATAACGTGTTCCTTCCACGCGCTACGCCCAAACAGGGAAGCTCCCCGTCAGGTGAAAAGAAGGCAGCTTGGACTACTCATGCATTGAAGGAAGCATGAGGCCAGTCCGCTGCCTCCCCAGGTGCCAACCTGGGGAGGCAGCGGACTGGCCTCATGCGGTGGGTATGTAGAGCCCAGGATCACATTAGAAATTGGCACTGGGTGAAAAAATGGTTTGCAAAATCGTGGGACGAAAATATATATATAAAAAATAATAATAAAGATGCTAACAGTGAGTAGCTATATGGGACAATAGGACTATAAAGGAGGATTGGCATTGATTAATTGCACTAGCGAAAGATTTGCGCTGCATTCTCACATTCTCCCCTAAAATAGCAGGCTCATAGAGTGGCGTTCTATGAGCCGTGAACGCCTTGCTATTTTTCAATGAAAGTTAAAACACCAAAAGTACAGCACAGAATGGTTTAACATACTACCACTCTCCCAGCATGCACACCACACACACCTCTCACTCTCGATGTCCACGTCGGACACGAAGCCCCAGGCCACGGACAGGAATGAGAAGAGTCGTCTGGAGGTGGGTCCGCTGCGTCCGCGGTGCAGGGGGTCCGTGCTGGTGGTCACAGAGACCAGGTCCATGGGCCGGACCCCACCGCGACACAGCAGGAAGCAGCAGTTCAGGAGGAGAGGCTCGCGAAGGCACATGTCATAACTGAGGACACAGGACAGGGGTGGAGGGGGAAAAATACTCAAGTTAAAGTATCAATGCTGCAAAGTAGAAGTACTGCATTACAAGTAAACATCCACCGTTCAAAAGTTACTAGAGAGTCTCTAGTAACTTTTGAACGGTGGATGTTTACTTGTAATGCAGTCTCTAGTAGAGACAAACTATTGGTAAACTTATGCAGAATGTCCCATTTCACAAGTTCATTTCATATCATATTTTAAAAATAGATGAGCGTGTGCGTCTGATATTTTCCAATGGAAATCGCTGGACTATAAGGTGCACTTGAAAGCCTTTCATTTTCTCAAAAAACATATATAATCCAGTACGTCTTATACATGGATTGCTAGACTACAGTAGCTTCTATTCTACAACGTATGTTGACTGCAGTAGTTTCTATTCGAGGCACATTATAATCCGGTGCGCCTTATATATGAACAGTTCTAAAACCGGCCATTCATTGAAGGTGCGCCTTATAATCTGGTGCGTCTTATACAGTAATAATGCAAATCTACAAAGTAAATAGTAGCCAAAAGTGCCTCTGGAGATGTAATGGAGTAGAAGTAGTGGAAATTTGAAATACTCATGTAAAGTGCAACTTCCTCAAAATTATACTTAAATTACACCACGAGAACAACAAACTGTGAAAGTCCACACCATCGCCCACAGATACAGATAACGGCTGGACCTCTACGGGCAAACAGCCCGCAGACAGAGTCCTTTCTCTATCTCTTCATAGATAATACACTTAAGGTCAGATAACTGGATTGAGATAAAGAAGACACGCCGGGGACACGGTCGGGGACAGCCCAACAGATTTACCCTAACTTAAAAAGGATCTGGAGTTTGTTTGTTCTGATAAATATTCATGACTCCGCTTGCTTCAGAATAAAACGTTTGGCACAGCGCGGTGCGCGGACCCTTTTGTCTCGTGATGACTATCGTTTGGATCCTTGGGCTCTGGGCTGGCAGCACTACAAAGACTGTGTGTAGAATTCCTTCCTGCGCATAGTGTTAGTCTGAAAATAAACACACAGGAAAGAAACCTAAAACCTATAACCTATCTCGCACCAAACTCCACGGCCTTGACATTTTAATATATTTTCTAAAATATATTTTTGAGGGATTTTCTGCCTTTTATGACAGCGAGAGAGACAGGGAGAGAAACGCAGCAAAGGTCAGACTGATTAGATTCTGGACTTGCTGTCAAGCTGCATTAGAGTCTCTGTGATATGAGATTTAGAGCAGAGGTTTTCAACCTTTTTTTTATACCAGGGCCCACCATTTATTCAGCATTTTAGCCGCAGATCACCCAAAAACAAGGATTTTCAAGTTTTTGTCCAAAACAATTTAGGAGAGATAACTGGCAAAATGTTGGTCAAAATAACAATTATTCTACATTTTCTACATGTGTAGATTCTTGAAAATTAAGTAATCCAAATGTCTAAATAAATTTAGCTCTTGAGAACGTGAAATGAAACCAAATGGACCCGTAAGGGTCCATTTGGTTTCATTTCACACTCTCAAGAGTTACAGATTGATAAGGGTCATCGTTTAGCCGGACCATCTGTTGAAAACCCCTGATTTAGAGGGATAGTTTACTTTTTTTTTTAACTTTAGTTGTATAAAATAATTTCCATTAATATATTGGTTTCAACTGTATTAATTGATTGCCAGAGTACCATGGTGGGAGTTCTGCTCTTGTTTCTGTGAGTATTAAAGTGGCTCTACCATGAATTTAAAATCAAATGCATGATGCCTTTTAATACCTTGTGGTACACTCCGGGAGCCTAAACAACCACTCAGATAATTATTTTTCATATTTTCCGAGTGTGCCATTCGGCTGCAGTACCAGCAATGTCCACACAAACAGCCCCCCCCTCCCTCCCACCACCTCATTGTTATTCCCCGTCTCATTAGAATATGTATGATCTGCCTGGTTTCAGTCGGTTCCCTTGGATTCTTTGAGAGGGGGTGTGGATCCATGCACAGCAATGAATTAAAGGGTGGAGGCAAAGTTAAAGACCCATGTGGGAAATCACAAATCTCAGATATAGGTCTGAATATAAACGAAAAATCTAAAATTCTAAAAAATGTCAAATTCATGGTGGGTTCCCTTTAAGTAGTCATGGTCATTTTGTGGGGGCACGCATTAAAATTAATCCACAAAACTAACACAACATTGGTATTGTTGACCTATTTCTAAAATACTAGCGCAACTTTCATTCAACTTTGACCCCTCTTCTATCACAACAATCTTCCTGTGTGATTGACAGAGAGGTCAAAAACATGAACTATCCAGTGCTCTGAGTGACATAGAGGCCTTTCTCAGTCCCATACTCAGAAAGGAGCGGCCATCTTGTTGGTAAACAAGTGTGAAGTGTTCAATGGAATGCATTCTACTAAAACTACTTCTACTAGCAGTACTACGACTAGCACCACTCCTCCTCCTCCTCCTACTACTACTGCTGACAGTACTACCACTAATACTACTACTACTACTAGTACTACTACTACTGGCAGTACTACTAGTGGTAGTACTACTACTACTACAAGCCCCACTACTACAGGCAGTACTACCACTACTAGCAGTACTACCACTACTACTAGCAGTACTACTACTGGCAGTACTACTACTGGCAGTACTACTACTACTAGCAGTACTACTACTAGCATCACTCCTACTACTACTACTAATGGCAATACTACTACTAGCACTACTACTACTACTACTAGCACTACTACTACTACTACTACTAGCACTACTACTACTACTACTACTACTACTACTAGCACTACTACTACTACTACTAGCAGACTACTACTACATGCTAACAATAGCATGATAATGATAATATGCTAATGATAGCATGCTAATGTCAACATGCTAATGCTAGCATTAGCATGTTAGCATTAGCATGTTAGCATTAGCATGTTGGCATGTTAGCATTGACATGTTAGCATTAGCATGTTGGCATGTTAGCATTGACATGTTAGCATTAGCATGTTAGCATGTTAGCATTAGCATGTTAGCATTAGTATTTTAGCATTAGCATGTTAGCATTAGCATGTTCGGGTTAGAATGTTAGCATTAGCATGTTAGCATGTTGCTAGCATTAGCATTGGTAGCAGTAGTAGTAGTAGTAGTAGTAGTGCTAGTAGTATAGTAGTACTGCTAGTAGTACTAGGTCTGCTAGTAGTAGTAGTAGTAGTAGTAGTAGTAGTAGTATCTCCCCTCTGCCTGTCATCACATCCATTGCTGGCATGTGTAGTTACTGCTATTAGTACTACTAGTAGTAGTAGTAGTAGTAGTAGTAGTACTGCTAGTAGTAGTAGTAGTAGTAGTGGTATGGCTAGTAGTAGTAGTAGTGCTAGTAGTAGTAGTAGTATCTTCTCTCCGCCTGTCATTGCATCCACATTCCATTGAATATAACTTATGGCTTACCATCAAGATGGCCGCCATCCCCTCAGAGTATGGGATATACAGGTCTCAGAAAGTGCTCTGAGTGACATTGTCCACGTATTGTTATCAATGGAAGGAAGTGATCACTTATGTAACAGTTTCCACAATTACACCATTATGGTGAAATCAATTCAGACCATCAACGATATCAACATCAAACTTATCTGTGCTGTGTGTATAGAGGGGTCTATCTAGAGTCCTAAGGTTAGCCCTGATTAAACTCTGAACTGTACATCTTCACAGTGTGTGGCTATTTATCTTGATTTATATCTATATTGATACATGTTTAAACTGCTTGACAAATTAATCTAGTTTTACAATCCGTTAGCAGCTGTTAGGGCAAATAAGTTGACTGCCTTTACGTTTGACACATACATTTATTATTTGTCAACGACTCTCTACTTTGACCTGAAACTGTCAAACTAAAATTGATTACTAAATGGGGAAAGGCTGTAACTCATCTTGGATGAATTAGATTATTCCAGGACACTTATCCTAGTTTCCAAGTAATTTATCCTAGTTTTGCACCGGGTGGGATAACATCTTATCCAGGTTATTGATAATACATAACACAGCATTTATAAGTGCCAAAACACAAAATACTTGGATGATGTGAATTTTCGGGGCATATTGGTGCCAGTATAAAAATAGCTGTGTCAGAGTTCATAACAACTCCTTGTGTCAGGTGACTTACCTAACTTTGATGTTAGTCAAAGCACAAGGTCAAAACACTTGTATCACTACAATAGCCCATCAGGGAGCATTCCCCACAACACACTTAAGGAAGTATAGATAGGGAAACGGGACAGAGGACAGCCCAGCAGATTTACCGTAACTTAAAAAGGATCTGGTGTTTGTCACATATCACCATGACTATTATGGATATACCGGTAATACTGCCAAGACCAAACCACAACTGCTTGTCTGTTTTTGTTGCATACAGAGACTTCCATAACAGACACAACGTTATGTCTGTTCAGCTCACGCTGGAAAATGTAATCTTGGCCTGGCTGGGACCTTTGTCACATCCAAGTTCAATCCCAGTTCATTTCATAGGATGGGCTTCCTGTGGTACATCGCTCACTCTCTCTCTTTAGGAAGCAGCACCTATGAATCATTTACACTCAGGTAGGACACACAAGAAGACAAAGATAGCACGCCGTACGTTGGTAGTGCCAGAGACTGCTGCGCATGTATCCGATATCTATTCAGTCATTATTAACTACATGAATCCTATACCATTCTGGGCATGTCATAGGCGAACATTTTGGAAGCACAGACAAGCTCACATCGTGTTGTAATGGGATACACGGTGAGCTTGTAGATCCGAAGAGCTTTAGTGGCGGGGGAAAAAAAAAGAAGACAAGGTTGTATCTAGGTCACGAAAATGTTGGTAAATAAAGTCCTTGTTCAAAACTCACATTTGCATCACTCACTTTGTTATGCATGTGAGAAACATGCAGTAGGAGTGTGTGTGTGTGTGTGTGAACAGTGCAGAAAGTCTCTCCTCTCTTACCCAGCATGGTGGTTGATGGCACCAGCCAGAGCGTTTCCAGAGCCACAGGGGAGGATGCCAACCGGGGTCTTTATTGCTTGTTCCCAGTCCGGTCGCTCCATTAGCCCATTTATTACCTACACACAGTCACACACACACATCCCCCCACACACACAGCCACAGTTACCCTATTGTCTAGTCCAGATGTACTGGAGTATGTCCTAAGCAGAGTCACACAGTAAGACAGAGTTATGACATTGAGGGGGCAGAAAACAGCTTGGTCACGTGGTTCACATACTCCTGGCAGACTCCACACATAGACTCCTAACGTATTTTGTAAACGTCCGGTTGTCCCCATTGGCAGGCACAGACTGGCACAGGAAATCGGACTTGGCATTTGTAGACTTTACCGGCCCAAAGACGGCCACTATGTCTTTTTTTTATTACCTTTTCTTATTGTTTTGACTCAGCCCCGGCCCTGTGACTGCCCAGCCCTTTTGGCATGTGCCAGAATTGCCAGACCAGCCAGTCCGGGCCTGCCAACTGGAAGCCTTCCATCGAGAACCTTCCAATCAAGTCTAATGTAGAAGAGCCGTCACTGGATGGAGAAGTCATAACTCTGTCTACTCTACGGCTCTGGCCCTCAGTACATCAACGCACATATACAGTAACAATATGGACACAAAGTACAGAAGAACAGTGAGAAATGTGAGGCTCTTTTTGCACGCACTAGGGCTGCAATTAACGCTTATTTTAGTCATCGGTTGATCAGCCATTGATCATTGTTTTCAATAATCAAGTGGATTATGATCAATTCATTCAAAAAATACAATTGATTAGTTGCTGATTAGGCTGCTATTCAAATAAAAGACAAACAAATTAATTAAAGCATGGTGTCTTTAGGCTTATTCTGACTGCATGTACCCTATTAGCCTGAATATAAGACTATGTTTTTTTCCAATGAAAATATCCTCAAAAATGGATTCGTCTTATATTCAGGAGCCATACTATTTGACATTCAATGTTATTTTTTCTGTAAATGGGTCTTGAAAAATGAGGGTCGTCTTATAAACGAGTCGTCTTATATTCGGGACAATACTGTATTTCATTAAACACTGGCTACACATGGCAGTCTAAAAAGGAACAGTACTCTTCTGAACTTAATCAATACTAAATTAAGTGACAACTCATGATACAATCGATTTGATTACGATTAAAGGGCTACTTCACCACTTCTCAACGTATCTTCATAGAATAGGTCCTCACTAATGTACGTGATAAAATACCACTCTACTCCGTCCGTCTCACAAGAGAACTGTGGGAAGTTCAAACACCAGTCTTCTAGTGACGTCATCGCTCAAAAGATTTTTTTCTTTAACGAAAACATATCTTCACAACTTTTCAGGAATAGAAAATCTCCACTTTCTATTATCTGGGATTGCCCCCATCGATGATGTCACTGGAAGACGGGTTTCTGAACTGCCCACAGCCCTGCTGTGAGACACAAACTGAGTAGAAAAAAAAAAATCACACCCGTGCGAAAGTAAGTGCTGCCTGTGTGGTGGTCTGTGGGGGGTCTCCTGTACTGTCCTGCTCCTGCAGAAAAACTCCTGTCTCGTTCGCTACACTGCTAGTCGGCAAGCTGGAGCAATGGAGCAGTGTAGCATAACCATCCCATAGCTTGTAAGGATAGGGATAGGTCGTGTGGCCTATGCACTATGCGTGTGGCTAGGATAGAGCAGTGTACCATCCCATAGCCTGTAATGATAGATGGTTCAGCCAATAGAAATACACAGCTACAATGACGATGTCATGGCGACGGTGTGCTCTGCATGTTGCCACATAAGAGAGAAACAAGCAGCAACAAGCAGCAAAAACCATGCCGGTTAGGCATGAACGACTCGCAGCGACTTGCAATTCATTTCCAATGAGAGCGTGCCCGTTCCGTGAGGAGCGTGCCGTTCCGTGAGGACAAGCTTGTAAATCGTCTAAGGAAGTGCTGAGGCAGCACTTAAAAATAGTGGTTTATTTTATCTTATTACATGGCTTGAATGAATGCTCCAATCAGAAGCCAGCGTTCTGGTCATGTGAGTGGTCAAATATTACACTATAATCACCGCTCCGCGCTATATTTGACCGCTGCATAAACAAGTTCCCCAACAGCTGTGTTCATATCAATCCGCGCTGCGCTTCTGCATTTAGTTCCAGCACGCCGTTAGCGGGTCCATTTGGTTAGCTACGTATTTGGTTGTTTACATGCCGTTAGCGGGTCCATTTGGTTAGCTACGTATTTGGTTGTTTACATGCCGTTGCCGTCACCCTCTCAAGGACCACTGGTGGTCCTCGGACCACTGGTTGAAACCACTGACGTAAGCCATGTAATAAGCGGGATAACACCCTTCGAACGGGTGATTTTAATAGGAAACAAATCACCAGTTCGTCGGGTGTTATCCCTTACATGTACAGTACATTAGTGAGGAGCTTGTATATGAAGTCACGTTGAAAAGTGGTCCTTTAATCGTTGCAGCCCTAACACACACACACACACACACACACACACACACACACACACACACACACACACACACACACACACACACACACACACACACACACACACACACACACACACACACACACACACACACACACACACACACACACACACACACACACACACACACACACACACACACTCCTCTGGAGACCCACCTCGTGCAGCAGGCCGTCTCCAGAGATGATGATGATTCCGTCCCACTCCGGCAGACGGACCTCTCTGATGAGCTCCCTGGCGTGGTTCTGGCGCTCTGAGACGACAACACACAGCGTAAACACCAGGCCCTTGTTTCAACACATGGGAGCAGGGAGGCAACAACACTGCTGCTGCTGCTGCTGCTTTGTGGAGATTTGTACTCGGGAGTTCTTTGTTTTGGAAAGAACAGATGCGTTGTTCGGAAAATATACTGTTACAGTAACAGACTTTGGATTTAATGTTGTATTTAAAGCTGGGGTTTCGACAGGTGGTCCCCAGCTAAATGATGGGCAGTTGGGCAACCAAATGGACCGCCTTATAGAGCTGTAACTCTTGAGAGCGTAAAATGAAACCAAATGGACCCTCCCGGGTCCATTTGGTTTCATTTTACTCTCTCAAGAGTTCAATTATATTTAACTACACAATTCGAACATGTAGAATAATTGTTATTTTGACCAAAATTTGTCTCCCAAATTGTAGACAAAAACTTGAAAATCCTTAGTTATGGCTCAGATAGATTCAAGTCAACATCAAAGGTGGTCCGTGGCTAAAATGCTGAATAAATAGGGGGCCCTGGTATAAAAAAAAAAGGTTGAAAACCACTGATTTACAACCTTCTTTGTATAATCCTTTGTATAATTCCTCCTCTCCTTCAGTCTTCACTTCCAAATTTGCATTTCCACTTTGCTTAGCCTGGTTTTATCTAGAATCGGTATTATAATGACATTACTATAAAAATATCCTCCATATCAGTGACCCCACCATCCCAGGACAGTGTAGCACTGCAGCTAAACTGTCTATGAAGAAATGACAAGGACTGGTTATATCAGTGATGATTGAGGCTCAAACCATTAGAAATGGGCTTGAGGGACATATACAATGTGATATTACGTATTAAAAAAAAAACAATTTTAGGAAGCCATGTTATTTGCGCTTTAATGCAGATTTGTCAGCATTTAGAAAAGCATAGCATAATGGTGAGGGCCAATACAAAACTTGCGTGTTTCAATGATATTAAACCAGAGGTGACATCCCAAGGTTGGGAAAATAATGCTCACAATAGTTAAGTTAGGAGATGTACCGTATATTTTCACTATTTGCTGTAGGAACACCGAAGACGTATACTTAAATCTTAAGCTCTAAGTGCTTATCCGTCAGGTTGTAACTGATGCTGGTATGGGTATGGTGCATGTGTGTGGTGTATCCAAATCTGTTCAGGAAAGCAAAAACAATGCAATGGAAACTATATGATGCAACATTTTGTCTCGGCGAAGTTCCTCATTATTTGGTGCATCAGCTATATAGCCCCCCCCTTCCCCCCACACACACACAGTCTCAAAATGGATTCATATCATTATGGATGGCCACAGGACAAAAATATAGTGATGTGACTCTCTACCAAATCACCCAGACATAGCATGCATCATTGAAGAGTTGCGTGTAGCTCTGTGGGTCAAATTGGGATAAAACAAGATGGATGTTTGACACCAGACCGTAAACACGCACACGTACACACACCCCTCCATCCTTCCCCTTCCTTCCTGGCGAATAATTTTATTCTGACAGTGTGAAATTGTACCCTCAATCACTCTGGCACCCCAACCTTTCTCACAAACAAAACTTGATTGTCTTGTCTATCTTGTCTTGTGAGAGTGTGTGTGTGTGTGTGTGTGTGTGTGTGTGTGTGTGTGTGTGTGTGTGTGTGTGTGTGTGTGTGTGTGTGTGTGTGTGTGTGTGCGTGCGCTACCTGTCTGAATCAGGTTGTAGCTGATGTTAGCCTCTCTGATCATCGGCAGGATGTGCGTCTGACACCACTGCATGGCCTGGCCCCGCCCACTGAACGGGTTGACCAATAGCATCAGTCGTCGGGGTCGAGGTAGCAGACTTCGTGTGAACTCTGCAATGCCAAAATATGCAACAACAAAGAAAGAGAAAAAAAGATCCATTATAAAAAGGCATGTACAGTACAGTAGTGTGAGAAGAACCTGATTCAATTCATTGCATCATTACCAATGATGTCAGCTAAACTATAATTATGGCTGGGGAATATTTAATTATGGCTGGGGAAGCATTTAAAATACTTCTACATTAGAGGCGGGTTTTTTTTTTACAGAACAGCGTAACATATTCATTGAAGATATCCTATTCACTAAAGATTTCAAAATGATTTTTAGTATGGCCGGTTGCAAAGTTGTAGATGGGCTATTTTCGCAATCCTCAAAAATAGGGCTCTAACAAAAAAATACATATAAAAGTAAACAGAACAACTTGGGAGGCATTTCAGGTATGGACTTTTAGTGAGGCCACTATAGCAGTGTTTTTCAACCAGGGGTCGAGGGACAACTAGTGGATTCCATGATGGACAGTTGGTAACCAAATGGACCCTTTACATCTGTAACTCTTGAGGTCCTGAAATGAGCCCAAATGGACCCTTACGGTCCACTTGGTATCATTTTACGCCCTCAAGAGTTAAATTATATTTAAACATCTAAATGACTTAAGAATGTACACTTTTAGATAATGGAGAAGAATTGTTATTTTGACCAACTTTTTGCCAGTTATCTCTCCTAAATTGTGGACACAAACATGAAAATCCTTGGTTTTGTATCCGAGAGACTAAACTCAACATCAATTGGTGGTCTGTGGTTAAAATGCAGAATAAATAGTGGGCCCTGGTATGAAAAAAGGTTGAAAACCACTGCTCTATAGCCGCCACTACAGAGTTCCCTCGGCCTTTGGCACCTCCAAGTTCAATCCGTCTTGTTCTGTGTTCTCTGCTTCCTGCTGTTCGTGGCTCTTGCTCTTTAGCAAGCAGCGTCTAGTATGAATCATTTACATTTAGGACACTGGAGAAGACAGAGATAGCACACCGTACCCACCACCGGGCATGGGGAAACAAGAGGAGTGCCAGAGAGGGACTGAGGGGTGCGTATCCAATATCTATCACTCATTATTAATCACATGAATTGAAGCCTTTTGCCCCTGATAGACCTTTAGGTAAGCCCCGCTCTACGACACACCCTACGACACTTTACAGCCGGGCACATTCATTCCAATGTAAATATCATCAATATCAAACATGTAAATAAATACTGGTTCGTTTTTGGAACCGGACCTTCAAAATCTCTTCCAAATCCATCAACAAGGCATCCCCTATGAAGTGGAAAAATGTGTGTGTGTCATTTATTTTTTAAAAAACAACATTTTGTCATATAGGAAAGCTATTGGTGGAGAGGTCTATCACATGTTATGCTTAGCTGTGATTGGACCATAGCAGTTTGGGGAGGGGCTTACTGATAGGTCCATTCTGAACATGTCACAGGCGTTTTGGCAACATGGCCAACTAGAGTCTCACATTGTGCCGCATTGTGAGCTTTTAGGTTGACGGCTATTAACTCCTAAATTTACCACCACTTTTGGAGTGATTGATTATACTGTTGTCTGCTTATCACTCCAAAAGTTGTTTTAGGCTTTTGTTTTGTTAACAAGCTCATTAACTCACTGCACACCACCTCATGAAGTTCCAAAATCCAGAAACCCCTCACATACTTTTGATAAATACAACTATTGATAAATGATATAACTTTAAATGCATTTATATGAATGAGCCCTGGAAACAGTGAAATGTGAAAATACAGGCATTTTATTTTTTCCCTTAAAGTAGACAGCTTAAGCTGTCTTTGGATATCATTCATTTGCTCAATTTTACAACAGAAGGTTTTCTATAAATTATTTTGTTACTATTGAGCCTAATGGGAGCAACCCTAGCTTTTCTGCTAATCTGTCAAAGAGTTAACATATTTATGTAGAGGAAACAAAGCAGATTAGGGACCGCTGGCGGACCACTGGCCCAAGCAGGAATATATAGGGTGTTATCCATTAAGACCTATCAATAATGTTTTTCAAGCGTATATGTACAAGCTCGCAGCATGAAACAAAGTGACACGCTGTGAGCTTGTAGAAAAACAATGACCCGAAATGACACAGCACAGATGGTTCCCCGGTTTTAATTGATTAAGCGATTATGTTGACACTATTCAGAGTTGTTGACAAAATGCACTTTTCTTTTAGCTATGGTTATATCACACCCTAGTATGTGTGAATTAAAAAAGCAAAGGGAATCGCTGCCACCATGCCAAAGTGTTGTAGAAGATGCTAACAAAAGGAACTTCTTGAATGAATTGGATTTGGCTCCTTTTTGTGGTCTTGGTAGCTCAAAATTAACAAATCTCTTGGAGTGCCGTCATAGATTTTCGCAAAATCTGATCCCTGCACTACACACGTAAACACAGAGGACAGAAACATGTATCAAAAAGGCTGCAAAGCCAAGACACCGGAATTGTTTGTACCTCCAAGACAATGATTGATTTGTCTTGGCCATGCCTCCACATTCTTCTGTGTGTACAAAAAAATAATTACATAGCACCTTTATCACTTCACACGGCAGGGGGCGGGGGCAAAAACAACAGCTAGCCGTGAAGTACCTTGCTCAAGTAAAAATGAAATAAAGAAACCACTTGTGTGAAGTGAGGGCCACTCTTATCTTGTGATACAAACACACAAAGCTGGGCATGGTGCTCCCCCTCAAAAAACGAACTCTGGGGGAGCCGGTGGTTGAGTATTAGACAGGGAAAAAAACAACAACACAATAAAAGTGTGTACCAAACTATTCTCAGTTGATTCCTATGTATTTTTTGCAAAATACAAAAAATGTGCATTGCAGAAATGGATTCTACAGAAAAAAAACACATAGGAATCAACTGGGAAAAGTTTGGTACACCCTTTTATCGTGTTTTTCTGCATTTTCCCTGTCTATATACAGTAGGAGGTTTCCGATTCCCAAGCAGCCGATCTACCGCCTGAGACGCCGTCGCCCCGACGTCTCCGAAAGAATGCCGGGAGCGAGATCAGACGGTACACGCGTTCACTCAATCACACATAAGAGGAACGTCACGGAAGGAAGCGCTGGGCGACGACGGTGGACGGCGGGCGCAGTTTACCGTGACAAGAGCTGGAGGAGGAGGCATGGCAGGGATGGGAGGGAGGAAGGCAACGGTATGCGATAGGGCTCTAAAGCAGTGTCGCCAACTTAGTGCATTTGTCGCTATACTTAGCACCTAGCACCAAAATTAGTGAAAAACTCCTGGTGGAAAAGCTAGTGCTGTTTTTGCTGGTGAGTTGGGGTGAAATTGGTTGACAGGCGCCAGAGATAAAACCCTTGTTTTACAGCACTTTTTTCACCTATGATAGAGTCCTCCTTCCTTCCTAGAAAGGGCCATTGGTAACCAAATGGACCCTTATAGATCTGTAACTCTTGAGAGTGTACAATGAAGGGTCAATTTGGTTTCATTTTTTCTCAAGAGTTAAATTATAATGAAATCTCTGAAATCTGATTATTATCTAATTTTCAAGAATCTACACATTTAGAAAATGTAGAAGAATTGCCATTTTGACCAACATTTTGCCAGTTATCTCTCCTAAATTAGTCCAAGAGAGACTAAAGTCAACATGAAATGGTCGTCCTCCGTGGCCTCTAGTAGGAGCATTCTAGAGAATTTTGGAAGTGGCACTAACTAGTGCATTTTGGATTTTGTCAGTTGGCAACACTGCTCTAAAGAAAAGGGGGACACAGACCCCACGATAGTGACAGGCCGTTATCAGCCGCAACGCGGATGTGCATGTTATGTCAGCCCTGCTGCTTACAGAGGAGGAACAGATAGAGCCAGAGGGGACCGGGGAGAGGTAGAGGAGAGAGAGTGGGTATCGGAAGGAGGAAGTAGACAAGGAAGAAAACACAGACGGGGTCGGGCGGGCGGTCGGATGTGCCTCGGGTAAATAGAACCACTGGGAGTGGTGAGAAAAGGTGAGGGGTAGATAGACGCTGTACAGCTGTATCAGCATGGCTGTTTAGTGGTGGTGTGGGGTAACTAGTAGGGGTGGGAACTGGGAAATGCCAACTGACCCACCCTCTCTGTCTCTAGAGTCTACTACACTGGACAATGATACAGACCATGTGTGTCTGTGTGTGTGTGCAGGACAGAGGACAACCCAGAGAGGGATGGAGAAAGAGAGAAAAGAGAAAATTGGTTATCCACAACTTTCCTACAACCCATAAGTCTTTGCGTTTGTGTGTGTGCAGAAGTTCCTTTTATCTTGCGATTTGTTCAGAAGAGGATGGGGTCGCGCACACTGTCTTCACTTGCAAGTCGTTTTATTCAGGATGACAACGTTTCGGTCTAAATGACCTTCATCAGGTATCTCTTTCTTGTGATCTATCTTGTGATTTGTTTTTGCAAGATTTGCAAGAGAAAAAAAGTGTCCAGGTATATGAAATCAAGAACAAATGAAAATAGCTGACAAGCTCACTGCAACAAATTGTGAGGACGTGCAGCTGTAATTTAAAATTACATTTGAATAAACATTTCCAGATGCATGGGTGTGAGCAATTACATGTCAATTTGGGGTTCACTGTGGGATGCACTGGTTTACACAAGCTAAGTTGAATTTGGTACTCAAATGTGCCTGCTCCAAAACCAAACTGACTATCACTGAGCAGCCAAACATCAGCTGGCCTAAGCTGAAAAGGAATCCTCCCCTGGAGGGATCAATAAAAAAGCTCTTTTTATAGACTGCTGTATTTTATACGGCCGTCTTGGCTGGTTGCATGAAGGCTCTTGAGAAAGCAGGTGGTCCCACATGAACTCAGATACCATAACAGACGTGAACCAGAGACCTGGAATGGACCCACCACCACCTGGTCACACGAGGCAACAGACCTGATTTAACC
The DNA here is from genome assembly GCA_039105355.1 of Benthosema pterotum. Taxonomy (NCBI): domain Eukaryota; kingdom Metazoa; phylum Chordata; class Actinopteri; order Myctophiformes; family Myctophidae; genus Benthosema; species Benthosema pterotum. The sequence goes on along the minus strand of CM076967.1, from coordinate 10,870,168 downwards.
TCTAGTACACAGTAATGTACATAAACCATACATCCATAGGGGTGCATGCCAAGAGAATGAGTCTCAGATTCTCTATAGGTAATATCAGTACATGTATATAGTCGCCTGTGAACCACCTTGCCCCTCAATGTTTTTCCACCGACCGTTCCGTGCTGCAGACCTTGTCAGGGCTTGACACTAACACTTGCCCGGGGCAAGTAAAAAAAATGGTGGGGCAAGTGAAGACTGCTACCTGGTTGCCCGATCGGGCAAGTGTGCAACTTAGTGCACTATAACACAACACAAGATGAATTTGTCTTGAAGGCAGTCATTGCACTCTGCCTCTGCGTCTTTCCCTGCTTTCTAGCTACCTACAATTCCAGGCTGGATTTGGGAAACAAAACAGGCAAATTAACATACACATCAAAATGACCTAATCTTCTACATTCTCTAGTTGTGTAGACCTGGGCTAATTAAGATGATGAATTTTAACTCTTGAGAGCGTAAAAATGAAACCAAATGGACCCGCATCTGTTTAACCAACTTAACTTAACCTGGAACCTTCTCAGGGACCACTGGTGGTCCCTGGAACACCTGTTGAAAAACCCCTGGTTTAAACCACCCAAGTAGGAAGTAAACTTAAATGCAAAATTTACAATATATTTTTTGGGGGGCAAGTGACCATGAACTGAGGGCAAGTAGAACCTAGCTTGCACTTGCCCAATGGGCAAGTGCCCCGGAGACCTTAGTGTCAACCCCTGCTTGTATTTTGTTTTACTGAGATTAAGGTAAGGAAATAGTTTGTGGTTAAATTTAGGTACAGGGTTAGGTTTTGGGCTGGCATAGTTTTACTTTGTTTAATGAAGGTTAGGTTAAGCATAACCTACTTAGGTAACTTCAGGAATAGCAGGTTGCGAAGTTCCAGCGGCTGTACATGCGGGTGAGTTTGTAAAGTTTTGGTGCGACTTGTCTGCACCAAACGATTCTATTTGCCAAATACATAATTCTCATGGCCCTAATATCATATAAAAAGTAATATTGTTTGAATCAAAGAATATTGCATATTACAATATGACTTGTCAGACTGCCTAGTCTGCCTAATGGCGCCGGGGTGACCACCAGACATGCCAAATGGACCCACAAGGGTCCATTTGGCATGTCTGGTGGTCAATGAAATGGGGTCCATTTGGTTTCAATGAATTTCATTGAAACCAATTCGCCACACACCACAACAAACACGCTAAGGGAGGATCCAGGGAAAACCAAATTGCTTAGAAACGCCCCTGAGTAACACATAACTTATTACACATTTTGGCAGAGTAATATCTTTACTTTTGCTGGAAAGGGTAATAATATTACAGTAATATGTAATTAGTTACTGCCCAACACCAATTAGAAGCAATTAATTTGTCAAAAATCACACAACAACACACGTGCAACTGCCAAACGCATACCGTATCCACTCACCTGTTTCAGGATTGACGACGACGCCCCTCAGCAGACACTGCACCGCCACGGACCACCTCTCGGCCTCCGGCCGGCTCTCGGCCAGGTAGGCCCTGACCTGCCGTCGCCGGGACACCCCTTTCCTCTTCTTGCCGGGCGGGTACCAGTAGAGGACCAGCAGGGGGGGCGCGGGCGCCCGCGGGCAGCTGGAGCCGGCCAGCTCCGACAGGGGCAGCAGCAGGCGGGCCTCCTTGCCCGGCCGCGGCGACAGGCGCTGGACGTGGATGTGCGTGTGGGTGAGGGTCAGGGCGTAGTTGGAGACGGGCGCCTGGGTGGGGGAGGAGGCCGCCGGCGAGGAGGGGCCGACGCCGCCACCGCCACCAACGCCGGGGCTGTTGGGGCAGCTGGCGTTGCCGTTGGCGTTAGTGCCCGAGCCCCAGTCCGCAAACTGGCTGTGGAGCAGCGCCTCGGACGGCGACGGCACGGGAGGGTCCGGGGACCGCATGGCGTTCGTTCCAACGGCTGCTTTGGGTTTAGTGTAGGACGAGAGTTTTTTGCGCGGCTGTGGAGGTTTCTGCTAGCAGCAGGTAGGACGGACGGACGGACGGCAGCCGTTTCACAAGGAGTAAACTGGGCCAGGCTCTTTATTTAAAGATTGGGGAAGGCCCCGAAATGTGTCAGTCGGTCACAGAACTTCATCCCTGAATCGTCCTTGAACGTCGTTCGTTCTTCAGTGCTTGTATTGCCGAGGTTTCCCCGTTACCCTGGGAAGAACCTAGGGGCTTGAAAAAAAGGTCTGTACGTAGTGTGGGTAACTGGTTTATGTGGGACATGAGAAAGCCAGTCAATCAATTGAATCCAAGGTGTCCTCAGATTGTCCCTAGTAAGAGTATCTTCAGATATTTTCTTGCATCAAATACGCTAAAGGGAAATTACACTTACGAGGACGTAATGTGACATCATACTGTGACATTGCACTTTCATGCTTTGCCTCCGTTTCCCTGGTTACAGGTTGTATTCAAGAAATAAAATGTCACAGACACACACACACAAAAAAATGATTTAGGGCCATTTGCTTATTGATCTGGGAAACAAAACCAGAGCTTCCGGCTGAAGGTGCTTCCGTTTTATCCTGCAATTCCATTAAGTGCAGCTTATTGTTTAACCAGTTCCTTATGCCTTATTCATAAAGCTCCAGTCTGATCGGAGGCAGTTTGATCTAAAGTGCCACCATGCAGTTTATACAGTTCCTCAGCACTACTATCCAGTGGCAAATGATAGAGAGCGCTTCAGAATACAGGACTCAACTATTCCACTTTTTTCCCCCAGTAAGAGGTCAATTAAGGTGTTTTAGACAAACACAATTTAAGTACAAATAAAGATATATTTAAATTAACAGTTCAGAAGCACTCGCTGTTGTTGAGGAGCGGCAACAGACTTTTCTTTTTTAAATAAAGTACAAAGTAAAGGGACAACATGGAAACATTAGGTTGCACCTAATAAAAACAGATTAACCGATTTTTTTAAGACAAGAAAACATAAAAACACACCTTGCGCTGACAAGGAGGCGACGTAGATTTTTACTTATAAAAATATAGTTGTGGAATATGTTTTTCGTTTGTTTGTGCTGGCCCAAAATAATTACTTAGTGCTACAGATGATACACCGTGTGCCCCGTAACTTGAGATGCACGGAGAGAACAGCAGGCAGTGTGACGACACAGATTGAGTCTTTAATCCAAAATTAATATCCTCCTTGCTTCATCTTCAGTGTGTTCCTCCTCCTTGTAGCAGGAGGATGATGAACGAACGATGACGACACCACACGGTAAACAGTTGACGAACGGAACAAAACAATACATAAAAATAAAATGTAAAACAAGATGGCTCTAGGCGGTTCCCTGTGTCAAGTCATGGCGGTGTCCTGCTTGGAGACGAAGCTCATGTTCCCTCCCATAGGTTGTGTCTGTTCCTGTAAAGGGGATTAGGAGAGAAAACAATCAGTCAAACAATCAATGCTAGGCAACTTACTGTACCTATACTGTTGGTGGATCAAACAGTAGAGACTAGTGGCTCCATTTTCGCTCCCCGCCTTATCCTTAACGTTACCCGAAACCGACAACGAATTCCTTTATTGGTATTTTCGTCACCTTTCCTCTTCCCTTAGCCACTATTCTTTATGCCGACACCTTTATTTGTGACTGGAGGTGTGGTCATAGGCGTGTTTGTCGTGCAGTCCCTTCAGTTGCTAATTTCGTCAAATAGATTTGGGAACTAGATAACGCGATTTCAAAGCACCCGCTAACCCATATGAGAAGGCAGAGCCACGTGCGCACAGTGCGGGCGTCTGTGCGCCTTGGAGATGTCCACGACTCCACGTGGAAAGGCGCCAGTTCAATTCATCTCCTTATTTACGGATTGTCCTATAAACAGCTGTAGATTGCCTGCTGTCGGTCACTTTCTTGTGTTTAGGTAATGTACAATATATAAGATATATAATATAATTAAATACATTAATTAACTTGTGACGCAATGCTGTAATTTGCAAAAAAAGTTGGTAACGTAACTGTCTGGGATTCGGTCGAGAAATACCAACTTTTTTGCAATTTACTTTACAACGTATCGCAGACTTGGGATAAATGCACGCCACATACAGCAAAAAACATGGAACATGTTTTTTCAACATAACATGACTGTTGAATGGTAAGAAATGATCGCTAATTGACCGAGCTATAATTGTTTGAAAATAAGAACTATAATCGTTTGAGAATACTCATGCATGTGTCTGTCCTAAGCGCAGCCAGGCTGCGGGCTTAGGAGTAGGCATAGCAGTAGGGATAAGGGAAATAGATGGGATGAATTAAAGGGAATGGCAACTAACGATTAGTTTCATAATCGATTATTTAACCGATCCATCGATTAATCAGATTATGACTCTTATTTTGCTATCACCTTAAAGGGAAATTCCATCCATTTAAAAAGAAAATCCTGAGAGTGTACATAGGGTACACTATGTTTGGACACTATAAAAGAAAAAATCATTAACATGTTGACTTGAAACACAACTTGATGATCATCAAAAATCATGTTAATGATTTAGGAAACACTTTTTCGTAATCATGTCCACACAACATCCCTGAGGTATATTAATTAATGACAGGAAAATGGGTGGAATTTATTACCCCAAAAAATGATTGAATAACTGATTAATAAATTGCTAAAATAGTTGACAACTAATAGAATAAAAAATCGACTCTATTACGATTAATCGATTAATCATTGCAGCCCTAGTAGAGACAGAAACATGCTCAATGACATGGCACATAACAACAAGAAGGGCAGGGGTTGACACTAAGGTCTCCGAGGCACTTGCCCATCGGGCAAGTGCAAGTCAGGTTCTACTTGCCCTCAGGTCATGGTCACGTGCCCCCCAGGTTCCAGGTGGTCCCCCAGTTAAGTTGGTTAACCAGATGTAACTCTTGAGAGTGTAAAAATGAAACCAAATGGACCCGTAAGGGTCCATTTGGATCATCATCTTAATTAGCCCAGGTCTACACAACAGTGTAGAAGATTAAAGGGGCTTACAGACGGCGAGGAATAAATCGCCCACTCTAATTCATTCTCAATGGGGCCGGCGTTTTTTTAGCACAAAAGTTCAAAAATCGACCCGCGTTCAAGAGAGCGTTTATCGTCGGTCGTTTTCCGCCTGGCGTCACTGATTTTTGCCGCGCGCGTGCACGAATCGCGCGCGCGCGAGTTCAATTCAGGTTCAATTCCAGTGAACTTTTTGTAAAACGCTTGGCGATTTATAGCAAACAAACATTGAGGAGTGAGGACCCTCTACCAGTAGACCTGCCGTTTCTGTTCCAGGAAGGAGTGGATTCCCTAATCATTTGGCGCAGCCGAGCCTATGAGCCGAGCCAGGACCGGATATAGCCAGCCCTACTAGGGTGGGCTGGAAGAATGGCAGGGTGGGCAACTCTAAAGTTTTTCATAAGGAGCAGTGCTTTTGAACATTTTTGATACCAGGGCCCACTATTTATTCGGCCTTTGAGTCACGGAACACCATTTGAGGATATTTTAGCCCCACAGACCCCAAAGCTAAACCCCTGCCCACCCATGCCACCTCTAGATCCGGCCCTGTGCCGAGCCATGCCGTGAGTTGTGGCAATTCTGCTCTAACGTTCTAATGTTTACAACGCATTTTTGCCCGACGTGTTGTGAGTTTGTCACGGCCACGCTATATGACAAAGTGAAGCATGTTGATGTTGGTTACATGCTTTTAGCCTGCAGAGTTTATTATACTACAACATATTTAAACCGTGCTGGATGCTGCCCATCTTATTTTAGCCTACACACCTTGGAATAATTATAGTCTACGTTCAAATATCAACCTCTAGCCATCATTATAGGTGAGTCATTAATTCATTGTAAATGAATTGTAAATTCAGCGTGGTCATGATCAGGTAGCCTGCTTCACCGGAGCCAGCCCCCCTCCCCTCCCCTCCCGACATAAAACGCTTGGCGTTTATCGACGGCGCGATTTTCCTTATGTCGGCAAAAAAAACTCGCCCGGCGATAACGCCGGCGTTTATCGTTGCCGTCTGGAAGCCCCTTAATGGTCATTTTGATGTGTATGTTAATTTGCCTGTTTTGTTTCCCAAATCCAGCCTGGAATTGTAGATAGCTAGAAAGCAGGGAAAGACACAGAGGCAGAGTGCAATGACCGCCTTCAAGACAAATTTAGCTTGTGTTGTGTTATAGTGCACACTTGCCCGATCGGGCAACCAGGTAGCAGTCTTCACTTGCCCCACCATTTTTTTACTTGCCCCGGGCAAGCGGGCAAGTGTTAGTGTCAACCCCTGAAGGGTAATAATCCAATCTAGCTACAGTCTAACCTGATTCAGTTTCAGTCTATTATGCATCTATGACATAATGGGGGCTCCGAATTTGGGAAAGATTCCAGCGCACCCATAGCAGCTTTGACTAAGTTAACACAATAAAATTAAAGTTTAAACATCATGTTCCAAATGGTTTGTGAGATTATCTCTGGACAAACTGGGACACACAGAGCCAAACTGGCCTCTGTAGAAAAACAAAAAATATAATTCCCCCACCCACCACCTTTCCCCTCTTTGTACATTTCTCTTAACCCTATATGATTTGTTGCCTCGGGCTTTACAGACGTAATTATTTTGTACATAAACATACAACATCTCTGTTGTATTTGTATTGAATTGTACTGTAAATCTCCAAGCGCTTATCCGTAAGGTTGCAGTACTGAGTACTTGACTTGCACTGTCTGTGACTCTCCAATTCTGTTAATAAAAGATTCATTCATCCATTCACCCATTCACACCATATAAAAAATGACTAGACATGCCAACCCTCTGTTTTTACGCAGACACTTCCATGAAGTAACAGCTGGTCTGTCACATAACAAATTGAATGTTCAATTTATTCTGAGAGAGCCGCCATGGAACAAGACACGTCATATCTGGGGTTCTGGAGGATATCAATTAACTCCACCAGCAGCCCAGTCACTGGTCAGCAACAGGCATTGTGGCTAGAGCAGTGGTTTTCAACCTTTTTGATACCAGGGCCCACTATTTATTCAGTATTTGAGCCACAGGCCACCATTTGAGGGCATTTTAGCCCCACAGACCCCAAAACTAAAGATTTATTTTGCTTTCGTTTTGTTTTTGCTGGATTTGGGAAAACGAAACGGTCAAACATACAGATCAAAATGACCATTAATCTACATTCTCTAGTTGTGTAGACTTGGCTGGGCTAATTCACATGAATATTTTAACTCTTGTGAGCGTAAACATGAAACCAAATGGACCCGCAAGGCAAGGGTCCATTTGGGTTCACGTTTACGCTCTCAAAGAGTTACACCTGGTTAACTAACCTTCCATCATCTAGCCTGCGGACCACCTGGAGCCCTCTCGAGGACCACTGGTGGTCCCCGGACCACTGGTTGAAAACCACTGGACTAGAGCATAATAACCACTAGCATTTATCAGAAATGGAATGTAAGGAGGAGGACAATAAAAGTTCTCCTGGCTGATAATGTGGGACAGATTGTATAAGGATGGTGATGCAAGACCGAGAGAGACAAGATCTCCATTTATCCGATATGAACTTTAACCCCAATTCGTGACCGATGAAAGCCACAATGACTCAGAATCATGCATCCTCAAGCAGCCTTGGCTGAGGCAGCACAATGAGCACCTCGTTTTGGGGACGAGGTTGCAGGAATTATGACCGCTCTTCTCTAATTTACCAGGGGACCTGCAACAGTTACTGTTATTTGTAATTATTTTAGGCATGTTTTTTGCTAAATGAAAAATGTATTAAGATGTTAAGACATATATGTAATGGAGTCCAACGATGTCGCAGCAACTTGTGGAGAACACATAGTATTTGCTATTTTTACGAAACCTTACAAAAGAATCATCTTAATAAAACCGGTATTAGAATGTGCTACAACAAGTAACATAACCAGTATTAGAATGTCCTACAACAAGTAACATAAACATGGATTTTAATTGTTTTGCAAAAAAAACAAAACAAACAATTGATGTCCTAAGAAGTTAAGACTGATGGAACAGGACGACGAATGTGACACAGATTGTTGTGAACATACAGTATTTGCCATTTTCTTTGTTCAAGATAATGTGGCTGAAATGTTTTTTCCAGCACCTTACAAAAGAATTGTCTATTTGTCTTAATTAAATGAGTAGAATAGAATGCCCTACAAGTAAGCCCTACGAGGAGCTTGTATTTTAATAGCAGAAACACTGCTTTAGATTTAGAAGTTTAGAGCTTTGGCTCTTCAAAACATCAAAGTTCAAGTTGGTCTCAGGTTTGATGACAGATACAAATGTGACAGCTCTAGGCTTGTGTTTAAAAACAACTTTTGTGCTTGAGGTGTCATAATCAGTCATCAGTGTGTTTGTTTACATTTTTGTAAACAACAGACACAAAATGAGTTGTCAACAATATTACCAGCACATAAAGAGTAGCCCTGGACGACCATAACAAGTCTGTAACTCTGATTGTGCAAATAGATCATTTGAGAACTAGGACTAGTTTGACCCCTAATGTTCTAGTAAATAACTGTCACATATGGACATTAACTTGACAATTGAGTAATTGAGTCTTATGACACAAATAAGACTATAATGGTGCATGTAAAAAAAAAGAAAATCTCAAATTTGCCATGGACACGACCAAGTCACACTTGTCCCTGTAAGGACACATTGATGACCTCCGGTCACAGTACTTTCATAACCGTTTAATGTGTAGCAAAGCAAAGAGAACATATCACCAAGAATGACTTTTGTAGGTTATCATGTGTGTCCTCTGTAATTATCCATTTTTAATACAATTTAACAACATCACTTAAGTTATATAGTACACTTGATATTTCACTCTATACAAGAGTTGTTTCTTATCTACATCTCAACTAAACTTGTGTGTTCAGGCTAGAATGATTCATAAATATTGCAATGCTATCGATTACTATTAGCACAACTTGGTCTGTCTCCTATCTATATCAGAATCCTTCATCTTTCAAAGTCCAGGCTGAAGACTAAAGGTGATCTTTATTCTTTGAGAAAGTCACTGTGACACACACTGGTAAAGGAAATCTCAGCTCCTCTGGGGTGTTAATTTAACCTTTCGATCAGTGGGATCATATAATGGAATCCTGAAGATGTAGAACAGGGGTTTTCAACAGGTGGTCTGGGGACCACCAGTGGTCCTTGAGAGGGTTCCAGGTGGTCCCCAGCTAAGTTGGTTAACCAGAACTAGAACTAGAACGTAAAAATGAAACTAAATGGACCCGCAATAAAAATGAAACCAAATGGACCCTTGCGGGTCCATTTGGTTTCATTTTTTTTTCATTTTTTTTAAAGAAATCTTAAGTTTTGGGGTCTGTGGGGCTAAAATGTCGTCAACTGGTGGTCCGTGGCTCAAATTCTGAATAAATGTGGGCCCTGGGATGAAAAAGGTTGAAACCCCCTGATGTAGAAGGTTAATCTTCTTTAGGATTGCTGAAGAAGTACCCAGTGAACAAAATGTTTTACTAATAAACCAGAGCAGTTAGGTTTTTCCCTTATTTCTTTCTCCTATCCTCCTCCTGTACTGACTTTGTCCAGCACCTGGGCTAGAGTGGATGTTCCATTACCTTTGATCTTTATCAGGATCACTAGTCTGTGAGTGACTCAACATTATTATTAGATTGGAGAAGCTGTAATACATTTTTGTTCGGCCACTCAGTCGCGGACCAGACAAATAAAAGGTTCCTGCCTGCTATGAAGTTTTATAAGCACTCGGCTGGGAGATAAGCTGTATAATACTTCAGTTGCTGCAGACAAAATCAATACCTGACTGATGTCCAGCTCTGATAAATACAATACAACTTTGCCGATGCCCATTGTTGCACTTTTTAATGTCCTTGACACACAGGGCGGGGACACGCCGCAGCAATAATACCAGGCAGCAGCGGGGCTAATTTTGTCCCCCCCATGCACAACAATGACCTGCTGAGTGAATACCAAAGCTTATAGGAACATTTTAGCCACAAAAAAACATCTCCTGTTTCCATCACTGTGACTCAAGAATCTGCTTACACAAGTGGGCTTCACACCTTACTGTGAGATAGCCAACCTAGAAAAACTATGGCTGTTAGTTGATCTTTTAAATTCTTTGTTGGCATACATTGAATCGCAGTATTGCTATTACCAGTAGTTTGATGTTTTATGGCTTGCCTTTTTTTCCCCGTCCAAAGCATATCGAGCCGCATGACATGTCAAGAAATGTGCTATACGATGGGTTGTCAACCTTTATGATACCAGGAGCCACTATTTTGAGGACATTTTTAGCCACACAGACCACAAAACTAAAGGTTTCTGTTGCTTTTGTCCACAATTCCAGTGACCATTATCTTCTACATGGACCTGCAAGGGTCCATTTGGTTTCATTTTTACGCTCTCAAAGAGTTACATCTGGTTAACCAACTTTCCATCGTTTAGCCTGTGGACCACCTGGAATCCTCTCAGGGACCACTGTTGGTCCCCGGACCACCTTTTGAAAGCCCCTGTGCTATACGAATTAGCCATTTATGTGAAAACGTGGTGTTTATATTCTTAGGAAACTTGAAAACAAAATACTACATCAACTGAAGGGATCGGCCTCCCATAGTTTCACTGCTGCAACAGTGCAATAAATTAACAATTACCGGTAATCTACATCTTCAGGCTTGTTAGAAGTATTCTTCTTCCCCCAATATTTTGTATGATGTCAGCTCAAGTTAGTTTACATAACGAAACAAACAAAAGCATTGCTAGTCGACTGTAAAAAAGGTGGCTGGACTGGCCCCAAAACAATGACTGACAGAGTGCCAAAATAACTGTTGTTGTGGTTTTGTGTGTCTTCAAAAAGGGTCCCATAATATGCTTCAGCTTCACACTGAAGCTGTATAGACACACAAGTGTGTGTAGCAGTCAGATAATAGATAATAAAAAATAACCTTTGTGGGTTTGGGTCTTCTTCAAAAAGGTTATAATATACAGTACTTCAGTGCCACACTGTAGGATATGCACAGTTTCAGTTTCAACACAGAAAATACATGCAGGTTGAGCCTGTTGTTCCACAATAAAAATAAATAAATAACTGCTGTGATTTTGTGCCTTCAAATATTCATCATGTGAATTAGACAGGTCTACACAACTAGAGAATGTAGAAGATTAATGGTCATTTTTGATCTGTATGTTTGACTGTTTTGTTTCCCAAATCCAGCCTGGAATTGTGGACAAAAGCAAAAAAAATAAATCTTTAGTTTTGGTGTCTGAGGGGGTGAAAATGTCATGAAATGATGGTCCGTGGCTCAAATGCTGAATAAATAGTGGGCCCTGCCTGGTATCAAAAAGGTTGAAAAACAATCTTTTGTTTTTGTTTTTGTTGGAATGGCTGACTGAATGCTATAGTATGTGCACAGTTTCAGTTTCAAACATAGAAAATATATACAGGTTGAGCCTGTTGTTACACAATAATAATAAAATAACTGCTGTGGTTTTGTTTCACAGACACAGTACTGAAGTTTATGCACAGACAGACACATACATACAGTGTGTATTACAGCTCAATACATGCAGGTTGAGCCAGTTCCAGTTCCACTATACAGCAAGCCACAACCAGGCAGCAGCTAGTCTCAGTTGCTGCTAGTTGGCTAAAGCTACCCCTTTTTACCAACTCTATTAAAACTTCCTTTTGGCCGCAAGCTTTAACGGGCTACTGGGTAAAAACAAAAAGCCCATGTCGGGCCAGCAGGGATTGGATGTTTCCAGCCTGCCTCCTATAAAGGGCTCGACATTAACCCAACCGGGAGATGGGATGATAGATAGGAGGGAGAGAGGGGAGATCCCACACCGGGGGTTAGCCTAGCCTGGTGCTTTTTATCCTTATATCATTCTGTGTGTTAAAAGAAACGTGTGATGTGATCTCTCCCTTTCCCACTGTGAATACCAGTCGTTTTAATTCAGTGTTTCTACGAGAACCGAAACAGACAAGAAGGCGTCAGTTTAAAAGAATCTAGGCAAACAGGTATAAGACCGAGCTGGACCGACTAGTGCAATTTATGGGCTGGCAGCAGAACTCAAAACACAAAAGACGGAAAAGAAATTACCTCATTTTTGCTCCCTGCTTTGCTCCGCGACGCTTCCAAGTCGCCTGCACTGCGCCCTCTCTCTCTCTGTGTGTTGGCCCTCAAGCCTCTGGACTGGACTGGACTGCCTGTTCAGGAAGTACAGTCTGCGCTCTGAGCAGGCAGAGGTGCGGGATTATGAATCCCACCGCAGTTCTGGCACAGACCCCGCCCTGACCCCGCCTTACCGCGGTCGTGATTGGCTCGTTCCTGGCCGGCCTCTCAGCTGCCTGGCAGGCATAGTTTTAGAGAGGTTTACTACTATGGTTTAGGCCACAATAAATAGTGGACCCTTTTTCATGCCAGGGCTCACTATTTATTTTTCATTGACCACCATTTGATGTTGAATTTAGTCTCTCGGATACAAAACCCAATGATTTTCAGGTTTGTGTCCACAATTTAGAAGAGATAACTGGCAAAACGTTGGTCAAAATAACAATCCCCCCCCCCCCACACACACACACAATGATATAGCACAGCAATCCAATTTATTTTTTATTATCTACAATAGTCCTAATACACCCCAGAAAATTACATCTGGTCATATTAAGAGACACACCATGTGTTTTTCCGGTGAATATGCAGTGGGCCTATGATATTTTGTGGCCAAATGTAATTTCCTGGGGTTTATTAGGACTATAGTAGATAATGAAAAAGAAATCGCTATTTGTTAATATATATTTAGCTCCATCTTTGAATCTCCCCTCCCCTGTCAAAATCACCTAAAATCCCTCAAACTAAAAAATCAGCAAAAAAAAAAGAAAAAAAAAAAAAAAGTAAAATAAAATATCATTAACTTTACTGTATAAATTGGAGTCCCAGAGATAGAAATGCCATTTTATCACACAGGTTCAGGCATATTGACGAGAACTGTCAATCACAGCAGGGTGTTCCTAGAACTGCGGTGGGATTCCAAATTCCCTCTTCAAGAGACAGCAGAGGGGAGGGTTTGTTTTTGCCTTGATTTACTATGGAAATGCACGCTATGCTCCCACTGCCTCAGGGACAAAGGTAGCCCTTTCCCCTTACTTTATTGCAAAAGAGCATTAGCTCCTTATCTAAACAGTATAACAAACAGGGCTTTAAAGTGATATCATATACACAATAATTACAATGTCCAATTGCCCATTATAATTTAATAGCCAAAAAGTATGTAAAACATACTGTCAGTTCTAATACTGGTCAGTATGCCAATCTCAGTGTCCAAATGTGTGTCATGCCTGTGTCTGCTGAACACATTTCATAGTTATATTAACATTCTGGAATGAGTTTGGTTTATAGATAGGAAACACTTTGTCCTACACCAATTACATTTATTTATTCCACACAGGTTCACCCTTAACTATGACTGATAATTACAGCAGCATATTTATCAATTTTTTGAGCCTAAAAGATTTACTAAAATTAGACTTAAGAGGCATTCTTCAAGGCAAAAACAGAGCACCATGTGCTTTGATGTGTCGCAAGTCCAATGGTGATAAGGTAAACAGAAACACCCACCCACATTCTCCAATCAAGTGTCAAGAGCATCACTTTGCAACATAAAATGAAAATAGTTTAACTATTGTGTAACATGTACTATTACAGTGGTGGTAGTAGGCAGTGTTGTATGGCCATGAGCTGTTAGCATGTTTTTTTAACCAGTTCTTCTTAACCAGATTATTTTCGACACCGTGACCTTACTGTTGAATACCAGCTAGCTGGCACATCTACAGAAATGCAATGTTGCTTAATGCTCTTAAATATGCTCTGCCAATGAAACAAATAAACGTGAGCACAGATTAGTTTTAATCCTACCATCATGCCATTCTGGCTAAGACTTCTCTACACATTCAACATGTAATCTATGAACCTATTAATGTACCACATGCATGCTGACAGCAGTGCTATACATTTCTTCAGAGCAGTTCTGCAAGCCACCGCAGGGGAAAAACAGCAAAGAGGCAATTCATGTTGCATCTCCAATCTTTTATTTGCATGAACAGATTGCATGGAACAACAAATAACAAAAGATCCTTGAACCTGGAAACATGACTAGTTCTTGTAGCCACATCTGGCTCTGCGACCACGGGCCCTCTCAAACTTTCTGCCCTTGGAGCGAATGTAGGGTCTGGAAGAGAGAGAGACAAACATTTAGAACAAAATTCAGGATTTTTTCTACATGATTTAACTACAAAAAAAAAATCAAAGAGATGTGGTGTAAAAGGGAACAAGGAGAGCTAGTATAGACCATTGTGACTCAATTATGTATATAGGGCAGTTAGTTATGTTAGTCAATGCTCTTAGTTTCAGCTAATTTCCAAATTCCATAGGCCTCACACTGTACCAACTTCTGTGTCACTGCATCCCTGAGGTAACCAGCACTTTACTTTTTCCAGCACTTTTTTTCCCAGCTTTAAACCCCATCAGCAGAAAGGCCTGTTTTAGCTAGAGCTTTGTTCCTACTGCCATAAACGCTTTAAATAAGTAACCTCATCTCAAGTTACAAACAGCGGTGTGTATGTAGTGTCAATCCATGTCTCTGTTGTAGGACCATGTAAACCAAGTGTCCCTGCAAATTCTGTTTGTATAGTTTTGTATGCCTTGTTTGCGTAATGTATGCACCTGAAAACGATGTCCTTGAGGACAACAAAAACCATCGTGCATTATATATTGCCAAGCTACATTAGTCACTGACTGCCAGACAGCGAGCGAGTGGGCGAAACTGCACAAATCTATCCTGATATGTAGCGTCACCTGTCATGATGAGACTAGCCATAGAAATGATAATAACTAGGGGGGTAAACAACTCTAAGGCGAAGGGAAGATCTGCTGTATCATGCTGCCATGCACACAGCGGCTTCCTTTAGATACGGCCTCCATACTGGAATAACATACATTAATAGACAGGTCTCCATTAAATGCTTTGTGAGAAGCTCTTCCATCAGTACAACTACAAACTGTCTAGGTTCTACAGGGTCTCTTTCAGGGTTTGTTGACTATAGACAGCGATACAAGACACAGCAAAACTGCACTAATAAAATGTTTGGCATCTGCCATCAAAAACTTGACAGAGGTGGGATATTGACTGAAGACTTTGATTTAAGGACATTTCAGAATATTAAGTATAGTTTAATCATTGCCTGACATTTAAGGTAATATACCCAAGGTACACAGCTACCTACTCCTAGTCTGTGTAGTTGATTTATTTGTGGCAGCTTGTCGAATCCACCCATGCACATCAGGAGGACGTTTGTGTTCTTCCACCCGTGTGACAACTCATAATTGCAATATTTGGTGAATAGATTCAGTCTAATTAAATCTGGACAGGTTTCTACACAAAATGGTTTAAGTGAAATTTAATTAACGGATATTAGCGACGACCAACCACCCTTTTTAATGCCGTCAGGTGAGGACAGCTACTCGTCCCAGTAGGACAACAATCATTTGAGTTATATAATTTGGACCACAATGAAAGTAAGCCATTAGGCTTTTGCTGCGCATGTTAATCTGTATGTTGATGCATAATAAATTCCTTAATAAAGCAGTCAATTAAATTAGCATTGAAAAATATTTCAGCTACGACTACCACTAAAGAAAATGTGTGGTTAGCTGCCCTGTTAGCTTAAATAATGTTAGCATAAACATGACACATCATTAAATTTGGCCTCAAAAACATAAGGACATACTTGGTGCGGCTGTGAGGGGTTCCAGGGGCCTTTCCGAAGTGTCTGTACACCTCTCTGCCCTTGCGGGGGCCTGCAAAACAAAGCAGTATAAACAATGAGTTATAATACACAACCATGTTGTGCAACAGGAGCTTACATTGACGATTAAATTAAAACACAACCTGTCCTGGACACAGATTGTGTACAACAGACGCCACAGAAAGCCATGGGTTGCATTGGTTTTAATGTCATGTGAGGTTCTTTGTGCTTTCAGAAATTCAATTCCGGTTGGTTGGGTAGCCAGCATTTAACCACATTAGCCCTGGCGTCCCTAATTTGAGCTTGTGATAATAGGCTAACATTTTCAAAAAAAAGAAAAAAGCCATCCGCAATGTCTCAAAGCACTGCAGTCACAGATTGCAAGCTTGTAGAAGGGCGATTTATGCCATTTATTGTACAACTACAAACTAAAAAAAAATGCTGGGCCAGACAAGATACAATGGTTCAACCAACGGCTGATGATGGTCTGACTGACACAGGCCAGTACCAGAATACCCACTCCTCCCTCCTGTGTAGAGGAGGAGCGAGCAAGAGCAAACCTTTGAATTATGCAGTTACACATGACCGCTTCTAATACAACTGAACAATTGTACGACAATCTAAATACAGTAGGTATAATCACAGCATGCGCAAATGGCTTGGATTGACCAGAGAAAATAAAATGAGGGTACATTTGGGATAAAAATACTTGAGTAAAATACTTTGAGTTTTTATTTGGTACACTGAGCAGCAGGAGAAATTAAATTAAGCCATTATTCTCTCATCAAGTGACAGATCACAGCTTGAGATTTCTTTACGCGTCTGTCCGTTTGAGCACGAAATGTCCATGACACAATGTTGACATAATTGTGATGAAAGGCACGGCTCACTAAACACAAAAATTGTTTTGCTGCCATTGAGGCAAACATATTAAATCATTTTTTTTATGTTGTATCATTTTAGCTACACATATTGGAGGCAGAACATTGAGCAAAAACAGCTAAACTACAAACCCAGATGTACATTGCAAGGTCACAGTAGATCTACAAGGTTGATCAACAGTCCCATACATGTGCAGACTCTTGGTGGTTTTTAGATTGCATAGTCATTTGATTATCAAGATTTGATTACTGAGATTTCAGAACCAGCCAGGATTATTGAGACTTTATCATGTAATCCACAAAAATCACTTTTTAGTGGCACATGTGCCATGATGAATGCTGAACACACATGGAGCAGACAGACAATAGAACCTAGAGGATCAACTAAGCATAGAGTTGTACAACACTGTCTGCAGTACAGACGGAGATTAAATGAAGAGATGCTAACCTGACAGCAGCACTGTTCCCTTTCCCTTGGGAGAAGTCAGGGCCAGCTGGTCAAAAGTCATAACCTGACCTCCAGCCTTCAGGATTCTGCGGCGGGCACCGTCGGTCACCCTAAGAGCGCAAACCTGGAATACACAAGACCGCAGGCACACATATTTTAAACTGATAACACTTGATTTTACAATCAACAAATTGAATAATGGAGATTGTATACGCCAAACGTATTCCCATGTTCTGACAAAAAAATCCTAAACACACGGTGATGCTGAATCTCAGTTACACATTATGATAACACTATACCTGACAAAGTGAACACTATTAGACCGCCATTGAAGGGGAATTCCACCCATTTAACATTTTACCATGTCAATAATATACCTTAGAGATGTTGTGTGGAAATGATACCCCCCCCCCCGTGTTTCCTAGAAAAAAACTTTAACATGGTGAAACACATCTTGATCATCAAGTTGTGTTTCACCTCTTTTATCTGAATGTACAAATGGCACCAAATGGACCCACTAGAGTCCGTTTGGTTCACATTTGGACACTCAGAAAACTCTTTAAGTCTCTCTCCAATCCGTTGTTGGACAATAGTCTTGTCCTCTCACCAGCGAGTGGACAAGACAAGAAAGCTTGACCTGCATAGCAACAGTTGCACAATTCAAACAGAATTGGCTTTTGGGGGTGGGGTTTAGTGAAGGGCTAATTGCAGTGGACTAAAATCTGAGTCGAAATAAATGTCAATTAACCATTTACCTTGAGCTTGGGGATTTTCTGAATCCTGACGTCATCAGTGACTGTTCCCACGACAACGGCAGTCAGGTTCTCACGGCCGGGCAGTTTCATCTTTCTGATCTGTTTGGCAGGAAGTGACCAGTGTTAGAGATAATGTCTGGAAGCAAATCTATGTTCACAAAATCACGTCTCATGGGACAAAGATCCATGAGCAAATTCCACCTTATAGACTGAGTGGGCAGTCCCTTTCGGATGTATGAGCCGGTTTGTAAATAAGTTCACTTTTTAGACAGTAGGCCGGAAACCTGCAATGCGGAATCACCATTATGAATTTGTATTCCACCTTGCAGTTTCATGCTTTATGACTACAAATCAGACTACAACATGACTGTTCACACAGCGATTTTGGAACACAGGCCAGGCTTTCCTCATTGATGTAAAGCCATGATTCAAGAACTATATACATCTGCAACCAAAACTGTCAATGTTCAACTTTCATCATTTGTCACCATTTATGCGGCACTCTTCCATTTTTGTCACTACAGCAGGCAATTCAGTACTGCTCTATAGTATCCATAATTTATTTCACTATAGGGCCTGAACTTAGACCCTACAATATACTGTGCCGTCTTCCAGCACTGAAAGCACCTTCTCACCATCCCTGCTCACATGCCGTTAAATCAAACTTAAGCTCTGCAGACTTTAGCAATGTGGATAATGCCCAGTAACATGTCACAGAGTGCCCTCATAGTACCAAATTCTTGTGGCTGTAATCATGCTTACATCCAATTATCAAGGGCATAAATGTCAAAGGCCCATATAGAAAACTGAACAGCAAACTAGTGAAACATGCAGCAGCAAAGTAGGACAGGAATAAATGATTACTGCTCCATCATCCAACCAGCAGATCAGTTTGGCTATGAGACGTCTTTGTAGACTGGAAGACAAGACAAAAGGAAGAAAGCAGGCTAGCAAAAACGAGGCAGAGAGCAAAACATTAGACTGACCAGACGGGAGATAGCCAGGGGAGGCCTGTGGGTCTTGCTCATGAAGAGCCTCCTCAGGATCACCCTGTTGAAGGGAGCATTGGTACGACGAGCCAGGAACCTGTACAACTATAAACATATACAACAGCGAGGTTAGGGCATGGTACAGCAGTATTGTTAACCACTTGAGACCCTAGCCGAAACTTAAATCAAATAGATGCAGATTTGGGAAATGGTACATTTATTTAGGGTCTTTAGATAATGCATTATTACATTCACACACCTCTGGCGGAAGAACTCATGCAAGGTACAATCAGCATAATGAGCAATTTCGGGTTTAGTACCTAACCCAAATACACTTTGACACAAGTGGAGCCGGGATTCAAACCGCCGTCCTACTTCCTAAGGCACAAGTCGCCCCTGTGGTGCTGTACCCGGGCCTACTTTACCCCACCACAGCAACTATTTGCCAAAATAGCTGTTCTACAAACTCAGCACAACACACAGTGATCATTGACATTGCTTAGATGTGCTCTCTGGCATAAAATAGTACAACAATTACATACCGTGACCTAACAATAAATATTGAAATAAAATGTTCAATGGTAGCTGGGTGGTATTGTCTCAATACTTGAAATGATGTCAGTGACACAAACTGTTTCTGGGGGGAAACATGCCATGCCACTAGGCTAGAGAAAGTAGACTCACCTTAACCAGGAGCCTGAGGTAGATATCCTCACTCTTTGGCTCCTTCCTGTGAACCTTGCGGTCCTTGTTGTGTCTGATGTCGACTCCCTTTAATGCAAACACAACCAGAAGTCAGATACAACTTAAAAAAACAGACAGACAGCCAAGTCCATTTCCATTTAGTTCCAACTCCCAGAAATCATTCTGGGAGATGCTAATGCATTAACGTGTTAGCATAACATGTCATCATGACAGTCCTCAACACAGGTCTTCTCGGGCAGTGTATTATTACTTTTGATCATAAGTCATTAAAACGTGTATTTTGAGTTATGATTACGCCACGAACAGCATATTTAATAGTGTTCCTTTAGGTCTGATCACAGGGCAATATTAAAACAGGGATAAAGGCAAACGCATTAGCAACACGTTGACACTGCCGTACACAGCCGCTCTTCATACAAAGGACAACAAGAGCCAAATAATATTTTTCACAAAAGGTCTCAAATACAATGTACTTCTATAGTGCGGCGTTTCCGTACCGCGTACGGCCCTGTACACGTTTTCAATGCCCAGTATTGGTAGACTACATGCCGGGGAGCGACTGTCGGCACGGACGCCGATGGGTGTTAAGCTAACAATATAAAATAAATTTGTTCAGGACAAAAATAATTGTGTGATTTCGAAGTACATAGTTATGTGCGTTCGTAAACGTTGAATATGGCCCGATTGGACGGGTATTAAACAGCGGATGGTCTTGGATAATCTTAGTTTATTGCGTTTAGAATTTCCATTAGCTTCACCTACCATCTTGGACTCGGAGCGAAAAGGGAAAAGGAAGGACCGAGCTCTCGCGATAATAACACCGTGAGGCTCTCTGATTGGTCAGGACAGCGTGCACTTCCCACAGCTGCAGCCTCTAGTGGCCTGGATGTGACACTGCTTTTCCTCTGCTCTTCTCTGCTCTCCTCTCCCTTTATTTGAGTGATTTGACTATGGCACAAGATTCTATTTATTTATCTATTCATTGCCACACTATAATAATTCAAGCATATTTCTCCATTTCCATATTAGTGAAAGCATTGTTCGGTGAACTGAAAATCATACATAAATTAGTCCAAATTCCAAAAGTCAAGTGATGTAAAGAAACTAACATGTCATGTGCTAAAGTAACCTAAACAAGTACAGTTTGAGGTATTTTCATTTCATTTATTTAGTATTTCCAATTTTCTACTCCACTACATCCCAAAGGCAAATATTGTACTTTTGCTGCACTACAATTATTTGAAAAATGTAGTCACAACCACTTCAGACCTAGTATTTGTCAATTTAAAAATAGCTGATCTTCAAGTACATTTTCATAGTCAGTACTTGTGTACTTTTTTGAACACCGATCTCTATAACACACTAGGCTATATTTACAACAAACCAATGTGAGTACTTCGACTTCCATATACACATCACACTTGTGAATGATGGGAGATGTTTTTTATTTGTAATCCTTCTGGGTCAGTGTAATGTCATTGACGTGAGGGCTGGCTGTGGTGGTACTGCTGTGGGTCTGCTGCTGTCTGAGGTGACACAGGAAGATTGTCCACCCCAGGGAGATTCCTCCAACAAACACTGTGCGAGCCACAGGCGGGACCAGGGTGAAGTTAACGGCCTAGAGGGATCAGAAACATACAGTCTTCAGTCAGGGGGTGTGTGTGTGTGTGTGTGTGTGTGTGTGTGTGTGTGTGTGTGTGTGTGTGCGTGTGCGTGTGCGTGAGTGCGTGTGTGTGTGTGTGTGCACACGCGTATGTGTTGCATGTGAGTGTGAACACTCGGACACACTGGATCTGTATATAAATAACTATTTACCGCACCTAATATTTGATTCTGAATTTTTGAATCTGTCTAAACCAGTGGTTTCCAACCAGTGGTCCGGGGACTTCCAGGGTTCCCTGAGAGGATTCCAGGTGTTCCCCAGCTAAATAATGGACATTTGGTAACCAAATGGACCCTTATAGTTCTGTAACACTTGAGATTGTAAAATTAAATCAAATGGACCCTTACAGGACACTTACGGGTCCATTTAGAATCATTTTACGCTCATTTTAGAGAGTATATATTTTTATATAATGTTTTGGTGGTACGTGGCTAAAATGCAGGATCAAAAGTGGGCCCTGGTATGAAAAAGATTGAAAAACACTGGTCTAAACTAAAGTAACTGCAACCAAATGTTTTATTTAAGGCTGTTGAACACAACAATTTAATGGGATTCAGTTAATTTTGTTCATTAATCCGATTAAAATTTTTAACACAGTTAACTCATTTGCACACTGACTCAACCCACTGGGCATTTTCTCATAGAAAAAAAATGGGTAGAGCACGGTTTTACGGAAACATATAGCTGTGCATTTCCCTGCAACCAGAGCCATCGAATATAGCTTGACAGATCTACAAGCATTGGGGGCTTGGAGATCACATATGATGATAAATATTTAAAAGATAAACACATTTTTCCCCTTTCTGCTTCTTTTTTAAATGTTCAAATCCTGTTCAAATCCTCCATAGCATATTTTGGACATAGTTTTGGTAATTAATCATGATTAAATTAATTTTGAAGCTGTTATTATTCTGATTATTTTTGTAATCATTCGACAGCCCTAGTTTTAATGTATCAAATAGATGGGATAACAATGTAGCCTACCTGCATTGAAGACCAATACACCACTCCAGTCTGTTCCAGACAGAGACAGAGAAAGAGGATAGAGCAAGGATGAGTGATGAGACAGAGAGGGAGAGAGAGAATGTCAGAGAAATAGACTAATAGAGATAGAGATGGTCCATTGGCTGGAAATTAGTCTGATGTAGATGTACCGTGTATGAAGTCCAAAATTTCTGTCTCCAGTCCTCCAACGGGTCCTCTTTGTTTTCTAATAGACTCAGACCTTTAAAGACACAGATCAGTTTGTAAATACAACACATTTGTGATGATTCCAGTTCTAATGGATAAATCCTTGGCCTAGGCAGGGTTGAGATCAGGTGGTCTCCAACCTTCTTAGAATGTTTCAACCCTTAACCGCAACACTCTCCAGTTGGTGGGTCAGCAGTGATATTGGCCAAAACACTGCCAAGGACCTCCAGGCTCCCAGCCTGGATGTCTTCTCTGAGTTCTCTCTTATGTCCAGGGCCAACAGGAGGGTTTCTCTGCCTTGTGTCTTTGTGTGTTCTTTGGGATTGCAGGCATTGTTTGAAAGGTCTCCAGGACTATGTTTTGATTCCTGCCAAGGGTCACCAGACACTAGTCTGCATATGCAACACCGGCCTCTGTAGGCGAACCCTTTCAAGATTTTTAACTGGGGCCTGATCCAGAAAATATTGGGAGTCACTGATCTAACAGATCTACAATGATCACACACAGTCCTTAATCCTAATACACCCACCTATGAAGAAGGCACTGATCGTGGCGGGGGCCGCTACCAGTTGGTCCAGAACAACTTTCCCAGATATCTTCTTGATCCCGCCGCCTGGCATCATCTTCTCCAGAGCCTTCAGCCAGTGGTAATTGAAGTTTGCGTGGAAACAGAAGCCCACCAGCGCTACTCTGGCGGTCTGGGACCAGTCTATAGCGGCCGTGTTACTACCGAGCTGTGTCGATAAGTCCTCCACCTCCACCGCGGTTCTTCTCCCTCCCAGCATGCTCTGCTGTATGAGGTCGGCAGAGGCGAACAGACTGGTGTATCCCACCACATTGCTGATGTACGGGTGAGCTTTGAACAGAGCCCACACACGCTTCATGTTGTCACTGCTGTTCAAAAAGAAAAGACACATCTACATTACTATCACTAAGACTAATACTAGTATTGCTGTTGCTAAGTTACTGTATTACAAACACAGAAAACACACTTGTGTTTACAACAAAAACGCAAAAAAACTCTTAACATAAACAAATGTATATAGCCTATTATGTCTGTTGCACATTCACTCCACTCCAAGGTGGTCTCATGCAATCAGCATCAGACACCAGTATGAACTCACTTCAGTCACCAAATACTGAATAGTTGGCCAAAAACTGAATACGGAATGACTAATATTATAGCTTATTTCTACCAGTGCTGACATGACTGGATTTTAAAGCCACCTGATTATGTCCAAAGACATGGTTATGGCAAAACTAAACTAAAAAATCACTATTATGGGTCCACAAAACATTTATTCACCACTTTTGAGATTGCATACACATGCCTAAAACATTTTTTGCCGAATATCTTCTCTAGCCAAATAGTTGTTGCATCACTACAAGGCTGTGTGGTTAAACAGACTAGGAGTGATGATGTAGCCTGAGCAGGATTCCCTTTCATGTATGAACCGGCCTGGAGTGGATGGTACAATTACAATACATCATCAGCAGGCAGCAAACCCCAGGTGTATTCACAATTATGAAGCTAAATAAAATGGATGGAGTAGCCTCTTTCTATAGCCTAGCTACTGGCAGTCTGCACAAGAACTATTAGCTCCAGACCCACAGACAGGCCCTCAATAGACAACCAGACTTTTTTTTTTTTTTTTTTTTTTTTTTTTTTTTTACAATGTTTCAGAATTGAAAGAATGAATGAATGCATGATGACATACTGTAAAAGTCTCATTGGGAAGCATTAATACAATAATGAAAACAACTTGACAGTATGCATCCACCCTACCTCAACCTAACTGATCACTGACCACTTTAAACAGACATTAGCCTACATGGCCTGAACTGACTTACCTTCCTGTGTGTGTCTCCTTATTCACTGCTTACATCACCGCCACACAAACACAAGGAATTACAACCCCGTTGCTGATTGGCTCTGTGGCATGAGGAGGCGGGTGGGAAAGCTATCCACCAGTCAGAGAGAAAGCTAGAAGGACCTTTCTCAGCTGGTCAAAGTTCTGTTACCTACAATGATAGTGTGATAAGACTATTGGGGCCGGAGGACATCCATTTTGACTTAGAAATGGATCAAAATATTGTAACACTGTTGTCACATGGACCGAGAGCATGAATTTAATATGAAGGACCACGTGGGGCTTGTCTCCATTGGATTTTAAATCTTCTTATTAGACTTTACAAACTGTAGAGTATTCAATCGATCAATCAAATCAGGACTGTGTTACCAGCATAAAAGTAGATTATGAAACATATAACTCTACCCATCACATTGTAGGCCTACTGTGCTGTCTAAAAGTTTTAGCCCTTTATAATATTATAGTTCAATTCATGCAGTGAAATACAAACATACAATACCATAATTGCTCAAGCAGTTCCCCTCTTCATTTTGTGAGCGCAAAAACTTCCATAGAAATGTCACTTGTAACAATTTGGCCCACTGTCAAACAGAGGCCGGCTGACAGTAGTTTAACAATGTACAAATAAGTAGTTGCTGCTTACCACAAGAAAATTGTCTCAATCAGTAAAAGGGTAAAGTTTAGCAGCAGTGTAGAGCCTACAGCAGATTACTGGCTGTCCAGTCTGTGACACATGTGGTTGAACTATAAATAGCTGCCATTCCTGAAGAAATGCTTCTCTCTTCTGGCTATATGGACTGTGCTGTTTTTCCCCTGCACTGCCCAAAATAATGGACTATTTTCAGACTGACTGGCATCCTAAATCAGATTGGAGACTGATTGAATTCCTAATGGTTTTATATCAAATCTGAATAGCAGGTCTGGACTGCTGGCGTATAGGCTGTCTTGGTGTATCTCTGCTTACATCTCAAGAAGTTGTAAGGCCAAATATATTATTGAGGTTTTCTACATCATGCACTGCTTGCTCACTCCCACTGATGTCTTGGGAGTTTGTTTTTCTAGGAACTGCTCTAGAAGTGATTGGATTAAGTTGTTGCCTGTAGATAGTTCTGGTGTGACAAGAGTGTAATATTTAGTTTTCAACTCCGAGAGACTCCAGAGTCCAGGCTCTACATACAAGAGTTTTGTCAAAGTCTATAGCCCTACCATTGACTTGACTATTAGGTCTATAGCCTACCATTGACCATTTTTGTTTGATGTTTTATCATAGCCATTGGCGCATACTGGGGAAGAGGGGTGATCATCTGTCAGCCTCATGTCCTGCCCTGACATTAAAGGTGTAGGCCTACTAGTAACTGCCGGTACTGCAGTTTTTAGATCGTATCCCAGCATCCCTTGAGCTTTAAGTCACATTCTGATTGGTCCTTGTATAGTAATCAAGGTCCAAATAATATTTGGACCTTGATTACTATACAAGGTAACACAACATAGCCTATATTATAGGCTATGTGTGTGACGTAATTTTCCCGGGAAGCAGTACACAAATCACTTTTCAATAGAAAACAAATTTAGAACAGGCTTTGAGGGCTGAAATTCAGGGAATGGCTTATGTGACAAATATGCCTGTCATAATGCAAACCAAATTTAAGATTTGTTTTTAATTAAAAAAATACCTAGTAGGCTATAGCCTACCTTCAGGTCTCCACAAACTATAATGTGGCCATGAGTCTCTCACTCTCTTACGCACGCACGCACGCACGCACGCACGCACGCACGCACGCACACACACACACACACACACACGCACACACATACACACAGGCAGGCGCACACGGGCACACACACGCACACAAAACCTTTGTATTGTGAAGAACAGCCTATTCACTCCAGTGCCATGTACGTGCGTCAAATTCCTCCTTGCAGTAGAATCCTGAATGTCAATTAAAGTCACTAGCAACTGTGTGAGCTCTTCGCTCAGAGAATGTGATAATTAGGGGCCAGAGTTTAAGCTCATCAATTAAGTGCTCGTTAACAGGCTGTTACAGCCTCAACCGGTGCGTTTGTGACTCCCGATACGTAACAGGCTGCCTTTAGTGAGCCACACAATGGAGACGTGACCGGGCCACACTTCCACTAACCATTCACTCCATACTTAAATAATTGCCATTTTCTTTTCAATTTCTATTGCTTCCTTCCCCTGCTACACGCACGCACACGCACGCACGCACGCACGCGCGCGCACACACACACACACACACACACACACACACACACACACACACACACACACACACACACACACACACACACACACACACACACACACACGCACACACGAGAGAGAGAGACCGTTGTAAATCAAAATCCACTCCTCTCCCTGCACCATTCATTCCATTTCCTTCAGCCTGAATACTCAAACACACAGCACTCTGATCAGCTCTATTAAAGGTAAGTAAGTGCTCTCTTTTATTTTGTTGGACTATCTAAAGGACTCCTAAAAAAATCTAACTTAGAGTTAGACTATACTGTAATGTTAGGGCAGTAAGTAACACATTGAATGAACATAGGCTATAGGTGTGCTAAGCAGAGTGCAGTGCTCCGCCAGGAGCCATGCTCTCTCATGTTTCTCTCATGGCCTGGGGCATTTGATGACATTGTTTTGGGGTTGTGTGCATGTACTGAACGAAAAGACATTACTTGACCGGTATGTTGACAGTTCAAATCAATTCATATGGCTTTATTGGCATGAGAAAACATACGTTTACAAATTGCCAAAGCAAGAACATAACAACAAGAAATACAATATAACAAGAAAACACAATATAACAGAAACAGGGAAGCGTAATTCAACAGTACAACCATGTATCAATACAAAAGTTAAGAGCATGGAGGTCGTAGTCTTCAAAAACAAATTTCTATATAGCTGACTTCTATATGTTGACAGTCAATTGTACACGAAGATGTTTTTTTTTTTCTGAAAGGTAAACGCATCAGACACACATCAGAATGGTGGCAGACAAAGAATGCCTGGCGATTCATAGGGGAATCCAGCGCCAGGATATAGACTGAGAGGGAAGAGCAATTAACACATTTTTCATGTACATCTAGTGACAGACCACACATTCAACCATACATCGTTAACCGTTTATTTAGAAAAGAAGGGTGGATTGAAAGGCATGATAGAAATGGAAATTAGATGTACATGAATGATATGGAGGGATGAGGACGATGGGGTGAGGGGGGGTGAGGATGAAGGGAATGAGGGAAGGATGGAGGGCGGAGCCCTGGTAGGGATGGGGGAAGGATGGAGGGCGGAGCCCTGGTAGGGATGTGGTCTTGATGGTAGATGGTTCAGGCTCCAATGGGGGTATTGGACCCTGAGTATCTGGCCTGGGGTCCGAAGAGCGAAGCGTCCGTCTTGGTCGACGTCGGAGACGGCACGGTCCGTCTTGGTTGACATCAGAGACGGCACAGTCCGTCTTGGTTGACGTCAGAGACGGCCCGGTCCGTCTTGATTGACGTCAGAGACAAAGCACGAATGATAGGTAGACAAGGCAGGTATATATACGTAGACGAAGGGGAGGAGTTTGGGCGGAGCATTAGCGGTTACCATGGTAGTTAAGTCAAGGGGAGGTGTTTGATCAGGTTACCATGGAGATCAGGGTATGTTACAGAAGTTAACCAGGAATGGCGTGCAAGGTATGATAGAGAGACAGGGTAATAACTATTAACGATTATTCTTTGAAGTGTGGTCTTCCTCCTGAACATACGTTGTACCAACTCCATATCACGTACATCCAGTCATCCACTAATTTGTTTTTCACAAATGTTTTATACTCTATTTAAAAACATTGAACTTTTCCACTATTTCATAGTGGAAGTCTAATGGATTTAAATTTAAATGGATTTAAATTAAAGCTCAAACCTTTTGAGAGTCATAAACCTTTACAGGTAAATGGTGCATTTACTGTATATAGCGCCTTTACTTTAACCAAGACACTTTATAGAGATGGTCACTGATGACGACTGATAATACCACAGGGTCCTCACATGAGGTCTGACATCCACATTGGAGATTCTGTGTTCCCTGTGGATCCTTCGATCCACATGATTCGACTTTTTAGGCATCTGTGAGGGCGTTACTCACAGCAGTTTGGCGATAACATGTACACATAGTGACAGAAATCACTGCAGCTGCCGGTGTGAGTGTAATCACTTCTCCCTCTTTCAGTTTTCTATCCACTCAGCCTGTCTCCAGCTCCCCCGTGACTCTTCCTGCTGCGACGTCACACCATGCAGCCGTCTGTCTCCATGTCGCTCAAACCCGGGCTGGAGCGAGGGCTTCCCTGGGGTCGCGACCTCTTCACCTTCGTGACCTCAGCGGCGGGTCACGTGATGAGGATCCTCCAGAAGCCGCGGAAGAAGCGTCCGTCCAAGAGGCAGGTCAACCATCGGAGGTTCCTACACAATATGATCCAGAGGTGTGTGTGGTGGAGAGGGACCTATAAATAAGCACTTTGAATCATATACGGTATACGGTATACCAGTGGTTTTCAACCAGTGGTCCGGAGACCACCAGTGGTCCTTGAGATGGTTCCAGGTGGTCGCCAGCTAAGTTGGTTTAACAGATGAAAAGTTGGTTAACCAGATGTAACTCTTGAGAGCGTAAAAAAATCATGTTTACGCTCTCATGAGGTAAAATATTCATCATCTGAATTAGCCCAAGTCCACACTAGAAGATTGATGGTCATTTTGATTTGTATATTTGCCTGTTTTGTTTCCTAAATCCGTATTGTGGACAAAATAAATCTTTAGTTTTGGGGGCCTGTGGGGCTAAAAAGTCCCCAAATGGTGCTCCGAAGCTCAAATGCCAAATAAATAGCGGGCCCCGGTTTCAAAAAGGTTGAAAACCACTGATATATACCATATATAAGTAGTGTATAGGGCTTCATTTAACCTCACTAATGTCCTTGACCTGTCTCTCTCACCAGGAAGTTTGCAGACATCGAGGCAGCAAACCATCGTCTGGCCTCTGCTCTCTTCTCCACAGAGCAGGAGAATAAAGTTCTGGATCAGGACCAGTCTCACAGCACATATCGAGGCGCTTCTCAAACCCATCCGGAGGCAGATACGGTCAGCGGCGGCGATGCTCTGAAGGACACAAAGACAGTTTCAAAGTCCAGCTCTGATTTCCCTCGCGGCTCACCTGACCCGACTGAAGGCGGTGAAAAGAATCAGTCAAACTCTGGCCATCAGTGGACGGCGCTGAACCACAAATGTCAGTCCGACATTTACACGGCGATAAGCGATCAGGACAAAGCAGCGCACAGATACAGCGTCCGCAAGAAAGGCAGTGGAGATTGCAACTGGCTGACTGAGATACCAGAACATCACACGAATGTTCGGGAGGAGCGCTTCCAGACGGGGCACTGCTACTACGACCACGAAGACCCACCGGAAGCGACCGCAGACAACCCCAGACCCCCACAGAGCAGTCTCTGTTGGAGCTGGACCGAATGTGACTCGTCGTCACTCTCCAAGATCATACCGCTGAGTCGTCATAATAACCTGGACACCTGCGACTCGCCGTCCCTCTCTCTGGAGCTGTCTTTGTCCCTCTCCCCGCTTTCTCTGGAGTCGTGCGACTTCTCGCTCCAGATGCCTCCGGACGCCCCGGCGTGTTCCCAGCCCAGGAAGGGTCAGCAGCGTATGGACGAGATGTATCCGCTGGAGTCAGACGTTAACGACGAGGACTCGGCGCCCTGCGTGGAAGGCTATGTTGATAGCATCCAGTGCAGATATCGGAGCGATGGGTGCACCTATTGGGGAGGGTTGGGTGGGACGAGCACCGAGGAGGACAGTTCTTGTCCGGAACAGCCAGAGATCTGTGCGGAAAAGGTGACGATGCTAGTTCACAGACGCATCGGTCACTCTGCAAGCGAGATGGAGCGTTCTCCAGAAGAATGTAGGGGAGGAGACTACGGCTATGGCGGGAGAGACCACAGAAACATGCTGGGAGAGATTAGTCTGTGCAACCAGGAACAACAAGGGAATTCACACTGTGGGACGGCGAGTGTACGGCAGGAGACGGCAGCGATAGACTTCAGCGGTTTTGAGTCGTCCACCGTCCACCGCGAAGGCGGTGTCGTCCCAAATCAACTTGAAACCACGTCCGAGACTTATCATTACAATGACGACAACTCACCAGAGACCTTACCCTCCTCCTGCATGTACCAGCAGGTTCTCCAACGGGGGGAGAGTTGCTTCATGGCGCTGGATGGAGGCGTCGGGACTCCTAAGAAGAACGTGACGTTTGAAGGCGTGGCTCAGTCCTTCTCCGTCCCTCCTCAGTTCTCCTCCGGCAGCGTCCCGTTGTCAGTCTGCCCCTGGAGGAGGACTGGCTGTTCACTGATATCTTACAGGACAGGAAGTCACCTGACCTGAGTAATGGGTGGCAATAATTTATTGCCCAGAACTATTGGAGGTACAGTATATCGTCTGAACCGAAAGGGGGACGTCTGTCGTTTCGTTTAGTGCTGAATTCAGCACAACCAATTGATGTAATTTGAAGTAATTCAATGCTTTAAAGTGTTTTTCAGAAAGGTTCATAAATTGCAGATGTTGTACAAGCTTGCATTTTGTGCCACCCTGTGAGCCTGCATAGATCTGCTGTCGTTGAATAGTCAACACTAAAATTAAAAATATATACATGCTTTTTGGGTTTACATTAGCTCTGGGAAAACACACACACACACACACACACACACACACACACACACACACACACACACACACACACACACACACACACACACACACACACACACACACACACACACACACACACACACACACACACACACACACACGTGTGCACAATTCAGCTTAGAAGCCATCAACATATTACAGTAGCAATTTGCGTGTGTGTGTGCGTGTGTGTGTGTGTATAATTTTACCTTTCAAACCCGATACAGACCATGTTTGCTCCGATGCTATGTGATTCATGTGGTTAAACTGAAATCCATGAGCTCAACCTGATGTGTGCTGTTTGTGTGTATGTTTGTGTACTCAGTGTAAAATAACTGTGTTGGTGGTGTTGTGTTCCAATGTCTGGTACTGTCTGTAAGTTAATAAATTAAATAACAGTAAAAATCTCAAACAAAAATCTCCTTCCAGGCATGTTGCTGTGAGGCTGCATGTGTTGTAGTCTATACGATGAGATGTCTGAATTCATGAATATACCCCTCCCCCCAATAAACCAAGCACAGGAACACAGAGGTGAAAACCAATGACATATATTAAAGTCAGATTTTCTTCAGAATTACAGCATCATGAACAAAATGAGTCTAAAACAATAAAACACATTTTCAAAAATGTTTCAAGTTCCACAGTAGCCATAAACAAACAGAGAGAAAGAGGGAGAGAGATAGAGAGAGAGAGAGAGCAAGAGAGAAAAGAGAGAGACCACTGTTGAATACCCAAAGGGTACCAAACATACACACAGATCCTCAAGAACAAGTTATTTCTCATGATAACTGTATCAATGGATGTGGAAAGGGTATTCACACAGGTAGAAATTCCTCTGCGAAAATCGAAACTCCAAAGACAAAAGGTTTAGCGCATCTGCTGACACGGCCAGTATAAACTGTTGAAATCGAGATTTGGTCGACTTTGTCCTGAAGACCTGTCTTTGTGTGTGTGTGTGTGTGTGTGTGTGTGTGTGTGTGTGTGTGTGTGTGTGTGTGTGTGTGTGCGCGTGTGCGTGCGTCACACACTAGCTAGGTTACGCCTGGGGTATTCACCACTGGAACGATAGGACTTTGGTTTAAACACCACAAATAAAATACTGTGAAGGCGCATCCTTTCAAAAGACCTAAATAGGAGATAAATTAACACCTTTGAAGAAGCACCGGTTTTGATATCCTTTCTACTGGTGGACGTCTCGTTACTTTGCTGCAAGTTTTCCTTTTTAAATCTCTATTCCTCAAGAATTTCATCCAGTGCAGTGTCACCTGAAGGCCAGATTCAGACGATGACGAAGACATAACATTTGGAAATAATCACATATAAATGAGAGGAAAACGTACGGTCCAAAATGACAACAGTGATAACCTTTTTCCGCCGGCTGCGATCGTGAAACATTTGTGTCTCCTCCGCTCATTTTTACATGATGCAGTTTCAGCATCGTCCTGTTTCCAACCTCTCTAATAGCAGATCAATAATAATTAGTCATCCGACGATGTCTGTGTTTAAACCCCTACTAGTACTGGTGCATAAAGTGCAGCAATTCAACACGGAAATATACATAAACAAACACCCTTAACCTCCCTCCCCACCCCCATCGCACCTTCAAAACAGAATCATTTTACATGTCACTAAAATCATACGGAAAGATAAAGAACCCTCAGGACATTAAATATATGTCATTGTTGTTCAGTAGTCATTCTTAACCCCCCAAAAATCCGCCCATGCTTTGATCTTTCTTCACTCGTTGCTAGCGTTCATCAATCATCAAGCTGAAAGCTGGCTTGGCAAGAAAAAAAGAAAAAGAAATAGCTTATCATCATCATCTAAAAGGAAAAAAAATAAACATATTTTGGACTTTAGGACAAGGCGGACATAATTGGGCCCTGGAGCCGTTGTCCATTCATTGACACAGGCTCACTGCTGTTTTGTTTGTTACATCAGTGCAAATATTACTTTTGCATGGTAGCTTGGGATTTAAAGGTAGTGATTTCTCTATTTGTGGCTGCGCCTCGCCCTGTAGTGGACACATTCCAACAGAGACGCAAAGGTCATCGAAAACCAATTATCTCGAGCAGACAAAACCCTGTTTACCTAATGATACAGGCCCCTGTGTGGAATCAACGTCGAACACCTACAACCCTGGCTCTAACGGACTTATAGAATGGAATCAGGAATAACAGCTAAAGCATGTGGAATTAACCTAATCTATAGCAACCTCCACTGTCATCTCAATTCCACAGCCATTACCTGTCTCTCAAAAATAAAATAAAAAAAGGTTATAATCCACATCATTATGTAACAGGTTTATAGTGAATTGAAGCAGCATATTGTCCTGGCCTGTTAAGACGTTGTTTACAATAGATAGATCCCTGTACAACACACTCACAGCTGTCTGGCCTACAGGTCCGTGGGAGAGGTCTAGCGGCGACAAACACGACATTTGTAAAATGACAATTATCACACAAACATGTCAGGGGAAACCTAATGAGGAGAAACAAAATCTTGCTCAAATCAAACCTTATTATCTTTTTTGTTTTGACAACAAGTGCATCATTCGAATATTACGGTTCTTTAGCTTGAACAACGCACCTATTTAGAGTTACGTGTGTCATATCAAGAAAGATATGCACTTGTTAAAAACAAATGGTTGATTTGGACGATTCATCTGAATCTCACATCGCCTTTTGAATCTAAAACTATTACTTCTATTAACTGGTCTGCTGGCCAATTGTTCTACTGTAGGAGAGGCTTATTAGAAACTCTTTTCTAACAAACTCATAGGGTGAAATCTCTGGAAGTCAATGGACTGGAAAAATCATCATTGCACAGCACACCGCTACTGCTGTCGGCTACACTACTCATTAAGCCCGAGTTATATACGTAAATGCATGCACACAGGTGTCGCATGCAGAACATAGCAGATCTACAAGCTCACAATGCAATGTGGTGCGATATGTTGTGAAGCTTGTAGGTCTGCTACTTTCGGCCAGCGATACTGGCACACATTTGGGAATAAATCAGGCCTCACTGCTACGCTTTCACTACACGCTCAAAGTCCCTTTTCTCATCCATACGCCCACCATTTTGGTTAAACACACACACTTTGTTTTCAGTGGATATTTTACAAGAGTTAAAATCGATAAAAATCAATATTACATTGTACAAGATGCTTGTTTAAAACAAAACAAAACAAATGTTAAAAGACAAAATTTCACACTTTGTTCTACACAGGTTGTCTTTCAGAGTTAAAAGTCGTTCAGCTGTTGTGTACGCAACTTTCGCTTTCCTGTGAAAAAAAAGGCCAAAATGAAACACAAAACGTCTCCACGTTTTTCTCTCTAGTGGTGACATGAAACCCGATGGCTCTAATTCTCCACCGGTTCTACCAGTCTAGTCTTCTGTGGTCGCCCAGCTCTCATCTCGCAATGGAAAAACAGAAAAAAAAAAAAAAAAAACACCTGACGCTGCCGTATTTACGCTTAGTTCCTCTACGTCGAGAGGTTTTGTCAAGTTCAAGCTAAAAAATAAAAAAAAGAACAGAACTCAACATCAGTGCGGTCAATACCAGTAGTACTCACATTGATCGTTCATTAATCATAAGGACAGTCAGTGCTCGCCAACAAGACAAAAACAATGCAACAGGCAATCAATAACTTAATCATATTTAGATTGATACAAAGTATAAGGAATCCGACTGCGTGTTGTCAATAAGAAGATAAGAAGCAATATGTTTTAAGACTTTAGTTAAAGAAACTATCTAGCACTACCTACCTAGCTACCTCCCTACCTACCGCGATACCTAACTAGCTATCGTTACGTAATATTACCTAACATTACTGGATGTATTGAAAAAAGGTTATAGGTTTTATTTTTAAACAAATCCTAAGTTGCTTTTTACACCATAAGCATTTATGAAATTATGTTATTGTACGTTGTATTATATTATTGTGCCACAGCTTTATATGACACAATAGGTATATATGAAAATCTCATATATATGATATGAAAAATGTATCTTGCGGAGTGAAGTGTCTATAATGACTTGTCTTCCAGTTCCTTATGATGAGCAGCCATGTTCAATTTAAAAAGTTGATGCTGGCTTTATCCGTTGTCTTTTCAATGTGACTGTTGTGATCGGATGCACCCAATCAAAGCGTAGCTGCATCACCGCACACGTGACACTTCAACGTGACGTATTGGATGAGCATTCCTAGGAAAAACAAATAAATGGAAAGACAAAAAATGGCACTTGGTGCGACAATAAGCCCTATACATATGTATATTATTTTTGTAATTGTGGCAGGGCGTGTACCACAGAGGAAATGAGTGCTAAATGCTGATATTGCTCTCTTAATGAGCGACATCAGTCTGGGTCTAATCTGCAGCACACACAGTAAATAAAACACAAACCTACACATGTTCGTTATATTTATCAGGTGATCCAGGCATTGCCAACGCAGCGGTCCAACAACTCACTGGAGAGCTCGACTATCTCTGCAGACAGATCTGGACTGTACTGGACAGAGATTAAACTCCCTCAGGAGTGTATTCACTGTTTTCGCTTTCTACTGTATCGTTCCTAAAAACAGATTTTCTATTTTCAGTAAATGCTATCCCCCAACAATACGGATGCTGAGGATGCTAGGGATGGTCACACATGGTCAGTGCATTATGGTACAGTCGGACAAAAGTTGCATTGAAAAGACAAGATTTAGATTGACGCTCGCTTTACAATTACATTAACTCATGGCTTTCTCTCTTTCACTCTTACAACTCCTTGGAGTTCTTCGAGCTACACTTCCTTTCTGGTCTAATTAAGATTATGGTAATAGCAAAATTCCAAGATACTTTATCTTTTTTATGTTTGTTTGTTTTTTCATTTCTTTTTTTTTTTGCCTTTTTTAATGAAATATAAATATGTTAAGTTGTCTGCCATGCTAGCGGCCAGTTTAATTTCTCTTCCAAACTAAACATTTATTTTTTATTTTTATGTTTTTTTCTGCAAAGTGTAGATTGTCTGAACACTTTTGTCTTGAACTATTGTCAATCTTGCATTCTCTTTCAGAAGCCCAGGCAGATTATTATAAAGAAAAGAGAGAGGGGGGGAAAAAAGAAAGAAAGAGAGGGAAAAAAAAATCTCCCCATCCTCAAAGAGCTAAACATGGCTTCATAGTGAAGTGGCTCCTAAAAGGAGGTCACAGCATCCATATGGTTTCCTGCCATGGTTTCATAAGCACTGTACAGCATCCTTGTATACTGCATACAAACAGCTTCCCTCCATCCCTTAGACCTCTGGGAGATGTAGTTTGGTTTTCCCCAGAGGTATTCTGGGAGATGTAGTTTGTTTCTTTTTCCCCAGAGGTACACTGTATACTGTATAGACTGTAGTAGGCAGAGATTGCGCACCATAACATCTGTGGGTTTTGTTCTGTTCTGTGTGGAAAAATAAAACGTCACTTCCAGTTTTTTTCCAGTTGTCTCCAGCTCGCCCTCGCTGCTGTTGGTTATTTTCGCGGGTATGTAACGCGTTCTCTGCTCACCTCACCTCACCGGCAGAAAAAAAAAACGTACAGCCGATATTGTAAAAAGCGTAAATGCACCAGTCAGTTCGTTACACAGTACCTCATTGGGGTTGCGTTCAGTCTGAATGTGTATACTGGACACGGAGTACATTTGGTGCCGGTTCGCATTCATGTACTGCAGGTACGTTACTCCGTTATGTGTGCGCTGTGTGTGTGTGTGTGTGTGTGTGTGTGTGTGTGTGTGTGCGTGTGTGTACATGTGTGTGTGTGTAGTGTGTGTGTGTGTGAGTGCGTGCGTCACTCGGTGTTGTTGATGCTGTAGGGCGGCGGGGCGTCCATGCTGTGGTCTGAGGACGGGGTGGGGGTCCCCGGGGCACCAGAGGAGGGCGTGGGGGAGGCCGGGGGGTCCTCGGAGTCAGAGTTCTCCAAGGAGAGGTCGTCCACCAGCGCTCTGCGGCCACGCATGGCCAGAGGCAGTGGAGCACGCCTGGGGAAAGAGAAGCTTTCATTTAGTCATCTATCCTATTAGACCAGGGGTGGGCAATTATTTTTCCCAACGGGCCAAATGAGATATATAAAATATTGTGGAGGGCCAAGACTAAAGGCTGAACTAAAGTCTGTGTAATATTAATTTCATTTCAAGATAAAAGTAGGAGCCATTTTGACACGAGGGCCCACTATTTATTCAGCATTTGAGTCACAGACCACCATTTGATGACATTTTAGCCCCACAAAACCCCAAAACTAAAGATTTATTTTGCTTTTGACCACAATTCCAGGCTGGATTTTGGACATTCTCTAGTTGTGTAGACTTTGGGCTAATTCACATGATGAATATTTTAACTCTTTTTTACGCTCTCAAAGAGTTACATCTGGTTAACCAACTTTCCATATTTAACTGGAACTCTCTCAAGGACCACTGGTGGTCCCCGGGCCGGTCAGAGTCAGACAAAAGGCCGCATTTGGCCCCCGGGCCGCATAATGCCCAGGTATGGACTAAAGAATAGTTGTAATGCCGAACATTTGAGAGTGCAACTTTTAGTGTGTACAAACTGTGTTTGTGTTTTAAATCTAATTTCACATCATCTGCACTCTATTGGTTCATTATAACAGCTGGAGACTGCTGCGCGGTGACTGGCAGGAAGTGCTGGTTGGCAAGTATGAATACCATATGTTAAGACTGACATGGGTGATTCAATTTATTTCTCCCTCTTTTTTTTCAAGTCATGGGCCGCTATGTTTAATACCGGGCGAAAATATTACCAGGTACTTGATAAATGTGGTATTTTGGAGCCCCTTCACAGAGAGTGAAGTAAAGTTCTGGTTGCTTGAGCACGGATAAAGAGGAATGACTTGGACTAAAAGTGACTGCTGGTAAATACTGTATCTGTGTGAGTGTGTGAGCCTTAACCCCTAACTTAAAGCATTGTTGTGACCACAATCGTTACTGTGATTAGTAATCCAGTGAGATCCAGTGGATCTAGCAGGAAGAGTCCGTCGGAAACAAAGACATTTATTAGTAAATTCGTTGTAATAAATTCCCCTGAATGTGAACTTAACATGAAATGAATGGCAATGAAATAAACGATGGAATCACACAGAAAAATGAATTATGAAGTGCATGCAAAACATCATGGTACAGTAGCACATGCAGTGTGTTCACACTCACACTCACACACACATACGCAAACTCAGGCACACACGCACCCAAGCACTCACGCACACACCAGGGACGGATGTAAGATTCCCCAATTGGGGGGGGGGGGGGGCAAAAATGGTATGGGTGCGGCTTCATCGCCCGTGTCGCTTCGCGCCACGGGCAATGAAGCCGCACCCATACCATTTTCAGTTACAGGATTTTTATTAGTCAAGTAAAGCATCAATAATCCCCCCCCCCCCCATACCCATGCCTAGATCCGCCCCTGGCACACACACACACACACACACACACACACACACACACACACACACACACACACACACACACACACACACACACACACACACACACACTCGGTGTCAGTGTAACCTACTTGTCTGGTCTCCATTCGGGGGAGCCGCTGAGTGACGTACAGTACGGTGTGACGCAGACAGGTGTGTTAGATGTGACAGGTATGGGGTGGGAGGGGAGGGGGGAGGGGTGGGTGTTAGGTAGAACACAGCCACAGAAAAACAGCAACAAAAAAAAAAAAACACAAAACCAAACCATGATGTTAACAGAAGGCAAGACTCCACTTAAGGACTATTCATAGTCCAGTTTTCGGAAAAGGAGGTGACCAACCGGTGAAACAGTGGTTAGTAAAAGGGTTTGGGTTATTATAGTTATGGATTTTTCATTTTAGTACATTTTTAGAGTGGGTTTGCTAGTTTTTATTTAGTTTTTATTTTGGGGAAAATATTTGTTTATTAGTTTTAGTTTTTTTTTTGTGCTTTGGCTGTCAGGTATAGGATTAAAAAATGTGCCAAAGTAGAAAATGGTTGGTATTCAACCCTTGTTTTGAGTTTCTCTGGATAGAAGATCTAGAAGCATCTCCTCCTCATGCTGGTCACCAAAACATTTTGAATTTAAAAGCTTTATAAAAACTAAAACTAAGGGTATTTTGAGTATAATTTCAGTTAGTTTTCTGAACCCACATTACAGTTTTAGTTCAGTTATCGTTTTTTGCAATAATTTTTTAGTTTTTTATTAGTTTCAGTTAACTCAAATGTTTTTTTGAATTCTAGTTTTCGTTTTTTAGTTAGTTTTAGTTAACTATTATAACCTTGTTCCAATCACAGAATTTTCAAATGATTGGAAACCTCTCGGGAGCCAATAAACGTGATCAGAACATCCCAAATAGTTGCGACCAGCATCTCTGGGCCAGTATGCAGCCAGGTTAGCGCAGACTACTATTCATCAAACCAGAGACCACCGTCGTTTTTGCTGGTCACCTCCTTCACCATAAATCCGGACTAGTCCTTTACACACCACTGCGTGCCTGCTGCTTGCAGGGGAAATAGAGGATATCTACAAGCTGTGAGGGCTTGTAGATCGCCTGTTTCCAGCACACAACGTCACCCAACCCGGCACGGAGCAGCAGCGGCGTGTAAGACAGACTTAAATGGGAAACAATAATAGACTTAAAAATAATAAGTCATGCAGGACAAGTGTGAGAAAAAAAAAACAGCTCATGCATGTGAACAGATATTAGCCAGACATATAAACACACGCATGATCACACACACGCCATGTACATTATGCTCATACACACACACACCCATTTCCATGTCAAGCACCCTGAGATTAATGTATTTGTCCAAGGACCCTACAACATTGAAAAAAAAAAAAAAAAAAAAGTCTGAGGGACCCCTATACCAGATTTGTGTTGTTAACAAAATGTCAAAAATATTCCACATTTGTTAAATTCTTTTAAAAAAATCTGAAAAAAATCTACATAAAAAAAAATCAAAAATCTAAAAATCTACCGGTATTGTAGAAGCTCACAGTGCAACACATTCCATTGTGAGCTCATAGATTTGCTATTTCTAAATAGCCCCTAGCCAACACTTTTTGGGGTCTTGCTTGCTTGTTATTGTTACTCTTCCAAAACCTGGCAACACATGTGCACGCACGCGCACGCACGCACGCACGCACGCACGCACACACGCACACACACACACACACACGCGCGCACGCGCGCACACACACGCACACACCTCACCCTATACTACCCTACCTGAGCTGGTTGCGCAGGGCGCTGATCTCGCGGCTCATGCTCTGGCTGCTGTCGGTCATCTCCTCCAGCTCCCGCTGCAGCTTCCTGCGCTGCGCGTTGGAGCGAGAGTTCTCCTCCTCCACCTCCTCCAGCTGACGCTTCAGCTGGCGCAGACGCACCATCGACTTATCCAACTGGAGGGGTAGAGAGAGAGAGAGAGAGAAACGGTTATTTCCAGGGGCGGATCTAGGCATGGGCATGGGGGGCAATGCCCCCCTAAATGCCGCACAGTCTGCCCCACCAAACATGATGGCATCCAAAACAACCCAAGATACCCCAAAAAATTAAAGTGCTTATATTTAAAATGATTTGAAACACTACTACTACTGCTACTAACTAAGTACAGTTGTGTCACCACTAAACCAACAGCATTTCATCATTGGAAACAGAAAACTCTCTGAGTCAGACCTTTAGCTTTATGCATGCTGCGTGTCTGTTGCAACTTCAACAACAACTGATGCTATTATCGATGCTTCATTGCGTAATAAAAGTCCTGAAACTGAAAATGGTACGGGTGCGGTGTACGCACCCGTACCATTTTCTCTTGCCCCCCCAAATGGGACATGTTACATCCGCCCCTGCTTCTTTCAATGTACAGATTGTTGATCTTTGGGTATTCTACTTTTTGGACTGCCTCTTCATTCCTCCTATTATTTCTTGTTGCTTATTTTATTTTATTTTGTTTTTTGGAGGAAAGAGAGACTGGTTTGCCTGACCACAAATGCCAAGAATGTTAGTGGCCGGAATTAGTTTTCTTTTTGGGTGGCTGATTTACACTGGCAGCCAAATGCAGTTATATATCTGAGACACATCCAACTTGGAATTCAGTCATATGGGAGTAGTAGAGCCTGTTTGCCTGGAAAGGAGAGCCAGCTAACATCTGGTTATGGAGGTCCTCAAGGCAACTCACACTACGAGGACCGCCTGGGGCAGACCAAGGGCACAGCTGGAAGAAACATATTGACTCACTGGCCTTGGAA
This sequence comes from Benthosema pterotum, assembly GCA_039105355.1. Classification (NCBI taxonomy): domain Eukaryota; kingdom Metazoa; phylum Chordata; class Actinopteri; order Myctophiformes; family Myctophidae; genus Benthosema; species Benthosema pterotum. The sequence continues at coordinate 10,828,840 of CM076967.1, read as the reverse complement.
CGTCTCAGGATCCCCCAGGAGGGGATGGAGAGAATCTAAATTTTATACCTAACTTTGACTGTAAACATAGTCATAGAATTGACTGATATGTCATAGTTAAATTATCGAAGTGTCACGGTATCACATTGAGTCCGCTTTGACGTGAGTGAAACACTGTTACAGGTATTTGAGGCGTTCAAGCAGCTTAAAATATGATGACGTGCAATACGCACATGTCATGTGTGTCAGTCAGTCAGTCCTTCCCTCACAGGTGGTACTGATTCCCATAGCTAGTGTTACCCTGTACTGGTCCCTCTCTCATACATTCTACATTTAACTCTTCAGAGCTTTTCATTTTACACTCTCAAGAGTTAAATTATATTTAAACATCTGAATTACTTAATTTTCCAGGGGCCACACAATTGAAAAATGGAGAATAATTGTTATTTTGACCAAAGTTTTGCTTGTGGACAAAAAAAAAAGAAAACTAAACTCAACAAGAAACTAAACTCAACAACACAAACTGTCAAGTCAAACCCCAAATACTGTTTTCAAACGTCAGTAATGGCATATACAGGAAAACCTTCCGATTCATTATAATTGCATTTAAACACTATAGCAGTGTTGAAATGGATTTTCAGTAATGGAATAATCACATTGTTGATGTGTAGATCTTGTTGAGCCGGTCATTTTGAAAATAGCTCTCAAGTAAAAAAAAAAGTGTGGACACCCCTGTTCTACATCATACCTGTTCTCTGTACTGGTCTGCGTGTCTCCTCTCGTCCTCCGCCTGCATCATGGTCTCCTTCAGCTTCTTCTCCGTCTTCCTCACCAGTTTGTTGGCCATGGCTCGCTCCCTGGAGAGAGAGAGTAATGGGATGAGCTACAGTACATTTGTGACCGTTCGCAAACAGGGTTTTAGGAAAGGAGTTATTGAGGACATTTTTATTTTTCATGTCATGAGAAAGCAGGATATTAAAGCTACAAAATGACATATTGGTTGTTCGGTTCGGTTTGTTCGGTCTATAAGCTATGGCTTATAGAGTAATGTCTTGCAGAGAAACGGTGAGTTGAGAAAACAGGCTTGAAAGGTTCACTTTTGTGGCCATTAACATTACACCTAACAATAACATTACACCTATAGCTACATGTTTAAGCATTTATTTCATGTTTACATGTCAGCTCTGATATTTATTTCATCCTCAAGTATGTGAAGAGTTTGATTGTGCTATTAGTCATGCAGGACAAGTGTGATTGTGCTATTAACTTAACTTTGCATAAAAATAAAATCAAATCATTTTTTTCCCTTTCCTGAACACTTAGCCTTTCCCCAACTCAACCTCAGTTAGAATCGGTCACAGTTTATACAAAGCAAAGACGGAATGTCCATTTGCGTGTGTGTGTGTGTGTGTGTGTGTGTGTGTGCGTGTGCGTGTGTGTGTGTGCGTGCGTGTCCTCCTCACTGTCTCTCCTGCTCCAGCTGCTCCTCCATAGAGTCTATCTTGGTCTCCAGGGCGGCGACACTGAGTTTGTGTTTCCCCCGTATGGCTCCCTCCAGCTCCCCCAGCCGGGCCTTGAGCTCCTTGTTGTGTCTCTCCAGCTGCTCCCTGGAAGCCTCCGCCTTCTGGCACAGAGTCCTCTCCCCCTGCAGCTGCACCGTCATGGTCTCCACCTGGAGGGTGGGAAAATGGGCGGAGTTCCTCTTTAAATTAACATTGATTTGACGATATTAATTGTACAACCAACTGGGGGTCCTTGGAATTAGGTTGAGAATCACTGCTAGAGTTGAAAAAATATTCTCTCATGAGGGGGGTTCATGTCTTATCTCCTCAAATGGGTGTCCATGGGTGTTGGTTCAGGGGTCCTTGACATGAAAAGGTTTGGGGGCCAGTGGTGCAGATGAAGTAATGCGGATAACCAATGAGTGCATACAATACCAACCAAATGGATGTATGAGTCCATTTGGTTTGACTTTAGGAGTGTATAGAGTGTATACAGTACCTGCAGCAGGGTCTTTCTCTGTCTCTCTGCAGACAGCTCATTGTTACTCTGCTCCTCCTCTAACTCCTCTTCCAACTGGGCAACCCTCGCCTCCAACCTCCTCTTCTCCTCACACAGAGCAGACCTGGCAACACACACACAAAGACGGGGGTCAAATTATATATGATTCTGGGTCTCCTTGGCATGAATTAAAATTAAATTTGGTCTTAGGTCTTAATGGGCTAAAGTGAAATATCACTTTAACTAATTGCTAGCTGGCGATATAACAAAATGTGACACAGTAAGCTCATGCACTTCTAGTAATACTGTGCATAACAGCATGTTTGTAATGTCATACAGTAATACGTACACATATAGACTAGACAGTACATTAGGCTACACACAGTAGTTTGCAGTAGTAATTTTGTGTGAATGGACACAGATACTAACTTTCCAGAGGTGCTGTTCATCATTTCTTCTGAAATCTCGTCTCTCTCCTGCTGGGCCTGTCTCCTCTGCCTCTCTGACACCGCCAGCTCCTGCACACGCACGCGCACACACACACGCACACACACACACACACACACACACACAGAGAGAGAGCTTGCATTAGGCCAGATATTGTCAGACAGCTTTGTTGCTCCCTTGCTGTGATGAACATGGAATATGCTCCACTTCTGCAAGGTACATGTGCAATATGAAGCTGTTACTGTATAACAAATTATGATATTATACTCCTGTATGTTTTCCGACCCATATATTATGCTGTAGCTCTTCTTAGGCTACATTTAGGCACTTGCTTATGGATAAACACACACGCTGTGCGCACCCACACAGATGCACACACACCTCAGTGAGTTGTACGAGTTCTGCCTCCAGCGTTTGCAGGCGTTTCTCGCTGTCTTTAGACTGAGCCACGACCTCCTCTCTGGCCAGCTTGGACTCATCCAGCTCCCGCAGCATCTCCTTCATCTGGGCCTAGTGGCAACACAACACAACACACACATTTAGTCCGCTCAATTTAGTATTTCTTATATCAATTGTGTTTCATTGTGTTTCTATCAGAGACTTGAGGTGGGCACAGTGCCCCCTAGTGCTTCAGACCAATATCAACCCAGACACAAAGCTAAGCCCTCTATGTACTCTTCCTTTCAGTGGAAAAACAGTTATTTCTGCATTATTTTTAGTATAACGTCATTACATTTGTGAGTATTGTCTATGACCTAAGTTATTTATAACATCTACCCTGTGTAAATAGTATAAAATCATAAAGAACCTGTGATTATGAATCACTAAAAAACAAGCTGCAAAATGATCCACAGTTCAATGCAAAACCACATGTATTCTGTCATGTTCTCTATACTGTACCTGCAGTCTGCGTAGCTGCTTGAGCCCCTCCTCCCTGCCGCGATTGGCTGCCTCCACCTGGGACTCCGCCTCCTGTAGCTCCGCCTCCAGTTGTTTCTTCACAGACAGAGCGGCAGAGCGCTGACTCCTCTCCTCCTCCAGCTGCACCTCCAGCTCTCTCACCTGGAGGGAGGACAACACATAACAACAACAGGGGTTGACACTAAGGTCTCCGAGACACTTGCCCATCGGGCAAGTGCAAGTCAGCTTCTACTTGCTTCTACTTGCCCCCCCCCCCAAAAAAAATATATATAGTAAATTTTGCATTTAAGTTTACTTCCTACTTGGGTGCTTTAAACCAGGGGTTTTCATTTCAACAGGTGGTCCGGAGACCACCAGTGGTCCCTGAGAGGGCTCCAGGTGGTCCCCAGTTAAGTTGGTTAACCAGATGTAACTCTTGAGAACGTAAAAATGAAACCAAATGGACCCTTGCGGGTCCATTTGGTTTCATTTTTACACTCTCAAGAGTTAAAATTCATCATCTTAATTAGCCCAGGTCTACACAACTAGAGAATGTAGAAGATTAAAGGTCATTTTGATGTGTATGTTAATTTGCCTGTTTTGTTTCCCAAATCCAGCCTGGAATTGTGGATAGCTAGAAAGCAGGGAAAGACACAGAGGCAGAGTGCAATGACTGCCTTCAAGACAAATTTATCTTGTGTTGTGTTATAGTGCACTAAGTTGCACACTTGCCCGATCGGGCAACCAGGTAGCAGTCTTCACTTGCCCCACCATTTTTTTTTGTCTCCACCGTAAGGTGGTGACTCTGGAACGCACCCCGTCATTCCGCCCGTGTCTGTACCCCGTCATTCCGTCCCAGTGTACCCCCTCATTCCGTCCCGTTTGTGATGTAATGATGACGTCATAGATCTCATAGCTGAGCCGGACGGTGGAGACCTATACCCTGTAGGGGCACAACTCTATTTCATGTCCTGTGCTTCCGCACCACCCACCATCGTCACCGCCGTAAGGTGGTGACTATGGAACGCACCCCGTCATTCCGCCCGTGTCTGTACCCCGTCATTCCGTCCCGTTTGTGATGTAATGATGACATCATAGATCTCATAGCTGAACCGGACGGTGGAGACCTATACCCCGTAGGGGCACAACTCTATTTCATGTCCTGTGCTTCCGGAACCCTAGCCTGATGCATCCAAATACGTCAAAATGATGTCATATCTTCCATAGACTGTGCACAGGTGACGTAAGAACAAAAGAATGAGTCCAAAAAATTGCTCATTTAAGGTTGAGAACAGAAGATGGAAAGTAAGACAGAGAAAAATCTCCAATTTAGGATCAATTTAGGTAAGGTGGTGACTATGGAACGCACCCCGTCATTCCGTCCCGTGTCTGTACCCCGTCATTCCACCCGTGTCTGTACCCCGTCATTCCACCCGTGTCTGTACCCCGTCATTCCGTCCCGTGTGTGATGTAATGATGACGTCATAGATCTCATAGCTGAGCCGGACGGTGGAGACCTGTGCCCCGTAGGGGCACAACTCTAGTACTTGCCCTGGGCAAGCGGGCAAGTGTCAGTGTCAAGCCCTGAACAATATATACAGTATATAAGATACATAATATGTACAGTCGACACTCGACTGTACTTCACTTGCATATTGTATATGCAGTGAAATGTAGTATCTGCATTTAAACCCATCCATCTATAAGTACCAGGAGTAGTGAGGTCTGGAATTAAACCTAAATCAGGCTCCATATAACGATGTCACATACGGTATACAACCACAGTGTTCGTTGAACAAGAGTGTCGCACAGAAGTAGGGAAAATGGCCAATCATTTGACCATTTCTGTATTATCAACAAAGGGCATTTTTGCCAATGTTACATTTTTGAAATGGAACATAACAGGTCTCTAAAATGGTACCAAATGAACCCGGACTTGCCAATAAAATATTTGCAAACCACTAGTACTAGTTTCCGGTACTAATGTGCATAGTGTTGTAGTAAATCAGTCACATACATAATTCAGAATAAAACCCGTAAACTGGGTATTCAGTATTTGGCTTTCATGATCAAAATAAGAACATTATAAGGGGCTTGACAGACAGGGAGTAACACATTGCACATTCTAGTTCATTTTCATTTTAGACCTCAATCCTGTGAGTTTTTTTTTCCTCGCTACTCGATTCTCGTCTGTCAGCACTGAGTAGCGCGGTGGAATCGCTGCGATAATGCGTGCGTTCATCACTCCCCGTCTGTAAAGCCCTTAAAGGGGAATTCCACCCATTTTCAACATTTTTTCTGAGAGCGTACAAATGCAACCAAATGAACCCTAAAGGGTTCATTTGGTTCCATTTGTACGCTCTCAGAAAAAAAGAAGCATCTAAAGAAATCCATTAACATGGTGAAAATACATCTTGATGATGTCATCAAGATGTTTCACCATGTCAGTGGTTTTCTTCAGACCTCCATTTCTTGGGAACACAGAATGGGGGAACTTTTTTTTTATCATGTCCACCCAGCACCTCTAGGGTATACTAATGATTAGAATGTTGAAAATGGGTGGACCTCCCCTTTAACCCTTAGTTGTACTGAACGCGTTTTGGTGTTCTAAGCATTATGTTTTATTTTAACTATTGAAAAATAGCAGATCTACAAGCTCATAGCGCGCCACTGAGTGGCGCGCTATGAGCTTGTATCTCTGCTATTTTTGAAAAATTGTGAAAACGTGGTGCAAATCTTTGAATATTATGAACTAGAAATCTAGACAGGACACAATGGGTTAATGCTGTGTAAAACATAAATTGATGGCTCTAACCTTTGTGTAAGTGACATCATGTTCTGTACCTGTTTGCTGAGGGCTCTCCTCTTCTCCTCTCCCTTCTCCTCCTTGGTGCTGATCTCTCTCTCAAACTGAGCTCTGAGAGCCTGCAGGGTGACCTCCAGGCGCAGGCGGGAGTTCTCCGCCTCGCCCAGCTCCTCCTCCAGCTCCTGGGTCTGAACGCGCAGCGTCTGGGCCTCCGTCTCCAGGGCCCGCCGAGCTCGCTCCAACTCATGCACCTGAACACACACAAAACCACACACAGTAAAATTTACACTGCAATTTATCAAGGTCAAGGTAAACTTTAGTGTCCACAAGGGAAATTTCACCTGGGCTTTCAACCTCTGCTACAGCCACATGTATATTATAAACCATCAGTGGCAAAGAAAACATACTATAAAAGTCTGCCCATACTATGGGTAGCCGTTACTTAATGCAAAACGTCTCCATAGGTCCTATCAAATATATCCCACAGGACTCAGACGTGAGAACACGTCTTAGCGTGGTTCAATGAAACAATAAATGAAAATAAATGTTTTTGTATTTTTTGCTGTCACTACTGTTGGCCTATCCTTCATCAATATAGTCTGTGGTGTTGATGGTGCCGTCCGCAAACCTGTTTACAAGCAGAATCAGAGCTCCGTACATACTTTCCTACAGGCGCTAGCCATGGTGTTATTGCAGCCTGGCAGCATTGCTGCCGGAGTTGTGAATCTATGAATCTTATATTAACTTTATTCTCTAATATGAGGATTGTATGGAAGGTGCCACTTTCAAGAGTTCGCATATATACGTATATATTTTTTTCCATAATATGGAAAAAAATATATACGTATATACGTATATTATAAACATCTCCCATATTATGGGAGATGTTTATAATGGCATCTGCAGACATCCGTTAAGGTATAAGCGAAACATCATTTGTTTTTTCGGCCGGTTGGGGATCTTTCAGTGTGAGAGTTGTAGCATACAGTACACTGGCAAGGGATACCAGACTCTTGTGTTTATGTTAATCTAAATAATCAATAATTCACAGTCACTGCTTTTTTTGATCCTCATTCAACATTTGAACGAGGATCAGTCTATTTTTAAAAGTCTGATCCTCGTTCAACTTCCAGGATTAAAAAAAATCATATGTACCAGGCTGAAGCAGTGTCAACAAAAATAGTTGAGCAAGCTCATATATTGTTTTATAAAATTAAAAGCAAACAAGTGCTACAGTATATGAAACATTATTTTGTCACCCAACATTGTGCATCATGTTTTATCCAGCCAGTGATGAATTTACTTACGTTCTTGCCAACGTCGTCTTTTTGGTTGACCAGCTGTTCCATCTCCAAACGCAGCTGTTTATTGGCTCTCTCCAGCTCCTCTCTCTGATCCTCTGCTTCCTGCGCACACACACGCACACACGCGCGCACACACACACACACACACACACACACACACACACACACACACACACACACACACACACACACACGCTTTAAACAACCGACCGACTGTCGGAAAACATACAGTATTCATGATGTTTTTTGTTACTATAATAAAACCTAGTGTAAAGCCCATTCAATTACCTACTGAGTTTAATGTAATGTAATGTTCTAACCACCGGCAGCAGCAGCAGCAGCAGCAGGGGAAATATACACACCATCTCCTCTAGGCCATTAAAGAAAACCGCAGCGCTTTCATTATCTCTGCACTGCCATCGATTTTTCAGCCGCCTGCTGCTACTGACATACAGTAGTTTACTGCAATCACTGGTGCGTGTGTGTGTGTGTGTGTGCGTGTGTGTGCGTGTGTGTGTGTGTGTGTGTGTGTGTGCGTGCGTGCGCGTGTGTGTGTGTGAATGGTGCATTTGCCGCATCAAGGAGCTTTCATAGTGCATTATTAGATTCACCCGTTCACAAACACATTCATACATCGATTGCGGCTGAAACCATCCAAGGCACAACCAGCAACATCAGGAGCAGTTTGGGGTTTAGTGTCTTGCTCAAGGACACTTCGACATGCATACGGGAGGAGCTGGGGAATGATTGGATGACCAGCTCTACCTCTTGAACCCTGTGTGTGTGTTGGTTTGTTAAGGGAGGATGTTATGGATTTTTTTTTTAAATGTTTCATATCGCAGGGGTTTTCAACCGGTGGTCCGGGGACAACCAGTGGTCCTTGAGAGCGCTCCAGGTGTTCCCCCAGCTAAGTTGGTTAGCCAGATGTAACTCTTGAGAACGTAAAAATGAAACCAAATGGACCCTTGTGGGTCCATTTGGTTTCATTTTTACACTCTCAAGAGTTAAAATATTCATCATGTGAATTAGCCCCAAGTCTACACAACTAGAGAATGTAGAAGACTAATGGTCATTTTGATATGTATGCTTGACTGTTTGGTTCCCTGGAATTGTGGACAAAAGAAAAAGAAATCTTTAGTTTTAGGGTCTGTGCAGCCAAAAATGTCCTCAAATGGTGGTCCGTGGCCCAAATGAGGAATATAAATGGTGGGCCCTGGTATACAAAAAGGTTGAAAATGAAAACACCTGCCATATCGCACGCCCCTAGTTTGTGTGTATGTGTGTATGTGTAGCAGGTGGCTACAGCCTCTGTCGTGATGGCCTCCAAAGTCTAGTATCTGCCCCCGGACCAAGGGGATGTCCTCTTGGTCTAGTGGTTAAGATGTTGGACTTTCACATGGGAGACCCGGGTTCGAATCCCGGGCGTTACATATGCGTACCTGCAGTGCTCTGGCCAGGGCCAGAGAGCGCGTCTCCTTCTCTCTGCTGTCGGCCTCGGCTCGATCCCTCTCCTCCGCCAGGCGAGCGCTCACTGCCTTCTCCTCTGCCAAACACTGACAACGGACATAACAGGTGTTTAATGATGTTTAATAAACACTACAAACACTTCTGTGTCTCCTGTTACATTTTAAACCATTTTTACTATTATTTTAAGCACTTTAGCTATTGGCCCGATATGAGCTTGTAGCTCTGCTATTTTTGAAAAAAATAAATTAAAATGTTACACAAATCTTGAATATATTGTTTCAGAGCAAACATTCTTAAAAGGGTAATTACACCCATTTTCAAAATTTTCCTGAGAGGATACAAATGTGAACCAAATGGACCCGCTAGGGTCCATTTGGTTCCATTTGTACCCTCTCAGGAAAAAGGGGTCTGAAAGAAAAATCATTAACAAGTTACAACATGGTGAAATACATCTTGATGATGTCATCGGATGTATTTCACCATGTTAATGATTTTTTCAGTCCTCCATTTTTAGGAAATACAGAATTGGGGGGAACCTTTTTATCATGTCCATCTCAAAGGTATATTAATGACATATTAAAATTGAAAAGTTGAAATTGGGTGGAGTTCCCCTTTAACTCAAATCTTCTGTCAGATACATAGAATCTGACAGCCCTTGGCATGAAACATTTTGAGCATCACTGACACAGAAACATAGATTTTTCAGAAAAAACTAGAATCTAGAGTCGGAAACTAGAATCGAGTGTCAGAAACTAGAATTGAGTGTCAGAAACTAGAATCGAGTGTCAGAAACTAGAATGTCAGAAACTAGAATTGAGTGTCAGAAACTAGAATTGAGTGTCAGAAACTAGAATCGAGTGTCAGAAACTAGAATCGAGTGTCAGAAACTAGAATCGAGTGTCAGAAACTAGAATTGAGTGTCAGAAACTAGAATTGAGTGTCAGAAACTAGAATTGAGTGTCAGAAACTAAAATCAAAGTTTTGAACGAAATGGGATAATGAAAAGGTTTGGTAACGTATCAGAGCGGTCAGGCCCCTCTCTCTCTCTATCTCCGGCTCTCACCTGGTCGAACTTCTTCTGCCTCTTCTCCAGGGCGGTGCAGTTCTGCCTCTCCCTCTGCAGGGCCAGCGTCATGTCCTCTATCTCCTCGCGGAGCCTCTCCCTCTGCCTCTCCACCCGCTCCTTCTCCTCCTCCCTCTGCCTCTCCCTCTGCACCGCTCCGTCCAGCTCCCGCTGCAGCTTCCTCCTGGCCTCCTCGCCGGCCTCCACCGCCACGTTCACCTCCTCCGACTGCTTACGGAGCTCCGCCAGCTGACAGGACAGATGCACAGGGATTTGGATGTTTAGACCCATTAATCCAGCTTTAAAAGTAACATTTCGTACCTTATTTTCACATTCCGACAATTTAGGGACCCATACCCAGGTATAAACAGTAGGGGTGGGACGATTCACTTACCTCACGATGCAATGCAATATTGATATTTAGGGTTCTGAATCAATTTATATTGCAATTCTTAGTTATGCTGCAATTCGATTTGATATATTGATATATTACATTTTTTTCCCCACAAATGTGCTTTTATTATACTAGAACAAGGAGCATTCCACCCATTTTCAAGATTTGAAAATGGGTGGACAAATGGAACTGAGGGTTCCATCTGAGGGTGTACAAATGGAACCAATCAACATTTTAAAGCAATTTTAAACACTATATATCAGTCATCATACACATCAATGTAGCCTGATGACGCCAAACCTCGCCAAAAAATTGAAGAACATGCCTACATACTGTAAGTATAAAAAAAAAATCAATTTTGGACCTGGCGATTCGATATTGATATCATGGCATTAAGCTTTGCAATATATTGGCATATCGATTTTTTTGCCCACCCCTAATAAACAGCCTACATCCCATCAGCCCCATGATATGTCTTCTCCATCCATCCGTCCATCCATCCATCCATCCATCCATCCATCCATCCATCCATCCATCCATCCATCCATCCATCCATCCATCCATCCACCCACCTGTTGTGTGTGTGTCTGGATCTGCCTGCTGAGCTCCTTGGCTCTCTCCTCCTCCTCCTCCACCCTCTCCATCAGTCCGTTCCTCTCGTCCTCCAGGGCTCGGACCCTGGAGCCCAGGGCCAGCTTCTGACGCGTCTCCTCCTGCAGCAGCTCCTGCAAGGGGTGCATGATGGGAGGAGACACACACGTTGAAGTGAAACGTGTTTGTTTAATCTCAGTAATCTGTGTTTTGTGAAACAATGTGAAAGGAGCCTGATATTTATTCATCTTTTTTTAGGCACTTTTTCTATGACTGCTGTTCTTGCTTGTCTTGTCTGTCTTATGTATTTTACGTGGTTTACGTTGTTTTTATTAAGTGTGGTTGCTAGAGAGGTCAACAAAGTTTCATTGTGCATTCTTGTATAATGACAATAAAGATCATTCATGAGAAATGATGACGTTTTGGACTTTAATCCACGTGTGCGTGTGTGCATGCGTGCATGTTTCCATGCGTGTGTGCTGCTTCCTACCTGCGCGTCATGGAGCTGACTCTCCAGGCTGCTGGCCTCTTTAGTTAGACGCAGAGATTTAGAGTCCAACGATGACAGAGAGCTAGACAGAGACTCTATCTCACACTGGAGCAAGAAGAGAGAGACAGACAAACAGAGAGGACAAGACAAATGAGACAATAAGAAAAACATTGCACGTTGTTCAATGCAACTTCACATTGTGAACTTGCAGATCTAATTTGCTAATTTCAAAATAATGTTACGTGACAAAATTAATGAGGTTTTAGTGGTTATTTTAGTGGTTATCATTCCACTACAGGGTGTTCACTCTGGCACAGCCAGAGTAATATCACTGTGTAGATACTAGTCTGGAATCTCTCCGTAGTTAATACTACTGGGCCCCTGATTAGTGCCCCACAATTTCGGGGAGCATGAAAATTCAATCACAACCAAGCGGGGCCAAACCAAATCTCACGAGAAGTATTATTTTTATTATTACCCTATTGGCCTGAATATAAGACTATGTTTTTTTTCCCAGTGGAAATATCCCAAAAAATGGAGTCGTCTTATATTCAGGGGCTATACTATTTGACATTCAATGTTCTTTTTTCTGTAAATGGGTCTTGAAAAATGAGGGTCGTCTTATAAACGAGTCGTCTTATATTCGGGACAATACGGTATTATTATTATTATTTGTATCTGCTCCTCCCTCACCTGTAGTTTGTGTACCCTCTCCTCCCTCTCCTTCTCCTCACCTGTAGTTTGTGTAGCCTCTCCTCCCTCTCCTTCTCCTCACCTGTAGTTTGTGTACCCTCTCCTCCCTCTCCTTCTCCTCACCTGTAGTTTGTGCACCCTCTCCTCCTTCTCCTCACCTGTAGTTTGTGCACCCTCTCCTCCCTCTCCTTCTCCTCACCTGTAGTTTGTGCACCCTCTCCTCCTTCTCCTCACCTGTAGTTTGTGTACCCTCTCCTCCTTCTCCTCACCTGTAGTTTGTGTACCCTCTCCTCCCTCTCCTCACCTGTAGTTTGTGCACCCTCTCCTCCCTCTCCTTCTCCTCACCTGTAGTTTGTGCACCCTCTCCTCCCTCTCCTTCTCCTCACCTGTAGTTTGTGCACCCTCTCCTTCTCCTCACCTGTAGTTTGTGCACTCTCTCCTTCTCCTCACCTGTAGTTTGTGCACCCTCTCCTTCTCCTCACCTGTAGTTTGTGCACTCTCTCCTTCTCCTCACCTGTAGTTTGTGCACCCTCTCCTTCTCCTCACCTGTAGTTTGTGCACCCTCTCCTCACCTGTAGTTTGTGTACCCTCTCCTCCCTCTCCTCACCTGTAGTTTGTGTACCCTCTCCTCCCTCTCCTTCTCCTCACCTGTAGTTTGTCACCTGTAGTTTGTGTACCCTCTCCTCCCTCTCCTTCTCCTCACCTGTAGTTTGTGCACTCTCTCCTTCTCCTCACCTGTAGTTTGTGCACCCTCTCCTTCTCCTCACCTGTAGTTTGTGCACCCTCTCCTCCCTCTCCTTCTCCTCACCTGTAGTTTGTGCACCCTCTCCTCCCTCTGCTTCTCCTCACCTGTAGTTTGTGCACCCTCTCCTCCCTCTCCTTCTCCTCACCTGTAGTTTGTGCACCCTCTCCTCCCTCTCCTTCTCCTCACCTGTAGTTTGTGCACCCTCTCCTCCCTCTCCTCACCTGTAGTTTGTGCACCCTCTCCTCCCTCTCCTTCTCCTCACCTGTAGTTTGTGCACCCTCTCCTCCCTCTCCTTCTCCTCACCTGTAGTTTGTGCACCCTCTCCTCCCTCTGCTTCTCCTCACCTGTAGTTTGTGCACCCTCTCCTCCCTCTCCTCTCTCTCGCGGTCGGCCTGTGCCAGCCGTGCGGTCAGCTCCTGCAGCTGGCCCTCGGCCCTCTTGCGGCCTCTCTCGCTCTCCACCCGGCCCCCCTGCAGCGCCTTGAGCTCCGAGCTCAGGCTCAGCCTCTCCTCCTCCAGCACGGCCTTGGCCTTCTCCAGAGACTGACGCGACTGGAACACAACAGAGCAACACCGTTGGACGAAAAAAGCACGTTGAGCTGGTAGATCTAGCTAGTTTTTTTTAATGGGTATATGTGTGAAAATCTTTGCATGAATATGCTTTCATAGCAAACATTTTTAACTCATAACTTTTGTTCTGGGGAGGTCCCTGGTCACTGGGGTTGGTATGTCCATGATATGACAATTTGGTCTTAGTTGGTTAAAGAACATGTTATAGCCTTAGAAATGTGAAGGTATCTGTGCCATTTTAGATGTTGCTACCAGTGTTGGGCAGTAACGAATTTTAGATTACACATTACTGTAATATTATTACTTTTGCTCCAAAAAGTAAAGTAACGAGATTACTCTGCAAAAATGGGTAATGCATTACTTTGCAAGTAACGCCAAGTTACTTGTTTAAAATGAGCTTGTTGTTGCATGCAAAAATAGAACAGATTTACAAGCTATTGACAGGTACTGTAACAACAGAGATGTGCACTAGATTGTAGATCCAGTCCACACGCTGCATCCTGCGCACAGTTATGTATATGTACACTACAGTACAAATCGCTTGCTGCTTTATTTTGTTTTTAATTTTTAAATGAAATACAATTGGATTCAATTCTAAAAATAGCTCGCTAAACATATTATGTTGTACATCTCTATTTTTTTTAGGTGGGAGTTGAGAACTTGGGAAAGTAATAACGTAATATGTAATATATTACTCTTCGATTCCAGTAATAAGTAAAGTAATGATATTACTTTGTCTAAGGGGTAAAGAGTAAAGTAAAGAAGTTACTTTCCTAAGTAATATTGACCAACACTGGTTGCTACACAAGTTACTGTTACACTCTTAGAGCTAGCTAACAGCGCCCTCCAGTGGTGCGTCTGTGCCACACATAGTGTTCTGTGAATGCAAACTGTTGCCCAGCAGCTTAGGATATTGTTTATCTCTCGACACAAATGGCAGTATTTCGCCCGCGGTCAAAAATCAGTATGGACGGACATCTTAATGCAAGACGTCCATACTGACGTCGGAAAATCCGACAATCGGATTTTGGACTAAATATCAAATAAAATAGCCAGGAAAGAAATCGTCTACACTGGATTTTAATGGTGAGGGGGAGCATAACAGTTGGGCGTTGCATCGATAAGTAATGTGTGCATGCGTGTGTGTCTCTCACTCTCTTGCTGTTGTCCAGTTGCTCCTGCAGGTTGTCTATAGCGGCACAGTGTTTGACCCTGAGCTCAGACAGCTGAGCCTCATGTCTCCTGGTCTCCTCCTCAACGCAGCGCTGCAGATCACTGAGCTCTGCCTCCCTACGAGACCTGAGGAGAGGGAGAGGAGAGGAGAGGAGAGGAGAGGAGAGGAGAGGAGAGGAGAGGAGAGGAGAGGAGAGGAGAGGAGAGGAGAGGAGAGGAGAGGAGAGGAGAGGAGAGGAGAGGAGAGAGAGAGGAGAGGAGAGGAGAGGAGAGGAGAGGAGAGAGGAGAGGAGAGGAGAGGAGAGAGGGGAGGAGAGGAGAGGAGAGGAGAGATTAGAGGGGGAGAGGAGAGGAGAGGAGAGGGAGAGAGGAGAGGAGAGGAGAGGAGAGAGAGAGGAGAGGAGAGGAGAGGAGAGAGGAGAGGGGAGAGAGGAGAGGAGAGGAGAGGAGAGGAGAGGAGAGGAGAGGAGAGGAGAGGAGAGGAGAGGAGAGGAGAGGAGAGGAGAGGAGAGGAGAGGAGAGGAGAGGAGAGGAGAGAGAGAGGAGAGGAGAGGAGAGGAGAGGAGAGGAGAGGAGAGGAGAAGAGAGGAGAGGAGAGGAGAGGAGAGGAGAGACAGAGATTGTTTAGTGAAAGCGTGCGACTGTCCAAACCTCTTCCATCCTTGCTAATATTACAGCCTAATCCCATAGCTGTTATACCGTCGCAGTGCGATGAATTGTGACCTGGTAGATTGGCTATTTTTGGTGCTTAGTTGGTTTTTGGTGCTTAGCACCATCTCTTCCTCTCTGTCTCCACCTGCCTCCTCCTCCGCCCCCTCGTATCCATCATCATCTCATCCTCCTCTCCATCTCTCTCTGTACTTTCAGAGTTTCTGCTGTTCAGCAGTATACATGAATCCACATAGGGGGTGCCCTGGTGGGCGTAGCAGCCATTACTGAGGTGTAGGACACACATGGTGTAGAGCCAGATGTAGCTAATCAGCTCCAGCGGGTGTACTTGTACATAAAGCTTGCCTAGCGCTGCAGAAACAGGAGATACAGTAAACAGGTATAGGCTCCTGCCTCTATGTGAGACTCGTGGCTCAACATGATTAGAGCTTCTGTGCTCCAGACTGTGTGAGCAGAAACCTTTGAAAATGTGTGTGTGTCAACGGTTTGGCCACATGAGACTATAATGTACCCGAGTCCTGCTACTGCTCAGTCTCTCTCTCTCTCTCTCTCTCTCTCTCTCTCTCTCTCTCTCTCTCTCTCTCTCTCTCTCTCTCTCTCTCTCTCTCTCTCTCTCTCTCTCTCTCTCTCTCTCTCTCTCTCTCTCTCTCTCTCTCTGTGTCTCTCTCGCTCTGTCTCTGAGTTGTGCATTAGTTTGGGGTCTGAAAGACGAAATGGTGGTCCGTGGCTCAAATGCTGAATAAATAGCAAAATGTTTGAAAACAACTGCTCTTGGAAATCCATTGTTTTCAATGAGCAGTTCCCCTGCTCCGACTGATCTATACCTGCCATGGCAGATTTATACCTGATAATTCCCATCGCCTGCCGCAGTCGGGAATTGATTTCGCTGTCTCTCCAGTACAGACTAAAGACTCGCACCGAATGGTTTAATTTTTACACTCTCAAAGAATTACATCTGCAGGTTAAGAAAGCATCATTTAGCCTGGGGACCACCTGGAACCCTCTCCAGAACCGCTGGTCGACCCCGGACCACTGGTATAAAGGACAGTATAACCCTTTGTGTACTGAACGCATTTTGGTGTTTTATCTGTTGAAAAATAGCAGATCTACAAGCTCATATCGCGCCACCGAGTGGCGCGATATGAGCTTGTACAGTAGTTCTGCTATTTTTTGAAAAATTGTGAAAATGTGATGCAAATCTCTGAATACATTATTTTGGAAGCAAACATTTTTAACTCATTTTTCCCTAGATCCCTAAATCCCCAGAACAACATGTTTTCAGATGGGGGGGTCTGCAGCCAAATATGAATAATTCTGGTAGTCCTTGGCTTGAAATATGTTAGCATCCCTGACACAGGAACACAGATTTTTCAGAAAAACTAGAATCTAGTGTCAGACTATTGAATCTAGTGTCAAAAACTCGATTCTAGCGTCTAGATCCTCGCATCAGAAACTATAATTTAGTGTCAATAACTACATTCTAGTGTCGGAAAACTACTGTAGATTCT
>CM076967.1:10764541-10809541 GCA_039105355.1 Benthosema pterotum | reverse complement strand
TAATATCTACAGTACATTCTACATATTTACATTATGTGTTTTTTGAATCCTTTGCTGCCCCCTGGTGTTAGATTTTGCACAAAGTCTTTGCCATGCACCTGTTCCATTATACAGTATCAGTGGTGACTCACTATTTTAATAGGCCCACTATTTATTCAGAATTTTAGCTACGGACCACCATTTGATGTTGAGTTTAGTCTCTCTGGCCCAAAACCAAGGAAAGATAAATTGGCCAAACGTTGGTCAAAATAACAATTATTCTACATTTTCAAACTGTGTAGATTCTTGAAAGTAAAATAATATATAAATAAGATTTAACTCTTGAGGGCGTAAAGTGAAACCAAATGAAACCATGGCATGGCGACTCACCATGGACAGTGCTGGATCCTTCGATATACAGTTTTTTATGTCTTATGTTTTATTAATTATGTTTTAAGCACAAGGGAGCTGGATTCATCCCATAGTTGGGGGGAACGAAGACTATCATCATCAAACGGAGCAACGATACAAGTTAAACCAGAAGCACCAGAAGCTCCCCCGACCTGACTATAGACAAGCGGTTGGATGGATGGAGGCATCTGCTACCTCCTCTGGGTGAATGAAAACCACGGACACCAACCTGTGTGTGTTTGCGGTCCAGGTCCAGGTAGTCCGCCTCCACCAGGCTCAGCTTGTCTTTGGCGTTCTTCAGCTCTGCCTCCCTCACCTGGATCTCCTCGTCCTGCCGGGTCACCTGCAGCAGGGGCTTCACCTGGAGGGCACAGGGTCAAAGGTCATCTAACTGCCAGCAGGGACATTGCAAATAATCTTAATATTTGTACATAATATTCATCTCAATTGGCCTAAATCTTAGCTTGGGAAAAGATGGAAAAGGGGGAGTCTTAGTGGTGCCATCGCTGCATTACACAAACTGTCCCGGTTAATAGGAAAGATGTCAGTGTATGATTGAATGCGTCATGTACCTTATAGTGAAACATGTTATTTGAATGTGTCCTGTACCATATAGTGAACCATGTTGCTATAATTGAATGTGTCATGGATCTCATTGTGAAACATGTTATTGTATGATTGGATGTGTTTCCTGTATCTTATAGAGAAACATGTTACTATAATTGAATGTGTCCTGTTATTACTGTACCTTAGTGAACAGCCTCCACCACTGCCAGTTCCTGAGTTTGAGGTAGGCGGCACAGTTTCTCTGCATCACTCTGAGAGCACTGAGCTGCTGTTGTTTCTTTAGGTAGGCCCTGGGTGGGGACAGGAATACAGCAAGCAATCAGAATCTAATACATGTACAGGAAAAACAAATACTGTATATGAGGGCTGCCCAAAAGGTAGATCCACTGGTAGATCACACGGACCATGCAGGTAGATCACATGACAGTTCCCCCAGCACTTGGACCTTTATGGATCTGTAACTCTTGAGAGCGTTAAAATGAAACCAAATGGACCCTTTTGGTTTCATTTTACCGCATTTTACCGCTCTCAATAGTTAATAGTCATCTGAATTACTTCATTTTCAAGAGTCCACACAACACTGTCAACTCAAACCTCAAATACTGTTTCCAAACGTCAGTAATAGCCTATACAGGAAAACCTTCCAATTCTCCCCCTTTACTTTTCATTATAAGTGCATTATTCTTAAACACTATAACAGCAGGTAAAACCATCACCACTATTTCAAAGCTCAAACTTTCTAGAGGGCCTTGAAATGGCTTTTCAGCAATGGAATAATCACATTTTTTATGTGTAGACCTTGTTGGGCCGCTCATTTTGAAAGTAGCTCTCAAGTCAAAAAAGTGTTGTCACCCCTGCAGTATATGATATACTGTATGTGTGTGGGGAAAATTAGCATGTCCCACACTATGGTATGGACTTTGTCCTCCAGACTTTATTTGTGTGCTCCTTATGTAGGGCCTTGTACAGTTGTAGATATCACTGGTGTCATTTTTAAAAAATATAAATAACTTGCCAGCCTCGGGGTTTTAAAAAACAAAGCAACTTAAAGAGTTGTGCATGTTTGAGCTGCAGGGCTGTTCTCACAGCTGTGTTGTTGCTTTGAGCACCCTCTGTTGGACTAATACAGCAAATCAAATCAAGACAGATACAGTATGATGTTTTAAATCATAGCTTTTAGTGAACCGACAAAAAAAATAATATGTATGTTTGTAAACCAGCAGTTTCAAATGGTATTACTGAGAACAAACCCCCACAGAACACGTGTTAAAGATGCCAATCCAAGAAGTCTTAATGTATATTATTCAAATTTTTAATTTGATATACCGGTAAATATTTGTAACTTTTTTGTTATCCCAGCATAAGCGATCATACGTGCGGGCCATGTAGTCCTTGGGAGTTACTGTAATAGAGAGATAGCCAGCACTGTGTTTACTGCATTGTGCAGCACTTGGGACACAATTAAAGAGCGGACCCGGATGTGACATTAATACGGTTCGTCTAGAAACAGGGCTTTGCCAGGCCTCTTGACCTGGTACAGTATAATTACAATCCCTGGAGCAGCTCTGGAAGCAGACGCTGGTATACAGTATATACTGTAAGTCAGGGGTGCCCAAAAGGTAGATTGTGATCTACCAGTAGATCACACAGGCCATGCAGGTAGATCACAGTCCCCTAAAATGTACAGACCTGTAACTCTTGAGAGCGTTAAAATGAAACCAAATGGACCCTCACGGGTCCATTTGGTTTCATTTTACACTCTCAAGAGTTAAACTATATTATAATTTAACTCTCGAGAGTGTAAAATGAAACTAAATAGTATCATTTAACTCTTGAGAGTATAAAACTATGTTTAAAATTATCGCAATTTCAAGAGTCCACACAATTAGAAAATAATTGTTATTTTGGGGCCTTTTTTGATGTGGTAAGTGAAGCTACCTGCGGGCCAGGTATCCTCTGGAGGCACTCTGGAAGCGGATGATGGTGTCTGTGATCTTCAGGTCTCTCTCCTCCTCCAGGTGGGCCAGGACTCCGGCCCTGAAGAACACCTTGCTCTGACCCACGCGGAACAGGTTCCTGTCCAGTTCCAACGCACTGATCTACAGAACAAACACATCGTAATGTACAGCAGGACAGTCGGCTGATACGGTCACAACATTCACAAAATGTTCGGAACGCCGCAGCTACATCGTGGACTATTTTTCGATTTATCAAATAAATTGACCTTCTAGCTCCCAGCTAGATGGTCACAGGTTCAATCCCCACCGGGCATGGCGTGTTCTGTCCTCCACGTCATCAGTGCTTTTACCCTAGGTGGGTAGGGTTGGCCAAAGTGCCTTTCTTTGTGGAGTTTGCATGTTCTCGCCATGTTCCCTGTAGGTAATCCTGGCCTCTATCTGGTTCCTACTCCCTATACATTTCCCGAACCCTACCTAGGGTAAAGGCCAGTGGGGATTGAACTCATGACCATCTAAGCAAGGAATGCATTCAAAGCATTCAATGTTCTATTTACACAAATGAGCATTGGGGGTCGTCTTATAACCAGGGGCGTCTTATATTCGGGACAATACAATATTTTGATATCATAGGCCTACTGCAGGTGACTTGAGTGCGATATGGAGAGATGTTGGGCTACAAAGTGTGCCAAAGGTAATGGTATCTGTTTACATTTAAATATATGTGGATGGGTAAGAGTTTTGTTTATGGTTTATTAAATGTTGACTCTGATCAAACCACCTATCTCCACAAGTTAGGTGATTTGACTGACAGTTTTAGGATCCAATGGAGTTAAGAGTTTAGTCAAGAGCTTTTTTATATACTTTTCATTGGATCAATATTGTACAACCCACACATACCGTAGGTTTCTGTCTTAAGTTATATATGTAATGTCATGTGATCTAGCGGTATGTGATGTTAAGTGGTTAAGCGAGAGACAAACCTCCCATCTGCTCACACAGTGAGTGTGGAACGGATGCCGACGGTGTAACAGATACACGTGTGGATGCAGGTGAGTGTGGTGTAAAACCCTCCTATCGCCTCACACGGTGTGAGTGTGGATGGCGGTGGTGTAAAACCCTCCTATCGGCTCACATGGTGTGAGTATGCGTAGCGGTGGTGCGTGTAACACACATGTAACAGATACACGTGTGACCCTCACTCACCATGAGCTCTGATGCCTGTTTTCCATCCATGAAGGTGCGAGGAATGGCGTTGGGCGTGAGGATCTCATACCTGCAACAGAGAGAGAGAGAGAGAAAGAGAGAGAGAACCTGTGAACTGACAGATCTGCCCACACACATGTGACACAAAGTGTGATGGCTAGAATATACTGTTCTAGTCAACACTAGAATGTAATGTGCATATTGCACGCACAGACACCCACACCCACACACCTCTGTCTGAACTCCTGGAAGGGGATGCGGTTAGGGAATCCCTGCCGGCAGATACGGATTCCCTCCAGGACACCATTACACCTCAACTGGTCCAGGACCAGGTGAGGACTCAGTTTACCAGCCTGGAGAGAGAGAGAGAGAGAGAGGGGGGGTGGTGTTAGTTTATCGCTAATAACCCAGCTGCATCTTTTACCAGTACCTTATTTCTCTCAGCCCTAGACCTGTCCCTGTGTTTTCCTAGAGCTTTTGAGCAGCAGATTATAAAACAGGAAACACATGTCTGTAAAGTGCATTTCCACTTCAAATCTGCTGCTGAGCCAAACGGAAACAAAAGCAAGGTGAAAAGGACCATAATAGTGGGGTGGCTTCCACTACTACAAGTGCTATTTCACCATGAGCCTTCATGGTGGTGGGGTGGGTTAAGATTTAACATTATTTACTGTCCTGTCTACATTGGTTTATACCTAGAATAGAGCTGAGTCAGCTCTACAGAACTTTGCAACACTGATATATAGCAACTCGTGGACCTTTTCCGTGGGCTGGGAGACAATGCCTCTCTGGGGAGCATTTACGGATTTTGGGTTTTTTACTTGAGCGACTGTTGTAGACAGTAGATTGGCTGGTTACTCCAATTGGCTGGTTTAAGTGATGACATAATGATGATGTAATTTTGAGGCCTTTACAGGTATTGTCGAGAGTATTATCTCTTGCAGGTGTCGGGGTACTTGCTCTCTGCTTACTCGCTCCACTCACGCCGATCT
Source organism: Benthosema pterotum (assembly GCA_039105355.1). Lineage (NCBI taxonomy): Eukaryota > Metazoa > Chordata > Actinopteri > Myctophiformes > Myctophidae > Benthosema > Benthosema pterotum. The sequence continues at coordinate 10,804,431 of CM076967.1, read as the reverse complement.
AGTGCTATTTCACCGTGTTTGGGTGGGACTGGGTAGTCAGGACCATAAAGGTTGGCTTGAAACTGGTACAAAAAAAAATGTCGCCGGTTCCATGAAATCACCAATGTTCCAAGGATTCTAGAACGGGAACAGTTCTAGAAAAAACACTATTTTGGTACGCAAAGGGAGTCTCACCCTCTTCTCGTGGTTGGGGATGATGCAGCGCAGGAAGTTGGGGTTGGTGTTCCTCAGCGTGGCCATCAGCTTGGTGAGGGACTCCTTGTGGAGCTGTCCCACCGTACGGAACATCCCCTTCTTGGTCTTCAGACCGGCGGCGCCGAACGGCAGCGGGGCGCTGTTGTCTCCAGAGGACACCTGGTCCAGGCCTACGATCCTCTCCACTGTGAATGAGGGGAGCATTCATCAGTTACATTACAACGACAGTAATACACTAGGGGTGGGCAAAAAAAATCAGTATGTCAATATATCGCAATTCTTAATGTCATGATGTCAGTATCGAATCGTCAGGTTCAAAATCGATTTTTTGGATATTTATGTAGGCCTATTCATTAATTTGTTCATGTCAGAAAGACTGATATTATCAGGCTGCATCGATGTGTATGATTGAACTTCTCTTGGTCCATCTGGTTTAGAATTGTTTTAAAGGGGAATTCCGACCATTTTAAACATTTTACTGTACCTTAGATGTTGTGTGGACATGATAAAAAAGTTACCCCCTTTCTGTGTTTCAAAAATGGAGGTCTGAAAGGAACCATTAACATCAAGTTGTGTTTGTGTTGTGTTTGTTAATGGTTTTTCTTTTAGGACCTTTTTTTACAAATGGAATGGATAGGGTCCATTTGGTTCCATTTGTACGCTCACAGAAAAAAATCTTGACAATGGCTGGAACACCCCTTTAAAATATTCTAGTATAATAAAAGTCACAGTCATTTGTGGCATAATTAAGAATTGCAATATAACGATATATATCGATTCAGAACCCTAAATATCGATACTACGATACGATATCGTATTGTGAGTTAAGTGAATAATCCCACCCCTATAATCCATGCATGTGTTTTATCAAGTGCAAAACACAGACATTTTAGAGAGAGTGTTTGGCAAAACCGGGTTGGGCTGAGCAGGGCGTGCATTGCTGCGGGACACAGACAGACGCCATGTTCGTTTCCACACCGTCGTTTCACATTACATGGTGTGGTGTGGCTACAGACACTGTCTGTCTGTCGCCCCGGGATGTTGGAGCTAATAATGGACCTCCGCTTGCCAAACTACTCTGCATGGTCTCTCTGTGGGAGTGCGTGTGTGTGTGTGTGTGTGTGTGTTGTGTGTGTGTGTGTGTGTGTGTGTGTGTGTGTGTGTGTGTGTGTGTGTGTGTGTGTGTGTGTGCATGTGTGCATATGTGCATGAATGGCGATGATGCTCAAGTGATAGAATCTAGATAGGAATCTGGACCCCATTCAGAATCACAAACACACATTGATTCTCACGTGGGGTCCCAGGTGTAAATGACTGAGTTATGCACCAAAACTGCTGCAGTTACACGTCTGTAACTCTGCAGGTGTGCAAATAGAACCAAATGGACTCATACAGGCTTCTATGTGTGTGTGAATGCAATGATGTTCTGACTACATTGTGAAGTGACTATTGAGAGTCTGTAATTGCAGGAAGCTGTCACTTGCTTTTCAGTGGTCAAGAGCAATCGATCTGAGAATGACATGCATTTTAAAATATCTTACTTTATTTATTTGTTTATTTCAGTGGGACAATGCACAGAAAAGCACTAATGGAATATCAAATCGATTTTTGAATTTCCATTCCTGCTAAGCAATAATGCTGATAATAATATTGCCAAGGTTCGACCAATGTGCTTTTCTTAATGTGCCAGTAGGACATTGAGTGACTCTGTGTGCTAAATCTAAATGTGCTTTGTTAATTTCCAATACATTTTCATAGCTTCCCAAGTACAGACTCAGGCAGAAGCGTTTTAAAGAAGCGTGCCAACATGACTGCCTTGTGAGACTGATTATGATGTTATCTTGATATACATCTACTGTATCTATATACGCATGCCAAGCTCTACAATTCTGAAGCCAAATTCTGTTTTTGTAGTTTCCCCTACAAAGGATTGTTTGAGTAAAATATCCCTGTTCTTTAGATTGGAACGTCTGTTCCAAAGAACCAAGGTAACATTTCTCTGATATTGAGGTAATTGAGCTACTGTAGTACAACGTACATCACACACACAAACACAACACGGCACTACAAACAATACAGAGCAAAGAGCAGACAAACCAGACGGCAGCTACTGTCCTAGGAATATGAATACTAGGAATACAAATAGTAATTAACTAATGAACAAACAGATGAAAACAAATGAGACCAGACACGCCATTCCAAAATGGGGACAAACAGAGAACTAAGGAGGATTGGGCAAGCAAGAACGAGCACCTAATTTATACTTCATTGCCGCTTGAATATAACAACTGATTTTTAACTGAAAAAAGTGGTTGTTCGGCAGAAGTTTAAATTAGGCGGAGGCAAGGAGGAGGGAAACCTACTGTCGTTGCCATTAGCTTGTAGCGTGGCATAGGAGTCAAAGAAGTAGACACGAGGAAGAGTCTGAATGTCTGAGACCACAGGAGGAAGGAGGGATGATTATAGAGAGAAGAGAAGAGAAGAGAAGAGGAGAGGAGAGAAGAGAAGAGAAGAGAAGAGAAGAGAAGAGAAGAGAAGAGAAGAGAAGAGAAGAGAAGAGAAGAGAAGAAGAAAGGGAGTTGAGTGCAAGCAGAGGAACAGAGGAGAGAACGAGAAGGAGAGAAACAGAGCAATGAGCAAGGCAGCGAGAGGATGTAGTAGGTTGGCAGAGAAAGAGGGGAGAGATAAATAAAGTGTTAATACCACTTGAACCAGGAGACAAAGGATTGAAATAATACCAGAGATGAGTTAAATTACAACAACAAAATAAAATATTATTCTGTCAGAAAATATATTCTATATGATTCACTAAATATTATTTTCCTGTTGCTTTTGCTTTTCTGCTTCCCTGAACCACGTATTCCATATAAATGAATGACAATTTTCTCATCTTATCTAACATTACGTTGTCATATCACATCTCTTACCCTCTCTCCAGAGTTCAGAGATAAAATGATCAGAGGACTGGTGAAGCAGAGACGCCACGTTGTCATTCAGCGGATCCATGTTCTTCACCAACCAATCATCTGCCTTATAGTCCACCTGGGGGGGCGGAACGATGATCAGGTTTAACTTGGGAAAACATCCTTAAAAATCAATGGCCTTCATAAACAAAGGAGTGGATGGACATTATAGTACCTTGCCGGCGTAGTGAATGATGGAGAAGTCGGCCTCCTGCCGTGGCTGCCGAGGTTTGAAGAACTTGGGATGGCTGCCTTGCTCAGCGGACAGCTTGTCCACAAAGGAGCGGTCCGTGGCCCGCGGGAACCAGCACTCCTCGTCCAACAGGGCCAACACGCCAGGGGGGTGGGCCTGTAGGCGGGGAGGGGAGGAACAGCGACGACATTAAGACCGGAGACTAGATTGTGTTTGTGTGTGTGTGTGTGTAGTGTAGCATTACATACAGGTCTCTCTATGAGGTCGATGCAGGGCTGCAGGTCCAGGCCGAAGTCGATGAAGTTCCACTCGATGCCCTCCCTCTGGTACTCCTCCTGCTCCAGGATGAACATGGTGTGGTTGAACAGCTGCTGCAGCTTCTCGTTGGTGTAGTTGATGCACAGCTGCTCAAACGAGTTCAGCTGGAGGAGAGGAACAGCAAAATATTAAAAAAAAAAAAAACATTCACACATTTAGAAATACATGATAGGGTGGAGACCTTGAAAGTCCAAAACCATTCTATACATATTGTTTACAAATCATATTAAGTGATTTCACTTTTGTCAGATATCACCCATTTTTTTCTGTTAAAATGCTCTATTATAAGGTGTGCAGACCATATATGGAGTTTCCCCCTCCGCCACATTAGCTACTGAGCTAATAAAAGTTCCCCAGGTGGAGGGTGAATTCTCCTCCAATCAGGATCGAGCAGCAGGTTCACATAGTGTAGCTACTCTTGGGCGCCCCTAGTGCACCAGGCTGGTACTACACAATGAATTTCAAATCACTTACCCTGCCTTTAACTAAGTAGTGAAAATAGCGCATTCTACACGCTTGCAACATAATGGCTGCATAATCAAAGTAATAATTAAAGTCAAAACAAAACATAAAATGTTGAAATATGGAGACACAAGGTTTCAACAGCAATGATATAGCGTTTGCATATGTGCTACATCAGGGGTTTTCAACAGGTGGTCCGGGGACCACCAGTGGTCCTTGAGAGGGTTCCAGGTGGTCCCCAGCTAAGTTGTTTTAACCAAATGTAACTCTTGAGAACGTAAAAATGAAACCAAATGGACCCTGGCGGGTCCATTTGGTTTCATTTTTACACTCTCAAGAGTTAAAATATCCATCATGCGAATTAGTCCAAATCTACACAACTGGAAGATTAATAATGGTCATGGACAGAAGCAAAAGAAATCTTTAGTTTTTGGGGTCTGTGGGTCTAAAGATATCCTCAATTGGTGGTCCGTGGCTCAAATGCTGAATAAATGGTGGGCCCTGGGATGAAAAAGGTTGAAAACCACTGTGCTACAGTATAAGTCACGTATGCAGAGTGATACACAACAGACAGACATAGTATGCACGGCTGCACACATACCCACACACATGCATGTGGGCACACACACACACACACACACACACACACACACACACACACACACACACACACACACACACACACACACACACACACACACACACACACACACACACACACACACACACACACACACACACACACACCTGGAAGATCTCAAAGCCAGCGATGTCCAGGATGCCGATGAAAGACGCTCCCTGCCTCTGTCTGCGGTCCAGAGCTCTGTTGATTCTGTGGACCAGCCATCTGAACAGACGCTCATATGTAGCCTTAGCCAGAGCTTCTATGGCGAAGTCAGCCTGGGAGAGAGAGAGAGAGCAAAATGAGGAGGGAGGCAGACAGAGAACAATAGAGATCTATCAGTAGCGTATTGTTTTAGCCTGTTGTATAAAAGTTTTGTTATAGCACAGGGCTTGACACTAACACTTGCCCGCTTGCCCGGGGCAAGTAAAAAAAAATGGTGGGGCAAGTGAAGACTGCTACCTGGTTGCCCGATCGGGCAAGTGTGCAACTTAGTGTGCAATAACACAACACAAGATAAATTTGTCTTGAAGGTGGTCATTGCGACCTGGGCTAATTAAGATGATGAATTTTAACTACATCTGGTTAACCAACTTAGCTGGGGACCACCTGGAACCCTCTCAGGGACCACGTGTTGAAACCCCCTGGTTTAAAGCACCCAAGTAGGAAGTAAACTTAAATGCAAAATTTACAATATATTTTTGGGGGGCAAGTGACCATGACCTGAGGGCAAGTAGAACCTGACTTGCACTTGCCCGATGGGCAGGTGCCTCAGAGACCTTAGTGTCAACCCCTGATTTGTATCATTTCATTGTTTGTGAAGATTGTTGTGGATAACCCTGTACAATGAATATAATCTAAGAATGAACTACATTAAATAATACAATATATAGTTAAACCAATAATAAGATACCAATAAGATAAGCTACAGTGTCGCTTGGCACTTTTTGGCACATTTTGTTGCCCCCCTCGGCGCTTCTCCTATTTGCGGTGCATATCGCGCAAATGTTTGTGTACCGCACATATAGCGACAGCATCAGATTTAAAGATAGATCTCACTTTCATAGACCGAACTCACCTGCTCTTTGGTCTGGGCCTTCTGGACGTACTCGCGTCCCACTTTGATCCTGGGGGTGAGGATGGCCCTGGAGAACTCCAGCACGCTGATGCCCAGCAGGTGACACAGTTTCTGGGCCGCCGTGTCGTCCGGCATGGAGGCCTGGTCCTGGTTCTTCTCCTTGGTGAACGAGATGTTCCCGAACTGCAGCACGGCCGAGATCACCTTCAGCATGGCTGGGAATCACCAGGACAGGTCAGGACAGGATGGACAGACAGACAGACAGAGAGAACGCGTTTTGGTGTTTTAGCTATTGAAAAATAGCAGATCAACAAGCTCACGTCGCGCCACCGAGTGGCGCGACATGAGCTTGTTGTTCTGCTATTTTTGCAAAAAAGGTGAAATGTGCTGCAAATCTCTGAATATGTTATTTTGGAAGCAAACATTTTTAACTCAATTTTTTGCTTCTGGGGTATCCCTAGAACAACATGTTTTCAGATGGGGGTCTGCAGCCAAATATGGATAATTCTGCTGGTCCTTGGCTTGAAATATGTTAGCATCACTGACACAGGAACACAGATTTTTCAGAAAAACTAGAGTCTAGTGTCAAAAACTATAGAATCTAGTGTCAAAACTCGATTCTAGCGTCAGAAACTAGATTCTAGTGTCAACAAGTAGATGCTAGCATCAGAAACTATAATTTAGTGTCACTAACTAGAATCTAGCGTCGGAAACTACTGTAGAATCTAGCGTCAAAAGCTAGAATGTTGCTGCAGCTCTAATATGGTGTCAGGAACTACTGTATCATCTGGTGTCAGAAAGTCCAATCGAGGGTAAGGACACAATGGGTTTTAAACAATGCAAGAAAGAAACTATTCAAAACAATTGGGATGTCATTCAACAGTTGCTGCTGATGGGCAAATGATCTCATTTTGAGCCTTAGCATCTTTAACACTGTTCTAATTTAACCAGTCCATATGTTGGTCATGTAGGGCACGCAGCGTTCTGTTCCGAGCTCACAACTGGCTTGTAGGTCGGCTATTTTTTGCTATTCATCGGATCACAATGTTCATGGTGCTTAAACTCTTTTTTTAACTCTTCATTTTAAGGCGAAAACAGCAGATCCACAAGCTTGTTGCGCAGCACCGAGTGCTGCGCTACGAGCTCGTAGATCTGTTATTTTTCAACAACAAAATAATGATTAACACAAGGATCGATAAAACGTGTCTCTAGTTCATTTTCAACAGGACTTGCGTTTTATGCTGAGAAGACGGTGTACGATAAACCAAGAATACTGACGCGGTGCGTCATCGCACAGAGTCCCATGTTGTTTGTTTGTTGCGTGCCGTGCATGCTCGTTTCATGTTTGATTTTAGACCTCAATTCTGGAGAGGTGATGAGTGATTGTGTTTATGTAGACACTGAGGGGCACGGTGGAATCTCTGCAATAATATGTGCATTTATCACTCCCCGTCTGAAAGGCCCTTCCGTATCCTTCCTCTTCTTCTTCTCTGAGCCAGGCAGCTCTATCTTCAGCATCCTTCTCTCTACCTATCCCTCATCTCTCCTCCACACCTCCAAACCACCTCTCAATCTCTCCTGACATGTTTTATCCCCAAACCTTCTAACCTAAGGACGATGCTCTGGATCAGAAATGACGACATTAGAGTCTAATTCTAGTTGATCCTGTCAAACCTTAGTTGTCACTCCTAATGAAAATCACATCGTTCAAATCAGTCACCTCCAGCTGAGCCTCCTGTCTTTTTTGTCAGTATGACTGGACTATATTTGTTGAACTCATTGACCGCCAACATCCCCATCTGGTGCCTGAATAAAGGTATTTTAACATTGCCTGAATCCAGCCCTGAATCACCACCTTAAATTATTTTCCCTGGGGATTCAGGTCTGGCGACGTGGTCTATGGGGCCATCAGTATTAGTTGAAAATCCGACTACAGCAGCTGATTGGCCAACAGCCCTGTCACTCAGTAGTGTCAAACAACAAACATGGCGGCCCCTCTCACTGCAGTGAAACACGATTAGGATTATAGAACTGTGCTAGTTTGTTTTGAGCCAAAAAGAACAAACAGAGATATATTACGATTATGAAAACTGTGTCCCCATAGCCAGTACAATTTTAATTTCTGCCATAATAATCCTCCTTGTTGAAGCCCATAATTGACTTGAGTTAATAATTGAGTTAATATGAGTTAATAATTCCTATGGCGTCTTACACACGGACTCCTCCTTGTTGAAGCCCATGATGGTCATTGAATGAGTTAATAATTCCTATGGTATCTTACACACGGACTCCTCCTTGTTGAAGCCCATGATGGTCATGGAGTCCATGGTCTGGGTGAAGTTCTCTGCGTCGCTCTGGCCAGGCAGAGGGACAGAGCCCTGGCTCAGGAAGCGGTACTCATCAGCACCGCCCAGCAGCAGCTCCGCTGTGGAGGGACACAAACCACACAGCATGAGCATCAATGTGGTTGGCACAGTTAACGTTACGTTTGCTCACTTAAAGGGGAATTCCAACCATTATCATCTTTTTGATGGGGTCACCCATTCTAAGGAATTGAGGTCTGAAAAAAAAAAAAAAAACATTTAACGTGATGAAAGACAGCTTGATGACATCATCAAGTTGTGTTTCACCATGTCAATGATTTTTCTTTTAGGACCTATTTTCTGAGAGTGTACAAATGGAACCAAATGAACCCGTTAGGGTTCATTTGGTTCCATTTGTACGGTCTCAGAAAATGGGTGGAATTCCACTTTATTGCGGGCAAAACAAATTCAACACTTTCGAGATCTTTCAAAACTGTTCAAAGACAGCGGATGTAGAAGCATCCAGTGCGGCACAGAGCGATATGCTGTGAGCAACATTCCAGGTTTTAATGTGATAATGTACGATAATTATCTGCATTACATTTAGAATGTGTACAAAACATAAAAATATAAAAAGAAATGAATACATAGTAATACAGTAATGTGTAAGGTGAAAGGCGCTGTCTCCATGTCTTTTTGCATTATTATTTTAGTAACCTGTATGTTCTTGTGTCACAACCTCACGGCTGCACTAGTGGGATTTTGACCCTGGTTCCGGGTCAAAATCCCGGAACCAGGGCTGGTTCTACCGGTAAGTGGTGGCCAGTACATCCTGCTCACCCATTCAAAGGTTATGGAATGCATACTGTGTGAACGTCAGTGTTCAAAGGACAGAAGTGAAGTAATACTTTTATTACACTCAATGGAAAGAAGTTGTCAAGGACGATCATCTTGTCGGGAACTGCGGTGCTGTCTGACAGATTAATATACTGTATACTGCATACTGTAAGCAATATAAATTATATATTATTAACTTAACCATCTGCAATAAATGTCCTTTGACTGCTGATATTGACCGTTTGACGTGGGCAGTTAATAATAACGACAGTGTTCCATGATAAGTTTGGTTTGACCTTGCTTGCATGAACTTCACGCACCTCACTTCACCCACTTAAACCCATCTGAACCCTGTTAGTCATCAGTGCTGTTAACTGACCGGATGTTGATGGAAATTGGGTTACTGTTGGTCAAAGAACGAGAAGATACTGTAGATAGATAATCTGACATGACAGCATAGATATCTATGCATTACAGGCATCATGCATACGCTAGGCGGAGCTTAAGTGCTTAACCGCAAAACAATCTGTGGGATAATTTCCGGCAGCTATAATCTCATAGCGTACATTTGCATCAAGATCAAGCCATGTACATTCTGTGCTATATGTGTGGTGTCTCTCTCACCTCTCATCTCCTCTGATGCTCCACACAGCATCTGGTAGAAGACATGGAAGGTCCTCTCGTCTTTGGCCTGACGGATGGCCCGAGACTTCTCTAGCAGGTCTGAGGGGCTCATAGGTCAGGATCAGACACGGCACACAGTCAGTAGTACATCATATACCCAAGTATGATCTGAAGTACATACAGTATATAGGCAACTGGCGGCACGAGGACCACAGTATTCGCTTAAAGGCGAATTCAACCCATTTTCAACATTTTAGAGATGTTGTGTGGACATAATAAAAAGTCCCCTAAAAATAGAGGTCTGGGGAAAAAATTAACATGGTGAAGCGCATGTTGATGACATCATCAAGTTGTTTTTCACAATCTTAGTGATTTTTCTTTTTAGGACCTTTTTTCTGAGAGTGTACAAATGTGAACCAAATGGACCCGCTAGGGTCCATTTGGTTCACATTTGTACACTCTCAGGAATTTTTTGTGGAAAATGGGTGGAATTCCCCTTTAACCATGCCTGTGGGTTAATATTACTGCTATATTATTGTATATACTTAATATACTGCTATATTATTGTTGATTTCAGCTAATACAATTCCAAACATGTGAACATGACTGACTATTATTATTATTTCAGTCTATAAAATAACATTTTTTAGGATTCCAATTTTTTTTTTTTAAATCGCAAAAATATCTACAAGCTCGAATTTTGATTTTGTGGAAAGTCGTCCATGCCTGATCTACAGTAAATCATTATGCAATGACATGGCCCATTGTAAACATTTTATGGTTCTGAATTGCATATGAAATAATGCAACAGTGGATTGATTTATGTCATCTTATCTACCATATCTGTCCGTATGCACTCTGTGCATAAACCAATCCCACTGTTAATATTTAATACAATGAAGTCAGTTCTTCTGAGAAGGATACAGGTCTCGATGTTGGCACCGACGATGTAGCCCGCCACATCGAAGTTAATCCGGATGAATTTACCCTGAAGAGAGAGGGGCAGTTTTTTTAGTGTTCACTCGATAACATGCTAACCCACATGGAAAGAAAATATGTACATGCAGTATGTGCCAACATATGCATCCATATATGTTGCATATATGCAATAATCAGGTACATATATGTGCATATATGGGGATATATATGCCACAGTCAGGTAGGGGGGCAATTTCATTATGGCATATTAACATATACTGTATTAAAACATAACTAACTACAGTGTATTTATATGAGGGAAAGGCACTTTCAGACACCTTAATAGGTTGTTTAACTTGTTTTCCTGCATATACATATACAGTAAAGGGCAAAAAGGCAAAAAGGGTATTAAAACATCACAAATATCACAGGCCTCAACCCTGCTCTTTGTTCATGAAATCTTTCTTTCTCCCTTGTTATGACTGGTTGTCTTGGCTCTTATTTTTCTGTTATGTTTCGTTTTGCTAAAGAAACTTGGCCACACAATTTCCAATGATTCCGATTTGTGTCAAAGTTCCATAGTCATGGCCAATTCTAATCGCTGCATACAATACCAATCGGCGCTGTGCACACACGCACGCACACACACACACACACACACACACACACTGTCACACGTCTCCTCTCTGACATAAATGGAGACAACACCAGTTGACATGAAGTGACACCTCACAGTGAGGAGTTTCACAAGTACTGTGTAATCAGCCCTGAGGTTCGCGTCATCTCCCCTGCAGCTAATTCAGAGACGAGAAGGACACAGCCGGATCCCCACCAACAAACACAGCAAAGTGTGTTTGACACCTGTGGTCTATCCATTAAAAAGAATATATTCCGGTGCACACCTAACTCTGGGCTTCACTTAACTGAAACTATCTGCGTAAACCCCAGAAAGAACCCCCTAAACCCTGGGTTTTCAACGGGTGGTCCATGGACCACTGGTGGTCCTTGAAGGTATTCCATGTGGTCCCTGAACATACATTCAGTAATGTTGCAAACTATGCAAAGATTTAATATTTTTTCCACAGAAACAGCACTCGAAAGCTTTGTGCAACGTTCCATGGAAGCGCATCGATGTTGTCGCTCAGTGCTTACTAAGAAATGCGTTAGATTCTCAAGAAAGCTTGCCCCGATTGAGTAATCATTCTCTGGAAATGAATGTGCCCATATACTAACGTCATTCATGTGTCTACTCTATCAGTTCCGTATAGGCCCATCACTTAAAACGAATTTTACGCAAGGGTCCCTGATTCACAATCCCTTGGACTTACAAATCTGGAGGAGTTGTCGTTCTTGACCGTCTTGGCGTTGCCGAAGGCCTCCAGGATGGGGTTGGCCTGCAGAAGTTGTCTCTCCAGCTCCCCCTGAAGGACACACACAGGACACACAGGACAGGACACAGCCCACCCGGGGATCAGACACGCGACACTGGGGTGGGAACGCAAACAACCCTGTCAGCATCATCCATCCATCCATCCATCCATCCATTCACCACCACATGGAACCAGTCTAGGGGTTTTCAACAGGTGGTCCGGGGACCACCAGTGGTCCCGGAGAGGATTCCAGGTGGTCCCCAGGCTAAATGACGGAAAGTTGGTTAACCAGATGTAACTCTTTGAGAGCGTAAACATGAAACCAAATGGACCCTTGCGGGTCCATTTGGTTTCATGTTTTACACTCTCAAGAGTTAAAATATCCATCATCTGAATCAGCACATTTAATTAAGGAGTCTACACTGTTTTGTTTGTTTGTGAATTCCAGCCTGGAATTGTGGACAAAAGCAAAAGAAATCTTTAGTTTTTTTAGGTCTGTGCGGCTAAAATGGGGTCCGTGGCTCAAATGCTGAAGAAATAGTGGGCCCTGGTGCCAAAAAGGTTGAAAACCAGTGAGTAAAGGCATTCCCAGGAGTCATCGCCGTGATGGCTTGTGGTGGACATTTTGGTCATACAAAATGAGTGGACAATAATAAGATTTTGGTTCCATTTGTACACGCGTTCTAATAAAACATCTGAGAATCACTATTTGTGCTTGTTGTATTCCTAATATGCCATGCTAAATAAGCGTCATATACATTCTGAGGAAACGTGGAGGCCTGACATATAGTAACAGGAAATTATGATAAAAAATAAGAAGATTATAATGGCGTGCAAAACAGGAAATCTATAATCTGTATGCGGACATACTGATGACCCCTGTGCATTCCGTTTCAGAAAGACACATTGGCTTAATAGCAACTGAAGAGCTCTGTTTCATAATGCTAAATACAGTATATTTCTTTTTTTTGTTCTAGTTGCTGTAGACATTGCTAGTTGTTTCAACAGCAGGCACATTATGTAGTTCATTATGTAAAGAGACTCTTCAGTTATACCAACAGAGCAGGAGGCAACAAAGCGAAAGCAAAGCAACGCTCCGACATTTCTCTATTGTTATTAACAGATAGAAACAAACATGGAGGTGGAGGTCATAATGTCAGAATGCTGTTGTGTTGTTGTTACAGTAACCATTAAAACAACTTCAGATATTTATTTAGATCATTTTAAATGTTAGGCTGTCATATAGACCTACTGCACATAGCAACAAGAACCCCAAAAAGGGGTTTCCGACATTTCTGAGCTATCCTAAGGCCTAATTTACGGGTTCACTTCTCGGAAAATCTAGCCTGAATCAGATCCGAGCCACTTCAGAATTGAAATCTAATTGGTTTAAGTGGTCACATGACTCATTTAAACAAATCAGATTCCAGAACACTTACCCTAGCCTTCTGCTAGGCATATAAAAAGGCTAAACGTCAGTAACCCTAGTATATTGGCAATGAGCTTACTCTGCTTACTCCACCCACTGAGCTTACTCCACCCACTGTTTGCAAAATACACTGCCCTTTCACTATTGTTATAGATATTCCACTGTTAGTTTGTTCTTAGCTTAGGCTATGTACGATTCAGTCATGATAGCTATTTTGATGTAGGCCTATTTGATATAGTACCATGCTGCTTACTGTAAGTCGCTCTGGCCTAAGATTTCTGAAAAACTTCAAATATTTACTGTATATAGCAGCAGCTATATACAGTACATACTGCACAGAATGCAAAAATCAATTCCCGAACTGAAAGGGTTAAGAAGAGTCTCTGTTATATGCATACATCTTGCATACAAGTTTGGTGCCATTACAAATATATGCATACATCTTGCATACAAGTTTGGTGCCATTACAAATATTGTCAGACTAAAAAATATTGTGCGATTGTGCGAACGCTGTTCGCTTACCATATACACTCCGTATTTGGATGTGTCTAAATATGAATGACTCGCTCACTCACTACTCACTCGCTGACCCACCCACATCCATTTCTACCTGGCTTTCATAGTATATGAAAGCCAGGTAGAGCAAGAGAGGTCAGGCGGGAGCAAGAGAGGTCAGACCTTTGGGAGCAGGGTTAGGTTGCAAAAGCAGGCAAAGTATACAACGAAAGCAAAACTATAAGCCACATAAACACACGCGCACACACTCACAATCTCTCAGAAAGCAGTGCACCAACTACTCTACAGGTAAATGCCTACTGCATTTGCCTGCTACTGTACAGCCCTCCAACCAGACAGCGGTGCTACAGCAAAGCCAACATAGAGCGCATAGACAAAGAAAGCCTGCAGAAGGCAGGGTTTCAGTAGTCAGAAGCCACACACACACACATAAATAAAACTGTACAGAGTAGAGATGATCACCGTATCCGTATAGGGCCGTATAGGGCGATATGGAGCAAATATCTCCGTAAAAAACAAATATACCTAGTGTAAACTGGTATGATATGGTAAGATATTGCCGTCATATTTTGAGGTATAAAAATATCTTATTAACCCATATGGGAAAATGATCTGCGTCATTTTACATCCTTGGTTACTCAAAAACAGCAAATCTACAAGAAGAGAGAACTCGTGGTACAGTGGTTTTCAACCAGTGGTCCAGGGGCCACAAGTGGTCCTTGAGAGGGTTCCAGGTGGTCCCCTGCAGCTAAGCTGGTTAACCAGATGAAAAGTTTCTTAACCAGATGTAACTCTTGAGAGAGTAGACATGAAACCGCCACACATATTATTAAATATTGTAACTCTTGAGAGCGTAAACATGAAACCAAATGGACCCTTGCGGGTCCATTTGGTTTCATGTTTACGCTCTCAAGAGTTTATACATTGTTTTATATATTGTTTCATTTTCCCAAATCCAGCCTGGTATTCTGGACAGCAGAACAAAAGAAATCTTCAGTTTTGTGGGGTCTGTGGGGATAAAAATGTCTTCAAATGGTGGTCGAAACGTGGCTCAAATGCTGAATAAATAGTGGGCCCTGGTATCAAAAAGGTTGACAACCTCTGAACTTGTAGATCTGCTGTTTGCTGAAGGCATTTTTTCCAGATAACGCTCATGTCATATCACATCGCCAGGCCGATAAGGATGGTCACATCAGCTCTATACACTCCAGATCTATCTTCTTCACACAAGCACTATTTTTTTCCCTTTTCTTTTCTTTTCTTTTTTTTCTGAAGCTCATAACAGCAGACTGGATATGTTGAATATACTCACATATTGTACACTCTGAAAAACAGTCAAAGGGGGGAGAAAAAATGCGGGGTGGGGTGGAAGGGTGAACAAATTAATGAGGTATAAACAAACAAATAAAAAAATGTAATAAGACAGCAAAACGCAAAGACAAACAAAGAAAACGAATAAAACAATAAAACTACAAACTACAAAAGGTACTACAGTAAGGATTGTTCTTTCAGTGGGAAACCGTCGTTTCAAGGAGGATTTCACCAAAATAACGACAACAAATAAAAAATTCTCACACACATTCCATGAACTGTATCACAGTCACTATCACAGTCTCCGTTTACAGTAAAACACAACAAAATATGTCACAAAACTGCAAATAAAATTAAATAAATTCCAACAAAAGACACAGAGAAACAAAAACTGCTCTTATGGGTTATTTGGGTGAAATACTCCTTATAGAGGTTGGAGATAATTAGCCCTTCACTAAGCCCCACCTCAATCTGTCCTCGTCCAATAGGCATGTGAGTAGAGGAAAGCTTGACAGTTGCTAAATAATTTGGACTGCTATTGGACAGTGACTAAACCCCGCCCCAAAGGGGTGGAGTTTTGAGAAGGGCTCATTCAGTGGGTTTGTTAGTCAGTAGCATCACAAGACGCCATTAGACAGAGACTGACGGCACAGAACAGAACATGCAGCGTCTCACTCACCCTGTTTACTAAAGAACTACCGCGTGGTAGAGAGCGACTGCCGTCCGTCTGGACAAGACGCAAGCAAGGAGAGAGAGAGAGAGGAAAGTTAAATGTATAAGAAAGAATGAAGGGGAAACAGGAAGGAAGAGTTAGATCGATGCCAACTGAAGACAATCAATGGAAATGACTGGACAGATGTCATTGATTGGATCGGTGGTTCTCAGTGGTCCTCGAGGGAGTTCCCAGGTTCCACAATTTACCTCTTGAGAGTGTAAAATGAATCCAAATGGTTTCAGTTTACACTCTTGAGTTAATTATTACATTATTTTTTTTAATCAATGTTTGACTGTTAACTCTTTTAGTCTCTTGGTATCACACCAATACAGCAAATTGGACATGTATCAATTACTCTTTAGTTTTGTGTTGTGAGAGACTAAATCTCATCCGATGGTGGTCCCTGGCTCAAATGTGTATAATAAACAATGGGCCTTGATATGAAAAGTGGTTTGTGGACACTGACAGCCATTTTATTTTCCAGTTTGTCTCGTAAAAGAGGGCAAGAAGCTAAAGAGAAAACAAAGGCCTGAAAATAGTGGAAGACGACAGCAATAGAAGCTTAGCTGATATGGCAACATAATATACAGGAAATAATAAAACCATAATTATCTATTGCAAAAAAAAGCTTTCTTGTACTGCTCTATGTCTCCATCCAGGGTGTAACACCTGCAACTCATTGCCTAAAATCTAAATCAACTCCTTGTTTCACATCTTTATACTGTGCATATAGTAGTACTGTATCTGCATTGACAGCATGTTTAACAGTTTGTGTACTGAACGTGTTTTGGTGTTCTAACCATTATGTTTTACCTATTGAAAAATAGCAGATCTACAAGCTCATAGCGCGCCACCGAGTGGCACGCTATGAGCTTGTATCTCTGCTATTTTTGAAAAATCGTGAAAACGTGATTTCAGAAGCAAACATTTTTAACTCAAATCTTTGCATTCGGGTCTGGGGATCCCTAGACCATGTTTTCAGATTCCACAGCCAAATATAGATAATTCTGGTGGTCCTTGCCATGAAATATGTTAAGCATCACTGACACAGGAACTTAGATTTTTTTTTAGAGAAACTAGAATCTGTCAGAATCTAGCATCAGAAACTAGAAACTAGTCAGAAACTAGAATCTAGTGTCAGAAACTACAATCAGGTGTCAAACAGAATATATTCTTAGATTTGTGCTGTATCTGCATTGACAGCATGTTTAATCACATTGTGGTTCCATACCTGCGTTAGGGACTCTTTGTTTCTTCCCAGAGTGCCTGTCTTGTGGGACGAGGCAACGTGAGCCAGATACTGGATGACTTTCTTTGTGTTCTCAGTCTTGCCTGCACCGGACTCCCCACTGGAATACACACGCACGCACGCACACACGCACACACACACATATACAGATTGGCAAAGAAAATATATTGTAACAGCATGCTTCACACAAAGAGGAACAGCACAAAGAAAGCACGTTTAGCCACATTGGCTACACGCGATGGCTCATTAGAAACAGGTTGGCTAATTTGAGACGGCACAACGTGAATGTTAATATCATCAGTGCTGACTTGTGCAAGAAGCTCAGAACTGATGGATGGACATCTACATTGTGACGTTGCTGCCTTCCAAGATCATTTGCCTCAATATTAGAAATATGTGCAGACTTATTTCTGATGTTTCGCCCTTTAAACTGTATCTACTGTATCGCCCTTTAAACCTCATGCCAGAGCCTTAGTGTGGGGGAAAAATGCCTGTTTCATTTGGAGTTTTGTTCCCTGAGCCATTGCGGCGTTAAACAAAGTGCCTCGCTGGTTCTGTGTACAGTGGGGACCTCATGTTTATGCATTATGTTGGCGATGTGTTTTTCTGTCTTTGTTTTGTTGAGGGAGATTTGTTTGTAAAGATGAATATCCTTCGAGACAATAGAGAAAACTATATTTACTATCTAGAGAACATATTACCCAGAGCTATACAGTGGCTGTCCTTCCCATCATATACCATCACCCCTCAGTGGGCCGCTTGAGTTAGCTGCCCGTTCTGCAAACCCACCCCTCCATGTTTATGACTAATTTATGAGCACAAATCTGGCAGAGGGAGTTACAGTAAGAAGGCAGCGAAACGAGACACAGATGTGCGTGTTTGCTGAGAAAGCAGCGGGTTGGCATTAATTGGAAAAGTACCTCCTCTCAACATCAAGAGGAATATTACAGTTTACTACTTTCTATTGTTTTATTTCTTGTGAACTTGGCTTGCAGCTGGATTTTATAGTATTTGCAGCATGCAGTACTTGCACACATACTATACTGTACATGCTAGGGGAGGCAAAGAATTTATTTTTCTTCAATATATTGCGATTATTTTTTCTCCTCCATTATTTGTGTTTGTTAATTTGTTCATGTCAGAAAGACTGACTGACAGTTATCTAGCTGCATTTAAGTGTATGATTGAGCCTAAAAATCAATATATTATCGTATTGATGGGTAAGTGAACTGTCCCACCCCTAATACATGTCCACATGCTCATACATCCATGCGCACACACACACACACACACACACACACACACACACACACACACACACACACACACACACACACACACACACACACACACACACACACACACACACACACACACACACACACACACACACACACACACACACACACACACACACACACACACACACACACACGCACACAAACAAATGAATCCCATTCTATTAACAAAATGTCGACTGCGCCAAAGCACAGGCATGTAAACACACACACATGGTCATAGTTACAAAACCAGCATCTGTTAGCTCATTAAACACACACACACGCACGCACACACACACATGCGCGCGCGCGCGCACATGCACACGCACACACATGACCTGACAAAGCGAGCAGCCTTTCTGCATTAGTGAACAGAGAGTCCATGCAGTGTGTTAGACAGACAGAACAGTAAACACAGAGCAGGTGTTCAGGATGCACTGAGGCAAAAGTAGTGCTGTGTGTTACTGTGGGTAAAAATACATGTGAAGATACCGCGATACACACACACACACACACACACACACACACACACACACACACACACACACACACACACACACACACACACACACACACACACACACACACACACACACACACACACTGCAGAATGGAGTCACAGTGATACACTCTGACCCTGAATGAACCTAAACTGGGATCTTTTACAATGACAGGAAGGAAGAGCAACGTACAGCAACACACACACACACGCACACGCACACGCACGCACACACATGCGACCATGAAAGCATAAAGCATATGCTCTGACTACTACAATGTCTACTTACGTGCAAAGGATGGATTGATCCTCGCGATCTGCGGAGGGAAATTGATCAGAATGAAATGTCAGTTATAGTTATATTGCATAGTAATTCACAACATAGACGAGGTAAATACAATGGTACAGTAGAGTACACTATACACTACACAACATCAAAAGGCCTATTCACACTGGATTAGTAGTACCTCAGGTGATCTGGAATAATTACGCTAGCTGTTTTCAATCCAGTGCGGAAAGGGCTTAAACCGTTTACATGTAGACCTGAGGACAATTCTACCAAGATCTTCAGGTTTCAGAAGAAACCGTTTCTTTTGCAAGAAACTATATGGAATTCACCACCGACCTCCATCTGAAATTATGATCCCCCAGAAGCAAAGATTTGGGTTCAAAACATTTGCTCTGAAAGAATATTTATTCAATTCTTTTTTATTTATTCATTTATTTTGATATTTTAGTCATGTTTTCTTAAATGAACAGATATACGAGCTTGTAACGCGGCACTCATATGAGCTTGGAGATCTGCTATATTTGAATAGTTAAAGTATAACATGATGCTAAAAACACCAAAAGAGGTTCCCATCCTGAATGGCTTCATTTCATCCAGAGCAACTGGACTTGAACCTTTGACCATGTAGTCCTATTACACTAGTATACATACTTTGTCTACAACAAATGGGTGGAATAGCCAATCTACTAGCTCACACCACATCACTGTGCGGTGTGCTATATGAAGGTTGTAGATCTGCTTTTTTCTATCTCTTTTCTCATTATTTTTTTCTCTCAAAGTGTCCTCCTTGTGATGACATACCAGATTAATAATAATAATAATCATTTATTTCTAATGTGCTTAAAGCCATTCTCCAGGGACAATTTTATTTTGAATTCATTACCAGCACTAAACTGACTTCTATTATCAGCACTAAACTGACTTCTACTGAATTTTATGTTTGCCTTTTTTGTCTGATTAGAAGCTATTAAAGCAGTGGACATGTTCATGTGCACCCATGCATGCTATTATAGATCGTATTACACACTGATAAAACCTCGACAGCAAGCCTATAATCACAGGCTCCTCTCATCACTGTTAGTTTAATTGTAGGTTTGAGGAGGTGAGGAATGGAGGTTACATAAGGAGCAACCTGCCCTAGTTGCCCCAGCCTGTGCAAGGGGAGCATCTACAAACTCACAGCTCATGCGAGACATACTGTACATAGAATAATGCACAGGTAAGCTGTTCAGGCACAAGTTATGGAACAGCTGCCTCGAACATACAACTTGCACATGACTGCAGTAAGCCTGACTTATTGCACAAGTAAACACGTTATAACAACTTGGTCTGGCGCCAAAACCTATTGAAATTTTGACAGTTGTCCAAGTCAGTGACTTCAACACCAGCAGGCGATGTCAGGGAATGGAATGCATATTGGCACTCAACGTCCCAACCAGTTATCAACGTCCCTAAAAACCAGGACACAATAGAATGCCAACACATCATAAGCAAGCAATAATAGGGCGACTCTCCACTGTTTCATTGAGGACACAGATTAGGAGGAGAACAAGACTACACTTCCACTGAGAAAGATTGTTTCTTTCTGGTTCAGAATAGAGATGTCCCATGTTGACTTTTTTTTTTTTTAACCAATGTCCGATATCCCAATATTGTCCAACT
Organism: Benthosema pterotum; assembly: GCA_039105355.1. NCBI lineage: Eukaryota > Metazoa > Chordata > Actinopteri > Myctophiformes > Myctophidae > Benthosema > Benthosema pterotum. The sequence goes on along the minus strand of CM076967.1, from coordinate 10,783,598 downwards.
CTAAAATATAAATACTGATTTATACTGGCTTTTGTGGTGGAAAAAATAAATAAAACAGCATTCAGTAATTTGGAAAACCTTCCAACCTCCTCACTAACAGCATGGGCACCCATATATATTTTTCTTAATTGTGTGGCTCCATACGTCGCTGTAATTATTTTTTTTGACCATTTTTCAAAAAAACTAAAACAGTTACATATTTTTGTAATATTTGTCCCGATACCGATATTTTCTGATTTTTAAAGCCTTTATCGGCCAACAATATCGGGATGGATGATATATCTGGCCATCCCTGTAGTTCAGAGTCGGACTACTTTGACTCCAGCTAAGACAGACTCCCGTTTCTGGTCGAAAACAACTTTGGTCGGCCACACTTTCTCATCCCTTACAGTAGTAGAGTTTCACGTGTTGCTGTGCCTTTTGTTTTAAACATAACAGTAATTGAACCACTCTAAACCTGCAAGTTGTTACACAGAAGTACTTTTTTCCATTGTGGGAAGTGTCCTAAAAACAGGGTGGTAAAGGGAACTATTGAAATTCAACGTTCTTTTTCTACAAGTCTTGAAAAATGTGGGTTGTCTTATAATCTTAATCATTCATAAACTCCATAAATTGTCTGGGACAAAACCGTATACTTTGTCGGTATATACTGTATATAGATTATTGCTCAATTATATATTTGGTATTTAATACCAAATTTGACTGACTGAACTATAAATAGGTGTACAAAAGTCATGACAGGATACTTGTCTTTGCCTCATTACGGTCTGCAATTACAATACAGGTTGCTGTGCCAGGAATCCACACACTACACTGACGAGATAATAATGACTCTCATTGTCTCTCCTACCGGTATGATTCCCACGGACAGACAGACAGACTACCAAAGAATTCAGACTAGTCCTACAGGTTCAATTATTACACACACACACCTAGAGAGAGAGAGAGACAGGGAGATGTAGAGACAGAAGAACAAGTGAGTAATCAGGCGTTGGTTATAGTTTTCTTACAGGTTGCCTGACTGTGCAAGTGCTTGTAGACATGATTGTCTATAAACACAATATGGGACTTCTGTCTATATAAAAACACCTGATCGTGGCCAAGAAGAACATGACCTGTACTTGCCCCAATGAGGGATATTATGAGAGATATTATCGTCAACCGCTGACTGTAATTAAGACTAATGAAAGAGAGGGAAGGCAGCTAACAGACAGAAAACTGAAGACAGAGTATGGGAGAACAAAGGAAAGAGTTGAACATGTCAGAGCTCACCCATCCAGTCCTGTCAGACTGTGATGATTCGGTGATGACTCCACACAACCCTGAAGCACCCCCCCCCCCCCCCCCCCCCCCACACACACACACACACACACACCCACACACGTTGCTGCAACGGGTCCGAGGCTGACTGCTTTTAAAAACGATTACTTTAAAACTGTCTCATTCCATCGTCGGGTCCGTGTGACAGCCGAGACAATAAAAATGTCTCTGAACAAATGTTTGACGAGTGTCTTCCTGTATTGTTACAAATAATCCAATATGGGGCGCCATCCTCGCCACGACTGAAATGCACGCCGTTTTGTCATTCGTCATTTTTTTGTCATGTTGCCTGGCGGCAACCGGCGAGGACAGAGCCTCACCCTCAAGTCAACTACACAGACGAGAATAATCACTTTTAAAGAGTATTTTGGAAACTGTACAATTTGGTATACTATAATGTACACTTGTACAGTATACAATTAGTCCTCAATTGTATAATAGAATTATACAGTTAAGACAACGTTCTGTAATGGTATAATTGTGTATGTTGGTAAAATAATGTTGGTAATATATACATGTCATATTTTAGCAAGCGGCACGTTTACTGATGTTGCTTTATAGTATTTAATTTAATGATTTCTGTTGTAATATTAATTTTAATTACTATTAAAACTAATTCAAGCTGCCAAGCAAATAAAGGAAGAAAGAAAATTCCAAACTTCAAGATTTCCCATTTGGGTTCTTTTTGAGCTAAAACGTACCAACGTTTGTAGTCAAAGTCATTTTCAATAAGCAATTTCTGAGCTACGAAATGAATACAACACACCAGTCTGTCTGAACAACAGCATGACCTTATCTGTCCAATATTTAGCCATCACCCTAGTTAATAGGATCACAAGTTACAGCTGTGCAGTGTGTGGTGAAACCCGACTATACAGGTAGAACCTGGAGGACAAGCTCCTGTCCTGTCCTAATGCTGCCCCAGAAGAACATCTGTCCACAGACTGCAACTGGACCGATAAATCCTCTAGCTTTCTATCAGAGTGGTCAGCTCTTTCTGTCTAATAAAACGTTTAATCAATCAATCAATCGATTAAAGCACTCAGGGTGTTATCAACTCAGCAATACTGAGGGTAATTGAACTTGCTCTACTGATAAAGAAAGAAAAAATGTTAATATAGATATATATATATATATATATATATATATATATATATATATATATATATATATATATATATATATATATATATATATATATATATATATATATATATATATATATATATATATATATATATATATATATATATATATATATATATATAAGCCTTTTCTACTAAGTCAACCAACAGAGACAAGTTGTGCAAACTATGACAATTCACTGGAAAATACATTTTGTTTAGGCAAATAGACTATTATCAGCTAGCCTCCATATTAGTATCAGTCCAGAGGTGGCGCTGTTTGACATAGCATTAGAAAGTAGACAATGTAATGGTAGTGGATACAGGAGTAGACTACAATACTGCTGCTGTAATTACAATTTCATTCAATGGTTTTACTCCAAAATACTGCTGTGTACATTCCAAATTAAATATCATACTTGGCATCACCATTACAGTTCAATTTGCGTTGTGGTTTCAAGAGTACGCAATCCAAAATATGCCCTTGCTATTAATTTCACAGTACTGGTAGCGCATGTGCATGCATGCGTGCATACGTGCCTGTGTGTGTGTGTGTGTGTGTGTGTGTGTGTGTGTGTGTGTGTGTGTGTGTGTGTGTGTGTGTGTACGTGCGTGCGTGTCTGTGCGTGCGTGTGTGGGTGTGCGTGTGCGTGTGCATGTGGTCTGGTGACCACCAATGGCTCTGTGACCCTTGAGCTCATTACTATTGATAGAATGCAAGGCTGCTCATTTCTGAGCTGAAGCCTCTTCTAGCTCCACATTACTCTGGAAGAAAAGCATCACTATTAGAACATTATTACAAAGGGTGGTCCATGGACCACTGGTTGTCCATGAGCAGACTGCATATATATGTATGACCATGCCTTTTAATCACAATGTAGGAAAGTGACATTTTTTTATTTTAATTTTAAATAACACTAGTATGAAACATTGGCGCAGTAAATGACCTGATGATGTACAGTATGATGACCCATCAAGGTTGTCAATTACTGGGAAGGTCAAGAACTTCCACAGAAATTATTACTCTCATTCCACAGAAATTATTACTCCGGTTGAGTCAGTGATATTAGGAAATGTGTTCATCACTCAGTTGCAAGTGTCTGCTCGCTCATACATACATGAGTTCATACATAAAGTATAAGGTACATTTTTTCCCACACCACGCCCCCTTCAAAACACAACAGTGGTCCCCAGGTTGAATCTCAAGACAGGTGGGTGGCGGCCCCTGATCTACTCTCTATACAGACTTGTCTTTTCCAACCTAGGGTTGGGCATAGATCCGTTTCAATGGACTTCGCTTTTTTTTAATCTTCCCTAGACCTTTCTAGTCTTATTTCAAATGTCCTTCAAATATTCAAAAACATAATTCACGCTATTTCAAATACGTCTTAAGTGGTTCATTCATTCGAGGGTGAATCATCCAAAGTATCTTTTGGGACTCGTGCTCAAAACGTTTGGAACATTAAGCTGCTGACCCTGGCCCTGCTAGGATAGAAAAGCCAGAAGAAAAAGACTCAGAAAGTACATACACCAAACCGTGAAAATCTCCCTAGTTGGAAAAGGTGTCTGAACTGTAGTTTGCAATGTTATGACACCTCAAAGTGCACAGGTTCCAAGCTCTGAGAACAATGTAAATCATTGTGACGGTATATCTTTGTTTTCTCATTGTTTTTGATGGCAGTAGATGCCAGTACCTTGCAGCATGCTGCTGTATGTAGGGTTAGATTGTTATATAGATGAGAGTACCTTGTAGCATGCTACCGTAGGTAGGTTTAGAATGAGATGAGAGTACCTTGTAGCATGCTACCGTAGGTAGGTTTAGAATGAGATGAGAGTACGTTGTAGCATGCTACCGTAGGTAGGTTTAGAATGAGATGAGAGTACGTTGTAGCATGCTGCCGTAGGTAGGTTTAGAATGAGATGAGAGTACGTTGTAGCATGCTACCGTAGGTAGGTTTAGAATGAGATGAGAGTACGTTGTAGCATGCTGCCGTAGGTAGGTTTAGAATGTTATATACATAGATGAGAGTACCTTGTAGCATGCTACCGTAGGTAGGTTTAGAATGAGATGAGAGTACGTTGTAGCATGCTGCCGTAGGTAGGTTTAGAATGTTATATACATAGATGAGAGTACCTTGTAGCATGCTACCGTAGGTAGGTTTAGAATGTTATATAGATGAGAGTACCTTGTAGCATGCTGCGGTAGGCCGCCTCAGAGATGGCGTAGATGTGAGGGGGCATCTCGTGGCGTTTCTTGCCGCGGTACATCTCCACAATGGACTCTGTGTAGATGGGCAGGTTCTTGTAGGGGTTGACCACCACGCAGAACAGACCCGAGTATGTCTGTGAGAGAGTTCAACACACGCAAACACACGCACGCACGCACACACACACACACACACACACACACACACACACACACGCACACGCACACGCACACGCACACGCACACACACACACACTTTAATTTCATTGATCGCAGTAGCAGAGTTGTTCCAATAACATGTAATTTATCATACCATATTCCATTTACACATATTGTACACATATTTTTGATTGCTTCAGATAAGTGCTGACTTTTTTATACTTGTTTTAATAATTGATCTACCTGCACTTTAAAAGGATCCCTGACTAATAAGATAAGCATCACTTAAAACATTATACTTTCCCTAAAATAAACAAATAAAAACACCAATGTCATCTTATTTCTTTTATAAATACAGAATATTTCACCCAACAGGATCTGCTCCTGGCGCAGGATGATGATGTCTGCCTGGACCCAGATCCACAACATCCAAGATTTGTTTAAATTTCACACTGGTATCAGATCGGAACTCTGTATTGACCGTCAACGATGACGATGACTGTGAGCTTGTCGATCTGCGATTTTCCGCAAAGTTTTTTTTTTTTTTCAAGAATATGGATGCTGAGGTTATGGGTTAACCACATAAAACTTACTGACTCTATTCTCAGGTGAATATTCACTGGTAACTAATAGCTGATCTACAACCTCAAAAACATCGCTGTTGAAACCTTGTCATCAAAAATATTTTCGATAAAGATATTTAGAGCCTAGCCAGTCAGGTATGTGGGCTGTTAAACAATGTCAATAGACCTTTAGGAAAGCCCCGCCCTCTTGTCCACCCTTTACACAATAAATACTGATTCATTTTTGGAACCAGACCTTCAAAATCTCTTCCAAATCCCTCAACAAGGCATGCCCTATGCAGTGGAAAAATGTGTGTGTGACATTTATTTTTTAGAACAATGTTTTATCATATAGGAAAGCTAGTGGTGGAGAGGTTTATCGATCACATGCCATGCATAGCTGTGATTGGACCATAGCAGTTTGGGGAGGGGCTTACCTAAAGGTCTACAGTATTGTGTTAACAACGGCACTAATTAGGGCTCTGGTCCATTCTGGTCAAGCAGAGTCAGTGATAACGATACTAATGAAGGCTCTATTCCATTCTGGTCAAAAAGTCAGTGATAACGATACTAATGAAGGCTCTGTTCCATTCTGGTCAAACAGAGTCATGGTGCTGCTTGCTATTATGCATGTCGGTTAACTGGAAACACTCTAACACTACACCAGTGGGTCTCAAAGTGATCTTGATTTGGTTCCAAGTGGCCCTGAGAGTAAAGTAATTAAGCCAGCCTTGCCGAGCCATGATGTCATGAGGCCAGACCGGGCCATGAGGCCCATATGGTAGCATCTCTTGTTTCTGTAGCGTGAGGTAGCTTTGATGTATCAAGAACACCCCCTGGACATGACGCTACTAGTACCTATATGTCGCAGGGACTTGTGAGAGAAGGACAAAACAGACATCCGAAAATAGGCTGCAGGGCTGCATGATCAGCAATGGATGCTTTTGAGATAGAATGCTTGGAAAATAGTGTTTTTAACTGAGTGTCGGTGCATTGAATCACAATAAAAACACTTAAGTATGAAACACGGCTGTACAAAGCAGCGTGAGGTACCAGTTATAGCTTACAGTATTACGATTCGCATCATAGAAAGCAATACAAAAGTGAATTGGTATCATCGGTAGCACAGGAAGTAGGGCCTGCGGAAGTACTAGGACGAGTAGTTCTTTCCAAAATGGCTATGCTATTGAGTGGCCACAAAAACTGAGAATAAGGTATCGTGGTATGTGCCACTCCCACCTCCGTCATTCTGAACAACAAAGCTTTGCCGCTCAAACAAAAAAAAAGAAAAAAAATTGCGACACAGGATTATACGCATGCCATTGAAGTGGACGTCATCCTGTCATACACCTAGTGGAGGTATTCTAGGTATCTGCAGGGAACCCCATGCACACATCTGTTCATTCAGCCTTGCACCTTCTATCTCCATCTATCTATCTCTACTGTATGATCAGCCAGATCGATTCTGTTGTATAAAAATAATCACTTTGTATATAGTATAGTTGACATATGAAAATACACTATGAAAATACACATGCTAATTTAAAATGTACTTCTTGAGAGCACACACTGGCCTAATGGTCCAGGCACGTGCTACATAATATAGGCTCTGACCAGACAGCGTGTCGCATGTTCGAATCCCGTTCATGATGACCTTTGATGCATGTCTCTCCCCTATTCCCTCTCCCTCTTTCCTATCTGTCTTCACCGTAACTATCACTAAAGGCACAAAACCCAAAAATAATTCGACAAAAGGCGAATGTATTCAGTGAGATAATCTCACAGAAAACGAATCGATAGCTCTAATCTACGCTATCTTTCTCATCTAGCCTCTATGCTTGTATGTAAGTGGAGACGCCGTCGCCCATTCTCTCTCCGTCTCTCACATGAGCAGCTACCATATGTAAAATGACTCCCTGCTTCTGTCAACAACACTGGCTATCAGTTACACAGGTGATGCACCAGCACCCTGCACTACAGTATGTGCTGGAATTCACAAACACACAAACGTGCACACTCACACACACAAACCCCTCATGACAATTCGTGTACTTTGTGCTGCATCAAATATGTTGTGCAAAAGTAAGAAAACAAAACTGATCTACAAGCCCACCAAGCGGCAGATTGTGCCAAGGTACCAGAACTCATTCTCATCGCTCGCTGAGCGCGTGGCGATTTGGGACAGGATTTGGTTAATTCATTGGGTTTGAAGAGATGGGGGCTCTTCTGTCACGTGACGTCACATGTTCACAAGGAGTCTGATATATTTTACAATTCCAGACCTGTCAGTGTGCAACCCAAACAGCACTGGGTCAACAGATGTGGACTTTCCCCAACTCTGTATGGCCTGTCGCTCAACTAGTGCCTGGCTAATTGGGCGGGTCACTCCTTGGGTCATGTTGCTTGGCATGGGGCAGGTTGTCTGGGTTGGGACGGGATGCCTAGCATGGGGCAGGTTGTCTGAGTTGGGACGGGATGCCTAGCATGGGGCTGGGTTGGGGCAGTTACCTGGATTGGAGCTGGGTGCCTGAGTTGAGGCAGGTTACCTGGGTTTGGGCAGGTTAACTAGGTTGGGGCAGGTTACCTGGGTTGAGGCAGGTACTAGGTGCCTGGCTTGGGGCATGTTGTTTGGTTTAGGGCGGGATAGCTGGCTTGCGGCAGGATGCCTGTCTTGGGGTGGGGTGTCTGGCTCGGGGCTGGGTGCCTCATAGGGCTCGATCTGCTTCTGACAGCACGCCTGTCCTGTTTTAACTGTTTCTACGATTATGATTTATGAGTGAGAACGGCATTCCCACATTCCAATGGAATGCAAGTACCAGGAACATTACTGAACAGCGGCCGTATGGTGGGGAAAGTCCTGCCACATCAAATATGTGTCGCACAGTCAGATATTGCCTCAACTTATCACTACAGCACAGCAACACAGCACAGTATATACCTCATACTAAGGGTTTAAAGTACCATATGGTCTATAAGGTACATCAGCGTTGTGTTCATATATAACATTATGTATCTTTCAGGATCTTTCACTGCTTCGTCTCAGCCATTACTCTATGGCTCTGGCTTCTCTTGGATCAGCCATAAACTACACAGATTCATCCCGAAGTTATGATCATTTGTAAAGTTAGTGTTACAGGTACAAGAGGCATGTTTGAGCAGACAATAACGTCAGTCACTTTCCCATTTACTGTAGTGGAATAGGTGCCATGTTGCACCGTGGATATGTCGTCTCTGCCTACAGGAAATATGTTCACTCCGACCATGAGAGTCGTTTCTGAACATGTCTATAGATGTGTTATTTTAGCTACATTCAAAGCCTGATTGATTACAACTGTCTGTGGGTTTTATGAATATGCATGACTGAAGAACAGAAGTAGGATGTGCTTAAATTTATGCTAGAAATTTAAGCCTGGGACTAAATAAACGCATCAGATGCTTTGGAACACAGGCTGTAGAGTAGACAGGGCTCAGTTACTGGACTGTGAAGTTTAAACGATTGCAAGTGCAAATGTGTAAGTGAGTGTGTGTACATGCGAGCATGTGTTTGTGCGTGTGTGACATAGTATCACTTTAATATACGTGACAGTATGTCCTATTCAATTTCATAGCTTCCGAACTAAACACTAAAGACTCTTCCACGAGGTGGATGCATTTCAAACATTGTGGAAGTCAATAATATGTCTGTCTTGGGGAAAACTACTCATGACATAACATGACTTCCCTGTAAGAGCGTCTTAAAGCTTCTCAGGTTTACGCGCCTGCTCCAAAAGTCCTGCAGGCAAACCCTGCAGTCTTCAAAGTAAATAATGAGACGGGAAAAGAAAACAAACAGCCAAAACGTGTGTGAGTAGTGCTGACAATCTCATCATAAAGTCATTACCTTTGAAAAGTCGTACCGCTAGTGTGCCAGACACACAGCGTTTTGCAACTGATTCCAGTAGAGCAGGTTGCTGGTTGTCGCTCTCGGGCATAAATCTTGTATCGCAGCCATGTCTCAACATTTTGTTTCTTGTCTATTTGTTCTGTAAATGAATTCCCTTCTTTGTCATACATACAAGAGTGTTTTAACAACATGCTATAGAAGTTATTTTAAATATACTCTGGAGGGTATACAGAGAAGTTGCCGCTTTTCCGATATGCTGTGGTATAATGCATTTTTGTTTTACTTCTGAAACACCTTACAAACATTTATTTTAGTTTCATTGAATTTAGTAAATCTAGAGTAGAGTTTAGTTGTTTAGAGTTTACACTAGATAGTAAATATGTCAATTATTACATTTTACGTCAAAAGATAACATGGGTCCCAATAGATGATTCATTATTCACCTTTTTATCAATTAATTGCCATACTATCTATAATTGCATAAAATAATTAGCTCAGTTTCAAAATGAACTATAACATATCTGGGTTTGACATACTAATCTTATTATCTTTATAATCTTATAATATCTTTATTTGTCTTTTATTTAATTATTAGTTATACCAATAACATTTTTTTCTCTCGGCTTTTGGAATAGCATAAAATAACCCTGAAGGCTGAAGTGAGGAACATAAGGGGGAATGTTGTGCTTGTACTGTAAAGAAAGTGTTTTTTTTCCGCCAAAGTGGTTCATGTGGGGTTCATGTGGTCATGGTGAAAGCGGTTTGGGTCAGTCAGGGTCACACTCACGTAGATGAGTCCTGAGTAGTATCTCTCGCGGAGGTTGTGGAGCACCGAGGCCTCGTTGAGGCAGGTGAGGTCGGCCATGTCCTCCACCTTGCTGAAGCGCGGCGGGTTCATCCTCTGCACCTCCTCCCTGGACAGGGTCAGCCTCCTCTGGCTGTCCGTCAGCTCCACCTCCACCTCATCACCACGCTCCTCCCGGATGCCCGCAGACTGGGACAGAGAGAGAGAGAGAGATGTTAGTCACACCATTAGTTGTACGATTAGTCACACGTCACACGCATCACCACAGTGAAATTGGTTCTCCACATTTGACTCATCTCTTTGAGCATTGAGCCACAGTGTGTGCCGAAACTTGGGAATGATTATTTGATCCAACCCATTGATAATTTGATGCCGAGCACCAAGCAACGCATTGAATCCTGTTTTTATAGCCTTTGGTGGGGATGTCCCAATACTGTATCATATCCGAAAAAGAATTGGAACGGCGCATTTTTATCATATCGGTCAGTATAAGAAAATGCTGTAAGTAGTAGTAAAACGGTAAGTATCATTGCCCTAATTTGTTATTATCGGTATACGACTGCCATAGCTGACACTATGGCAGTTAAATGAAATGTTAGGCCATGTGGAATTTTCTTGCATGCAAATTCACTTCCAGTCAGAAGCAGCAGATCATAGAGGAGATAAAAGAGAGACTATTCAATGAGAGGATGTGCTAGCGCTAACGCTAATCACGATCTGTTGAAAAAGATGCAAGAGAGAAGGATGCAAGAAGAAAGAAGGTGGGAGTAATAGCAGAAGGCAGGGAGTTGAGAGATAATTCCAAGATCGCTATGGACAGTACAAAGAATTGGCCCACGCACACATGCACTTGGAACAGCTTGTTTGGGGAATCTATCGCTCTACGTTTGGTTGCACATTGGTGACAACTAAGGATAGACTGCTTTAACTGAGACACAAGAGAGAGAGAGAGAGAGAGAGAGAGAGAGAGAGAGAGAGAGGAAAGCGCTGACACAGCTCTTACGCATTTCTTTATTCCCTTTTATTTGTACTCATTTTTCTAGGTTTTGATTGCTTTATTTCAACACAGGCTTTGTGGCAAAGCCAACAGCGGTATGTGTTCTTGTGCCAATAAGGCCCATTGTAATGAATGCAATTAACTGACAATGACTCATACTGTATGTATTTATGGTTCTTTGGCCACATAAAAGGTCCACTCAGTCATTGTCTATAGGCAATGCTAACATGATGCCATAGCTAACATTTTAATGGGAGTTGGTACAGCCCGAGTTCAGGAGGATCGAGGACCAAGCCTTTTGACAATTTACACCCCTCCAACACCACCTGATGTAAGCTCTACATCTCCCACCACCCTCCTGGCCCCAGGCAATGTTTCTCAAAGATTTTCCATGTGAAGGACTGCAAAAGTGGCACACCAATGGCTGATGAAACCATGCAAGATACCGACCAGCACATCTGGAGCAATTAGAGGTTTAAGTGTCTTGCTCAGGGACACATTGACACTAACAGTGGGGGAGCTCAGGCCATCCACCCCTGAGCCACCGCCGCCCCTGCACCAACATGGAAGACACATAGTTTTAATGGTGGTGCGTCTGACCCAAGCTGTCTCCTATCTGTCTGTCTGTCCGTCTGTCTCTGTCTGTAGCCAAGATGATGACATCTTCTCTCCAGGCCAATCACCATAGCCTTTGACCTCTGCCTCACGCACATGTCAGTCAGTCAGTGTGTATTGTATCTCGCAATCAGCGGTTACTTTTAGACAGTTAGAGAGTTCCTGCAAAAAGGTGAAATGTTGTCTTTACATTCGAATTTTGTGGATTTGCACGCTGCAGCCTCCTCCCGGTGGGGGCTCCTCTCTGGCAGGTGAGTCAATATAGGATTCACAAAACAAACCATGTGTAGTTACGGTAGATGGCTCTTTTATCATCGTACATTACCATTAAAAAAAAATCATCACATTCCAGCCAATCCGAATTCGCGTTCTCACCTCTGTCTTCGATGTTTGTGTATACGCGAACAAAGCTGGTCATTCTTTCATCGTCAATGGCATTTAATGTCAACCAGGTGGTTGAGAATGTACCAGGTGATGGATAGTTTGTTAACCAGATGTAACTCTTTGAGAGCACAAAAATGAAACCAAATGGTCACTTGCGGTCCATTTGGTTCCATGTTTACACTCTCAAGAGTTAATATTCAACATGTGCATTAGCCCAAGTTTACACAACTAGAGAATGTAGAAGATTAATGGTCATTTTGATCTATATGTTCTGCCTGTTTTGTTTCCCCAAATCCAGCCTGGAATTGTGGACAAAAGCAAAATAAATCTTTAGTTTTGGGGTCTGTGGTAGGGCTAAAATGTCATCAAATGGTGGTCCGTGGCTCAAATGCTGAATAAATAGTGGTCCCTGGTATCAAAAAGGATGAAAACCACTGCTCTACATTCTATATGGCTGGTGCCAGTGACAGAGTGTGTTAACAGACAGCAACACACTGTGAAGGTCAAAGGTCATGGAGTGAGCCTGCATGGTGCCTGGATAACAGGAAGTACTGACCTCTGACCTCTATGATCAGGACCATGAATACTGACCTTCTGCATGCTCACGTGTGTATGAGTGCGTATGAGTGTGTGTGTGTGTGTGTGTGTGTGTGTGTGTGTGTGTGTGTGTGTGTGTGTGTGTGTGTGTGTGTGTGTGTGTGTGTGTGTGTGTGTGTGTGTGTGTATACAGTATGCGTGTGCATGCATGTGGGTGTGTGTGAGTCAGAAAATCACATGGCCTTGGCAACTATAGGAATATTAAACTGAATCAAATTTCGTGTGTGTGTGCGTGCGTGCGTGTGTCACTGCGTGTTGAACAGTGTCATTCTCAGATCATGGGTATAAAATGAAGTCAGTGTCTGTAGGCTGGCCTCCTTAACATTATGTAGTTGAAGGAGACCATTGTTCTATTCATAGAGCTCCCTATCACGCACAGACACACAGACACACAGACACACACACACACACACACACACACACACACACAGAGGAAGAACAAGAGACAGCACACACAGAACTGTCACGTTATGGAACTAACTACACACACACACACACACACACAAAGCAATGGAGACGCACGCACGCACGCACGCACGCACGCACGCGCGCACACACACACACACACACACACACACACACACACACACACACACACACACACACACACACACACACACACACACACACACACACACACACACACACACACACACACACACACACACACACACACACACACACACACACACACACACACACTAGAGTTGTGTCAGCAGTTTGAAATGAGTGAAGGATCACCCAGACAGCCAGAGGATTCTGACTGTCATCCAAATCAACAAATAAACTGATTTCATTTTGTGCTGCTGTCTCATTGCCAAGTTATATGGTGATTATTTTGCCAGAAACATTTTGACACTCCAGTGAAAACTTGAGTCTGACAGACAGTTGCATTCTCATGTTTCAACTATATTAAATTTCAATTATCAATTTGACACGCACTCTATAATCCAGAGCTGGAGCGATATCAGAGTAAAGCGGCATCTTTTTCATGTCACGGGCCTCAAATTGACACATATTAGGCCGCTGTTGCAATCTGAAAAGCGGATACAAGGAGGATACAAGATGTCTGTCATTACCTCAGGATTTTGCGGGGAAATAGTCAATATGCAAGTAGAGTTGCGCCGATTGCTGTATGGTGACCATAGCAACGCACCAAGCGAACCAAAAACTCTATCATTTTCATCCATTCCCCTCTAAGCCTGAACTGTTGGTGTTGATAGCATTAGCTTCTACTGGACATTGTTTCCTTATTAACACAATGGAACAGAGTTTTGCTAAGCTAATTGAGTAGACAATATACAGAATATGACCAATATATTGACAGGCATGCACTCTCATACACACATTACATTGTAATTATTTAATCATTTGGAAAATGTACTATATATTGTCTTTTTTTGTTGTTAATTACGAGAACCGGAAATGGAAAATTACAGTATCATTACAAGTACCAGGTCATAAAAGTAACATAACTGGTTGTTCAACAAAGAAAAGCTCAGCTTGCACAAATGTAGATCTGCAATTTGCATATAAGCTAAAATAGGAATGTGTTTGGAAAAAATATCCAGGGGAATTACATCTGGCGGATGTTTCTGGACTGACACTTCCGCCAGCAGTGTCTCTGCCTCAGGTTAATTGTGAGCATGCAGGCTTTTCTCTTCACAGATGAGCATAAGGGAGAGTCAGCGAAATCAATCTGCGCCCCCGACCTGGGGAGCCCCTTTTCGAAAAGGGGCGCCCCAGGTCGGGGGCACAGATTGATTTCGCCCCTGCTGGCATAAGGGGCTTTATAGACGGCGAGTAACAAATCACACATTCTAGTTCATTTTCAACTGGACCGGCGTTTTGTGTTCAGAAAACGACGTGCGAAAAAGAGAGCGTGTGACGCCGCAGTGTTGTTTATTGCGCACGTGCTCGTTTCGTGCACACGCCGGAGATGTATTTTAGACCTCAATCCTGTGAGCTTTTTTTTTTTCTCGCTGCACGATTCTCGTCTGTCAGCACTGAGTGGCACGGTGGAATCACCGCGATAATGTGTGCGCTTTAGACTCCCCGTCTGTAACGCCCTTAAGGCCGGGACAGAGGCTATGGTTTGCCTGGCATTCTAGTTCCTGTAAGGAACACAGACGCTTTATTCTATTCATGTGGTTATTTAAGCTTGTTTACTGGTTAGACCTCATGATTGCTTGACTGAAGTGGTTTTCAACCAGTGGTCCGGGGACTACCAGTGGTCCTTGAGAGGGTTGCAGGTGGTCCCCAGGCTAAATGATGGACAGTTGGTCCACCAGATGTAACTCTTTGAGAGCGTAAGAATGATGTTTACACTCTCAAGAGGTAAAATATTCACGTGAATTAGCCCAAGTCTACACAACTAGAGAATGTAGAAGATTAATGGTCATTTTGATCTGTATGTTTGACTGTTTTGTTTCCGAAATCCAACCTGGAATTGTGGACAAAAGCAAAATAAATCTTTAGTTTTGGGGTTTGTGGGGCTAAAATGACATCAAATGGTGACGTCAAAGGATCAAATGCTGAATAAATAGTGGGCCCTGGTATCACAAAGGATGAAAACCACTGCTTTACTCCCATGCTATTCTGACCTGCACTCTGGATGAGAGCATCTACTAAATACCTAGATTATAATTATTATATATATATTTTTTTTCTCGCACGTCACTCGCCAAAAAAACGTGCACTGTCAGCTCAAAAATATGTTTCTGTATTCTGTAATCTGTATTTCACACAACCAACAAACTATATACAGTAGATTTGCTTAACCCTCAATGGGTTCCAGCCTGATTCGCTGCGATCTGTGGGTTTCTTTTGTCACTTTGGGCGCGCGCGCGCACACACACACACACACACACACACACACACACACACACACACACACACACACACACACACACACACACACACACACACACACACACACACACACACACACACACACACACACACACATCCAAGTCAAAACTTGTACTATTGTGGAGCTGCAGGGGATCAGAGACCCATGGTGGTGGTGGTGAGGGGTCTTGTGACTTGTGTGTGTGCCATTGTGGTCCTAAACATATTAGTACTCATTACCCACCGCCTAAATGGAGGACATCATTACAGGCCAGCCAGGGACAGCCAACGCTGTGTGCATAAACAGCTTCAAAGGATCTGCTAAAAAATCTGACCTTTAGACACCCAAGGAATGGGATCAATAAATTACATTAGGCCAGTGGTTTTCAACCTTTTTGACACCAGGGACTTCCATTTATTGAGCATTTGAGCCACGGAGGACCACCATTTGATGACATTTTAGCCCCAAAGACCTAAAACTAACTAAACTAGAATTCTTTTGGTTTTGTTCACAATTCCAGGATGGCTTTTGCAAACAAAACAGGGTAGACTTCTTAATTAAATAGTGCTAATTCAGATGGTGAATATTTTAACTCTGAAACCAAATGGACCCGCAAGGGTCCATTTGGTTTCATTTTTACATTCTCAAGAGTTACATCTGGTTAACCAACTTTCCATCATTTAGCCTGGGGACCACCTGGAACCCTCTCAAGGACCACTGGTGGTCCCCGGACCACCTGTTGAAAACCCCTGCTTTAGGCTAAAAGGGAAAAAAAAGTATAAATCTTATTCCTCCTTTTTTACTCCTGAATCCCCAAATTCTCTGTGGATTTTATTTTCCACATGTTTTGAAGCCTGTGTGATCCGTGTGAGCACCATTGACAGGTTTTACTATAGTTGCCTTTTTACAGTATATCTCCTGAGAGCTCCTGGTTGTTCTTGTTTTTCTGGCGGATACAGTATATATTTTTTATAACAAAGGGAGTCTACCAATACGCCTCAGCCTGAGACTGAGTGATTCACAGGAACAGCTTCAGAAGAAGCAGTTTGGACAGATTAAGCCTTTTATTCCGGTGTTAATATAAACAATAGTGTCTATTATTGTGACTATTTCTTCACTATATACAGTATTTGTATGTTGGAATCATATATTGCTGCAATTTTCCCTCCCCAATTTGGCCCCAACTTTGTAAACCTGTAGAAAAGCCTATAGAAAAGGAAAGTGTGTGAACGCTCATAATGTATGTTTGGAGGTGGACTAACACACATCATAAAGGACCACACACACACACACACACACACACACACACACACACACACACACACACACACACACACACACACACACACGCACGCACGCACGCACACACACAGACACACACACACACACACACACACACACGCACGCACCCACCCACACACACGCACCCCCTGGCCCTGCCTTGCTTTACGTGTGTGTGACACGCCTATAGTAAAAGTTGTACAGTTGGAGCTAATCATTCACCTGCCGATAAATAGCCAAACAGGAATGTGAACGATAAGGTGGTGGGAGAGTTCAGCTCACCCACTCACCCACCTGATTCTTCTTCTTCTAATCAAACGAGCTGATTATGCTCAATATGGTCCCGCTGACTTCACCCTTAGTGTACTGAACGCGTTTTGGTGTTCTAAGCATTATGTTTTAACTATTGAAAAACAGCAGATCTACAAGCTCATAGCGCGCCACCGAGTGGCGCGCTATGAGCTTGCATCTCTGCTATTTTTGAAAAATCGTGAAAACGCGGTGCAAACCTTTGAATATTATGTTATACAGAAACTAGAAATCTAGACAGGACACTATAGTTGTGTTGTTGTGTTTTAACCATTGAAAAATAGCAGATCTACAAGCTCATAGCGCGCCACCGAGTGGCCCTTGCAGGTCCATTTGGTTTCATTTTTACGCTCTGAAGAGTTAAAATTCATCATATTAATTAGCCCATAGTGGACACAGACCCAGTGGTCCCTGACCCCAGCAAAATGATAGTTTGGAACCAAATGGACCTGGGATATAGGTAGAGATACCGGTAGTTAGAAAGCAGGGAAAGACACAGAGGCAGAGTGCAATGACCACCTTCAAGACCAATTTATCTTGTGTAGTGTTATAGTGCACTATGTTGCACATTTGCCCGATCGGGCAAGTGGGCAAGTGTCGGGCAAGTGTCGGGCAAGTGTCGGGCAAGTGGGCAAGTGTCGAGCCCTGCCCAAGAGAGCTCCTGGTCGCAGCACCATTGATCCCAGAGGACCAGTCAGTGTTGAACTTAAAAGGACATTTTAAGCCCCAGTTCTGGTCCAGGATGATAACATGATGCGTATAGCACCTTTTACCAAGGTGGCTTACAAAGATTGTGCATTTTATATTTGCTCATTCACACATTACAGTACATTCATACACCCATGCCAGAGGAAACCATCACAGAATGTTATTGTGGATCAAGGATATGGATAATGGCTGCTGCTGGCTATCACAGGCTTATAGTTGTTGCTGTGCATCTCTGTGCAAGAACCCAATCCCATCTAGCCAGCATGGTCAACAAGGTAGATGGCCACCCCCTATAGAACCCAATTCTGCTCAAGGTTTCCTCTTGTTAAAGAGAGTGAATGTGCCACGTCTTAAAGCAGTTTCTCACAGGGAGAATAAAGGGTAGGCACATGCATAAAGTGAATGGGGAAATCGAGTGGCAAAGTGACTTGGCAAATTGAGTTTAATGTAATGTAGTTTAACATTTTTCTCCCAACAGGTGGCCACCTTAGAGATAAGAATGAGAACTTCAGTCATGTCGGGCATCTGGTTATGATGCCTCTCAAGCGTCTCCCTAGGGAGGTTCTCGAGGCACGGCCTACTGTCAGGACACCCCGGGGCAGTCCAAGGACCAGATGGAGGGTTACATCGACTCTCTGGCGTTGGATCGTCTCGAGATCCTCCAGGGGGACGTCGCTCGGGATGGGGGGGAAGTCTGGAGCTCTCTGGTGGAGCTGTTGCCCCCACAACCCGACCTTGGATAAGCGGATGTTGTTTTTTTGCCCCCCCCAGTTGGCATTTCCACATAACCTCCGGGTTCGATTATGTCACACACATCCTCTAGGGCAGGGGTGGCCAACCTGTGGCTCGCGAGCCGCATGCGGCTCTTCAGCTGGTTACATGCGGCTCTTAAGGGGCTTCCACATGAAGCAGTCAAAAACGCTCGGCCTGGCGCATTCCATATACCAGTGGTTTTCAACCTTTTTTATACCAGGGCCCACCATTTATTCAGAATTTGATTTGAGTCACAGACCATCATTTGATGAAATTTTAGCTCCACAGACCCCCAAAGCTAAAGATTCTGTTTACTTTGTCAACAATTCCAGGCTGGATTTCAGAGAAAACAAAACAGTCAAACATACAGATCAAAATGACCATTAACCTTTTACAACTGTACATTCTCTAGTTGTGTAGACTTGGGCTAATCAAGTCTACACTGCATTCCAGTGGTTTTCAACCTTTTTTATACCAGGGCCCACCATTTATTCAGAATTTG
>CM076967.1:10537041-10762041 GCA_039105355.1 Benthosema pterotum | reverse complement strand
CCCTCATGCCATTTTCACCTGCCCCCCCCCCCCCCCCACAATTGGGAAATGTTACATCCGGGCCTGTTGCCCTCCACTGCTTGTATTTCTTGCATTTACCTGGTATGAACCTTCAGTTCATAATGTCACAACCGAATTTTATTTGACTATGTATGCAGCTCTCTATCTCTCTCACTCGCTGTTTTTCAAGCAAACCACATTATCCACGGAGAGGTGGCCAAGCATGCAGGCTAATTTCTCTGAGTTAATTCGCCCTGTTTCGCTTTTATGCTTAATTAATAATTTATATACACACGACCAAAATAGAAGATCTGCGAGATTCTCTCCTACGTGAATGAGGAGAGTTGGGAGTTTGTAGATGTGGTTGTTTGTTTTTCAGCGCGTGGGAAAGTATAAAATCACGCTTTTATGTGCACCTTTTACAACATATAATATGGTATCATATGTTCAGTAAACTAATTATTACCTTCATTATAACAGATATATAACAACAGATTTACTGCGGGGGTACATAAATCTATATTGACAGACAGACAGATATACTGTAGATACTATATATATATAGATTTGCAAAGAATTTCACACACAACACAATAAAATGGCAGATACAGTATACACGCGCATGCAGTTCGAGGCACTTATACAACGTGGTTGAAGTGGTTAAACTAAAATGACACAGATGCTTTCCTGTGTTTTACTGGGTCGTTAAGGGACGACAATAGTAACAGACTTGCATGGGGAAGGAGGGGGTGTTACTCTCATCCTTTTAGAATAACTTTTGACTGTACTACTTGTACGCTAATAACGTATTCAACGCTAATAACGTATTCAATCAATAAATCAACACACCAAAAGTCTCTGCGGAGCGTCTCTAAACGTTAACCCAGTGGGGGTGCTTGTAAGAGAACCTTTCATCTTCATCCAGCTAGCTAGAGAAAACGCTGAGTCGCCTTAGGAGTTGAGAGAGTGTGTGTGTGTGTGTGTGTGTGTGTGTGTGTGTGTGTGTGTGTGTGTGTGTGTGTGTGTTGTGTGTGTGGGCGGCCGCTCGCAGGGTGTAGTGATGCGTCTAGTGCAGCATGCTAGTGAGACGTTGCATGTAGAGATGCATGTGACCACCCTCCCTTAGTCCCTGCCGCTGACCAACCCTTTTCGGGTAAAGGAAGCCGAGTGCATAAGTCTTCCGAGGTCAGTACATAGCCTCTCCCTCACCAAGACTCCTATTGTGCCTCCACGTGGCAATGCACGGTAACTGGCATCTCGCGAAGCCAGGCTAAACCAGTAGGGATCTCGGAGCAGCAGTGGTCCCTAGAGGTGGGGTGTGCAGGCCCACATCACAGTGGACACGCCCTGGCACCCCACCAACCACTGCCCCACTGCCATGTGGGCTAGCCCGGGGGGGTGTATGGCTACGGGAGTAAACCCCGAACGAAAAATCTGTGTTCCGGGGATTCACATTGGGCAGGATACCGACAGACTGGATCTCTGGCAGTCCCCTGCAACTCCAATCAGCAGAAGGTCGTCATGTTTCACATGCCACTGGAAGAAGCTGGCTGGAGCCAAGATAGTGAGAGTAGGTACTGCGCACCCTACGCTCACTTAAATCTACTCCTTGCGTAGGCCCATACTCCCCCCCACCCCCACCCCCCCACCCCCCACCCCCCCCCCCAACCCCTTACAAAGCCCTGTGGCGATTTGGAAAGGCGGTGGGTGCAGGTCAGGATGTGACTGGGAGCACCTAGCCCAACCCTACACACAGGCGGCATGGGAGTGACGGTCGCTGAGACATGGGATGAACAGCATGTCTCTTCGGCAGCTCCTCATGCGACTGAGCAGCCCCGCTCTGCTCACCCCGAAGTGGGAGAGGCCTAGAAAAGGTGGCCCAAAAATAGCCTGTTCCCCCTCAACCCGGACAGTTCGCCGCTGCTGTCGGGTCATCCCTTTCTGCGGTCGAAATACACAGAAAAAGAAGATACCCCTTACGGTTGCAACCTGGAATGTGCGTACCCTCTTAGACACTTCCAAGGACTCCTTGCGTCCTCGAAGAAGAACAGCGATGGTTGCCCACGAGCTGAGGAGATACAATGTGGATATCGCAGCCCTCAGTGAAACCCGCTTTCATGGTGAGGACTCTCTAACAGAGACAGGAGAAGGTTACACCTTTTTTTGGAAGGGGCTTCCCCAAGATTCTCGCCGTCTCCATGGGGTGGGCTTTGCTGTGAAGACATCTCTGCTGAAAAAGCTCCCAGAGTCACCGACAGGCATCAGTGAAAGGCTGATGACGTGGCGAATCCCCCTCTTGAAAGGTCGTCATGCAACACTCATCAGCGCATATGCACCAACCTTAGATGCCAGTGAGGACTTGAAGGACTGCTTCTACACCATGTTGGACTCCGTCATCCAGAAGACACCACCGAGTGACAAACTCCTGCTAATGGGCGATTTCAATGCCCGTGTGGGCTCTGACTATGGGCTATGGGAAGGTGTCCTCGGCAAGCATGGCATCGGCAAGCTGAATGACAACGGTCTCAGACTCTTAACCCTCTGCTCTGAGCACCGCCTTATCATTACCAACTCGATCTTTCAGCAGAAAAACAAACTGAAGACTTCCTGGCAGCACCCAAGATCTAAACACTGGCATCTGATAGATTATGTAATCATCAGACAGTCTGACCAGAAAGAGGTCCAGATCACCAGGGCTATGAGAGGGGCAGATTGTTGGACGGACCACAGGCTGATTCGTTCAAAAATCAACCTGGAGATCCTCCCGCAACACCGCAGACAGGCCTCCAGCAAGAAGCTTGACTGCAGTGCCCTCAAATCCCTTACAACAACACATGATCTAAGAAGCAGAATTGCAACTGAGTTGCACAAGATCCCAGAGAGCCCTGCCACAGAGGATACAAATGCTACATGGAACACACTGCGCGCATCCATCTACCGTGCTGCTGAAGAGTCACTAGGATCACGAAAAGACGTCACCAAGACTGGTTTGACGAAAACGCACCTGGCATTCACAACCTGCTCAAGGCAAAACACGAGGCCCACACAGTCGCTCTAGCCAATCCTCAATCGGCAGCCCTCAGGAAAAATCTATCCACTCTCAAAGCAACAGCACAAAAAGCCCTTCGGCAGATGGAAAATGACTGGTGGGTCAATAAAGCAGGAGAAATCCAAACTCTCGCTGACACTAATAACACACACGGCTTCTATGACGCCATCAAGACCATCTACGGCCCCAGAGAAGAAGCATCGCACCGGTCAGATCTGCCGATGGCACCATCCTCATAAAGGATCAACAACAAATCCTGGAACGCTGGCAGAACATTTCTGCACTGTATTAAATCAGAGCAACCCCACAGACACCACCATCCTGGATGATCTCCCCAGCTTCCCTCCTGTCCCTCAACTTGATGAAGTCCCCCAATATCATGAAGTGAGGAAGGCCATCAACTGTCTCAAAAACAATAAAAGTGCAGGCTCAGACTCCATCCCCGCCGAAATATTCAAGCATGGAGGCTACCTACTCAAACGCCGACTACACCAACTCATCTCTGCAATATGGACATCTCAGACCGTCCCACAAGAATGGAAAGATGCCACCATAATCACCATCTACAAGAGGAAAGGTGATAAGTCCTCTTGTGACAACAGCAGAGGTGTGTCACTCCTGTCAGTGGCAGGCAAAATCATGTCAAGGATCATGTTCTCCCGCTTGACCACACACATCTCTGAGAACATCCTACCAGAAACCCAGTGTGGGTTCCGAAGGACCGTAGCACATCAGACATGATCTTTGCTGCCAGGCAAATGCAGGAGAAATCCAGGGAACACAAACAAGACCTGTACATGGCGTTTATTGATCTGTCAAAAGCCTTTGACACAGTAGATCGCCAACTTCTCTGGAGCATACTTAGCCGGTTTGGTGTCCCACCCATCTTTCTCTCCATCCTCCAACAGTTCCATGACGGCATGCAAGCCAGGGTCGAATTGGTGGACAACTGTCTGACCCCTTCAATGTAAAGATTGGAGTAAAGCAAGGATGTGTTTTAGCTCCTGTTATATTTAACATATTCACTACGGCAGTCACGCTTATCACTCACAAACTCCTGGAGAACACGGATGGGGTTACCATCAGCTTCCCGCCTGGATGGCAACCTTTTTAACATCAGACGCCTTCAGGCATCTACGAAGACTACCGCCCTCAACGTCCGTGAACTCCAGTATGCCGATGACTGCATGCTGATGGCTCACTCCCCAGAGTCACTTCAGCTTGCTCTCAATGCCATAGCTGCCACATACAGAGCTGTCGGTCTTCAGATCAACATCAAGAAAACACAAATAGTCCACCAACCCAGCTCTGCACACACTCCCACCCCAATCTTTTACATCGACAACACCCCTCTGGAAACTGTACCCCACTTCAAATATCTCGGCAGCATCCTCTCAGCCAGCTGCAACATTGATGCAGACATCCAAGCTCGCATCAACCTTGCCTCCGCCGCGTTTGGTCGCCTAAGATCGCGAGTCTTCATTAATAAGAACTTGAAGGCATCGACCAAGGCAGCAGTGTACCAGGCAGTATGTGTGTCCACACTACTGTATGGCTCTGAAGCCTGGACACCATACAGACGGCACATCCGATCTCTGGAGGCTTTTCACATCCGCTGTCTGCGTAGGATCCTGGGCATCACCTGGAAGCACCACATGACCCATGAAGCGATCTACCAGCGCACTAACTCGTCCAGCATTGAGGCAACTCTAGCACGTAGACAGCTCCGCTGGTTAGGCCATGTGATCCGCATGCCTGCAGTCCGGCTACCACGCCAGATCCTCTATGGCCAACTTCAATCTGGCCAGAGGGCTGCAGGAGGCCAACGAAAAAGATACAAGGACCATATGAAGGTACTACTTAAGGACTGCAACATCCCACCATCCAGCCTGGAAAGGACAGCAGCTGATCGTGGCACCTGGCGCTCTGCCTGCACCTCAGGAGTCTCCCACCTGGAGGAGAAGTCATCCCTGAAGCGTGCAGAGAAGCGTAGGCTCCGGCATGAGCGC
Source organism: Benthosema pterotum (assembly GCA_039105355.1). Lineage (NCBI taxonomy): Eukaryota > Metazoa > Chordata > Actinopteri > Myctophiformes > Myctophidae > Benthosema > Benthosema pterotum. The sequence goes on along the minus strand of CM076967.1, from coordinate 10,756,983 downwards.
GCTGCAAGGACTGTTCAACCAGGCACAACACACGTCTGCCCCACATGTAGTTTTGTGTGTGGATCAAGAATTGGTCTATACAGTCACATGAGGGCGCATGAGCGCAACAAGCGCTGACCCCCCCCCCACCCCCCCCACCCCGGAGATATGAAGTCATCATCGACAACGATGGACTGCCATAAGCAAGTAAGTGTGTGTGTGTGTGTGTGTGTGCAGTGTGCACTACAGTGGAAGTGAACTTCATTCGTTATACTAGCCTGCATGGAATAATCCTGCCTGATTCACCACATTAAGTAACGGAACGCAGTGAATCTGAATCCCAGGCTAATTAGTTACTACTACTACTACTACTACTACCACCACTACTACTACTATTACTACTACGGCTTCATGCTCTCTGTGAGACAGTGACTCTAGTCAGTGCTGGTGTAGTGCCTAGTAGAAACGTGATCACTCCACTGACTGTGACAGCACACCATGACTAGGGCTGTATGTAAGGCCATGAGGAGACACGAGGAGGAGGAGGGGAAGCCACTGGACGAGTAGCAAGACTAGGCTATACTGCCTAATGTGACATTATTAACCTGATTTTTGTTTTTGTTGCAACTCTTTTTTAGAACGGTGGTTTTCAACCTTTTTGATACCAGGGAGGGAACACCATTTATTCAGCATTTGAGCCACGGAGCACCATTTGATGACATTTTATCCCCAAAAGTCCACATTTCGTCCACATTTCCGGGCTGGATTTCGCAAACAAAACAGTGTAGACTTTTTTAATTAAGTGGGGCTAATTCAGAGGATGAATACTGTATTTTAAGTATTTTAAGAGCGTAAACATGAAACCAAATGGACCCGTGTCCATTTGGTTCAACATTCATTCAACAGCGCTAAGCATGCAAGACATGTTTAATTGTTTAACTTTTGTATTGTTTTAGACTGTAATGCTGTGAGAAAAGCACAGCCACTGCCTTGTAGGTATGATTGAGTTAGTTGATTGTATTTTTTATCATTTCTTAGCATAATGAACTCTCCACTGAGGATAACAATAGACAGAACAATAGAAATATAATTCCTTTCGCTGCAGTGGTGGCTTTTTATTCCCAGGATGGTGCACTACTGTGGTGTACAGTAGGAGGAGGAAACACTGGTGCACTACACCACTACACTACACACACAATTAACTCTGCTATAGCTCATTAGATAATGACCCACTAAACCGTTAGTGTTAGCACACGCCACATTATCATTCACCCAGCAGTGAAATCTGTCTTTTATCGTGCCTTAGTAGTGTGTGCAATGCAGATACAAATCTCTCACACACACAATTGCACAATCTGCAGAGACTGCAGCATTTTTGGTCATTTTGATTAGGAAAAAAATCACACCCATGTGGAGTGAGGGGCCGGCACTCTTAAAGGGGAATTCCACCCATTTTCAACTTTTTTTTTTCTGAGAGAGTACAAATTAGTGATAGACCGATTATCGGCCGCGGCCGATTATCGAATTCGATATTCATGATTTTATTAATAATCGGTATCGGTGCTCAAAATAAATAATCGAAAAAAGAGCAGCCGATTATTTGTATTTATTATAAATGTTCAAAAATGGTACATCGATTACTTTCATTGAAGATCCGGTAGATTGTGGGGGTAAGGAGATGTATAGCTGTGTGTCTCTGACTCTATCACCTCATGTATTTATAGATTTATCCAAATTATCCAAAATGTATTTTCTCTTTTTCTTTTATGTCTGAAGCTCTGTGCCTGTACTTGAATTAAAAAAGATGCATGTGATGGAGGGGAAACTGAAACACTTTTGCTGCTTCCGCACTTTTATTTTATTAAAGTAAATAATAATCGTATCGGCTGATATCGCATATCGGCTTTTGATGTTCCACTAATCGGTGATCGGAAACATCGGCCAAAAGTCTGATCGGTCGATCTCTAGTACAAATGCAACCAAATGAACCCTAACGGGTTCATTTGGTTCCATTTGTACGCTCTCAGAAAAAAGAAGCGTCTAAAGAAATCCATTAACATGGTGAAAATACATCTTGATGATGGCATCAAGATGTTTCACCAGGTTAGTGGTTTTCTTCAGACCTACATTTCTTGGGAACAATGAATGGGGGAACTTTTTATCATGTCCTTCCAGCACCTCTAGGGTATACTAATGACATATTAGAATGTTGAAAATGGGTGGAGTTCCCCTTTAACACTGTACATCATCATAACGTAAATTCACACTACGGCTATTTGCTCAGACTCTATGATGTAAAAAAAAGTCGGAAGTTAATTTGTTTTAGACGGAAATTTGTGGAAGATTTTGGTCGACATTGTACTTGTATGGAGACCCATCTCAGTTTGAGTCCCATCTCAAAAGGCTGTCTTAATTAACCCCAAGTGGTGGAACTCTACCAGTGGTGGGGAATGACCTTTTGTGCTGACTACCTCAGAAATACTGACTGATTCTGTTTTATTTTCATTCACCCAGGGAGAAGCTGACTGAGCATGGGTTGGTCTTACAGCACTGCCATGCTTCACACAGACACAAAGGAACGCTCACTCACACCTGGGAAGCAGACTGACAAGTACAGCCACAGTCTTCCAATATTGATCACTGGGACCTGACCAGTATAACTCAACTACAGTCATCTACTGCTGGTCACCCAGACGTAGCCTCGACACCCAGCCTTTCATTTTCGTCTGCGTTGTGCGAAAACGGAAAGCCTGGACTAAATCGTTAGCCGCACTGGCCTAGAAGTGGAAGTCAACCTTTCACTCCAAATCATATGATGTAGCACAGTAGTGGATGGGACGGGGATGACGTCACGTTGGTTAGATCAAATCAGAGCTACCGGTGTGGCTGCGCCGGTCCACACCCGTCCCCACCTAAGCCAAAATCATTTCAGGTTAGGCCAGGCTACCCAGACCTGACCAGGTCAACCAGTCTTCTGCTGGCCAGTAAAACCACAGTATCCTGAGGGTGGACAGCTCTGTATTCTTGCACTGCAGTGGAAACAAGGCAAACATCCCTTGCTCTAGGGCAGGGATTCTAACCCTCCCAGTTCGACTAGCGTTAGCCATAAGAGCGCTTTTCAAACAAACACAGATATTGTATGAATTGCTGATCCTTTGGCTAATGCTTGTCAATACAAATGATTTACTTTACGATACATGTTTCATCTCTGGGTATATGGCAATCCATTCCACACTACAATTGTAAGTAGCGTCTGCTGCTGTCAATATAATTTGCTGGGGGAACCCTTCATGGACCCCTGGGGTTGTCGGACACCACTGAATGTGAATGAGGACTATTAGCCTTTAGCATGGTTAGCTTTGAGGGGACATGAGGTGAGCGGTCTGCTTGAATGAAAAGTAAAAGATAAGATTGCTTTTTATGGATCCCTGAGGAATTCCAGGTCGCATGGCAGCAGCAGCAGCAGTCATACATACACGCAGGAACAGGTCAAATATTATAAAGATGAAATCTAATCATTAGGCGTAAGGGCTTTCCAGTTTCCACTCAAAGTACTATAACTATCACTGATCGTTAGTTATCATTATAACGTTGTAGTTGTGGAATGTGATCTGCCATCGACTTGCTTTAAGAAGGTTAAAAGTATATCTTTAGTGGACTGCCTTGTATCAGAAACAGTCGTTTCTGATACAAGGCATGCACTAGAAGTACATTCTAGTGCATACAAGGCATGCACTAGAATGTACTGTTTTTTTTATTGTACTCATGTACACTGTATACAGGTCATATTAGTTACCGTATGTGAAAGATGAATATATAGTAAGGTGAACTGCAAAGTTTGAGTCACATTGATACTGACAGGTCTGCTGTCAGTAAGCAATTATGTGCCTCCATACCTCAACACATGACATCTACCCTGTCTCCGTCCGCGTGTATGCGTGTGTGTGTGTGTGTGTGTGTGTGTGTGTGTGTGTGTGTGTGTGTGTGCATGCGCACCCGACTGTGTATGATGTGTGTGTAATAAAGACTAGAGTAAAGTCTTTGTCTATACTGTAACTGGTTTATTAAGCACTGGGAGTTTCACATGCAGTCAAGCCGCAGCTATACAGCAAACAACGTGGTTACTTGGGACAACCGACCCGTCCATAATGCTTACCCTCATCATTCAGTCTGTCTGTCTGTCTGTCTATCTCTCTGTCAGTCAAATATCTGGAGGTTATCATACCTGTTGTTACTACAATGTGGGTGAGGGCGTGGAGAGAGCGCAGCCACCACCCAGACACAGTCATAATGGAAAAAAACGTGAGAACATATTTGTTACTGTAGTGTATGTACAGTATAAACTTTGTCTGATGATAGTAGACATTGGCTATGTCTGACATAATAACCAGACATGATGCAGTAGGTATAAGGTAGGCCTCCCTGTCACGATACAAACCCCTATTTCAGTCAGATTCTGTCACTGTTTAAAGATGGTTGCTGGTCTATCTATAGAGATGGTGTTATTGAAATGGGAAGACATGTCCTTCCTTCAGTCACAGTCACTAGCTGTCACTTGTCACCAAGTTCTAGTGGAGAGTGAGTCCTTATACGATTGCTTATGGATGTTCTATTGCAGTGGTCCCTGAGAGGGTTCCAGGTGGTCCCCAGCTAAGTTGGTTAACCAGATGTAACTCTTGAGAACGTAAAAATGAAACCAAATGGACCCTTGCGGGTCCATTTGGTTTCATTTTTACACTCTCAAGAGTTAAAAAAATATTCAGCCAGAATTAGCCATTTTGGAATGTATGTTTTGCTTGTTTTGTTTCCCAAATCCAGCCTGGAATTGGGGTCTGTGGGGCTAAAATATCCTCAAATGGTGGTCCATGGCTCAAATCCTGAATATCCCCGGGATGAAAAAGGTTGAAAACCCCTGTTCTATTGTAAATTCTATACGAATTTGCCGGGCTATTCCAGGTCATCCCAGACATCTACAAGTCTGAAGCCATCGTAGCACAGTTCACAAACATATTGAATAATCTATGACATTTCCCTTGGTTATGTCTATGTCTGAAACAAGCAGGGCTGTACACCCGCCTGCTGCTAATACATGAATGCATGATGACTGTATAAACAATGTCTTAAGCCCTACTTCGTTGATAGATACGACAAAGAGTGAGTATAAACAGAATCTAGCCAATCTATCTGACTTCTAGAATAGATCTTTTGGGTATTTTGTCATTCAAAAATGATTGTTTACTCAGAACAGTAGCAGGATCGGATGGTACAATGCTGTGACCATTCATTCACATTATCTTTCAGGTTTGGTGCATTATAGGCTGGCTGACTTGACCACCAGCCCCCTCCAGTCAGTAGCAGAGAGAGTGTGGAGACCTGTGCCAACACATACCGGCCCTTTTTTAAAAAAAACACAGCTATCTTCCATAGCAACACACGACTCCAAAGACAATACCCCCAGAGTCTCTTACTCTCTCTGTCTGTCTCTCTTACCGAGGTCATTCACTGCAGGGGGTCGTGTGACTCCTCGTTGTGTAGTCACTGTAGTGTGTGTGTGTGTGTGTGTGTGTGTGTGTGTGTGTGTGTGTGTGTGTGTGTGTGTGTGTGTGTGTGTGTGTGTGTGTGTGTGTGTGTGTGTGTGTGTGTTAGGGGGTGGGTGGGGGGTTAGCCCTTCTCTTTTCAACCTGTCATTTTTCTCCCTGGCTGCCAGACAGCCAACAGCAGTGACAATGACATTATGCTGATGTTATTTGGGAGGAAGAACAACTGCTGCTGCTGCTGCTGCTGCTGCTGTATCATTCAGAGAGGAGGAGGCGTGGGCTGAGGTCAGTAATGACTACAGTGCGGTAGTCTAGCTGTCTGTGGGTAGGGAGATATATATGATGATGGTGGGGAATTGAGCATGATATTGTGGTCCCCATATAGAATACCTGCATTATAGAGGCCATATATTATAGATAGATACGATATAACAGCACAAAACCACTGTGAAATGCAACAACCACACCTCAATCATCATCATAAAGCAGTACAGTCATGAACACATTATTAGAACACCGGCCTAATGATGGTATCAGCAGCAAAACCGAATCATGAGTAACCATAACTATAATATTAGTGTCCAGTTGGTATTACTAGTATATAGTATCGTTAGTAGTAGTACTAACCCGAATGGTTACAATTGACATGGTTCATTTGACTAAAACGGGAGAGTCCCCGTTAAATGTGGCTATTAGCCAGACAATGTCAGCCTGCAGTGCTCTAATAAAGGCTCTATATTCCATGGAACATGGAGATCAGCCCTCACGGTACCGTTATATTATGCGTTGCCCCGGCCCCGTGCACCCCCTGCCTGCTTGCCCCAGCAGCCACCCACCCCCTCTCCTCCTTGGGTCATTTTTAGGCGTTGTGCCACCCGCATTTAGACTCAATCCGGCGGCGACGTAACGTTACAGTCGGCCGGGCGGCCGCACACACTTGGAAATATGATACGACGCAGTATTACATACACCACACACCACACTCACGCACACACTGACTGGACATGGATTAAAGTATGACTAGGGTTTTTAAATCTCTCACCTTCACAAGCGTCTCTTCTCCTCCAGAAATGTGTTGTGTGTGTGTTGTGTAGTGGCTCCCGAGCGAGGAGATATAAAATGTAATATCCCGGGCCCCTTTGCTCCCCCTGAATGACTGGTAGTAGGTGTGTACGGTACCGCAAATGCGGCTTTTATCATCGCAGCAGCAGCGCGTCTGTCTGTGTGTGTGTGAGTGGAAGCCGCTGCCTGCCTGCCTGCCGCACACACTCGTTCACTGGGAATATAAAACACTAGACGAGAGAGAGAGAGAGACAGAAGCGACTAGAGAGAGGAGGGCGCAGACCAGGGGCGATTCTGTGCCTCGCCTCGCGACGGTGTCGCGCGACCGACCTTAGGTGCGATCTACAAGCCGAGCGACCGGTCGCGGTCCTCGCCGCTGAGGGCTTGTACATCGGGTTTTGTTCGACTTGACGCCGGGCGTGCGCGACACCGTCGCACGACGGAAGTGTATTTGGCGGAGGGGGGCGGGGGTGCAGCGCCAGAGCTATCTAGTTTACCAGAGTTGCGACATTGAGGGGGTCAGAAACTGAGCTCTCGAGCGCCCTTCGGTGAGTTGGAAATGCGTTGTTTCCAACGATGGCGCCGCAAATAAGAGTTATTTAGGCACCTGTGCAGCATGTCAACTGTTTTGAAGTATTGTGCATTGACAACTAAAGTCTGTGCAACGCTTTATTAGTATTAAAATGTGAAATAAAGGGAATTCAGGGCATCAACGCTGGGATGTTGCCTGGATGCGATGTATTTCTGCCTACTTCCGGTCCAGGAGTATTTATTGTCACCTATTTGTGTCCCTATTTGTTGTCTCCATTCTCAATAGTAGTTTATGTAGAAGAGCCGCCATTGGACTGAACCCATGAAGTGAACGGAGTTGGCGTAACTCTGTCTATTTTCTAAGCAGACCGCAAACACGCTTCTTCCGGCATCTGCGCCAATCCGGTGCGAGATGGCCGCTCTCGGTCACGCCCCTCTACGAAGAGCTCCAATCGAAAGCTACAAAGCCCCGCGGCCCCGCCCCATGAATGAGACATAAAAAACGCACCGCCATCTCGTTGGCGCACGGGCGGCGCCGGGACCAATGGGGTTAGAGACAGGCCGAAAATCCCCGGTGATAGCCAATCGAAAAGCCCCGCAAGGCGGGACGTAGTTGGAGACTGACATGTCGAGCTACCAATCGGGGCGGCGTAGCAGGTGCTCGCCCCGCAGAGATGGGTGGTTTTGCGCGCTCTTTGTTGATGTCCGTCGCGGGTAATAATGAGTGTGTAGTAGACATTTAAACCTCACTATTACTACTGCTGCTCTGCGGCCAGTCCGGTTTAAATCCCCCCCGGGTTGACTGAAATGCCTCGCAATTAGAAGCGGCATCAACTGAGATTAATTCATCCAGCTGGTATAGCCGCCCCAGATAGATGGAAATGTAAAAAAAAAAAAAAAAAAAAAAAAAACTCATTAATCACTGACTCAGCAACAATGAATCAGCCGAGTCCTGCTCCATCAGATAATAAATATTGGGAGCAATGAATAAGCATGTGAATGAAGGTGGTGGGCCATGGGGGCTGGGCTGTGGGCGGGGGGTGACCGAGAGAAGAGCTTACTGGTGAATGCAGACAGCTGGTGTTTTTGACAGTGATGATAAATGACCTGCAGTGGCACCGGAATGAATGGGCATGGCCGCGTTTCTCTTTCATTCTGTTCATTACGTTTGGTTAGCCTTATCTGTCTGCTGGGAGTGGGAGTACCGGTATATGAATTATTCGCTTTCCCATTCAATGTGTGTGTGTGTGTGTGTGTGTGTGTGTGTGTGTGTGTGTGTGTGTGTGTGTGTGTGTGTGTGTGTGTGTGTGTGTGTGTGTGTGTGTGTGTGTGTGTGTGTGTGTGTGTGTGTGTGTTGCTGTTCATTCAATACCCCGTGTAAGCACACAGTGTGAGATACAGAATCAGCTGTACAGTATGAGAGATGACATTTATTTGTTACAACAGAGTCAGAGAAGGGTAGATAGATAGATCACTGTAGAAGATGACCAAAGAAAGGAAAGGGCAGCTTCACTTTCAAGAGCTTACAAGTTTGTTCATTGTCTTTGCCCCTACATTTCCAAATACCTGGTGAATACATAGGAGTAGGACCCAGTACAGCAAACAGGCTAAAATGTTCAGGGGAGCAGTCAAAGCAGCCAACTTGCTGGTTTCTTGTGGTTGTGCTTTGAAAATTCCAATAAAAGGCTATCATTGTGCTTAAATTGCTGGTGCTCTCTAAGTTCAAGTCACATTCCATGGAAGCAAAGTCAGGTGTGTGGTCTATGAATAGAACACAGTGGCCACGGGGGAATCCAAGGAGTCAAAGGGAAGACACAAACAGATAGTATGTCATATTGCTGATCAGGATAGGCAATACCGCGTCAATGCTGCCCCCTACAGGCAAACATCAGTAACTACATATTCTGCCACCATAATGCCTCAGAATCATATACTGTAGGTCAGGGGTTTTCAACCTTTTTCACACCAGGGCCCAATATTTATTCTGCATTTTAGCCACGAACCACCTTTGATGTTGAGTTTAATCTCTTGGACCCAAAATCAAGGATTTTCAAGTTTGTGTCCACAATTTACGAGGCTTAAGTAGAAGTAGTTCAGATGTTTGAATATAATTTAACTCTAGAGAGCCTAAAATGAAACCAAATGGATCCGCAAGGGTCCATTTGATTTCATTTTACGCTCTCTAGAAGGTCCATACGCTCTCTAGAGGGTCCATTTGGTTACCAACATTTAGCCTGGGGACCACCTGGAATCCACTCAGGGACCACCTGTTGAAAACCCCTTATATAGGTCAGCCACCCCCCCCCCCCCCCCCCCACACACACACACACACACAGTTGATAGTTATGCTTCATTTTAGAAGTCAATTATTAACACGTATTGAGAACCCTAGAGAACCTTAGCCATTGTGAAATTATTAGGGTGACCAGATCCAAACTACTCATTTGAGGGACAGAAGTGTTGCATGTGTGGGGAAAAGCCGAGTGGAGAAACAAGACAAAACATGGTTAGCAAATTATGAACATCAATAGTCAAAACGGAATTCATTGCACTTCAAATATAGCAAAAATAGGTGATATCATATACACCTCGCACTGCAACGTGTTTTGCGATTGTAGATACGACAGTATGCAATGTGACCCCTCTGGAGTGAATGTAGAAATATAGTGGCACCATGGAGGGGGGATACTTCTCAGATTATTTTACAAACACATCAAAACAGGAAAAGAAAGTATTAGTGCATTTTGAACACTGGTGGCTGTCAGTCACAATGTGGGACAGAGTTAGACTCGAGTTCAAGAGACTTGGTCTGAACCAGGTCGATGCGTCTGAACCAGGCTAGGACACAGTCTCAATTTGTGGGACACTTGAAAAGTTTTGGAAATGAGGGACTGTCCCACGCAAAGAGGGACATCTGGTCACCCTATGTGAAATCAACATTAGTATGTTCACTTCTTAATCTTAACCTCAACAAAGGAGGGTCTCTTCCATGACTGTACTATACAGCAAACACAAGTTTCCAGATTTACCGTATCAATCAACCAATGAATCCATTAGTAAATGAATTCCTAATGATTTACTGTAGTTCATTAAGTGCAACTATAACTATATAACTGATACACAGTAGATGGAAAATGCCCAATTTTGTATACACACCACTTGAACTCTATACTTTGAAGATCCTAGTCTCCCAGGCAGCCTAATACAATAGTTGTATTGGCCTACTCTATTTTCCCCTCTAAACCAAATCTCTATACTGAAAGGGGCTGATCTACAAGCTCAGATGTGAACATGTACATCAGCTATTTTTAGAGAAATGTTAATCTCATTCTCAATTGTTCAGTTACATTGAATGCCCAGAACAGTAGGCCTAATCTGAAATGATTTTGGCCAAGTGGAGGTGGGGTGCCATCCGAATTTGGACGGCAGACAAGCTGATCTGACTTGATCTCACCAACGTGTGGTCATCCCGGACCCTCCCCCGCCCCTCTACGTAACATCAATTGGAGCATGCCCACCCCGAAAATTTGACTCCAGGCTTTCGGTTTTGTCGAGGTAAGAGTTCAAGTGGTTAGTGTTGAAATCACACAACTATTTGCAAGTTACATTATTCAGAATCCTGTCACACAAATTAAAAAATAAGATTTATATCTTAAACACGAGAGCAGGTCAAGTTTATAATCTACAAAAACATTTCCAGTTTGTATTGAAGTCACCACCCACTGTCTTGACCACATCTTTGAGTTTAGATGCCACACACTCACCCTGATTGACACTTAAGTGTTAAATGTACTAGCTTCTATCTTTTTCCTGAATTCCTCAGAAAACAACAATTCTTCAGGTATATGTTCAGAGTCACCGCAGTGAAACACTGTTAGCCCAGATTCAACGCAGGCAAAGGGTCAGCAAACTGGAGGTGCATTGCCTTGGATAGGTGACCACCAGTGCTGGAATAGTGGTAAAGACTGAATCAGGTTGGAACCATCAATGGTCTTCCACATACAGTAGTTTCCAATTCACCTGTCTTGTAAAAAATAAATTCTCATGATCCTTTTGGAAGTCTGAGGGACACACAGACAACTGCCCTGCATAGTATTCAAAAGTTATTTGAGATTATCTGAGGCCTGCAGTGCATTTTGACTTTTCCAAATGAGAGAAATGCCCTTGATCTTGTATTTAGTCTCACATTTAATTGGTCTGCCATGTCGTGCCGAGACACGTTCAAGATTTCAATCACAGCTAGCTGGCTAACCTCTAAAAACACAAAGGATTAACACTAAACATTTTGGTGGAATCCACAGTACAGAATATGCAGAGAAAATGCAAAGTAATAAAGAAATGTAGTGTCTTCATTTTAAGGGTAATAATATCCTAGATACCGGTAAATAGGGGTTAGCCTACATGTAGGTTTACATGTTGGTTTTATACAAGCGACTATTTAGAACCACAAATTATACAACATGCTAGTTAGATGAGGGATTAAATGTCCTGTCATTTCTGGAGTCACTGCTGTTTGACTGAGTTAGGGTAGATGTGAAACCATTAACAAAGTTGCAGAGTGAAGCCTGATTCATACTTAGCGTATGACTGTGTATTGTGGCCAAAACAGCTGATCTTCAAGCCCACCATGCATTTATACTGTATGTGCTTGTAGATCTGCTATTGTCAGTGCGAGACACAGTCGTATGACAGATGATAAATCAAACTTCACTACTTTGTAAGAAGATTGATCTACAGGGGCGGATCTAGGCATGGGCATGGGGGGGGGGGGGGTAATGCCCCCCTCAATGCCCAGTCTGCCCCACCAAACATGATGCATGCAAAACAACCCAAGATATTTCAAAGTGCTTATATTTAAAATGATTTGAAACACTACACTACACTATGCATGCTGCGTGTCTGTTGCAGTCGTGTAACAGAAAATGGTATGGGTGCGACTTCTGAAGCCGGACGAAGCCGCCCTCATGCCATTTTCCTCCCCCCCCCCCCCCCCCCCCCCCCCCCCCCCCCCCCCCCCCCCCACACACACACACACCCCAATTGGGAAATGTTAGATCCGCCCCTGTTGATCTACAGTATAAAAGAACGACTTCGCCCATTTTCAAACTTTTCATGAAATCTTCATACAATTGGCCTTTGATCCGATGCTTGTTATAATATGGTACCATTTATGTCTACGAGTTCTGTGTCCAAGAGGAGGACTGTGGACAGTTCAGAAATCCACCTACCGGTGACATCGTTGATGGGGAATCCAAGATAATAGCAACTGCAAGTTTTTTTATTCCTGGAAAGTTATCATACTGTAATGGAAGCCGTTGTATAAAAAAATGAATTAAAAAATGTGAAACCTTGTTTTAAAAATAATAATTAAAATATTTGCCTACTAGGCCTATTTGTTTCTGAAGTAACCACAACCCTTCTATTAGGCACAGACAAAGTACGTTGTATTGTGTTTGCTTGCTTTTCAACGATTTAATCATTAGCATTAGTTAGTTTATGAAGATATATACGGTAAGTAGAAAATAGGTGAAGTGGTCCTTTAACATAGCAGAAATTTTGCCCTTACATCAAACCGGGTGGGTATGATGTAAGAGTAAAATGGACAAATGTGTTTACACTACAGTACAAATAGTAGCTACACATAATGGAAATAAACAGCTTAAAATGGCTGCTCATTTTCTGCTGTTTTTTCCATGGTGAATGGCTCTAAGTAGCCTCAAGTAGCCTCCTGACACAGTGGACGACTAAACAGTCCACCCCAGTCCCAGGACTCAAACTTGCACACAGACAATTTCATCCTTACTTACCCAAGTAACCAAACAAATAGACAATTTAACAATAAAGTGCCCACATCCCTCCTATCCTGTTACCATTTCCACTTTAAGTATGATGTGGTGCAGTCGCATGTTTCTGCCACTGGGGGGAGCTGTTGCACATCCATGGAGGCCAGACATTAGAGGCTGTTATGGCAGCATGGTGGTGGTGTAGTGGTATTGAATGATGGGCCGGGTCCGAGATGCAGCTTGTAATGATTCTGAAAAGATCGCCAATCCCAATAAGCCATAACTGGGTTATGTGCCGACTTCTGTCTCCATCAGAGTGACCCCAAACTTTCCACTTTACACGAATGCCTCACCGCCTGCCCCATCTCAGTTACTTTCTGGTCTCTTCACACTATACCTATTACCTACCTTTTAAAAAGGACAGTTCCTGGCTCTGTACAATACATGTTTACCTCTCATTTCTTGATCAACAAGATGTGCGACTAATATGACTAACTCAGACCCTGTCCGACTCTCTCATCTTCTAAATCTTCTAAACAGTGGTGGAAAGTGTACCGTTTGCTATAACATGAATTAATATTTTGTAATGTGTGATTATTAATACATAGGACCACAATGGGAACTTTCTTGTGTTATCCATTTAGTCTCAATACTTTACTTTAGCTCACTATTACATTTTGTGACTCTTAAAGCAATAAATCAATCATACTTATGTATAATTCGGAGGTACTTTTGAGTATTTCCATTTCTGGTCACTAATACTAGTTAGTCAGGGGCATACAGTATATTGTATACAATTACTTGACAGGTACTAGTTACTTGTTAATACTTTGTAAATTTAGATTCATCATTAATGCTGTATTTGCATAGAACAGTAACCAGGCACACTTCGATGACCGTTTTGTGCTACACGAATTACTCTACCACTATTGCTACTTTTCTTCATACTTTGAATATAGGACTTAACTTTTTCATTAAAATAATTATAGAATGTGGTATTGCTACCTTTCCTTTACATTTCTTCCACCACTGTATCTAAGCATGTCTCTCAGTCTCTACATACTGTATGTCCTATGTCTCTCCCTGTCTGTACTCACTAGTCTCCTCTCTGGGGCTTTATGCCCCCGTGGGGGTGTCCCGTCCCGGCCGCCATCTCTCTGTCTTCCCCCAGTCCAGGTCAGTTAGTGTGGGGGTGCTCAGAGTGCGAGGGGCGGCGTGCCGGGGGCGAGAGGCGCTGCAGGGGGCTGTCGTCGGGGTTGGGGTCACTGCTGGGCGAGCCGAGCTGCAGGGCCACCTCGTTCTCGTAGCAGAACGACGACGGCTCGCCCTCTAATATGTACTTGTGCTCGGCTAGCTCTTTGGCGCTGCACGACGGATGGCCGGGGATCTCGTACGTTCGATGGAAGTAGGAGTAGTCCACCTGGAAGGAAATGGCAGAGAATATGAGAGAATGGTGTAAATGAGTATTTCACCACAAATGCACTCAAGCTACCCTCCGAGTTCAAGATAATACAAGTCTAGCTCTCAATGGTTTTGGCCTTGGGGGGCGGGGGTGTCGTGGGATCCACACGGCGGAAGTGCTGCGCTCTGATTTGATCTCACTAACGTGTCGTCATCTCCGGCCCCTCCCACGCCCGTCCACTGCTGTTCTACGTCACATCATTTAGAGCGACGCCCACCCCGGAAGGTTGACACCCCCCTCAAGGCCACTTTCCAACGCGCGTTAGTCCAGGCTTTCCGTTTTCGCGCAAGGCGGACGAAAATGAAAGCCTGGGTGTCGAGGCTACCCTCAGAGTTAATAATAATACAAATAGCTCTTATCTGTTGGAACAACGCAGTTCCAACTCCAGGCTTCGATTGGACTATGTCCAATAGTATCCTATAGGATACTATCTAGGACACCTTGCCATTATTACCAGCAATGACGAGGCTAAACGACACTCCACTTAGACGTGAGCGCAACAGCCTCCTGCCAGCCTCTACCTGGTAGCAGTCTTTGCGCTCAAAGAGCACGGGTTCGAAGCGTCGCCCCCAGAGGATCTCGGAGGCCAGGTAGGAGCTACGGCACTGCGTGGTCATAGCCGTGGCCTCCACCATGCCCTCCAGGATGACCACCACCTCCAGCTCGCCGTCGCCCTCCAGCGACTCGCGGTCCATCTCGAAGAGCGGCGACTCGTCGTCGATCTCGTGGACGATGGTGATGGGCGACACCAGGAAGATGCGGTCCGTGCCCGAGTCGAAGCCGACGTTCAGGTCCATGTTGTCCAGCGGCAGGAACTCGCCCTCTGGGGTGACCCTCGGCTGGAGAGATATGAAAGGAGAATTTCACACCAAAAGTTTTTTTTTTTTTTTATCTTTATTTGCAAAATAAATAGAAAAAAAGTGGTCCAGGTGTTATTTTGTGAAAACACTCCTTAATGCCCGTTTCCCCTCTCCCAAAATAGGCTTATAATGGGGCTAAGGGGTCAAATGCAAGTTCACCTATATACATCGCTCCAAAATGCAATTTCCTGCTATATATTGTCTCCCCACCATGTCAGTAGTGTGTTAACACTCACACTTTCACTTTTGGTACAGCAGTGATTCAGCAGTTTCAAAAGGTGGGGGCGTGGCACATGGTTTATGGCTGAACCACTGCTGAAACGAAAGTGAAAGTGAAAGTGGGAGGGTTAACACACTACTGACATGGTGGGGAGACAATATATAGAGGTGAACTTGCATTTGACCCCTTAGCCCCATTATAAGCCTATTTTGGGAGAGGGGAAACAGGCATTAAGGAGTGTTTTCACAAAATAACACCAGGACCCCTTTTTTCTAACAAATTAAGTGCAAATAAAGATTAAAAAAAACTTTTGGTGTGCAATTCTCCTTGAAGCAGTGTTAATTTTGATGGCTACTGGTCTACTTGAGAACGATGGAACCTCATAATACCCGTTGTAAACATGTCATGGCACTTGTTTTCACCATCTGGCTGAGGCAGAGGTTGGGAATTGCACAGGTGAGGGTAATTTGGCTGATTAGACCCACTGACAGAGCCTGAGCCTTTCGTGGTGTTTCTTGACAACAGTGTGTCCCTCAGACTCTGTGGCGGGCAGTGCACGCCCTGTTGGGGTGTGGAATGCAATGTGTCGGTGGGGAAAACGGTTGTCAAGCTACCGTGCATGTGGCACATTTATAGTTAGTTAAGTTTAAGTAAGTAATCTTTAGTTATCCACAGTTGATTTTGTTTAACAAAAATGTATTTTGGTGTAATGTCTGATTTTACACTTGGTTTCATTTTGAAAATAGACAATCTTAGACATGCTATTTTCAGCACATGCTATTTTCAGCATGCAGCCATACATAAAATGACTTTTTTCCCTCTTACTTCTTTCTGTTCCTTTTCTTTTGAAAGAAAAATGCATGTGGTCTCCGAGCGGCTATTACTTCTCCACTAGTCCCTCCCCTCCCTTTGTCGCCAAAATTGACAGCTCAATAGCCAATGACAAGAGAGTTTAAATCCGTTCCCTCTGTCTTCCTATTGGTTGACCCACATGACGTACAGCCCAGAGGGCACGCAGAGCCTGGGAATAAAAGGCGTATGTATGTGACGTCACAGATCAGCAGGAAAAACGCTGGACGATAACAATAGCAAGCTCACTGCTCCAGCCTGCAACAATTAGCCTAATGCACTAGTAGGGAATCTCAGGCCCAAAGGGGGAAATCAATGGCATTGACTGTGAATGTTAATTTCCAACAATCTGATCCCCATGGCATTATAGGCAAACATAATATACAGAAATAAAACAATCGCTCATCTACAAGTGTCATGATGTTATGTGTTTGTCATAAAATTAGGTTAATATTAACTGGTTAATATCTGACCACTATTATGTTTGCTTTCTGTGCAGAATTATCAATGACTCCCACCTCGTTTGTTTTTCAATCTCTGACCCCTATATAATCCCTCCTGCCCCAGG
The DNA here is from genome assembly GCA_039105355.1 of Benthosema pterotum. Lineage (NCBI taxonomy): Eukaryota > Metazoa > Chordata > Actinopteri > Myctophiformes > Myctophidae > Benthosema > Benthosema pterotum. Next base: position 10,740,132 of record CM076967.1, on the reverse strand, counting down.
TGAACTTTGACATGGACAGGTTATTAGCAGGGATTGTAGATGTCACCGCCGGGCGTCACCTCAGAGCTCCGTGCATCGATTGCAACCTGCTCTAGTTGCAGGTGCGTGTGAAGTCTGAATCTTTATACGTATACACACGCTATGTGACGATACAGTAGACTAGTGTCCATACAGAGCACCTAGAATGCCAACAGCACATGATCACACAGGGCATGCAGGCAGGCAGGCAAGAACAAGCATGTGCGCACACACACGCACACGCACGCACACGCACACGCACACGCACACGCACACACACACACACACACACACACACACACACACACAAACACACACACACAGGAGATGAGGAAGGACAATGGCTCTACAGTCAAAGGATCCCGTATAAGTTAATCCATAGTAAATCTTCTATAACTCCCCCAGCGGGAAATACAACAAGCTCTCATTAACTTCAACCTATAGAAGCCAGATGGCCTTAGTATAGGCCACTCGATGCGATACTATTCTCTCTACGTCAAACCTCTCCCTCTGCTCTCTCTGCTTCTCCCCTTTCCCTGCAAACTAAACCTTTCAGAATAAAACAAAATTCATGTCTCCTTTCCTTTGGTCGTCAGTCGTCACGCTACTACTTTTTCTTGGGGCGTTCTCCTGTGCTTCCACACCTGTCTCTACCATGTCACCTTGTGCTGTGCTTCCCCGTCTGTCCTCCAGATGTCACCTTGTCCCGTGTTGCCCCTGTCTGTCTGTCATCCATTCATCATCCTGTCCTGTCCTGTCCCGCCTCCCCCTACCTGTCCACTCCACCAGATGTTCTCTGGCCGGTTCAATCGCCACCACCTGTTTATTCATTGTTCATCATGCTCACCAGTGTTCCTGTAAACCAGAGCTTTTCAACCGGTGGTCCGGGGACCACCAGTGGTCCTTGAGAGGGTTCCAGGTGGTCCCCAGCTAAGTTGTTTAACCAGATGTAACTCTTGAGAACGTAAAAATGAAACCAAATGGACCCTTACGGGTCCATTTGGTTTCATTTTTACACTCTCAAGAGTTAAAATATTCACATCTTAATTAGCCAAAGTCTACTAGAGAATGTAGAAGATTAATGGTCATTTTGATCTGTATGTTTGACAGTTTTGTTTCCCAAATCCAGCCTGGAATTGTGGACAAAAGCAAAATAAATCTTTAGTTTTAGGGTCTGTGGGGCTAAAATGTCCTCAAATGGTGGTCCGTGGCTCAAATGCTGAATAAATGGTGGTCCCTGGTGTCAAAAAGGTTGAAAACCCCTGCTGTAAACCACTGTCCACATCAACTAGTGTTTATATGTGTGCCTTGTTGTGACCTGTTACTGCCCATTTCTCTCTCACGTGTTTTGCACCATCCCTGTATACCCTGTATATTTTGGGTTCGGGTTAGAGACGTTGGGTCCAAAAATGCTATTATTATTGCGTCTAGTAGTCTGTACTGCACTGCTACAGTATAACTCAAACAGCACCTCTTTGTCACTTGTCGAGGTGGAATGAAACTGAAACGGTGGGCATTTTATTATGAATCCCACCCAAATACCACTCTGCCACTTTACTATGTGGCTTATTTCTACCATATAATGTTACAGATACTGTAATATTCTAACATGATGATTATGTTTAAATTGAGTAATACATGTCTGGATGTCAGAATAGGATTAAAACCAACCAAGTATTTCTGACTGTAAGTAAGCCACCCGTGTTTGCTTAATTTCCATTGGCTTTTATTCATGTAGGCCTCGACACACCATCACGCAGCACGTTTTTGTTTTCAGGAAGTATTTAAAATAGATTTGTATGGAGTTTTGATATAAAAATACACAAATGTATTAGTTATGGCCACATACTAACCACGGATGTAGTCTAAGAAAGAAACATACCCATACCCATGTCTCGAATATAAGACGACCCTGTTTATAAAACATCCCCCATTTTTCAAGACTCATTTGTGTAAAAAGAATATTGAATGTCCAATAATATATAGCTATCAACTCCATTTTTAAGGACACTGTCTTATATTCAGGCCAATCGGGTATTTTTTAATTCACTGGTACTGAACGCGTTTTGGTGTTCCAACCATTATGTTTTAACTATTGAAAAATAGCAGATCTACAAGCTCATAGCGCGCCACTCGGTGGCGCGCTATGAGCTTGTAGATCTGCTATTTTTGAAAAATCGCGAGAACGTGGTGCAAATCTTTGAATATTATGTTCAGAAACTAGAAATCTAGACAGGACACAATGGGTTAAACATACGGTACATACAGACATACATAGGGTCCGATTTTGCTGGTCATTTGAGCGTCTACACTGCTAAAAGAAACCCTCCGTCTTACCTTCAGTAGCTGTGCTCGGACGTGCGCCTCTACCAGGTGGCTCTTGCGCAGGTTTCCGACGCGCCACATCATGCAGAGCTTGCCGTCGCGCAGCGACACCACGGCCGTGTCGGAGAACACCAGCGTCTCGTTGCGCTTCTTGGGCTTGGCGATCTTGGCCATGACCGCCCCGATGATGAAGGCGTCGATGATGCAGCCCACGATGCACTGCAAGACGACCGCCAGCACCGCCAGGGGGCACTCCTCCGTCACGCTGCGGAAGCCGTAGCCGATGGAGGTCTGCGTCTCCAGGGAGAAGAGGAAGGCCGCCATGAAGCTGTTCACCTGGAGGAAGCACGGCTCCGCGCCCGCCGTCGCTGGCGCCGGCACCGGCACCGCCGCCTCCCCGCCGGCCGCCTCGCCCCCTGCTGGGACCGCTGCCTCCGAGGAGGAGCCGGAGGAGGAGCCGGGGGCGAGACGGCGGACGTCCAGGTCGCCGTGCGCGGAGGCGATGAGCCAGAAGGCGAAGCCGAACAGCAGCCAGGAGAGCAGGAAGGAGAGGGTGAAGATGACGAGCATCCAGCGCCAGCGGATGTCCACGCAGGTGGTGAAGAGGTCACTGAGGTACCGCTGGCCCCTCTCGCTCATGTTGACGAAGGTGACGTTGCAGCGTCCGTCCTTGCCGACGAAGCGCTGCCGCGGCCGCCGGCTGTGGCGGCGCCGGGCGTGGCGGCGGGCAGCGCTCGCGGCGGCGGCGGAGGGGGAGCAGGAGGAAGGGAGGCGGCGCCCCGCGGCGGAGAAGGAGGAGGGAGAGGACAGCGAGTCCTGGTCGGACCCTCCTCTCCCTCCCCTTCCTCCTCCTCCGGCGTCGTCCTCGCCCCTCGCGATGCTCCTCCGTAACCCGGTGTAAACTCCGCGTCCACCTCCTTCTCCTCTCACCCCGCCCTCTCCTCCTCCCCTGCCGTCCTCGGCCGGCCTCCGCGCATTGATGCCGCTGCCGCCTTGCAGGGCCAGGGCGGCCAGGGCGGCGATGCCGTTGCGGGTGTGGGTCGGGGAGGGCCCGGACGACGGGCTGCCCGCCGCCGAGCCGTCGGGGCTCCCCCCCGCTCTGGCCGTGTCTGCCGCGCTCAGCGCCAGCCTCATGACCTCCTCCTCGTCCACCGGCCCATCCACCACTGCGCTGAAGCGGCGCTTCACCCGCGCCGCTCCCATGTTTGTACACAACTTACAGTATGTATGTTCTCACGAGATGCAGTAGCTCGCCGCAGTCTTTCAGTCAACACAGAGGTCTGATATTGCTGCGGATGCCTTTAGACTGGAGTTCACTGTCGCTGATGAGAACGATGTTTCCACTGTTTATGGTGAAGGAGCGTCCTTCTGCAGAGATGGGCGCTGCAAATCCATAAACGGTACCCGTCTGGAGCACAAGATAAACCCATCCACCGTCATGGTTCAGTCACTTGGTAGTGAAGTTGTTCTGTATCTGTGGGTGGTGATCTTTCCTTTTCAGGTACAGACTGCTTTTATGGAGAACGTCCAAAGGCGTAATCAGAAAAACATCCGTCCTTACGGGTCCGTACAGTATATACACTATACTGACTTTGGTCACTCAATCATGGCCCGAGAGGTTAAAGGTTGCAGGCATTGTGGATTGGACAAGAGGGACTATGACTACAGTAAGCATGCAATAAAAAAAATCTCAGTCTCTCGGCAAAGGAGGGGAAATGTTGCGCAGGCCTTGCAACACCATTTCAAAAGAAAAAACAAATGGCAATTACAACAAAAACAAAAAAAGTACAGGTCAGGCTAGTATGAGGACCTATTACAGCATCCAGTGTACCAACAAAATTAATTATTATCGTGTAACATGCAAGCATATAGAGTACATGAGGACAGACTATGGTAGGCTTCAGTCAAACGTAAGATTTTCCTAGCATGCAGTCTAGATCGAGCAAAAAGAACATGCTCTTTCTTACGATCCAAGCTCTTCACAGCTTCACAAGCCCCCGGTATATGGTCATGAGAAGACAAACAAAACAATGCATTACTTTATGTCACAAATGCTTTTTTTCATAGGGGTCAAACACTGAAATTGGGCTCCTTGTTCACTCTCTCTGACTCTCTCTCTCTCTCTGACTCTCTAAATGTATTTCAACCAGCCTTTGTACCTTTGTTGCTTTTGCTCTTTAAATTCACAAAAGGTTCCCAGCTCACTTTTCCATCTTTAGCAAAGCCTGACAGCTTGCTTTCTGGAAGTCACCGCTTTGACAATAACGTACATTCTGCACCTGGAGGTTGGCCTATCTGTGTTGTTGCCATAGTCAATTCAGAGAAATGCTTTTGGTCTAGTGATTTTTTTGAGTGGATTATATGAACTATGACTCCGCGTCTCTGTGGCAATCAAAGCACTCCAACGTCACATGAAACGTCACTATGGATTACCTTTGTGGAAACATCTTTTTCTACCATGGCAGAGTTATCCTCCATTGCAGCTGCAGCTGAGAAATCCCCTATGCCTGCCTCCCATGCAGAGGGGAGGCAGAAATACATACAGAAACATATAAGGAAAAGGATTGAAGCAGAGAGACAGGAGACAGTGTTAGAAAAGTGTTAAAACAGGTGTTCTGACATGCCCGATGTTGTTCAACAGGGTGTTCCTGATAGGCGTACATACGTTAAGTAAACCACATGGACAGCTACCAATCAAACTGACCGATGTTGCGAAAAAGTGCACAAGTCACCTGGGGATGACTTCCATGGTATTCTGTAGGCATGGGGTCGGAGGAGAGGCCTCATGTCTAGTCCACGACTTGGAAGGGCTTGAGACTTTATGAAATCAGATCGGATCTCACACTTAAACCCGTGGGCACCTGGGAAAAGTCTAGAACATCAGAGAAATGTCCCTCGCAGGAGAGTGTGAACATGCAAGAAAGATGGAAAAGACCCTGCTAATAGTTCTGATAGCAAATATGTGCATGCAAGTTCTTTAACAGGGAAATGGTTCCATCAAATTATTGATTGAATTGTCCAAGAGAACATCAGATGAGCTTGAAAAAGAACCAGTCTGCTTGCAATCTTGGGATTTACCTTCTGTCTACAACTGAATCCTGACAAAAAAAAGTCTTAGAAACCCAGTGTCTCCGGAGAAGTGGACATACAGTATAACCAAACCCTGACTCAGACTCAGTACCAAGTCATTTACAGCATCACATGCTGGTCCAAAATACACTGACCGTGATTTTAAAGTTTAGATGTTAAACTTTCGACAAACAAGGCAACTGTTGTCACGGGTTGCAGTGAGCGAGAGGTTCTACAACAGGTAAAAATGAGGGAAGAGATCCCTCCTAAAATGAGAAGTGACGTAGGGATTCATCTTCACTCGTCCACTGTCCCCCTTCCCCCTCCCTGGTGCAGGGTCACAGGAAGTGGAGTCGTTCCCTCGGGGAAGGAGTCATCTACGGCCAGGACGTCACACAGTCTGTTCATCTGTGTCTGGTCCTTTTCTCTCACACAGATGTTACTCTGGGAAAGAAAATGACATGACATCAGTGAGCACATTAAAGTGGGAATAACATGATATTCAACACACTGTGTGTGTGTGTGTGTGTGTGTGTGGGGGGGGGGGGGGGGGGGGGGGGGGGGGGGCGCGCACATGTGCGTAGCTCCCATGTGTTGTCGTCAATCCCCACAAATGAAAGATTCAGAATGAAATGACAACACTGGTTATATCAGAGTGGTGGTTGAGACTCAAACCATTAGAAATAATCCTGAGGGACATATGCAATATGATATTAAGTATCAAAAGCAAATTTAAGACTGCACAGTATGTTATTTGCACTTAATTGAAGACCTGGTTCTCAGCTGGCCCTTTATTTGTTCCACTTACAGTACACTGGCACTCTATAAATTAATAGAATATCACCTACACTTTAGACACTGCTCCTGTGTTGACCTGAAGATGTGAAAGATTCAGCCAGATGTAATCACGGTTTTCTGAAAAGAGAAATAAGTGGAGAAAACTAGTTTATTTTCAATCCCTGGTGAATCACCCAAATTTCATTTCAAAACACACAGTTAAATTATAAAGGGATAGAGCTGTAATCAGTGTCACTATCAAGATATCCATTTCAGACTAAATAAATCTCAAACCAACTGGCTAGATTTATTCAAGAATGATGCAATGGCCATTGTTCCCATACGTATTATCGGAAAAGTTGGCAATGCTGCCTAAAATAGTTACCGTTAATATTGGCAAGTAATGAGTAATGATGATATTTCATTCACAGTCATATTTTTTTATGTTACATTTTACGTTGCACAACTGTTTTAAACTCTTACAGTGTCATTGGCATTATTAGTTTACCAACTTGTACAACGTGTAGCAGCTGCACAATTATTCATTGTTCATGCTTTATTACTAGATCCACGGTGCTCCATTTAATTCCAAACACCACAATAACCAACTAGGAAATAGGAATACACATTACACACTCATATCAACCTCAAGGAACACAACCACTGTCCTGGATTATGGATGGAATTTCTCACAGATATCAGTTCAGTACTCAATCGACAGGTGGGTATATCAGTATTGGTATAGAGCAGTGGTTTTCAACCTTTTTCAGCCCAGGGCCCACCATTGGAGCCACGGACCACCATTTGAGGACATTTTAGCTCCCCAGACACCAAAACTAAAGATTTATTTTGCTTCTGTACATCTGATCTGCTTCTGACTGATTCGGTGGTGAATATTTTAACTTTTGAAAGTGTAAAAATGAAACCCGCAAGAGTCCGTTTGGTTTCATTTTTGCGTTCTCAAGAGTTACATCTGGTGAAACGACCTAGCTGGGGACCACCTGGAACACTCTCAAGGACCACTGGTTGAAAACCACTGGTATAGAGAATTGGGATGGAATCAGTGCATCTCTAAATCTCTCACTAAAGACAGGTAATGATGCCTGAGACTCCTAAGCTCAATATCTCCTCATCCCAAGAGGGGAATGCCATGGTTGTGGTGACAGATCACTTTGGATTACAGATGTGCACGTGTGTCCGGTTAATCTGCCGCTGATTCTGCTAAACCGCTATAAAAATTTACGTAAGAACTGCTCCCATAATTACGGAAGGAAGTGAAGTGAAGGCAGCCTATACTGCATATTTCCAGTGTCCACAGTGCCATGGAAATATGTGAATTTCCTTGGCACTGTGGTGTATTCAATTAATATTTACATGAAATTCCCTAAAAATTATCAGAGGGGAAATGATGGAAGACTCCAAGAGTCCTAGAAAAGTCCTCTAAAGCAAGGCTAGGCAACCTTTTCAAGATTAAGTGCCACGTCTTTATTTTCTTGACAGTCGGTGTGCCTTATCGACATTATGTTTTATTATGACACCAAATCAAAATGATATATTTACATCCGATTTTGATGGTTTATACCCACAGCATCCTTTGTTTTCTCTTCTTCAGAGATACTTTCTTTCAGGATGTATGATTATTATTAGACCCCCAGACAGAGTTCAATGAATGCGAGTTTGAATGAATGTGCAGTCTGTAACTTACCTACAAATGTGAGTGGACTTTAACTGTGGAATTTAACTGCACACCTTTATCAAAAGAAAAATCATCTCTCTCACAATTGTGCCAGTGTGCCAGTGAACAGCCTCTGAAGTGCCAGTGGTGGCACCCGTGCCTAAGGTTGCCTACTTACTTACTTACTTACCCCTGCTCTAAAGTTCACACCAAATTACAAAAATTGCCTTTGTGTGTTGATTGGTACAGCTGTAGCCTTCTACAGAGCCACACTTGAAAAGCAACAGAGTGGATTACTGCTTAATTTACAAATGTTTGATGAAAGCAACTAATGCCAGATAATTACCATACAAAAACCATCATTTTATAAATGATTGAAGTATATAATGTATATACTCTCATTGTCTGCACATCAACAACTGCTCAACAACTGCATTTAAGCTGAGAAGAGAATGTTCCAATTGCCTATTATTACAATTACAATTTGCTGGTCATGGTCACTTTGCCAAGAGGAAAGTTAATGAGAAGAGATCTAACAATAGCATGTGTGGCTACCATGTGGATCTCTGACATCACTTTGGTGATATTACCAGTCAGCCAACAAATATGGAGGCATAGGGAGTGGTGGACCATGAATTCAATGTGAACAACATTCAAATCATACACATAGCACTCAAAAAAAAAAAAAAAAAAAAAAAAAAATCCATGAGCATCTCCAATATTCTCAGACACTTGGGGGCCATAGTTATTTTTTTCCACTTAGATATTTTAAAACTACATAATGTAAGCTTTCATATGATGTAGTGTTCATTGAAATCGGACAACATTTGAAGAAGATATGACACTTAAACTTAGTTAACCAGAATGGCCAATATGGAGAAAAAGCCCTGAGAACTTTTCAAAGTTTATTTGCACATTTGAGCCCTGGAAGTGGGAGTGACAAATTTAGTGTTCTGGTCTCCACCTATAATGGCTTGAACAAATATAACTGGGCACTTCGACATGTAGACAGAATGAGCCAGGTTTTCAAACCGCCAACCAACAGAACCTACTCTACCTTCTGAGCCATCGTCCCCTCTCCCCACACACCCATCTCTCTGTCAACTTTACCACTGGGTAGACTGCGTAAAAACTGTCAGTATTGTAGTCTCATGAGTATCAGTAGATCAATAATTGGATGAAGTGATCATGACATGTGTGTGCATGTGTGCGTCTGTGTGTATCCGCTTCTTCGCACTGATCATCGAAAATAAACATGATCTGAAAGTCTGAAAGTGCACGCCCATCATTTGGCCGCCATGTTAAGTGTCTAGACAGGGTGGGCCCTGAACACTAACGGTTCTCAAGTGGGAACTGAATGACACCTGATGTATAAATAAAAGGCGGGGATGTGACTGTGACGGATCACACAGAGCGGCACAGACTCTCTTTCACGCCAACTGCCATAACCCTGCCCTAACCCTCTAAAAAGCATATTCAGTTGCAAAAGGGCCTTTCTGTGTGGAGTTTGCATGTTCTCCCCGTGTCCCCCTAGGGTAGATACCCTCACAAAAACATGCAGTAATCTTGGGCTCTAAACTGCCTCCCCCTGGCCAGCTGGGGCACCTGATGGAGGGGACAGCAACTGGTTGGAATAACGTGTTCCTTCCACACGCTACGTCCAACCAGGGAAACTCCGCCCTGCTAGGTGAAAAGAAGGCGGCGCGACTCCTCATGCACTGAAGGCAGCATGAGCCCATCTGCTGCCTCCCCAGGTTGGTGGAGGATGTGTAGAGCCCAGGATCACATTAGGAATTGGCACTGTGTGATAAAAATTATGGGGATAAAAATATATAAAAAATATATGGAGATAAAAATATATTTTAAAAAAAGAATAAATAAAATGGATATTCATAAGAGCTGCCTCTTGCGGATCTTGTGTGCTTATGTCCGCTTGTGTCTGTTGTTTTCCTGTTTGTCCACTAGTAGGTTTAGTTTTATTTGTGACACATTATGGCACTTCAATTTCCCCTCAGGGATTAATAGCCCACATCTCATCTCTCATCACAAAATATAGCTCACCAGTCAGGAGTCAGACAGCATGAATGACAGGAGATCACAAGCCGTGTTTCTCACGCAGCAGTGTTGTTTTTTGAGAAAATTTTCATTTAGTCTCTTTTCAATAAGGCATATTTAGACTTTTAGTCCCATTTAGTCTTAAGAAATTCATTTTTTAAGTCTAGTCTTAGTCGACGAAATGTCAAAAAGGATTTAGTCTAGTCTTAGTCTTTTAGTCTTAGTCTTGGTAGTTTATTCTTACATACAAATACATAGTAGGTTTATATGTTATACAGATTTATAGTTTTTAGTCTGAAACATGTCTCGTTCTTGTATAAAATTACTGCAATAGTAATAAGTTCCTTTCCTGAAAACGTATGCCATCTTTACTGCAGGTATGTTCACATACTAAAAAAGAACAAAAAAAAAAGATGAAAATCTTTCCTATTTCCATTAGCCTTAGGTTGATTGATGATTTAGTCTTCGTCTTAGTCTTCTGAAAATTGAAAACACACATCTTTTAGTCAAATTTAGTCTTTTGAAATTCATTTCTGTTAGTCTAGTCTTAGTCAACTAAATATCAAAAACCTTAGTCGACTTAGTCTTTAGTCTTAGTCTTAGTCGACAAAAACAACACCAGGGGCGGATTGGCACATATTTTCCCACCGGGACAATTTTGCCTTTGCCAGGCCACCCTGGGGGGGAGGCAGCTGGTTAACCAGATGTAACTCTTTGAGAGCGTAAAAATGAAACCAAATGGACCCTTGCGGGTCCATTTGGTTTCATTTTTACACCCTCAAGAGTTAAAATATTCATCATGTGAATTAGCCCAACTTAGTCTACACAACTAGAGAATGTAGAAGATTAATGGTCATTTTGATCTGTATGTTCCAGGCGAGCATCTAGCACATTCTAGTGCATTTTGGATCTTGTCCAGGCCACCGGGAAAACTCCCTGTACTCCAGATGGGCAATCCGCCCCTGAACAACACTGTCACAGAGAGAGGGAGAGAGAGAGAGAGAGAGAGGGGTTTGTGACCTTGCGTCTATACTGTATTTTCCGTTGTGTGAGCTGAGCTTCCTGTCCTGTCTGTGGACCTCACACTATAAGCTGCATGTCAGACCTGCTGCTATCTAACCCTGTGATTGGACTGGAGTGGTTGCTGGACAGCTGATGACAGTGGCTGGGGGGCGAGGAAGAGAGCCAGAGAGCGCCAGTCTGCTTGTGCACGTCGGTCGCACGCGGGCGCCGCGCGTATGTGTGGTCATGTGTGTGTGTGTTCGAGCGTGTGCACGTACATACGTTACGCGCATGTGGGGCAGGGAGAGCATTACGTGTCTCTTTGTGTAGGCTCACTAGACTGTGTGTACTGTCAGCATGCGGTGTGTTTGTGTGTTTGTTCAGGCATGTAACAAGATATGCATCCATATGTGTGCGGGTTTTATGTGACTATGTTTAGGCCAATGTGCGTCTGTGAGAACATACAGTATATATGCGACATATGTGCGCAGATTATTTCGATCCTGTGTGTGTGTGTGTGTGCACGCGCTTGCAAAGACGTGCACACGTGCGCATACAATGAGTGGACAGTAGGTTGTGTGAGTTTAGTCTTATCATGGGGAGTTGGCAGATGGCTGGAATGTGTGGTCTTGTAAGGACCGGTTACAGTACTGCATGGACTGTATGGGAAAATATCTGGTGTGAACTTCTCTCTTCACACTCTCACGGCCCCCCTGGACACTGTCACATTCACAGCACTACACTCTAAAATGATAAAGGTTGAGATGGGCGCGCATGTGTGTGTGTGTGTGTGCGTGCGTGCGTGTGCGTGTGTACTGTCTTTGTAAAACAGCACAGCTAGCCTGGCACTATTGATTCAATACAAAATCATGCTAAGCTACCTTACAATGTTAGGGTTAGAATGATCAGATGAGTAGATATACGACAATTGCATTTGCTTTGGGGGCTTAGCTAAATTAAGCTTGAATCGCAACCGGAAATAACCCTGGAATTTCCAGGGTGAATCCAGGGGAAATACAACAGATGTTCCGACAAAAACTTCCACAGGTATCGTCTCTGTCATAAAGTGTTTCTCTTCGCAGATGAGGCTAATGCAATCATAGCGTGACAATATTCTGACCACTTCCACCACATCAACCCAACCAACAGCATCGTTCTTTTGTTTTGGGACTCTTATTTCACATCATCACCTCTTTCTCACATTCTGTCTCCATAGCCTCCCTCCCTATACACCTTTCTCTTGCTCATCCAGATTACAGCACCATATTAAAGGTGTCATGTACAGTATAGTGAGCTTCTGGTTCACAGGGATTACGAGTTCAATGTCAAGTCCAGAGTATAGAACTACCCTGCAGTTCCCCTGTCATCACCTCATCACGTGCTCTCTCTCAGTTAGTCTCTCTCTTTCTGTGTGTGTGTTAGCTCTCAGTCCGGCTGTCAGCGAGGCCCCCATCGCATCCCAGATGACCTTCTGATGGATTGATTAGATGCCAATGTTTCTAGCGTTCAAGAAAGTGATCTAAACTATATTGATCACCCCCTGTCATCGTTACAGTTGTAGTGTGGAACGTTTTTTTGACAGATGAACGGTACATAGCTTGAGAGGAAAGGGAGAAAAAGACAGGCGGCCAAGACCATCGGGGTCGGGAGTCGAACCGAACACCACGCCCTGTGGCTGGCTTAGACGGCTGAGCTAACTAACTGCCTGGGCCAAAGGCATGAATTTTTTAATGACATATTTATCCTAGTCATCGTGCAAAGGTGTGAACTAACTGCCTGAGCTGTCTCTATTGTCTTTCACTCACGAAAACTAAAACCCACAGTTGGAAAACCTCTCTGCCAGTTCAAAGGGAGGTTCAAATGCGTTCCTATCACTAGTAGTGAGTGAGTCTTGACTTGCCAAACAAACCACAGGGATTGTTGTGTGACTGACTGACTGACGTCTATTGGATTGTCCTGCCGTAAACAACAGGAACGGCACAAAATGTGAGGCCTTGTTGTCACAAAGGCAAGATCTGCTTTGCAAATAATAAAGCGGTTTGTTGAACAAAGCTTTAATAGGTGTGGAATGTTAATACTGTGGAGCACTGCGCTGGTCCCAGGCCCGGATGTAACACTTCCCAATTAGGGGCCAGGAGAAAATGGTATGGGTGCGACTTCATCGCCGCACCCATACCATTTTCAGTTACAGGACTTACATTAAGCAAGTAAGCATCAATAATAACATTAGTTTGTTGTTGAAGTTGCAACAGACACACAGCATGCATATATTAGCTAAAGGTCTGACTCAGAGAGTTTTCTGTTTTCAATGATGAAATAGTGTTGGTTTAGTTGCAGTTAACACAATTGCAGTTAGTAGCAGTAGTAGTGTTTCAAATCATTTTAAATATAAGAGGCTCCATTTTCGTCACCGCTAAACCCCTTATCCCTTAACTTCTTTGCCTTTTTAAACTTTTAAAAAAGAACATTTTTCAATAGTTTAAATGGCCAGTCTGCAAGCTCACAATGTGTCAATAGATTGGCATGTTGAACTATTCCAAAAAGTTTTTCAAAATAGTAAAGAAAAATGATAAGGGGTTTAGGATAAGGGCCTTAGATGGTAACGGAAATGGAGCCCAAGAACTTTAATTTGAAATTTTGCATGCCATCATGTTTGGTGGGGGCAGTCAGGGCACTTAGGGGGGCATTACCCCCCATGTCTAGATCCGGCCCTTGTAGTACTGACTGTGAGGTTGTACGTCGTATCTGTTCCCGGGACGTAAGTCTGTCATCAAGTGTTTGTTGACAGAGTCTGTGTACGGACGTCACCAACCCAGATTCCTATACAGCCAGTGGATTTAGAGGATAAAGGACCCTGATTCTGACAGGCAGGTCCTTCAGTAGTCGTCCAGGTGAAAACACTGAGCTCTAGAAAACAAAAGGCCCCTCCATAATGACCAGCACCAAAACAATAATCAAAGGGGGAGGCATTTTGCCCACAAGCAGGTCTGAACGTAATCACATCCAAATCCCCCTCTAAAAACAATAAAACCCCAAACAACGATTAACATTTATGGTTGTTAAAATGAATGTTTTTCCTCTGTCACGCACCCTATGTTGACTACAGTAAGACATACATTTACAAGTGTTCCTATACAACGGGGGGTTTCAAACAAGTGGTCCGGGGACCACCAGTGGTCCCTGAGAGGATTCCATGTGGTCCGCAGGCTAAATGATGGAAAGTTGGTGAACCAGATGTAACTCTTTGAGTGCGTAAAAATTCATGTTTTCACTCTCAAGAGTTAAAATATTCATCATCTGATGTAGCCCAAGTCTACACAACTACAGAATGTAGAATGCTGATCATTTTGCTCTGCATGTTTGACTGTTTTGTTTGCAAAAATCCAGCCTGGAATTGTGGACAAAAACAATACACAGTGGGCCAAATGAGAATAAACTGATGCAAGTCCAGACAGTGGCCTTGTGGTTAGGGTGTCCGCCCTGAAACTCAACTGGGAGGCCGGGGTTCGATTCCCGGCCGGGTCATACCAAAGACTGTAAAAATGGGACCCAATGCCTCCCTGCTTGGCACTCAGCATCAAAAGGGATGGATTGGGGGTCAAATCAACTAATGATTCCCGAGCGTGGCACATGCTGCAGCTCTCTTTGACCCACGAGATGGGTCAAAAGCGGAGAACTAATTTCACTGCGGTAACGTGAGTGACTAATCTGACAACTTTGACGTTGTGGGCCGAAGCTTCCGGACTGTGTTTCAACACACGCTGAAGCCATCACTGCTATTACCATCCCTTAATAGCAAGATAAATGCAAAGATAAAACTGAAAATGCATTATTAAAGCTCAGTATCATGTTCTATGATCCTCACCAAGCACTGCTTTCATAGTAAAATGAAAAGTAATTATCAACTACTTGTATTCATGTTTGATTATGGTGTTTGCAATATACCAGAGGGACAGTAATTAAATATCATCCCGCAGGCTGAAGATAATTAATTCACTGGCCTGATTTGGCCCCGGGGTACTTAAGTTAGTGGCAAATATGGCTGAAATTGCACTCAATAATGGCATCAGTGAAAAAGGTATTGGGCTGTGTGTGTGTGTGTGTGTGTGTGTGTGTGTGTGTGTGTGTGTGTGTGTGTGTGTGTGTGTGTGTGTGTGTGTGTGTGTGTGTGTGTGTGTGTGTGTGTGTGTGTGTGTGTGTGTGTGTGTGAGAGAGAGAGAGAGCTTTGCCCAAGGCTCCATATTTGGGCTGAACCTGGGAGACATTAGGACACATACATACAGACAGACACTGTTTTACACATAGGCTATGTAGTGCAGATACAGTCCAATCATACTTAACTATAACGTATATACTGAGGCCAGGCTGCTGGCTGTGATGTGATGTGACATCAACCCACATATGCAGATGTCAATACTTGACATCGAGCGGCAGTGGCTCTGAAAACCAGGCCACTGATAGAGTTCCTGCATCTACAGGCCTCTCTATGTATACCAAAACTGTGAAATGAGACAAAGAGGGGGCTGCTCAATGGTCCCATTTGAACTTCTGAATGTTCAGCTACAGAATACCTGGGCATTATGCGGCCCGGGGGCCAAATGCAGTAAAAATGAAACCAAATGCATTTGGTTTCATATTTACACTCTCAAGAGTTAAAATATTCATCATCTGAATTAGCCCAAGTCTACACAACTAGATAATGTAAAAGATTAATGGTCTGTAAGCAAAAGAAATCTTTAGTTTTGGGTCTGTGGAATGAAAATCTCAAATGGTGGTCAGTGGCTCAAATGCTGAATAAATAGCGGGTCCTGGTATCAAAAAGGTTGAAAACCACTGAGCTACGGGAAGGACTATAACCTTATTTACTGTATGTGTGATAGGCATGTGATCCTATTCCTGCATGTTTGTTTTGCTACAGATTCTGTCCACAACTCACACAAGGTGGTATCATTCAGCATTTGCATATTCCAATCTGATGGCTTTCCATGTACAATGTACAACTTCCCCCAAAGTTTAATCACACATTAAGTTTCTCAACATCTAAGTATTTCACCACAAGTGGTACAAAATGTCACTATTTTTTCATCAAATTAAGTACAAATGATCTTGTGAGTAACACCGCTCAACCCTTTAATTATATTATGATTACAATCTCAATGATCAGCTAAATGTGTGGGTGACAGCCACCCACACAGACTATGCAGTACAATCTGTATAAAATGTGTTTTTATTTAAATGCAATCAATGGCTATACTGCTTATAAAGCAAGCATTTGGATTGCGTTTCTCTTTGGGTTCCACCACTTAAAGCACAGAAAATGGTGTCTAGCTGTGACATCTAAAAGCACTGACAGCCTATTATATATCACACACACACACACACACACACACACACACACACACACACACACACACACACACACACACACACACACACACACACACACACACACACACACGTTAACTAACTTTTCATCTGGTTAAGCAAATTAGCTGGGGACCACCTGGACCCCTGGTCTAGAGGTCTGTGGTGGAGCAGTTGCCCCCGTGACCCGACAACAGATAAGCTGTTGAAGATGGATGAATGGATAATAAGTGGACCTCAGGATGGATCATGACAGTCAAATTGCTGTGGTCCATCATGCATGTTCATTCCCACACACTAGTGTAGATAATCACTACTTGTGTAATGAGAGTGAAGCTCCACCCCACACGTGTAATGGAGCCAGTGAAACATACATACATACGGTATGCTGTACAGTACATTGCTCTGATCAATACAGCATCAGCATCAGCAGCTGCACCACTACAATTTTACGTTTGCAATTGCAGTAATTGAGATTGACTATATATACAGTATATATATATATATATATATATATATATATATATATATATATATATATATATATATATATATATATATATATATATATATATATATATATATATATTTTTTTTTTTTTTTTTAGCTTCGTAATCACAAATTGCAAAGGGTGTATATGAGAAATAACTTAAAGGGGAACTCCACCCATTTTCAACATTTTAATGCCATTAATACACCTTAGGGATGTTGTGTGGTGATGATAAAAAAAAAAGTTCCCCCAATTCTGTATTTCCTAAAAATGGAGGTCTGAAAAAAATCACTAACATGGTGAAACATCTTGATGACATCATCAAGATGTATTTCACCATGTTAGTGATTTTTCTTTCAGACCCCTTTTTCCTGAGAGGGTACAAATGGAACCAAATGGACCCGCTAGGGTCCATTTGGTTCACATTTGTATCCTCTCAGGATTTTTTTTGAAAATGGGTTGAATTCCCCTTTAATTATACAAATAAATCAGTCACATAAGTATTATGTTTATATTGTTTTATATAATAGTGGAAATTGTTGATCTACAACTTCACAACAAAAGCTTGTACTGTAGGTCTGCTATTTCTGCTCTTTCTGAAAACAGTGAAAATTGTATGGACATTTTTCAACATACAGTATATACAACTTGTGTACTCAGTGGGGGAAAAATACATGCTGGCATTGACAGCCCCTACAGCCAAACAAAAATATGTGATTGCATTAAACAACGCAGTTTTAGGTAAACCTCACTGGGAATATTATGAAAACACATTTTTTTCAGCCAAAACAGGCATGTAGTGCCCTGTTGGGCACAGATCTTCACCAGGTCAGGTTGTTGGTCTCCATAGTCACCAAACTGTGACTATGGGCACATGCATGCGCATGTGTATGTTGTTAAAGTAGCCTACCCATTAAAAAATCCACAGCACACCACTGTGTAGGTGTAGAGTGCTATTTGTGCTTTCTAGCCTGGCTTCCAGCCTGATTCGCTGTGTTCTGCAAATCTGAAATAAAACTTCGCAAATCAGTCTGGCCAGAGCCTGCTTGACTCGCATTTCCCTGATGTCACCTGTTACGTAGTCATAGGGTGACCAGATGTAACAGGTGACGTCAGGGGGAAAAAATAGTTCGCATTTGTTTGAAACAACGTCAGAAACAAACGCGAACTAATTTTTTCCCCCTCAAACCTCAGACCAATCAGAAGCCTCAGCTGCAATTCAAACTTCATATGTCACGCCTACAAGTGGGGATAGGTTATTACGGTAGTCACTTTTGAAGTGACATTTCAGATGCGTGGAATTAAGCAAATCAGGCTAACCTTGATCCAAATATAATTTATAAACTGGGCCATCAGATTCTGGCAGACATTGTTTTTTTGTACACAATGTCTCTGCCCATGGCAGAAACACATTGTACAATCTTGTGCCTGGACAGTACAAAGAAAAAGTGAACTCCGATGCTTGCATTCAAAGCAACCAAAGATGCCACCACAAATGGAACATATGGAATGCACTTCCCATTGCAATCAGAACTGCAGCTTCACTCCCACTCCTGCACAACCATCTGAAAACACACCTCTTGAGTCTCCATCTTGGCCCATAGCACTTGCTGTAGTACTTGCCCTAACCTCGACCTCAGACAGACGTATGAAAAGTCTCAACGCATGTATCTTAAATAGCATTTTTATGGAGACATAGATAGCAGAGTATGTAGATGTATAGCATTACATGTAAACATAGCACTTGATAGTCATTTTATAAACACTTTAATTAGCCTATATAGATTCTTTACTGTTGTGTTCTTAGCTTTAGTATGATTCACATTATGTATTGCAATGCTTTTTCTTTTCCTTAATGTTTTCCTTAATGTAAATCACCCTGGATTAAGAAGAGCGTCTGCTGAGTGCCTAAAGTGTAAATTGTACAATCTCTCGTACACTCGTAGTCACCTAACGTGACCTAACCTAACTGAGACTGACAGTTGGCAGCCTGACATTAGGCGTTCAGCACCTTGAATCAAATTAACTTGATTACAGTACTTGTTAACAGTATCTGATTAAGTAGAGATGACATTCTTACAAGTTCATTAAACATTATACACCGCACATCCATGCAGATCCCACTGGCCTATGTAATATACATGCTTGACAATGGAGATTACAGACACTTTATGTAATTTCAGTGGGTGTTACATTGTGCAATTTGTGGAATTAATGTACTTTTTAGAATGGCATTTTAGCCGATGAACGCGCTAAACCAGTAAAGACAAGCAATAAAACATATAATAATGGCAGTGCATCTGTTATCTGCTGATTCAGAACCATGGACAGTGCACAAATCCAGTCCAGAGTATTTTCCATAGTTATTTTCGGCATAACGGTCTAATCTAATGGTAAATGTTCCAGATGGCATGACACTCTCTTCACAATCACATTGACCTGAACAACTACCACAGTTGAAAGCTGTCCTGACTTCAGACTTAGCAGATGCAATGACCTTTATAGGCCTATTTTAGACCTATATATTGTTCCTAACTTTCTGGTTCTATACGAGTGAAGACCTGCCTTATCTGTATGCATGCAGAACAGTTATATAAAGCTGGAGAAATTGAAATAGTTGAAAAACAGTCCTGCAGAAACCAATGCTGTCACTTTGCCTGCCTAGAATATTATTTCTCCATCCAGTAAGAGACAAAATGATGTTTCCTTCAGTCATCCAATATTTGGCTCAGGAGTTCGAGCGACCAAAACTAAAATAGGCTATATCCAAGAGTTCCAAGGCTTCGCGGGGTGTATAACTCCTGCAATAAGTTTATTGATAAGGGGGGCGCCATAAACAGACATAACTGTCAGTTCAGTTGTACAGTTATTATAGCTCACGAGAGAACCAATTTACTATTCATCTTAACTTTATAAACCGTGCCATCATCATCATCATACACCCCAGATGTCCAATTTAAAACCAATACAAGCACCTGTTTCCTTCTCCGTATAATAACTAGAGGCGTCTGGATGATTGGATAGCCCAAATCAAATAATTGATAGATCAATTGTCTGATCATAATATAAGTTACATGATAGCAAAAATGACGTAGCTATAGCCTACATGGCATGGCTCCAAGTCTCCAACTTAAAATAGCCAAACAGAAGCGACAAAACAGCTGAGTTGAATTGAATCAATAAATAAATATCTTTTGGACACAAAAGTAGCCGTATGGCCACTAATGAATGCAGCTGGCTGCACTTACCGGTAACAAAGCAGTGTGTCTGGACCTTTTCTTGAATAGGGACAAAACAAGAGATTCTGAGACGTTTGATAGTTTTGGTTTAGTATCCTGGCTTCGTTACGCGTCCACTGTCCTGTCCTGTCCTGTCCTGTCCCGTTCCGTGCCGTGCTGTCCGTGCCGCGCGCTCACTGTCACGTCGTGCGCTCTGCGTGCCCAGGTTGCGCTGTTACAATGACATGGGTTCCCTAACGAATTGTGTGACCCCAGAGATGTTGTAGGCAGCCTACATGTTCTGTTTAACTTTAAGAATAAGACAGAGGAACAGGGGCGGATTGGCCATCCTGGAGTACAGGGAGTTTTCCCGGTGGCCTGCGCCACCTAGTGGCCTGCTGGACAAGAACCAAAATGCACTAGTGGCACTTCCAAAATGCACTAGAATGTGCTAGATGCTCGCCTGGAACATACAGATCAAAATGACCATTAATCTTCTACATTCTCTAGTTGTGTAGACTAAGTTGGGCTAATTCACATGATGAATATTTTAACTCTTGAGGGTGTAAAAATGAAACCAAATGGACCCGCAAGGGTCCATTTGGTTTCATTTTTACGCTCTCAAAGAGTTACATCTGGTTAACCAGCTGCCACCCCCAGGGTGGCATGGCAAAGGCAAAATTGTCCCGGTGGCAAAATATGTGCCAATCCGCCCGTGCATAGGAACTAGCCTACTTTGTCCAGTACTTTTGGTTGACCTTGACAACATCATCGGCTTATTTATTATATTAGAGCAAAATGATGTGCATGCCCAAAGATATGTTATATAGACACAATGGTTAATATGGATGCATTTATATCTATAGGGCTATCATAGTATGTTTATTTTTGATTTTCTGTGACTGTGACACAGTGGAATGTCTATAGGTCTAGCAAGCTAAACACCACTGAAACATTTAATGGCATCTTATTAGGTCTTATTTCTTTTTCCTGTAAATGGAAACCTGCATGTAAAGTGGACTTCACTCAAGTATAAGTAAGAGCACTTAATTTAATTTGATCTGTTGGCAAGACACCCAAGGAAGGAATGAACCGAGCTCTGCATGCCGTTCTAACTAAAGTTCACATTACAGATTTTTACTCATGCGATCAGACAGCAGAATGGTGCAGACGTTTTAGAATACAATTTAAGAATAGAATACAAGACACAGACAATCTACCTCAGTGGTTTTCAAACTTTTTGATACCAGGGCCCACTATTTATTCAGCATTTGAGTCACGGACCACCATTTGATGACATTTTAGCCCCCACAGACTCCAAAGATTTATTTTGCTTTTGTCCACAATTCCAGGCTGAATTTGGGGAACAAAACAGTCAAACATACAAATAAAAATGACCATTATTCTTCCACATTAATCTGCTACATTGTCTAGTTTTATAGACTTGGGCCAATTCACATGTTGAATATTTTGTACACATGAAACCAAATGGACCCGGTTTCATTTTCATTTTACGTGTTACATCTGGTTAACCAACTGATCTACATGAAGCTCATAATAGCTCATGTTGATGTAGATCAACAGGTTGAACTATTTCAAAATGTTCTCTAAAATAATCTAATCTGTCTGATAGGTTTAGGGATTAGGGATAAGGCGGTGTACTTCACTTTAGGATATTTGGTTCCCAAATGTTTCAGGTGTAGACCCAAAAGACAGATTACATAAATCTAATCTCTTAGACATTACTAATCTCCCAAAATCCCACAGTGCAAGATCAGTGTTTTTCCCTATATCTAAATGATAATATTTCGTGAGAATTTCTTGTTTCTTTGTTTTAAAATCTATAAATTATTTTACTTTTAGTGTGTAATAGTTGAATATTTCCAATACTAACCACAGATCAGACACAGCCAGGGGTTAAATTAAATAAAGGGGTTGACACTGTGGCAGTTAAATAAACTGTTGGAGTATGCTTTGGAGTTACCCAAGTGCACATTTGAGCAAGGAGTCTGCTATTCCCATTTGGTGGCCTTCATGAGAACATACATATAGCCTATATATATTTTTTGTATTATGCGGCCGTGAAAGGGTACCGTGGTTTTCAACCAGTGGCCCGGGGACCACCAGAGGTCCTCGAGAGAGTTTCAGTTAAATATGGAAAGCTGGTTAACCAGATGTAACTCTTTGAGAGCGTAAAAATGAAACCAAATGGACCCGCAAGGGTCCATTTGGTTTCATTTTTACGCTCTCAAGAGTTAAAATATTCATCACGTGAATTAGCCCAAGTCTACACAACTAGAGAATGTAGAAGATTAATGGTCATTAATGGTCACTTTGATCTGCAATGTTTGACTGTTTTGTTTCCCAAATCCAGCCTGGTATTGTGGACAAAAAGCAAAAGAAATCTTTAGTTTTGGGGTCTGTGGGGCTAAAATGTCATCAAATAGTGGGCCCTCGTGTCAAAATGTTTGGTCTTACGCTTATTTTTTTTTATCTTGAAATTAAATTAATATTATGCAGACTTTAGTTCAGCCTTCCACAATATTTTATGCATCTCATTTGGCCCCTTGGGAAAAATAATTTCCCACCCCTGATATATTATTCTCTAGGTATTGATATTTGGTAACAAGCGTTTTTTTTTTCCAGCACTGCAAAACTAGCCTATAAATTCAATCCACAATAAGAATCCTAAAGGATCTTATAAGATTTTATAGGAATCCTATAAGAAAATCCTATAGGATTTTCTCATAGGATTCCTATAAGAATCCTATAAGAAAATCTATAGGAAAATCCTATAGGAAGTTCTGATTGGAGGAATCCTATAAGATCTTTTGACTAGGGGTTGATTTGTTTATGTAAACAACTGTTTGATTATTCAATTAATTGACAAAGTTATCAATAGAATAATCACCAAGAGAAAGTAATTGCAGCATCTTGCACTTGCATCAGCAACTGTAGCTGTATGTACTGTATATATTTAATTACAAACTGTCCAAGGTATCTGTTTAAACCTTAGTTTATGATGATGTACAACTCCAACATTGTCTGAATAAACCTGCCAAAAGGCTACACAGAAAATTTGGGGTCACCTTCAATTTCTTGTGTAGCATTTTGACAGGACCAGCAAAAAATGATTTTTTTTTTTCTCCCCAATATTGTCCCTGTGCCATTTCCCTGTCGCTGCTGACCCCTGCTGTTGGTGTAGGAGAGACAGACCAGTGGCCACAGCCACCAGCAGCTTCTTTACATCTGACAGACAGGAGTTTTCTCTGTGGATAGCATAGTGGAGGAATAAGTAAGGAATTTACCATGAAAGAGAGTGGGTTATTGGCTGATATACCCATTGTAAATGGTGCATTTATATAGCGCCTTTACCCAAGGCGCTTTACATAGATCGTGCATCACATTCACCCATTCTCTCTCACTCACACACACACACACACATACACACACACACACACACGCACGCACGCACGCACGCATGCACACACAACCCTGAAACAGTGGGTAAATCAACCAACAACCCACAACCATTCAGAGTAAATTACGCTACCACTTTTTACATATAAATGAAAGGAACACACTTGTAACTTACAAGGATCTTTAGTTACAATCATTAATTATGTGCATGCGGGTATTTTTCCGTTCCGAGGGTTATGGTCCCATTTACCACTGTTTTAAGCCAATCACAATCCAGTATTGGACATGTGACTCAGAAAAAGTGGTAGAAGCTCCCATTTCACCCTTCCACAATGTAAATGTAACATCATCATACCCAGGAGGTATACAGGCAGGAATGCCTACTAAGTGCCTAAAAGGACTTTCTGGACTCTACAGCCCACACGGGCAAACTGAAAAGTTAAACTTATTTTGCCACTCAATTTGCCACTCACTTGACACTTCATGCCTCTTCTCTGTTGTGTTTGTTGGAGCACCTACCCGAGAATCAAGCAGGATTTTATTTCTGGGCTACTCAGACACCCAATAAGAAATGATATGTACTGTATATATTTTTGATATCAAAATTTCTGTTTTTAACACTAAATCGTGTCTGAAGCCTGTCTTGGACAGGGTATCCGAACCCAATAGGATTAAATAAGGAATGTGCTGGGATGGGTCCTGGACTTCTGGACCAAGTACTGTAGGTACCAAACCAAACATGGTTGGTACCAGGAACCAAACCAAAGTTAAACCGAACATACTCAAATCACCTTAGACTTTAGAGTGTCTATTTGAAGCACAGAGTGTTTTTTGACTGAAGGTGGTTAACAGCCTGCCATAATTTCACCCCCTTCAGTATGTAAGTATCAGACAGTATCATAATGTTGATTTAATTTCACCCCCTTCAGTGTGAAAAGTGTCCATTTCTGTTTTGTTTTTTGCCTGGGGTGATATTTTGACAGCAGAAACTGCTTTCACCCCCATCCACTGTATTTATCTTTAGGGCCCCAAATCATCATAGAAAGGATGATAATCTATTTTAAACATGTTTTGCCTGGGGTGGGGTGGTATTTTGACACCAACAACTGCCTGTCACTCCCCCTAATCTATGTATGCATACACATACATGAAGGGGAGTTGGATTATGACTCATACAAGATCCTAATGATACCATCTCTAATAATGAGTGGGTGATGCCGACTTTGTGCCACCAGGGGGCAGATTGAATCCATCCTTTCACTCATACAAGTGGTGGCAATCATTGGAGTGTCAAGAGGTGACACATTAGAACCTATTAGTGGTGATTAGAATGCACTGATGCATTGAGCTGGAACCATCCGCATCCATGCACTTTAATTTCCAGGCTCTAGAAGACAGGAGATGCACTGCTCAACAAGACTATAATGGAAAATACCTGCAACAAAAAAGTTATCCCTTGCACTTAAAGCAGCTCTGTAATTTTGTCCTATGTCCTATTAGGGATTTGAACCTGTGTCCAACGAGGGATTTTAACCTGCGAACCACTGAGCCAATGTTAATGTTCAGGGTAAATATTGAGTTTGACCAGACACTCAGACGGTGTCATTTGTCAACCAGACCACTCAATAGAAGAGAAGAGAGAGGCTATCTATCAATTATTTTCTGTGAAAGCCTGTATTAACAGGGGTTCCAACTCACTTTCCCCTGCAATTGTGTTGTGACAATAAAGTTGATTTATTGGGGGCACTAGGCTGCTGCAGACACCTGTTTAGGGCTGTAATTAAAAGCCAGAGGTGCATTAAAGTAACAACTTCACACCTTGGAGAGACAACTCCAAGTAAAACAACACACTGGCTGACACTTTATAATGGTCCTCTTGTAATGGTCAGACATTATTAAACTGTTTTCAGGAAGTGGTGGCTAAATACAGATTGACGCTGCGTAAGCATTTATTATTTTACTTGTACTGCAACACTGGTACACGTGTCTAACAATTGAAAACAACACAGGTGCAAGCAGGTAAGGTTTCAACTGATTAATAAAACATGTAAATGGTCTATTTATATAGAGCTTTAAGCCAAGGCACTTTGCATGCATTATGCTCATTCATACACAATATCAATCAACCAGTACAGTGGGAGCAATGGACCTTTAGCTAAGCCCCGCCCTCTTGTCCACCCTAGGACACTTTCCAGACGGGCGCATTCATTCCAATGTAAATATCATGGACTTCACACAATAAATACTGGTTCTTTTTTGGAACCAGACCTTCAAAATCTCTTCCAAATCCATCAACAAGGCATGCCCTATGCAGTGGAAAAAATGTGTGTGTGGCATTTATTTTTTAAAACAATGTTTTATCATACATGAAAGCTATTGGTGGAGACTGGAGAGGTTTGTCTATCACGTGTTATGCTTAGCTGATTGGACCATACTGTAGTAGTTTGGGGAGGGGGTTAGCTAAAGGTCTATTGGACAATAGCAGTTTGGGAGGGGCTTAGCTAAAGGTCCATTTGAGGTTCAGTATCTTGCCCAAGGGATAGGATTGAAACTCCACAGACCTGCTCTACCTCCTGAGCCACATATGAAGTAAAATACCAGTAAATAAGTGAAAAGTAGGCTATTTCAGGGACATCAAGATTTCAAGATACACGTACGTAGGCTAATATGGAAATTAAAAGAAATTATATTGTATAAAGCAGTGATACCAAGGCCCACTAGATTTGCATTTGGGAAACAAAACAGACAAACATACAGATCAAAGTGACCATTAATCTTCTACATTCAATGATGAATATTTTAATTCTTGAGAGTATAAAATGAATGTACACTCTCAAAGAGTTACATCTGGTTAACCAACTTTCCATCATCCAGCCTGAGGACCACCTGGAACTCTCTCACGGACCACTAGTGGTCCCTGGACCACTGGTTGAAAACCCACTGCTGTATTCAATAATACCCTAATATTATTGAATTGGGCCGCATGTTTGGTTTTCATTTATTAAAGCTTATAATGTTGGA
This sequence comes from Benthosema pterotum, assembly GCA_039105355.1. Taxonomy (NCBI): domain Eukaryota; kingdom Metazoa; phylum Chordata; class Actinopteri; order Myctophiformes; family Myctophidae; genus Benthosema; species Benthosema pterotum. Next base: position 10,713,698 of record CM076967.1, on the reverse strand, counting down.
CACATTTTTTTGAAGTTGTGTGAAGCCAATGTTCTGTGAACATGCTGTCTATTTGTAACCCATTTTTCAGGGCCTAGAGGTGTCCACTGCGACACGCTCATTGTTAGTAAAAACTGTGAAATCTTACACTCTCAGAGTTAAAATAACACTGAGGATTTTGCTGTGTACCAAAGTCTCAGTGCTGTGTTTATTCTGAGCACACTGCGAGATGAATTCCTGACAGCACTTTGTTGATAGGGCGATAAACTAACCAACGGGTCGTGGATATTGCCAATGATGGACAGTTACTGTAACTACCGGTAAGTAGATTTACTAAAGTAGTGTGCATATTTTAGAGACTGTTACTTTTACATGTGAATTTCCATTTTACAATACATTGTACTGTCGGTCTACTTCTATTAGATCCCTGCGACAAATATTGTACCTTTTACTCCACAACAATTCATTAAAACTAACCCCTATTTTATGCTTGTTATACACTGTGTGAAATGAAGGGATATTCCGCATTAAGTTTTGTGACTTTTCCCTGTTTTTTGTCTGGGGCTTGTATTCCTTTTGAGCTACGATGAAAACATGTGAAACAGTGAAAGCAGTGAATGGGTGAAATCTGCTGGCAAATTCCATTAACATACAGTATATGGGATTTGCAGGCTGTGACCTCACAAACAGCAGGAAAATCAGAGCACAGCCAGAAAACCCCAAACTCATTCATTTTGTGACTGCGTCCAACGGCCGTGACTGATAGTAATGAGTCCCGACTGATTGGCCACAACGTTTTACGTTCGGTCAGCCGGTTGGACCAACGTGACTGATGGGCCAACGCTCGCTACCGATGGGCCAACCAATGGGCCAACGCTCGCTATACCGATGGGCCAACTCTCGCTACCGATGGGCCAACGCTCGCTATACCGATGGGCCAACAATCATATCAGACATTTTTTAAATGTCACAATCCCTTAAAATATTCGGTTGACAGCACTTTGGTACTTTTGTATTTTCAAAACATAGCCTGGCTATTTTCTTTTTCTAAATACAGTACTTCTACTTAAAAATACAGTAGAGTATTTCTACTTGTACTTGGAAAGCGGACTACTCCTTCCATCACTGGGTGGATGTTGCTAAGTCATCCATCCCCCTGCCTCAGCATTATTGCAGCGCGTGTGAGATTCCAAACTCCCTGCTGGCTGGCTGGCTGGCTGGCTGGCTGGCTGGCTGGGGGCTGGCTGGCTGGCTGGCTGGCTGGCTGGCTGGGGGCTGGCTGGCTGGCTGCCTGGGGGCTGGCTGGCTGGGGGCTGGCTGGCTGGCTGGCTGGGGGCTGGCTGGCTGGGGGCTGGCTGGCTGGCGGGCTGGCTGGCGGCTGGCTGGCTGGCTGGCTGGGGGCTGGCTGGCTGGCTGGGGGCTGGCTGGCTGGGGGCTGGCTGCCTGGGGGCTGGCTGGCTGGCTGGGGCTGGCTGGCTGGGGGCTGGCTGGCTGGGGGCTGGCTGGCTGGCTGGGGGCTGGCTGGCTGGCTGGGGGCTGGCTGGCTGGGGGCTGGCTGGCTGGGGGCTGGCTGGCTGGCTGGGGGCTGGCTGGCTGGCTGGCTGGGGGCTGGCTGGCTGGCTGCCTGGGGCTGGCTGGCTGGCTGGCTGGGGGCTGGCTGGCTGGCTGGCTGGCTGGGGGCTGGGGGCTGGCTGGCTGGCTGCCTGGGGGCTGGCTGGCTGGCTGGCTGGGGGCTGGCTGGCTGGCTGGCTGGCTGGCTGGGGGCTGGCTGGCTGGCTGGGGCTGGGGGCTGGCTGGCTCGCTGGGGGCTGGCTGGCTGGCTGGCTGGGGGCTGGCTGGCTGGCTGGGGCTGGCTGGCTGGCTGGCTGGCTGGGGGCTGGCTGGCTGGCTGGCTGGCTAGCTGGCTGGGGGCTGGCTGGCTGGCTGGCTGGGGGCTGGCTGGCTGGGGGCTGGCTGGCTGGCTGGCTGGCTGGCTGGCTGGCGGGCTGGCGGGCTGGCTGGCTGGCTGGCTGGCTGGCTGGCTGGCTGCTGCAATAGTGTTCCATGGAGGACTGTGAACGGCTGATGTGATTCGTGCAGACAGAGGCGGAGGGCTGAATGGATGGACGCGCGCACGCGGCCTGCACTGTACCCCGTAACAGCTTCCAGACTCTGTCATGGTCCCGGCAGCATCCAAACCCCAGCGGTGCTCCACCATATTGATTCAATGTGTGGTGGTAGTGTGTCAGTGTCAGGGGCCTGCAGACTCCAGGGGCCAACCAACATGATCCTGAGGTCTCTCTCTTTCTCTCTCTTGTATTTTCACAACAGTTTGGAGGGGTGAATCTTGATTATTTTGATAGATATTGTTTAAGTTTGATTATTATAAAATGCATTTCTGATGCAATGAGCGGTGCAGAAGACACAGGAGACGGAATGTATGACGTACGTCACAGAGCACGAGTTTTGGAATCGGCGGACACAGTGTTCCACCGTGTCACAAATCACAACATAAGCGTGGCCGCAAGTTGTTAATCGCGTTTATTATTCTAGGAAGGAATTGGGAGGAAATATTAGGTGGAATAAATGTCCAAAATCTACTGCCATGACTAAACATAATTAAATGCTTCAAGTACAGCAAACTATACTGTAGATCAGTGGTTCTGAAACTTTGCTGGCTTCAGTATAGCCCTGTTCCCTGATTTCTGAGCCTGCAAGAAACCTCCTCTACGACGTGACTACATTATAAACTGCAACCGCTAGCACATGAGGACATGATAGCAGTGCATTTTAAGAATGAGAGAATGCAGAAAAAGCAAGAGAAATGCAAGAAATGACCCACAATCCATCCGCACTTGTAATATACACTATTATTATAATTTAAGGAATATTTTGGTCAGACATTTTTCAGGAATCTTAAGGTTATTGCATTTGCAGATGTTGTGCGACATATTGTGGACATTTTTTGAATATGAGTTAGAGTATATACTTTTGTATACTATATTATTGTATGGTATACTAACATGGTGAAAGTTGAAATTACTGCCTCCAGACCAGATGTACAGTACACTACGGCCACCATCTCAGTAAGGAAGGTTTGATGTCAATACGTACAAATAATGTACAAAATGTACAATTCCTTTTTTCTTTACCATTTTCTATTCAATAACCATTCAATAACTGTACCACTGGGGTTACAATTACCAGTCTGTCAACCAGTGGTCCGGGGACCACCACTAGTCCTTGGGAAATGAGTTAAAATACTCATCATCTGAATTAGCACCACTTAATTAAGAAATCAAGAAAATAGAGCAAAAATGGAGAATGTAGAAGAATGGTCATTTTGATCTGTATGTTTTGCCCATTTTGTTTGTGAAATCCAGCCTGGAATAGTGGAAGAATTGTGGAGAGAAATCTTTAGTTTCGGGTCTGTGGGGGTGAAAATGTCATCAAATAGTGAGTGGTCCATGACTCAAATGCTGAATAAATAGTGGGCCCTGGTATCAAAATGGTTGAAAACCACTGCTGTAGACATAAGACATATCTAATTTCTTTTTTTATAGGCGGGAAAACTATGGAACATTCAGACTGCTGTGATTCTTCCGTGCAGCATTGTGATGCTTAATTAAAGATGATACTTCCTGACAAGACAAAACCCTCCCCTCCCCCTGAATCCTTTGCATACTGAACCCAACCTCCTCCCGCCCAGCTGTAAATGTTGATGTTGTCCCTGCATCTACAGCCCCCATATAAAGTCTACAGTAAAAAGAGAGAGTTTAGAGCATCTCCATTCAGTGTCATTGTAAAGACTGGAAACAACACTGCACCCATGCTGTTGTGAGCTTCTGCCACTTTGTTTGAATAGCCAACGTACAATTGAATAAAGTGGTTATAATGGTTTTGTGATTTTAACAGCTGGGGACCATCCGAGCTCTCTGGACCACACTTTGAGAGCCAATAGCCTACATGCTGCATAGTGCATACAGTATACAGACAGTACGTATATGAATATGCACAAATATATCCAGTAAGGGTTTCTGATCCCAACACTGGATTGATGTCTCATTCTGAATAAACGGTAAGTGGTGCAATTATATAGCGCATTTACTTCAAGGCGCTTTACATAGACTCCCATTCACACACCAATGGTGGAAGAAACCATGCAAGATGCTGACCAGCACATTGGGAGCAATTAGTGATTAAGTGTCACATCAACACTTAACTCTGGGGAGCCTGGGTTCAAACCAACAACCTTGCGGTTGCCATCCAGTGACCCCTGAGCCACTGCTGCCCCAACGTTGAATCCAACGTGAGATGACGGTGCATGACGTCAGCCTGGCCCTATTGGAACACATCTAATGAAAGGTGGATCTAAATATCTTAAAAAATTATGAGTGGTCGGGTGTTGCACAAATACTGCCAAACATTTGTAACTTCAGCCAACAGACTTTACACCAGGATGAGTTGCTCTGAGCATCCCAAGGCGACCGCCGCCGCTGCCGCTCGCGTCACGTCGGAAGAAACCATCGCGACGGGCAAGTGGCTCAAACTGGAGAAGACGACGTACGTGGACCCGGCAGGAAGCACCAGGACCTGGGAGACCGTAAAGAGGACCACCAGAGGCTCCGACACGGAGGCCGACGGCGTGGAGGTAATCGCCCTGCTGAGAAGGAGCCTCCATAAAGACTGCGTCGTCATGGTGAAGCAGTTCCGGCCTCCTCTGGGTCGCTGCACCCTGGAGTTCCCGGCGGGGCTGATGGACGAGGGGGAGGGCCCCGACGCGGCGGCGCTCCGCGAGCTCCGGGAGGAGACGGGCTACAGCGGAGAGGTGGTGGGGGTCACCCCGGTGACCTGCCTGGACCCGGGCATGTCCAACGGCACCACCCACATCGTCACCGTCAGCGTGGACGGGGACCGCCCGGAGAACGTCGACCCCGCGCAGAAGCTCGACGACGGGGAGTTCGTGGAAGTCCTCCTGTTCCCGCTCGGCGAGTTCCAGCAGAAGATCGACGAGCTGCTCAAGAAGGAACAGGTGGTTGTGGATTCTAAGGTTTACATCTTTGCCATGGGGATGGTGCAGGCGTCCTCCTTCAAACCCACTGAGCTCATCAAACCGTGAAAACAAAAGATGTTGAGCTGTATCTTGCATACCCCATTATCTGTACAGGCGTGCTTCTTACTTGCAGAGAGAACTCCAAATATGGAGTTCTCTATATTTAGTTCAGACAAGCTCAAATATAGAGTGTGTGACGCATGCACACACAGACATTTCTGCCTGGCTTTCATAATACAATCTCACTGCATTCGCAATAACCGTATATCCTGTATAACCGTATAACCCTAACCGTTTCGACATGTGCGCTTGTGGATTGGCTGCTATTGGAAACATTTTTTAAAATGTTTTGGAGACAGAAATCTCCATATACGGATATAAACGATCCTCTTACAAACAGAACAGACAAATTACCATTTGAGGCCATTTTTAACCCCACAGACCGCAAAACTAAAGATTTCTTTTGCTTTTGTCCACAATACCGTGCTGGATATGGGAAACAAAACAGGCAAACATATAGATCAAAATGAGTCTTGACCATTAATCTTCTAGTTGTGTAATCAACCAAATGGACCTGCAAGGGTCAAGAGTTACATCTGGTTAACCAACATATCTGGGACCACCTGGAACCATCTCAAGGACCACTGGTTGGTCCCCAGACCACTGGTTGCAAAAACACTGCTCTACGTGGATCCCGATAGACTGGTATATTGAACAGGTTTATGTGTATGATGGTCAATACTTCACCCCCCTTGGCATGCAAGTGCTCTTTCCTCATGTCCGAAACATCATTAAAATAAGCTCCGGTTGCAAAAGGGGTGAAGTGGCCCTTTAATTCAAGGTAATTTGCCACATAGGGGTAAAGCCAGCCAATACCCGGAAGACCAGCTTACAGACGTCACTGTGTTACGTTTCCAATCACTGGTGCTCACTACTAGCGGGAATTACCACCATTCAGTAACACATGCTCCTACTGTATAGCTTTTCCATTTTATTAATGAAACTGAACCAGTCATCCTGACGATCAGTTACTGCTGGCTACTGCATGCGTCACACAGTGTGACAGGTGTGACTCACACCTGATGTTTTAAAAATAACAATAAATCCTCCAGAAAATTATATTCGATTAGTGATCAACTTGATCAGCCACGTACTGTATTCATTTCCAGATTAGCTAGCCTAGTGTATTATATTCCAATTAGGGTTAGACAGGTGCTAAAAAGTTATGCACTTTCAAATATTTGGGGATTCCAAATCTGGCCCATTTGTAACGTACAAATACAACATACCCTCCGTTGGACGGGAATACTGTATCTATCTCCAGGTTTCGAATATTTATTTTGAAACAATACAAGGGTGATGAAAGAATATTGTTGCAAATACAATCATAGCCAAGTTTCCTCTGATGGGGTGACTGGCCTCTGACGAGGTGGGATAGGTTGAGAAGTGCGGGAGAGACTCGAGTAGGTCAGCTGCTTCTTTCGCCCAGAAAGGAGCCAGCTTAGGTGTTTTGGGCAATCTGGTTAGGATGCCTCTCGAGCGTCTCCCAGGGAGGTCTTCGATGCACGTCCCACTCTGCAGAGACCCCAGAGCAGGCCAAGGACAAGATGGAGGGCTTACATCGACTCTCTGGCCTTGAACCTTCCTGGGATCTTGTAAGAGGAAGTTGATGTTGCTCGGGATAGGGAGGTCTGAAGCTCTTTGCTGAAGCTGCTGACCCCACGACCCGACAACGGATAAGCGGTTGAAGATGGGTGGATGGACAAGAGTGTCACATACAGTACATACTGCAATTCTAAAAAGAGCTACAGAGATACTGCGCACGATAATCATCCCGTATGTAATCATCCTAAATCACAGCATTTTGATAAATGCTGGCTTGGCATTGGTTAAGAATGGAGAGAGAGAGAGAGTGACAGACAGCTGTTAAAACATAAGACCGGTGCGCAATGAGAATCAATAACTCATCGCCCGCTGCTAATCAGCGCCGGTCCAACAACCGTTAGTCACGCGCCACAAACTGTCCGCCCCATTTAATCAAAGCCGGGGGTACGAGGGGACAGTAAACCGCTGGTAGCAATATGTCACGCACGTCTGTTAAGAAATGGACAGAGCTAATTAGCCAAATGAAGGTAGAAAAAAAAAAAAACAGCAAGGACGGCCAGCGCGGTATAGGGTTCGGGAACTGTTTAGAGACGACGTGTTGACTCTTAATTTGTTGCACGGCGAACTGTGGTCTCCCTCTCCCGTGGTGGGAGCTGCTGCCACGGCGCACGGTGATATATAGAATAACAAAGTGTGTTTGTGCAAGGGAGTGCGAGAGAGATTCTCATTTTCCTTTTGGTGTTTTCATATTCTCAACCTCTGTGAACTCTCAGCAGTTCAAAGACATCTCTCAGAGACCCTTATTGCTTTATCACGACACTTGAGATGCAAGTTCCAGTCCATAAAAAGAAACAGGGTAAAAGGGGCGGGGGGATTTATGTGTCTTTTATCGATAGGACTTTAGACTTTCGATTTTCAAAGCTGCAACACCGAGACATGCCAGGATGGCATTACAATGTACGGTGCCGGAACCACTACGCTGTCTGCACAAAACTTTAGTGTTAAAAGTGTAGTAATTAGAATGAAACATCATTGCATTCAATTATGATAATGAAAGATGACCATGCTTTAAAAATCTGACCTGTCTGTATAAGCCCTCTGTACTGTGCGTGTTAGACTGCGCAACAATGACACTTAGCCAGCCAGTTAGGGACACACATAGCTACACAATGGAGTGTAGCCCACCACTCAAAATGTGTGTGTACATTGTAGTCTGCATTTTTGTGTGATTTTTGTGTGTGGATAGAGCGGAGCGGATACAGTCTACGGTCCCTGGTGTCAAAAAGATTGAAAACCCCTGCTCTACATCACCGATTCCCAAACACAGGGCCAGGACCCATTTGTGGGTCGATCATGGACATACTTTTATGAGTTTCCTACATTTTGTTTTTTACTACTTAAACATTATCAGAAAACTATTCCCCAAAAAGCAAATTCTGAATGAATTTAAAACAAATACCGGTACAATGTTTTTTTTTTCTCATTAATTTCATGAAGAAACTAGAACTGCACTCAGAAGAGAGCCAGCTTGTGCATTACACACAAGTAGGCCATGGCCTACTTGTGTGCATGCAGAGCGAGCAACCAGACCTCATGGTCCAGAGAGCAAATCCCTAACACCTCCAGGAGATAATACTCATCACAATACATGACAATAAAGATCTCTAATCACGTGACCATTACGTCATCACCTAAACCAGCCAATCGGAGTACTTAGGGAACGGAGACTGGAGTACGGAGGGACGGCCGATGACTGCGAACCGATCGCGTTACTTGTTCTATAGCTCGCTCTGTTCACGCAAGTAATGAAAGAAAAATAATAAGTAAATCTAAATAATAAGACCCATTTTTGGGTCGTTCATGGACATATTTTTATGGGTCTCCTGAGTTTTGTTTCTAAATTAAAGGAAAACAACTGACATAGAAGCTTACAACGGAACAAAAAATGACACATTATGAGCTGGTAGATCTGCTATTTTCACTAGTTTGGGTGCAGGCAAACGTCTAATTAATCGATTGGGTCTCGAGCTAGAGGACTGCGTGATGTGTAAATCCATGCATTGCAGGTGAAAGTTCTTAAACAATGCTCATAGCTCAGGTAAATGAAGTTGGAACTCATTCAAGACATGTACTTGGGCACGGATTTATATGATTAACTGAAAAACACCACGTCAGGGCTGCACAATAAATCATATCCTATACAGGACAATATCACTCACAGAGTCACAGACTATTTGGCATACACGCAAACTGAAACATTTAATTTCATTTTCTTCACCTCCGGTATGGTTGACAGTTGACACAATAAAATAATGTGAGATGCATAATATTAGACAAAATTACTTTTTTCCCTCCAACAGTCATAAGTCAGTCAGTCAGAGAGGTTTATTGTCGGTATATGAGCCAAGGTGCGGGAGTCTAAACGCGTTTCCCAATGCGCTAGTCTAGACACCTGGCAGATGGAATGCTGAGGTGGAGCGCCACACCTACCATCAGCTTCCAGTATTCACCTCACGACTTCAGGCCGCGCTCCTCAGGGTAACAGGAAGGTTCGGCCCAAATAACACTCAGCCCTGAGTATAGACAGAGTCACGCTGTTGCAAACTCTGTTCAGTTCATGGGAGCAGTCCAATGGCGGCTCTATCGTCAAGGTTGTGTTTCACTGCGTTAATAATTTAAAGGACCTATTTTTTGGGAGTGTACAAATGGAACCAAATGGACCCGCTAGGGTCCATTTGGTTCACATTTGTGCACTCTCAGGAAAATTTTGGAAATGTCCCTCTTTTGTCCCTCTTTCAGGCTGCAACAGCACTCCCGGGAGCTCAGTTTTCTGACCCCTCAATGTCGCAACATTTCGGCTGGTCTGAGTATTATTTGGGCCGAGCCTTCATGTATTCACTGCTCATACTCTGATTTGGTGTTGGCCTGGAAACAAACTCATGCCCTTGCAGTTGAATTCATTATAAAAATCAAGTGAATAAAAATGATATAGCCACCTCCCTCCCGCAACAGAGCAAAATACCTGAGCAAATCTGTGACATTTCACCGTGCTGGGTGACCTGGCTGGACTGGAACCAACTAGGGTTGGTGACCGGGTTAATTCAAAAAGGAAGAGCCATTCACTGCGACACCCAAGCAACTGCATCCTCTGCCACCCTTAGATCTCCATCGATAGACGTGACATGTTCTGACTAGCTTCAAAATAAATTATGCCAAAAAATATACTGTACAGGATTTAAAAAATCCTGTACAAGGAAAAAAAATATGTTTATGCTTGTAGATTCCTCAAGTTATACTCTATGGTTCTGGTTACAAGGAGACACACAGCTATGTCTCTGTAAAACCGTACGTTTTTTTTTTTTTTTTTCAATGAGAAAAGTGCTCAGTGAGTTGAGCCAGTGCACACATAATTGCGTTAAATTATATTAATCAACAAAAATAATTAATGCCATTAACTATTATTATTAACTGTTATTTTCAACAGGCTTAGTTCCGACTTTCCATATGTTGATGTCTGACAAAATGGATGGAACATCCATATATGGCCAGTTCTCATGGGGGTTTAACGTTCCCAGTCTGAAAGTTCCTTCATGGACCCTTATCTTTTGAGAGCATAATGAAACCAAATAGACCCGTGCAGGTCCATTTGGTTTCATGTTATGCTCTAAAGAGTTACAGTCAACATTCTAGAGAATGTAGAAGTAGTGTTATTTTGGTCAAGTTTTGCCTCTTGGCATGGACAAAGACAACATTTTTTAGTCATTTCTTTTTTGTTAACTGTTGAACTGTGGCTCAAATGCTGAATAAATAGTTGGCTCTGGTATATATTTGGTTTAAAACCACTGTAATAAAGTATTCAATTAATCAACCAACCATGCTTCTTGAATCTTCTCAGTCAAATTCTGAGAATCAAATTCTCAGTAAATGTGACTCTGAGCGGAAATGTTCCTGACTCGCACAACACACACACGCAACACTGAGTCATGCCATCATAAGTATATGATTGAAGGCTATACCAAAGTACGCTCTATTTTTTCAAATCTCAATTTTGAAATTGCGCTATAAATCAAGTTCGGTGTCGCCAAAACATTTCCGCATAAACTCACGTTATTACATTACGGTATTACAAACTTTTTTGGAGAAGTCCTCATGGCCTGTCCGGCTATATAACTAATGTTCACCTAGACGAGCGCTAGCTGTCATCTCCCATGTCCCTCCAGGTCCTCTATATACACCACTACACCCCCCTCTCCTATTTTGGCATGCCTGTGCCAGGTATTTGTTCAAATTCCTCACACCCCGTAGGGATAGGTATGTCCTCCCCCCTCCTCCCCCCCGGCCCAGCCTCTACTCTTTACTGCCTGTCTCTGTCTATGTATGCCAACACATGTATGAAGCAGACACCCTCGCTCTGGGTCCCAACACGGAGACGTTTAGCACTGCCATGACTGAGAGCTCTTTTTTTAAGATTTTGTAATAATCATCTTTGCCCACTTACGCATCAGAAGGTCATCGTCCATCATCATCTCTGATTTCTTTGACAACTGAAACATTTTCTAAAAATATCAATTTAAGCACATAACATGCTACTTCTGTGACATTTTACATTTACAGTTGTGCTAGTGTTAGACAGTTGTGCTAGTGAAAGACGGAGACCTTTTTTTGAGTGCTGCCTAACCACTTCAATAGCTGTGTGTGTCTGTCTGTCTTGTTTGAGTATATTGGCAGCTGAAACCAGGGTGACCTAAAGTGGCACTACGACACACGGACACGCACACACACACACACACACACACACACACACACACACACACACACACACACACACACACACACACACACACACACACACACACACACACACACAGGAGTGATTGTGCTTTGATTTTTCATTTCATTATTTTGTTTCAGCACGACAGCTGAAAAACCTTTTTGAAAGTGGTTAAGCTTCAGTTCAGCTGAAAAACATTCAGCAGTGCATGAGAATACACATGGATCCCAGCCACCAGCCGTCCATATGATATTCCTACAACGTTTAGAAGAGATCAGATCACTAATCAAAGGCTAGCACGAACCGTGAAGCGTGTTGCAAGTGAACAGCCAAAATGTCTGTCTGTCTGCCTGGCTGGTCGCTACACTGAAGCAATCCTATAACCCCTCAGCTGCTCAGAGTGCAGACCTAGCACACCCGCAGGCAGCTGTGGGTTTCCAGTTTGCGTGGCCAAAACCAACTATAGCGGCTTACAAGCAACCCTTAAAGTCTCTTTTGATAACTCTGAAAAGAGCCACTGAATTTGTGACATCACGGCATACTAGCGCTAAAAGCCACTTATTATCTAGTACACCACATTTGAACTTTTCCCTCTGACATGGAGAAATGTTGTTGCATGGAGGAGCCGCTGAACGCCAACACTTAATCACCACAATAAATCCAGACATCTAATCGCCATATAAAGTCATGCGCGCGAGTCGGGACGCGTGAGACGCCGGGGCCAACGTGTTAAGGGGGAGCTTTCGGTGGGGACATGGTATTGACTTTGGGTGGGAGACAAGGTGTAGGTTAGTTTACGGCAGCGGCTTCATGAAATGACAGCAAATAAGCACATCTCGCTGGTGTGTCAGCGTGCCTGATCGCCTGCCAGGCCTCCTGAATGCTCCAAGCTCTCGTGACTCATCCCCATTAGTACAGGCATTATAAGGGAAAAAAGGGGTCAACCTGCACCTAATTGCAAAAAAAACAAACTCAACTGATTTTGAATCTTTAATATGCCCAGAATAACATACAAAAAGTTGCCTGGAATTGTCTGGGGGGAAAGTTGTGAAAATAGCCTCTAAAGTATGAGACTACAAAAAACGTTTTTTGTCCATTTCTGCTAGGCTTCACCATGCTAAAGCATATAACAATTTGATTGAATGGTTTACCAAACATTTCTCAGTTGTTCCATATGTATTTCATGCTATAGAATCCAGTTCTGCAATGTATATTTTTGTATTGTGCATAATTATTGAATTTATCAGCATATTCACACATGGGCGGAAATGACAGGAAAAATCCTATAACAATTTGTTAAACGGGTTTATCATACTCTGCTCAGTTGATCAGTATGCATCTTTTCCTGTAGATTCAATTTCTGCAATGCACAGTACATTTTTGTATTGTGCATAATTAATGACAATTAGTATATTTGACACATAGGCGGAATTAATTTGATATGTTGATGTGTATGTATAATTAGATTGTTTCAGTCCAGTAATAATGTAATTTGACCTTGGACTAATTGCAACTAAAAAAAACCTCAACTGATTTTGAATATTTAATATGCCCAGAATAACATACTAAAAGTTGCCTGGAATTGTCTGAGGGAAAAGTTTAGAAAATGGCCTGTCAGGTATGACCCTACAAAAACAAACAAACAAACAAAAAAAACGTCTTATTGGCAATTTTTCACCATTTTCACCATTTCAAACCCTGTAACATTTTGATTAAATTGTTTACCCAACTTTTCTCAGCTGATTGTTATTTAGTCCTGTAGAATCCATTTCTGTAATGGCCATTTTTGTATTGTGTATAATTAATAAGATAATTTGCATATATGACATGGGTGGAAATAACAGGGAAAACCCTAGAGCAATTTGACAGTTTTGATAGTTTGGGAAATTTGATTTACCAAACTTTTCTCAGGTAATCTCTGTGTATTCTTCCCTATAGAATGCAATTCTGCAATATATCTTGAGCATATATAATTTGATAATTAGCATATTTGTCACATGGGCAGAAACAATTCGATAATCTACTGTATATGGATAATTTGATATTTGATTTGAGATCAACTGTCAAGTGTTATTAAAAGTCATTTGTCTGATGCATTAGTACAAAATCACTGTCACTCTCTAATAAGGAAGAAGATGTCTGAAAAGGATGTAGGATTTTTCTCCCTTCATTTCCTGGGAGGTTTTCTGTTCAGGCTTGGTGAAAACTCTGTGGGTGAACCAAACTGGGACAAGACTATTGCCACTTGCAGGCATTGTCCTCTGGTGTACGATAATCAATATATATCTGAGTACACTGTAGTCTTGGGCGGTATTGATTTTTTAATATCGGTATTGATAACGTGTTATTTAGCTCGATATTCGATATTACCGGTATTGAAAACTAGACGGCAATGGCGTGCAATCAGAGTCGGACACGTTCCACCAGTCACCTAGTTCTCAGATTTGCGACATTGAGGCGTCAGAAACTGAGCTCTCTGCTGTTCAAGCAGCCTAAATAGGGACAAACCTGAGTTGGAAATACATTTGTTTCCAAAAAGCCTAGCCTAAATAAGGGCTATTTTGGGCATGTGTGTAACATGAAAATTGTTTGCATAGTTACAATTAAGTCTCATTGCTCATATTTTAATAGAATACAGTAAAATGTCGGTATTTGACGATATTCGGTATTCGGTATTTTTTATAGACCCAACGATATTGCTCGGTATTGATTTCCAATATCGCGATAAACGGTAATACCGGTATATTGCCCAAGACTAGTACACTGTCTCCAGATGTTTAAATTCCTTCAGATTTTCTGATCAGTTCTGTCTTGTTTTCATCACTATGTACTGTAGAAAGGCTGACTTAGCCCCTTCCCTTTTTTGTCAAGTGTCTCTGATGATTCTAACAAGCCTTTCACAACTTCTTCATCTATGGCTTGACCAGTCTTTAAATGCCTTGCCACTTCTGATGCGAATTGATTCATGTGCATGGACATCTATCTGGTCAACTTGTTCATTTTCAGCACCTTGGATAGTTTCTTTTTGTTTTGAACTCAGTATCAGTAAGTTCTCTTCAATAAGCTCTTCTCTAAGCCCCACCTTTTGGGGCAGGGTTTGTTCACTGTCCAATGCCAATCCATATACTTTAGCAACTGTTGCCATCCAGGTCAGGCTTTCCTTTTCAAGCTTTCCTCTTCCAGCATGCCCATTGGACACGGCCGGATTGGGGAGGGGCTTAGTGAAGAGCTAATTCTCTTTGGCCATGAGATTCTGCCTTGAGTGATGTACTGAATCCTCCTTGCATGAGACCACGCCTGACTTTGACCTCTTTGTTCAGTCACCTCAATTATGAAGTCTCCATGAACTGAGTGGAATGTGTCTCCAGAAAAACTTTTTCCATCCTACAGGATTTGTTTGGTGCAAAGTTGCTAGTGTTACATTCAACACATAAAGGTTGTTCTGCCAGTAATTGTTTTCTACTGAATTTATCAATGCAAGCTTTGTTAAATTATTATTCAGATACCCAATCGTAGTTGTTCTGACCAGTGTTGCTTAATAATAGCAAACAATATTCTCAATTCTGGGTTCAAGATTGAGGTTCTTCTGAGCATAGGGCCGGAACGAACCATTTCCATTGACAACAAGCTGGTATCATCTGTCCCAACAGCCAGGAACCTTGGTGTTGTCCTGGACAGTCAGCTCTCGTTCAAAGCACACATTACAGCTACATGACATGTATCACCCTTTCTTGTAGATCAGGGGTTTTCAACCTTTTTGACACCAGGGACCACCATTTATTCAGCATTTGAGCCACGGACCACCAATTGAGGACTTTTTAGCACCAAAGGCCTAAAACTAAAGAATTCTTTTGGTTTTGTATCGAATTCCAGGCTGGATTTTGCAAACAAAACAGTCTAGACTTCTTAATTAAATAGTGCTAATTCAGATGATGAATATTTTCACTCTTGCTCCCAAGAGTTACACCTGGTTAACCAACTTTCCATCATTTAGCCTGGGGACCACCTGGAACCTTCTCGAGGACCACTGGTGGTCCCCGGACCACCTGTTGAAAACCCCTGTTGTAGATTGATACTTCAGACATCACCCTGTGCCTATTCCTAATGTGATCCTGGGCTCTACACACCCTCTGCCACCCTGCTTCCTTCAAAGCATAACTCCCTCGTTACTGTTAACTCCAACCTTCAGCAGGGGCGAAATCCATTCAAGCCCTCGCCCGCGGGCGCCCGCTTTAAAAAACGGGCGCCCGGTTTCACAAAAACGGGCGCCCGTTTTCAAAAGCGGGCGCCCGTTAGGGTTAGGGTAGGGTTAGGGTTAGGGTAGGGTTAGGGTTAGGGTTAGGGTTTTTGTGAAACCGGGCTTTCAAAAGCGGGCGCGCCCGCTTGAAAGCGGGCGCCCGCGGGCGAGGGCTTGAATGGATTTCGCTGGCTCTCCCAACCTTACTGGCATACTTAAGCCTCTCCACTGATCCAACATACTACAGCTTCCTTGGTCCCTCCATTGGCTCCTGGCTGCTGTTTGCAGTACGAATATTGGATGCCGTCATTCAAAGCAAATACAATATGGAACTATATATCTTGTCTGATCGCACCCTATACAAGCCCTCCAGAGCACTCAGATTAGCCGACACAGGGCCGAATGCGAAACAGACCTGCAGATTCGCCCCCAATCTTCAGCCACAGTCTGAAAATGCTCCTTCAGACTTCATCTTAGCCCATATCACTTGCCCTAGCCTCGACCTATGCTATGGAAAGGCTCCACTTAGTATCTTATCTTGCAGTTAGCAAACATACCGTATACCATTTTTGTAAACATGGGACCATAGTGTTAATATATGCATATATGCGCTTATGTGTCAAATATACTAATTGTCATTAATTATGCACAGTACTGTACATTGCAGAAATTGAATCTAGAGGAAAATATACATACTGAACATCCGAGCAAAGTTTGATAAACCCGTTTAACAAATTGTTATAGGATTGTTCCTGTCATTTCCGCCCATGTGTGAATATGCTGATAAATTCAATAATTATGCACAATACAAAAATGTACATTGCAGAACTGGATTCTATAGGAAGAAATACATATGGAACAACTGAGAAATGTTTGGTAAACCATTCAATCAAATTGTTATATGCTTTAGCATGGTGAAGTCTAGCAGAAATGGACAAAAAACGTTTTTTGTAGTCTCATACTTTAGAGGCTATTTTCACAACTTTCCCCCCAGACAATTCCAGGCAACTTTTTGTATGTTATTCTGGGCATATTAAAGATTCAAAATCAGTTGAGTTTGTTTTTTTTGCAATTAGGTGCAGGTCAAGTGATATTATTACTGGACTACATCCCCATTCTTCCTGGAAGGAAGCTTAGAGGCCCGTCGTCCACCACCACCACCACTGAGGCCATGCTGCATGCATTTGGCTTTTTTTTTAGAAAAGGTTTGGAAAAGCATTTATGGAGGAATCCGATCCATGTCGGAGGGAGAAATGTCATTAAGTTAAAAGCTCATTGCTACTCACGTCTAAAGTACAAAGGATCAAATCTGCCAAATTCATTTAGCAGGTGCCACTTATTATTGTGGGTTCATTTTGACATACTTTGGGAATGTGTTCAGCATACTTCTGCGTTTTAATAAATAAGCGATTTCGCTGGAAGGGTGTCTACCGTGCTATGATTTTATATTCAGCTATTTGGGGAGGATTAATACCCCAAAAACCAGACACTTACATAAAGATGATCATAAACTGATTTACAAGACAACTAATAGCAAAAACAACATGCGCAGATGGAACCTGTGACAACTCAACCAACAATTAGGTCCAGCTGCTGTTCTGCTTCACAGAAGATCACAATAGAACTAATGGGCTTAAGTTTACAGTTGTAGGATCTTTTCATTATATGCTACAATCTCCTTGCCAACACACATGCATCTATAATTGAATATAAGTAATGTAGAATAATAAAAGGGTCTGAGAATAAAAGATCAGTGTGGATTCCCGGGGAATCAAAGAAGGAACAAAGAAGATCACTGTAACTTAGCAGAAGATGACAATGGCTAAATGGTGAGATGCCACTGTTTTTGTTTGGATGTGGCAATTCGTTTGCAATTAAGGGAGCTACAGTGCACCGATCTTCTTTGTTGCTTCTGCAGTTATCCGTCATTTGACCCGACAGCACCTGCCTCGTGTGGTCCAGGACAAAAGTCAACAAAGTCAACAGATGCTCTTTTAAAGTGACAAATCTGATTCACATTCATACACACGTCCTGCACCCCTGAGAGCGTCTCACTAAAACCACACTCCTCAGCTGCTCCTCCGTCTGAGGCAATTACCATACACTGCATTTAGCAGACACGCATATCCAGAATGATTTACATACTGTAGAATGCAGAGAGGCAGTGTGGTGCCTGGAGAAACTAGGATCCTGTAAACCTAGAACCTAGCATTTGCCTAAACAATATATTATCCAAATAATCATCTTGGATATTCACTAGCAGTGGTTTCCAACCCTTTTCATGTCAAGGCCGTCAAATATTTAGGTATTTGAGCCACTGACGACCATTTGATGAGATTTAGCCTCAATATTTTGTTTCAAATTTTGTTCACAGCACAATTCCGTGCTGTATTGATGTGGTACCATAGGAGAGATATACTGAATGAAAAAAACTGTAGTGCCCACATGCTCATAGCTGCCAATGCAAAAGGTTTAATGAGGACAAAGAGAAACCAACATTTCAAAGAAAGAAAAATCAGAAATTTTAACTTTCCTGTTGGCTGGCACCTCACAAGGACTGGTGTTCTGTTCTTTTGCTTATAACATTGGCGATATAACAGGCACATTTTGGTCAAAAATAAAAAAAAAAAAAAAAACAACCTTCAACATTCTGCAATTGAGAGTGTTGATTGAAACTAAATTGACCTGTAAGGGCCCATTTGGTTTCATTTAACACTCAGGAGTGGTCCGTTTGGTGACTGACTTTCCATCATTTAGGGGATTACTCCACTGAATTTCCATAGCTTTCCCAGAGTTGCATTTGAACCTGTGTCCAAGTCACCTTGCTTGTGTCAATAAATATACCGTAGGGTACCACACGTCATAAATAAATAGTATAAGCCATCCATAAAATGGGACTTTAATAGGCTTGGCTTCCCAGCTAGTGGTAATATTCCATAAAGTATAGGCTAACTATGAATGATGCCTACAGTATATTCAACACTGTTTTGTCTAGAGTCAGTGCATTTGAATGCCAAAACAAACACAATCAATACATTCACAAGTCCACCCCTGTCCTTCTCTTAGAGCACCATATATTCAGTCCAGTTTACAGTACATAAGTGGCATTCTGATTATATAAACCCAACACCATATACCGGTATACTATAGTCAAGTGCAACAGCACATTATAAGCAGTACGATACACATTATATATGGTTGATGATACAATACATGGATGATATTCAATGATTCAAAAATCGATACACTAACCTTTTAGAAAATACATGAGATCTATGTGAAACATATGTGAAAGTGGATAGAGAAATATTTAATGGAAATATTTAACTCTCTGGCAAATACCTCACATTATATGTGAAAACATCATGGATAAACAGGCCCCTTTGACATTTATTGATAGATCAAGTGCAGTGTTATGGAATGGAATAGTAATTAATGCCATTTTTTTCCTCAATAAAATTTCTAAATACTTTGCAGAAGTGCTTAGTATCCATACATTTGGTTATTTGCGTGGCAAAATGACTTTATACTTATACATTATTTGCATTTCAAAACAATACGATACGAAGTCAAGTGCAGCTAATAATGTTTGTATATGGTTAAACCCCCAATATATACTGTAAATGCTTCGTAAAACTGTATAGCCGCTCATATCTCTAACTACCAACCGTGTGCCAAAATATGATGCACACTCACTCACCATCTATGGTCAATCATCTGCTTGGAATCTGTGGGAAATATTGTTCCAGTATGACTGTATATATATATGACATGTTCTCCTGGCCCGCAAAGCACTCAACTACCCTATTACTGAGTCATCAAGTTTCAGATTCCAAATTTCACAACCTCCATGCTCAACTCAAGGTTATCCAATATCCACTTGAAAGTCTCTTGTCATATTGTGAAAAGTAATGTGAATAATAAGCTACCATTTAAACGCAGTGGGAACAGAATTGAATGATTGAGATATTATAGGCTGTCATATAAAATACACATAGGACAAAACAAGATGACATTCTGCTGTCAGTGCCATAATTGGGCATATGGGAAATGTATTGTGTTCCTATAAACAGGCCTAAATATCGAGGGAAAAATGCAATAAAATATAATAGGCCCTATACAAACTAAGAGATCATAGCTGAAGAATGTTCAACAAATGAGCCATATGTTCAACCTAGAATAGGCAACATACAGTATACAGGTATGGGAGGGAGTCCAACCAACCCAGTGCAACCCAGATTCGGCACAAATAAAGGGGCTTGATTCATTTCGCTTCTATAGCCAACAAAATAATACCAACAGCCATTAAGACATGCAAATCCCTTCACTCCTTCAAAACCACTCTCAAAAGGCACTCGAAACTGCAGGCCTCTGTGAAATATGATCCCCACACCCACCCCCTTTGTATATTTTTCTTTTCCATTTTACCTCCACTATGATTTCTTGCTTTTGGCAATACATTAAGTAATTAATTTGGTTATTATTCTAAATGTGTTGATGAATGAACATGGTGGCCACTATTGTAAACAAGTAGAAATGCCTATGCAGTTGTCCACTTTATCAGTCTTCTATTGAGTTGTACTTGGAATGTATACAAGTTGTTAATAAAAAGGTGGAATCAATCAAGTTTCGGGTTTTAGATTGTTATAAGAGAAAGTGAAAGATGGGTGTTATTTTTGTTTATTTTGTTATTTCATTTGCTTCTTTCTTTTGTTTTAGGGATTTAGACGTTTAGCATTTTTGACAAGTGGGCAGCTAAGCTATAGGGCATTTGAACATGCAGGCCCTAAATATTAATGTTAGTCTTTTCCAGATGTATAGTAATTTCCTGTGATATTAGGACCCCCCCCCCCCCCCCCCCCACACACACACACACACACACACACACACACAAACAAACAGCAATATCAGCCCAACTGTCAAAAATATCTAAAATCCTTAAAACTAAAGAAAGCAGCAAATGAAAGGGAAAATAAATAAATAAAATATTAGTCATCTTTCTCTAATAACAACCTAAAACATGGACCTTGGTTGGAATAGCCTACAACACAAACAGAACCATGTGAAAATATCTATTGTAGAAGAGAGAGATCATCTAAGATAATTGACAGGTAATTGATATACGGTATGGTAATTGATAATTGAATTATCTGCAAATTTCAGCCTATATATAGACCCTCAGTCACTTCACCATCCATCCAGCCCGCTCACACTCGCACGCACCGCACACCGCACGGCCCTCCCCTCACATGCACATCAAACACAGCCAGAGACAGACAGACAGAAGGATAGACACACAGCAGTCAGCAGCAGCAGAACAACCACAGAGATCCACACAAAGTTTTTCACTCACGTGTTCCTCGATGTCTTCGTGAAGGACGTAACGTTACAGTAGTATCTACATTTTATCCTCTCACGCACTGGAAGGAGGAGATCACTGGAAGAGGTTCTTCAAATAAGAGACGAGAGCAGGATAATTCACCACCATGGAAATTATTTCATCCCAAAGAATCCTCCACGGAATAGAGTTGTGCATGTTGCAGCGCCTGGAATTATAGGTAGGTAGGTACACACAGGGAAGTGTATGATTGTTAATTGCACTAATCTTGGCACACGTCTTTAATGTGGCAAAAAGGAAAAGTCATATCTGAAAACTGTTAAAATAACAAATGCAATCTATCTATAATCTCAAACTTGTTGCAGATCTGCAGGAATTAATACAGTGATGATTCCATCCCGATTGCAAATTTACAAATTATAGCCTATTCACGTTTTTGTTAAATGATCTGTGTCTGTTGTCATTTTTAAATCACAGCAGTGAATTTTCAAATTACAGCCTCTGGATTAGGCTAGTAATTAAGAGTGTTAAACAAACGCTTTTATTAATAAACCATTATAATGTAAAGTAGGCGAAAGTGAATTTTAACGTGATATTTCACTTAAAGGTGAATTAAATTCCATACGGCACGGTTTCCCCTTTCTGAAACGGGGGGCCTTATAGGCTATACACAACAAAGCCATGCATATTAATGAGAACTGTTTAATAGTAGGCCTAATTGTGAATTGATAGCGGTCTGGTGGTGATGACCGTCTGTCCCCGAAAAATGATCTGAAAGATCGTGATGATGAAAACACACCAAATGTTACGTGACAGAGTGATGTGTGTGGTGGTGGTGGTGGTGGTCTGGGGGTCTCTCTGTACCACGGCGGGGGTCCAACAGTTCAACAGTAGCTCTTAACCTCGGCGTCTGACCGGGTCAAACACCCCCCCTGTGTGTCGGCTTTGATGTGGACATTTCTCCTGCAAATTTAGCCTCTTTGAAGGTGGAAGATTAAAAACTAAAAACGTTTGTGGCACTAAGTTAAAATAGCCTATAGGACAGTTGTTTTCAAGCTGGTGGGCCCAGTATTTATTTAGCATTTGAGCCACGGAACACCATTTGATGACATTTTAGCCCCAAGATTTTTTTTTTATTTTTTTCCCCGAAAACAAAAACAGTGAAACAGACCAAAATGACCATTAATATTCTACATTCTCTAGTTGTGTGGACTAATTCACATGATGAATATTGAGTATTGTAGGCCCAACTCTTTGAGAGCGTAAAAATGAAACCAAATGGACCCTGCGGGTCCATTTGGTTTCATTTTTACGCTCTCAAAGAGTTACATCTCGTTAACCAACTATCCATCATTTAGCCTGGGGACCACCTGGAGCCCTCTCAAGGACGACTGGTGGTCCCCGGACCACTGGTCGAAAACCACTGGCTTATAGGCTACTATTTTCTGCTTTCTCCTCTTTCAGTTCGGACATGTGGTGATCAGTTGTGGTGGTGTAACTACTGGTGTAAAAAGCAAAGTGCGAATTACTTCAATTACCTCGTTAACTTAGGGCTTAGGCCTATTGTCTAAAGGCAGTAAAGTGCTCGCCAGCAGCACGTAGCCTACTGCACTTTAAAGACGATTTTAGCTCGACTTTAAAGGTCCCACTGCAGCAAGTTAAAGGAATTTGATGACCCAGTGAGGAATATGTTGTTCTGTGTCCAAAGCCTTGTTGCACCGATGCGCAAAAGCACACAATACAACACAGTTGACAGGTCTACACACATACAAGTCAAAACATGTAACCTATTAAAGCCTGGAGGACTTAAATATTGGACGCACAATACAGCCTATACTAACCGTTTGCTTGTAATTAAAGACATGTTTTGTGCGATGGCTATCGCCATCCCTTATCTTCTGCAATGATGGTGTTGTTGAACAACAAGCAGATCGCCCATCACGCATGCCTTTAGGGCAGTGGTTTTCAACAAGTGGTCCGGGGACCACAAGTGCTCCTTGAGAGGGTTCCAGGTGGTCCCTATAGCTAAATGATGGAAAGTTGTTTAAAAGCATAAATGCGTAAAAATGAAACCAAATGGACCCTTGCAGGTCCATTTGGTTTCATGTTTACACTCAAGAGTTAAAATATTCATCACCTGAATTAACTTAAGTCTACACAATTAGAGAATGTAAAAGAAATCTTTAGTTTTGGGGTCTGTGGGGCAAAAATGTCCTCAAATAATGATCCATGGCTCAAATGCTGAATAATTAGTGGTCCCTGGGATCAAAAAGGTTGAAAACCACTGCTTTAGGGGGCAGGTAGCACCTTGTGCTGAAAATCCAATTATTAAACAACAACAAAAACCTGCAGCATTCCTTGATCTGACAGGCTGAATAAAACAACTTTATTTGACTGACATCATGACACTGGTGGGTAGATTTCCAACTACATGTTTATACATTGGTGGATTTGATAGGAATGACTGTAAACACACAGATTCCACTTTGATTTAAACTAAATACAATACTGTGGCTAAGGACGTACAATGATAAGTGGGTCGGAGTGTCCATGGGCAAGACACCTAACACTATTGATTCCCATGGTTTGGTGGTTCTGCCTTGTATGATTTCCACTGTCATCAGTGTGTGTGTGTGTGTGTGTGTGTGTGTGTGTGTGTGTGTGTGTGTGTGTGTGTGTGTGTGTGTGTGTGTGTGTGCGCGCGCGAGAGAGAGAGAGTGAGAGATTGGGTGAATGTATGTGTTATATAAATGAAATTTACCATTTAAGCCATTTGTTTACCATTTTGAATAGCCTAACCAGAGACCGTATGTAATCATGTTATTGAGTGCACTTGCCTGCTAATCAATTTCCCATTTTCTCTCCTGTTCCTCCCCTTCACCCGACCTTCCCCAATTCCCAAACCCTCCTGTCTCTCCTAAAAACGACCTGCCGTTCTGTAAAGTACAGTCATCAGTCTTCTAGCAACCACTGGCCCACATACACATCATCATTCCTCCTATACATTCCCAGCCCATTTTCATCTCTCTATAACTCCCAACCATGGAGGCCGTAGGAGGCTCCGTGCCTCCTTCCACCTCCACCTACACGTTATTCCCTTTCCTAACCATGAGCAACTCCTCCGTCGTCCCTCCTCCGCCCTCCTCCATGCCCTCCATGTCGCCGTCCGGCAGCTCCGTGTCGACGCCTCTGTTCTGCTGCGTCCTGTCGCTGCTGTCCCTGCTGGGCGTCTCGGGGAACGTCTACACCCTCGTCCTGCTCCTCCAGCGACGCCGGAGGGCCAAGAGGAGACGCAGCAGCAGCGGCGGAGGCTGCTCCCTGCTGAGCATGCTCCCTGTGCCGTCATGCCTGGCCAAGAAGTCCTCCTCTTCCTCCTCCTCGTCCTCTAACTCCTCCATGACCCGTGCCTTCGCCCCGTCCTCCTCCCCTGTCTCCTCCTCCACGTCGTCGTCCTCCTCCTACCTCCACATGCAGGTAAGGATGGGACCATTCACTTAACTCACAATACGATACATTGCGATTCTTAATTATTGCTGTGATTTGAATCGATATAAGCGGCACAGTGGTTAGTGCTGTCGCCTCACAGCTAGAAGGTCCCTGGTTCGATTCCCACTAGGGCGCTGCTGTGGGTGCTGGTGGTGTGTCTCTTCCTCCGTGTCATCAGTGGGCCTTTCTGTGTGGAGTTTGCATGTTCTCCCCGTGTCCCATAGGGTAGATACCCTCACAAAAAACATGCAGTAATCCTGGGCTCTAAACTGCCTCCCCCTGGCCAGCCGGGACTGAACTGGTTAGAATAACGTGTTCCTTCCACGCACCATGTCCAACCAGGGATACTCCCCCCTGTCAGGTGAAAAGAAGGCAGCTTGGACTCCTCATGCATTGAAGGAAGCATGAGGCCAGTCTGCTGCCTTCCCAGGTTGGCGGAGGGTGTGTAGAGCCCTGGATCACATTAGGAATTGGCACTGGGTGAAACAATGGGTTGCAAAATCGTGGGATAAAAAAATATATATATATTAAAAAAAAAGAATTGCAATATATTGACATATGGATTTTTATTGGCCCATCCCGTAATGCAGGTGCTCAGCCTGGCGCTGGCCGACCTGCTGTACCTGCTGACGGCTCCGTTCATCGTCTACGACAGCCTGGGCAGCGGCTGGGCCTTCGGGGAGCTGGGCTGCCGCCTGCTGCTCAGCCTGGACCTGCTCACCATGCACGCCTCCATCTTCACGCTGACCGCCATGAGCCTGGACCGCTACCGCGCCGTGGCCGACCCGCTGCACGCCTCCGGGGCCTCGCGCCGCCAGGGCCTGCTGCGCATCGGCCTGGCCTGGGGGCTGGCCGTGGCCCTCAGCCTGCCCATGATGATCACCCTGCACCTGCTGGTGGACCGCCAGGGGACGCTGTGCGTGCCCGCCTGGGACGAGCAGAGCTCCAAGGTAATGACTAACCATATAGCAAAAATCGATGTACATCGGAATGTAAACATAGGTCCTGTCATAGACTGTCATTAAAACAACAACTTATCTTAAATCCAACCCTAGCCTGGGTAGTGGGCAGCATTTCTTTTTGGGTTTGTAATACTGTAGGGTCAGGGGTGGACTATATTGCTCTGTCTTCTTATAGTCATTGTTAAACTGATTTCTCTCAATAAAAGCTGCAGGCTACAGTATGAGAGCTTTTATTATTCTTCTGGTTTGAAGGAAACGAGTTCCAGATTCCACATTGATGGTTCCTGCGTGATTACTACAAAACATGATGTAGCAAGATCATCCGCAACAGAATGGCAATTTTTGTAACACAGACCAGGGTTACTTCCGAGGTGGAAAATATAATGACTGGCTAACCCAAACACGGGAGCAGGGCATGTTTTACCACATTTACGACCGTTGTTTCTGCTGGTGTATCTAATTTACGCGCTCATCCCTCGTATTATCATTTTGCAGTGCGAATGATCAATTGCAGCTCAGGAGGAGGTAGAGCAGGTTGTCCAGCACTCTGTGGTTCGGTAGTTTGAATCCTAGCTTCTCCTGCGTAAATGTTGAAGTGTCCTTCATGGGCAAGGCCCCAAAATTGCACTTGTGTGTGCTGGTTGATGCCTTGCATGGTTCGTAATCGGTGTATGAATTTGTGGCTAAAGCGCCTTGGACAAAAAGGTGCTATATAAATGAACCATTTGCCATAATGAACCAATATCATCCATGTATCGAACCACTTTTAAAATGTTATCCTTCCACCCCTCCCCTCCACAGGTGTACCTGAGCGTGCTGTTCTGCACCAGCATCCTGGGCCCGGGCCTGGCCATCGGGGCGCTCTACGCCACCCTGGGCCGCCTCTACTGGGTGTCCCAGACCCGTCCCGCCTGGGCCAGGGGCCCCGGCAGCAGCACGTCCTACCAGCCGCGCGCGCCCAAGCCCAAGGTCCTGCTGCTCATCCTGGGCATCGTGCTGGCCTTCTGGGCCTGCTTCCTGCCCTTCTGGGTGTGGCAGCTGCTGCCGCTGTACCGGCCGGACATGCTGCGGACGCTGCCCGTCAGCACGCAGGTGACGGTCAACCGCGTGCTCACCTGCCTGACCTACGGCAACTCCTGCGTCAACCCCTTCTTCTACACGCTGCTGACGGGCAACAGGCGCAAGCGGAACCGACAGACGGCGTCCTCGGGCAACCAGCTCTGTCGCAAGAGCAGTCCGCCGCAGTAGAGGGAAGCTCTAGGAAGCGTCTCTGGAACTGTACGCGTCCAAACGTCTGTGCGTGTGTGTTTGTGTGAGAGAGAGTGTGTGTGTGAGGCCTTTTGAAACGGGCTTCTCGACACTCAACCGACACATCGCCGCTCAATATGCGCATTGAGTCATAAATGATAGATAGACGGTACCCGAATTCTCTCTAATTCACTAATTGACTTACTCACCAAGTTCACGAGGATTTTTCACCAGGGGTTGGTTGTGTGCACTGGGTGCGCGCGCTGACGGAGCAGGAGTTTCTATATCTGCACACTGGTCGTGGTGGGCTGGTCAGGGCAAAATTCATGAGAAAATGACCAGGCCAGTCTAGCCCTGGTTTTCCCTTCTTTCAGGTTGGGGGGGAAGAGAGAGAAAGCGATAGATAGATCTGTGCGATCTGCGTCTGCCACAACTTTTACAACCCAGGAGAAGGTGTAAAATCACCTCACGAGGGAGAGAGAGAGAGGGAGGGAGAGCAACTCGATGCAGTGAATGGGAGGGTGATTCCGGTGCCGTCTTTATTATTTATAACTGAATGCACATACCGAGTGGAAGTGTCTAGGCAGGCCAAGTGGCGGAAAGCACACGCACGTGTGTGTGTGTGTGTGTGTGTGTGTGTGTGTGTGTGTGTGTGTGTGTGTGTGTGTGTGTGTGTGTGTGTGTGTGTGTGTGTGTGTGTGTGTGTGTGTCTGCGCTGACTAGGTTTACTAGTAGTTAATATTTGAACACCGTTTGTGTTCCACCATAACCAGCACCAAAGGCCTTGGCTTTATAGCCAGTCATTTAACCACATGAACTATGATGGCTCAATTCTGGGCATATTTTCAGAAAATGTTTGTACAATGTTTGTTATTTGCTTGTTGTTGTTTTTTATTAATGTCAAAAAACGTTTTTTTCCCTAAATAAAATACATACAGTACAATCTCAATGTGACATGTGAGCTTGTAGATTTGCATTATTTTTTTTCTATTTGTAATATGGTGAAGTATATACTAGGTCTAAGTTAAAAGAAGGACAATAGCAATATTGAGCTGATAGCACTTTCTATGTATGCTTTAATATCAGACCATAATCTCCTGTCAGGAGATTAAAGATTTATATGATGAAGTTGTTGTTTTTTCCTTTAGGTTTGAGGGCTTTGACTGTGCAAATCTATCTTAGCTTTATCTGCATTCAACATCACACAAATATTACCATTTTTGGAAACCATCAGTATTTTACAGTAATCAATTGGTCTTTTACAGTAAGCCAGGTTTGTTCCAACAATAACAACATTCATAGTATATACCAGTTGCTCAACACAAATACAAGTACAAGCATTTCCAGTCGTATGATAATGCACTCTTCAACTTGACTTTGTAGCGTTATCAAAGAAGTTTACTGTTGGGAGGACAGCTGGCTGCGACCATTGGTCAGATACAGTCAGAACATGTTCTGTAGTTTTGTTGACACAACAAATTTAGGACTTAATTGTCGAGGCTGCCGTTGCTTTCCTTGACACTTGATACGTTTAAAAACAGAGATTCTTTTCCTTATTAGTTGCGTTGGCAAATGTATTTTTGTTCCAAAATGTGCAATGCTTCGCTTCAATGAGTTGTGCTCATTCTAAGTGACACCTCTGATGTATTTTGCCTTTGAATAAAGAATACTTTATATATAAACGTTACTGTGTGGTGAGCCATCTGTTCCTCTAACACAGTGATATTCAAACCTTTACCCCCCCCATAAGCACCCCACTTTACTGTAAGTCAACGTTACATTAGCACAATGAAATATTAGGTAATACTACTGTATGTTTAAATTATAACAATTATTCCGACCTGGTCATGCGTTCATGTAAAACAGGGGTTTTCAACAGGTGGTTCGGGGACCATCAGTGGTCCCTGAGAGGGTTCCAGGTGGTCCCCAGGCTAAATGATGGAAAGTTGGCTAACCAGATGTAACTCTTGAGAATGTAAAAATGAAACCAAATGGACCCTTGTGGGTCCATTTGGTTTCATTTTTACACTCTCAAGAATTAAAATATTCATCATCTGAATTAGCACCACTTAGTTAAGAAGTTTACACTGTTTTGTTGGCAAAATACAGCCCGGAATTGTGGACAAAATCAAAAGAATTCTTTAATTTTAGGTCTTTGGTGTGAAAGTGTAATCAAATGGTGGTCCGTGGCTCAAATGCTGAATAAATGGTGGGCCCTGGAATCAAAAAGGTTGAAAACCCCTGATGTAAAAAATGAATATTGGGCATGTTGTGAGTGACCCCTCCCTTGGAATTCCTCCTCTCCTGTTCCATTGGGGGGGCACCCCACAGCTTGAATGTCACAGCACATATGAGGGAGTGGAGGTCCCTTCTTCTTGGCCCCTTGAACACGAACACAACAAGCAAATGTCCATGTGCTGGAGGGTTTATGCTCATAGCAGATGTAGAAAGAGAGAGTGAGAGAGAGATGGAGAGAGCAAGAAAGGGTCTCATGGTAGAAATATCACAGCGACTGCATCAAATTATCAAATTTGTCCGATGGGAATGACATGGCTAAAGTGTAAGATTTAGTGTGTTAGGGAAGTGAAAGACAGACAGACAGGCCTAATGGTCCAACACACACACACAGGCCTGCCGTAAGTAGAGTTAAAGGGGAACTCCACCCATTTCAACATTTTAATATGTCATTAATATACCTTAGAGATGTTGTGTGGACATGATAAAAAAGTTACCCCAATTCTGTATTTCCCAAAAATGTAGGTCTGAAAAAGATCATTAACATGGTGAAATACATCTGATGACATCATCAAGATGTATTTCACCGGGTTAATGATTTTTCTTTCAGACCCCTTTTTCCTGAGAGGGTACAAATGGAACCAAATGGACCCGCCAGGGTCCATTTGGTTCACATTTGTATCCTCTCAGGAAAATAGACTGAACCTGTAGACCTATAGACTGAAACTGGCAATCTGTACTTCTTCTTGCACTGACGCGGTAAGTATAGGATATGATCCATTTGTAGTTGGAGATCTAAGTAAATAGGAATGAATATCATCACTAGTAAAACATGGAATATACTATAGATGTGCATACTGTGTGTTCCAAATATCAACAGTATAGTTAAAGGTAAGAGAAGCAACCTTTTAGCCAAAAATCAAAATAGTTAGACAGTAGCTATATTTTTGGCCCTTTCCCCTCTACATTGCTTCTACTTTGATGCTGCATAATGACCCAATAGAGTGGAGGTGTTTGTACACACTAAAGTTGCCTCTATTACTTTTAACACATAGGCAATAGAGGTGCCATTATGCTCCAAAATGGGAAGATACCGCACACACTTAAGACTACACACCAAGATGTACCGCATCGCGGTGGATGACAAACAGGACATGGCAGAGAAGAGATGGATGAAAGAAAGAGAAGAAAAATCCTCAAGTTTGTGTGTCTGTGTCAGCATGTCTGTGATGGGTGAAGGTGTTCCCCCGTGCTTCTGTGTGTGTGTGTGTGTGCGTGTGTGTGTGTGTGCGTGCGTGCGTGCGTGTGAGTGTGTGTGCCCGCCCCTCCTGTGTCTCCCCAGCTTGTAGCGTTGGGAGCCGAACCGTCGCTGTCTGTCTTGTCTGGCTCAAAGAGCGCTCTGTGCTGTATCGCAAACCCTGCTGCTCTTTGACGCAGATGAGCAAATATTGTTGTTTAACAGAGAGGAGTGAGGCTGGGCTGGGGGATGTGAGGATGAGAGGGGTGGTGGAGGTGGTGGTGGTGTTGGTGGTGGTGGTGCTGGCGGCAGTGTGTTGCATGAGGGAAGGTGCAGTACAGCTTTACCACTGCCAGATTTGCCACATAGGGATTCTAGTGTCCCAAATTGATACATCTTAGCCTCCCTCATAAGACATTTTTGAAACTACTGTAATTCTCAACCTTATTAATGTCAAGTGCACTCGGTTTTATATGCATAAAGCCTTTGATTCCCAACCTTTTTATATTTAAGTACCACTTCAATACCAAATATTTGTTGCTCCAACAAATATTTGTATTTGTAATATAAGTAGCCCTGCCATTTTTTATTTGATTCCTAAGCCAATAATGCTGCTCTGTTAAATGTGTCTAAACACTAGTCAGCACAACTTATTTCTAAAGTGATTAATCCGTTCTCACATTTAGATGTGCCGTCAAGATGGTGTTAGCACGGCTGGAGAGCCAATCGTCAACCAATTGCTTGGTCAGAAGAACTGGATGATATACACGGTAGAATTAAGCAATATTACACTTGAGGGGTGTTTTAATGTCATGAATGCATGAGTGCGATGAAGCAGGGACTCGTCCGCAGTGCAGTTTTCTGCAGCAAACGCAGAAGTGCATTTATGATGTTAAATCACCCTTTTGAGTGTAATAATGTAATTACCTATACTACGGCTATTACCACAAATGTCCCAAGAAATATATTAGCTGCTAGCCTAGCCACCGAGTTTGTGGCACTCTGAATTCTTTGTTTTGCTGCTTCAATCAATCATATTTCTTCCACGAAACAACCTGTATACTGTAAATCAGAAATAAAAGGTATATACATTATATAATCTTTCTATGCAATATAACACAATGAGCTGTTGGTGTACGCCTACTGTGCATTTTACAGCAGACCACAGTTCTGTACTCTATAATTTATCTTAACATTCATAAACCACCAGTGTAGGAGAAACCGGAAATGTACCTTACACCACCAGCACCCTCAAAATACCATTATAACCACAATTCATAACACCACAATACTACTGTACAATGGCCAGTCTTTGTTTGCTTGAAAAGTTAGCCTACCATGACATAGTGCTGAAACCCAACCACTAACCAGACCAAAGTGGAAACATAACTTTGCAATTTCATCCTTGGCCCTAGAAAAAAGGATATAAAACTAAAATATGGGACTTATATTAATCAATACGTGCTTGAGCATGCCATGGATTTAAACAGATTACTGTTCCTGAATTATCGCTCATCAAAGTGGCCTATTTTGGCAAATAACTACTTTAGACCCTACTTACTTCCGGAGTCTCCTATGGGGTTGTAGGCTATATACAGTATCTTTGCTGAAAATATGGCAATGTAAAAGCTCAGGCTACAAGCCGATAGATTTGCTATTAATTACACATTTACAAATGTTCACACTAGAATAGGGGGGTTGTCAGTTACCTGTCTCCACATTCCACGAAGGCAACTGCTATAGTGCAAAACTATTGCAAATGTTGCTAATAATGCTGAAAAGTAAACGGAAAACACACCTCAATCTTCGCCCTCACGTTAACTCAACCATGCACGACAAAACATTGCCCAAGCCCTATAACATACTGTATCCTATATTCTGGAAATGTTTAGTCCTAGAGGAAGGTCAGTGGGAACGGCAGGGTCACCAAAATGAGTAGGCGCTGGCGCATGTTTGAACCAGATTTTCCTTTAGTCATGAAAAATACATCCGTCCATGTGTTCCCTTTCAAGAAGGGAACATATATGGTCATAAAACAATGGGACAAGGACTGACAGATACATGGTTCTGTGGCATTGTGCCGACCTCCTATTGTTCTGAAATTACTTTGCCAACGAGCAGCGCATGCTTGCCAACCTAAATGCATGCTTGAACTAATGGGATTCGGATCTATGGGCAGACACCCCATATACAGGCATAAAATGGACCACAAGTAGACAGACAGAAAGACATCTCCATAGTCTTGTATGTATGGACTCAAAAAGGACACAGACGAGTACACAGGGCACTCATGACTCAGACATATTGGTTGTGAGGACCACGTACTGACCAGAGCCTATATGATAAATGAGCAGTATATGGAAGGATACACAGACAGAGAGGTTATTGCTGATTACATAACAGCCCCTTGAAAGGTTTTCTTTGAGGTGGATTCAGGAGCTACACCGATCCATCAAGCTGAGTTTTTAATTTAATCACCACGGTTAAAAGACCCGTGTAATGTTACAAACCTGATTTAATGGTGTTTGTCTATGTTCAGGGGCAATTCGCAGAGGGACCACTGACTGAGCGCTTGCTAACAGCGTGTGTTTTTCAGGCGTACTTTTCGAGAAACTTCTGTTCTCTACTTTAGTGCACATACGAGACTTAACAAATTTCGTGCCTACACCGTATAGCTGGAGCGAGCCTATAACAAAACATATGTAAAGTGAGAAGCAGGGTCTGGCCTTGTTTATTTGCACATATAAAGGTGGATGCATATAGCATACAGAAGGTGCACGTGTATTACACAACCAGAAAAGACATAACAAAGCATGGGCCAGGAGCCCAGAAACCCCAACATGGGTATGTATACTCAGTGTTGCCAACTTGCAGCATTTGTCGCTATATCAAAATTAGTGAAAAACTACTGGCGGAAAATCTAGTGCTTTTTTGCTGGTGAGTTGGGGCGGAATTGGTTGACAGGCACCAGAGATAAAACTCTCGTTTTACACCATTTTTCCTCCTATGATAGATTCCTCCTTCCTTCCTAGAAAGGACCATTGGTAACCAAATGGACCCTTATGTAGATCTGTAACTCTTGAGATTGTAAAATCTCCCTTACGGGTCCATTTGGTTTCATTTTATGCTCTCAAGAGTTAAATTATATTTAAACATCTTAATTACCTAATTTTCAAGAATCTACACATTTAGAAAATGTAGAAGAATTGCTATTTTGACCTACATTTTGCCAGTTATCTCTCCTAAATTAGTCCGAATAGACTAAACTCAACATCAAATGGTGGTCCGTGGCTAAAATGCAGAATACACAGTGGGCCCTGGTATGAAAATGGTTGAAAGCCATTGCTCTAGCGCATTCTAGTGCATTTTGGTTGTGCCACTATAGTGCATTTTAGACAGTTGGCAACACTGTGTATACTGTATGACCTACAGGGTCAGTCAGCTAAGCTGCACATTATCGTGTTATAAAACCAGACATGAGCGATGGAAAACGCAGTCCTCTCCCCGAACACGGGTATGAAATCGCACACGTGTTTTGACTAGTAGGTACACCCCGCTCCATGTCACGACTCCACGTTTGGAGCAAGCCAGCCAAGATATCTCCAGGGAATTAATACATGCTCCCGAACGCACATTTTTCAACCACCAACCTAATAGTGGCAAGGTCAACAGACATTAATTTTGTCAAGGGCGGGGTGGGTGGTTCTTCTACCAACAGCTGGCTGATGCCCATGCAATGCGCCCGAAGGCATTCGTTTAGAGACCGTAGGGGATTTTCTGCGGTCTAGACCGTCCGTCCTGGCCGCCCATGTGTTTCCATTTACCTGGCCTGGTGGATACCTCCGAGCGTAACGTTCCCACTGCTGTTATTACCCCGCACTATGTGCGGTAACACCATGGGGGGTGCCTCTGTTGTGGAGATAATGCAATAGCCATTCACCTACAGCAGAACAACCAACTCTGAAGCACTGACCATGATGATGATGATGTGCTCACACTGGCAACCCCTAAAACGATGTTTTCATACACTGCAATGACTGCATATCCTTAACTCTTTGACAGATTAGCAGAAAGGCTAAGCTACTGTAAGAGACCAAAGACAGCTTAAGGTGTCTATTTTAAAGGGAATAAAATGTGTTGATGATGAATTTAGTTTTTACTACATTTGAGAAAACAGCCTGTATTTTCACATTTTCTGGGTTTTTTTATACAATCACCACTTTAACGGATTTCATGAGGTGGTGTGCAGTGAGTTAATGAGCTTGTTAATAAAACACAACCTAAGGATTTTTGGAGTGATAAGCAGACAACAGAAGTAATCAATCACTCCAAAAGTCGTGGTAAATCTGTTAAGGAGTTAAGAATGTAAATATATATTGCATGTAAACTAGCACTGTTCCATGTATTGAAGGCATGCTTGTGACAACATGATCATCATCATCCAGATGTTATGCAGGAACGCCAATTTGCCATTCAATTTACCACTCAATTTATGCATGCACATACCCTCTAGATTCGACTTCCTGTGACGCAAATTAATTCCCTGCACTAGGGATTCCAGTCTAGGGATTTCCAGCCTAAGTCAGAGGTTTTTCCTATCCATATTGGAATGGAGCTGTTTGGGTCTATCTGAAGTTAACAGCAACCAAATAAACAATACAACAAGCTCGTAATAGATTTTCACTATTCCATTTTTGAAACACATTCAAACATTTAAAATGTGTGTGATTCCTGTAGATGTGTTTCACACCAAAATCAGTCACAAATATACTCTAGCTATATTGTACAAGCTCAAAACGAATTACACTACAACTCATTGTGATCATATTCCAGAGAGAAAAACTATCATACGACATGTACATGTTAAGCATTATTAACGCTTATCACCAGAGAAAACCAATGCATATACCGGTAGGTAGGCGATATCAGAATGCGCAATTCCGATTTGATCATTTGCAAATAACAGTGTGGTCAGTCAGTCAGTCCTAAAGATATTTGCCAGCGGTTTGAACATATAACCTTAGTCATCCATTTCTTATGGGAAAGATTAATGGAGACCCACACAGTCGGAAAGCTGAGAAGGACAACCCGTAGGGAAGACGACGGTTGAGATTCGGATTTGATCCCGAGTCGGGGGAAGTTCTACAGTTGGGTTTCTAACCACTGTCGTGCCATGGCCGGGCATGGCTCAATTGGCCGTTTTACATGAAACCTTAGCAGACAAAAGGTGGTGGAAATTTGAGCGAATTCACCTCTGTGCACTTTCTGAAAACTCTCTCATGGGAGTTTTGGACCCTTTTGGGCCATACCAAAGAGACAGAAGATGGAGGGGGGTGCGACTTATGTAAAGAAAAGATGAGTCTCGTCCAAGAACGACATTTAGGCGTCGGTGTGGATATTAAAGCATAGGAGCGGTCAGTTGTTTTTTTTAATCTGCCAAGTCTTCTGCATATTGCCCAGGTTTTCTGGGGTGCCAGTGTGTCCGCATATACTCATATATATCACATGATTAAGCTCTCCCCCGGCTCTGCTGGGAAGACAGAGTGCTTGATAAACTTCAAGCGCGTCGTGTTTGTTCAACCCAACCAAATGGATGGAAAATATTGTGTCAGTCGGAGGGGCAGAGGCAGGCCAATCCATAAACTGTCCGTTTGTGTTGGTAGTTACCAGAGGCTGGCCAACTCTCTCCAACCATAACTTTTGTCGCCCCTTCGGCTCCACAGAAACCTCCCGTATTCACCTCTAGATTGACCCCTACGTAGTACACCATGTCCTGGCTAGAACGCCCCATTCTCCTCCTGTGTCTTCTTCTCCACCAAGAGGAGAGACCGAAGAGAGAGACAAGGCAAATATTTTCTTTCGGGAGCGTCGCTCCGGCGTACCTGAGCGTTTCGTAAATCCAACACATGTCCGTTTCCTGGAACTTGCCAAAGTGTCTTTCCAGCCCCAGGACCCCACCCCCCCCACACCGCCCCCACCTCCCACCACTCGTGCGCCCCTCACCCCCGCCCGGTCGGAGCACTGGTCTCCGCCAGTGTTTGAGGCTGAAGCAGGTGCCCCTCCCCTGGGCAGCTGGCTCAGGAAAGCACCCTACTGTGCAGACGAGACTGGGCCGCGGTCCGGGCCAAAGTCATGCTGTGAGCTGTATAAGAGGCTCCCTTTCTCTCCAGACACACACAGGAGAGAAAAAAAGATTCCCTGAGCACTTCTCCTCCTCCTCCTCCTCTTCTACCTCTCTTCCAAAATTCAATCTCCACATCTGTTTTCTCTCTCTCAATCACTCCTGTTCCTTCGCACTCACCCTACGCTTTCTACCATTGCCTCTTTTGCTTTCTTTTCTGCATGTACTGCAAGCCCTTCACCTCAATTGACATCCTCTCTTGATGAGTTTGGAGTTTGAAACAGAGTTCATTCACGGAGGGATTAGGGATGAAGTTCTTACATTATGAACATTATGAAGTATGAACCGTTAATGGACCCTTACAAACCCAAACATTAAGGGGGCCTTCACGAAGGCATGTCAGCTGTAAAAGGAAGATTTATCCCTCAGATCACATGTTTTAAACACCAATTTATAATCCGACAACAGAGCATATCAAAGACAGACGTAAGCACGGCGTTTCTTTTATGCCCTTCACATGTGTAGTCAACACAATAAAACATCAACAAACGCTAGAGCCTTCTAAGTTGTAATGGCCGGTTTGGACATCAAACCTTCAGAGCTCGCGACTTTGACAGAGGGTCTCTTTGTTCGCCCCGCACAGCGGCCTCCGTGCCGTGCCGTGAGGCCGCCCTGCTCCCCATCACGTCGTTCCCCCTGCCTTCGCACCCTCGTGTCAGCCGCCGTGATCAGGCGAGGCCTGGGCCCTGGCACGTCCTGAGGGCCAGAGGGGTTACATAAACCGACATACTCTGCTGCTGTTCGCACATGGGCTCTGACTAGGGGAGAGCGTAAATACGGCTTGCCTCCATGGCCCTGCGGTCTCCCTCCCTCTCCCTCTTGTCTGTCTCCAGGCCCGGATGTAACTTTACCCAATTGGAGGGGCGGATGAAAATGGTATGGGGCAGATTCATCGCCCGCATCGCTTCGCGCCATGGGCGATGAATCCGCCCCATACCATTTTCATTTAAATTCACCACAAACCTACACACTGAATAACTATCTTCTACTTTCTTTAGTTCTGTGACCCCCAAGATTTATATCTTGTACAGGACTTAGTCTATATTAGGCAAGTACTGTAAGTGTAGCACCCAGCCATGAGTCAGCCACAACGGCCCGGCCAAACGGGCTCAGCCCTACTGGCGCGACTGGTTGTGTGTTGGAGTGGGAGTCCCGGGTTCAATGCCCGCTGCAATACTACATAAATCAATAACAGCATCAGTTTAAGTCTTTTTAAACATATGCACTTCAATTTAAAATATCTTTGACATGTGGGTTGGGTTTTGCATGCCATCATGTTTGGTGGGGCAATCAGAATTTAGGGGAGGGGGGGCACCCCCCCATGTCCATGCCTAGATCCGGCCCTGTCTGTCTCCCTCTATCACTCTCTCTGATTTCTCCGACGTCCTTCTCTCCTGTCTGCCATCTCATCTCTCTCTGTGTACCGCCTGTAAACATCCATTCCCGTCAGCTCAGGCGTCAAAGCTATACCCCCTGACCTTAGCCCTGTTCTGACACTTCACTCATGTGAACCTTGACGGTGAGCTTGCAGACGTGCACAGCGTGGGCCGTGCCTTGGAGATGAGCAGACCCACAGACAGACAGACAGACGACAGAGGCTAGTCATTGTATGTTACGCCAAAAGTGCAATTCAACACTGCTAGTGTTGTCAAAATATTACTCTGAAACAAGAAATGACGCATCATTTAATGGGCAGCTGCAGTATTATTTCTGCAGAATAAGCCCTTCTCAAAACCACACCCTTCGGGGTGGGGTTTGCTCACTGTCCAATGCCAATCCAGATACTTTAGCAACTGTTGCTATCCAGGTCAAGCTTTCCTGGTCAAGCTCTCCCCTTCTAATATAGCCGGTTTGGGGAGGACTTAGCGAACGGTTCATTGTTCTCCGACCTCTGAGACCTGGGATGTTTTTTCCAGCAGCTATCTGATTGGCTATCTGGTCTCTCGGCAACGGCACAAATTCTGATTGGCTATCTTGTCTCCTGGCAACTCTTCCATCTCCAAAGTCCCCATGCCTCTTTATTAGGCAGCCTGCAGCTGCCAAAAAAATACTCCTTGCCAAAAGTAACAACTTGCTTGTTATTTACCCCAACCCAGTCCACCATTGTACTGTACACAAACACACTCAAACACACAGTTCCACCATGGCTTGTGAAAATAGTAATACATTATTTTTGGAGAAAAGT
Organism: Benthosema pterotum; assembly: GCA_039105355.1. NCBI lineage: Eukaryota > Metazoa > Chordata > Actinopteri > Myctophiformes > Myctophidae > Benthosema > Benthosema pterotum. Next base: position 10,675,202 of record CM076967.1, on the reverse strand, counting down.
AAATGTAATATATTACTTAAAAGGTGAAATATTACATTCCAATCACCGGGAAAAAAGTCATACTACTACTGAAAGTAATACATTACTAATGCATTGCTACGTCAATCTAAATTTGAAACTGTTGAATAATGCATGGTATTGTAACAGGAGACTCAGGCCTTTCAGATAACTGGGCTGAAATAGCATTTGGTGTAAATTCAGTTAAATATGAATTTGATTGACAAGGCTAGTTTAAAAGTTTTAGTACATCATGGAACAAAAATGATCATCAGTCTCAAATTGTGACAAACACTGTGCCTTTTAGCAGTCATTTCTACCCTGATGAGTGATGACCTATAATTCAGAACTGTTTTGTACTTCTTCCCAAGCTTGATCCATCGACATTCTGATTACGAGGCTGCCTCTCTACAACTATGTCTGTCTGCTAATTTGATATAGTAATTTCTAGTAGTGGTGGTGGTGGTGAGTGAAATGCTTTAGATTCGTCTGGCCTTGGAGAATTTCAATATGATTTGTGGTCAATTATGTGGCTACTTCCAATCTGTCGGCTAGACTAGACTAGACTATAACAGCTCCCTCTGTCAACAAAGCCAGTGGTCAGATTGCATTAGGCAGCTTTAGGCACGCACAGTGCATCCGATCTGTGTGTGTGTGTGTGTGTGTGTGTGTGTGTGTGTGTGTGTGTGTGTGTGTGTGTGTGTGTGTGTGTGTGTGTGTGTGTGTGTGTGTGTGTGCGTGCGCGCGCGCAGCTAGTAAGGTAGTCTATATAAAGTCGGAGGAGGCGTTGTTTCCTTTATCCATGATTTATGTCTCCTAGTTTGTGTCTGACAAGCAGGGGTGGATGTAACATTTCCCAATGGAAATGTTACATCCAGGAGAAAATGGTATGGGGGCGGCTTCATCACCCGTGACGCTTCGCGCCACGGGCGATGAAGCTGCACCCATAGCATTTTCAGGTACAGGACTTTTATTAGGCAAGTAAAGCATCAATAATAACATCAGTTGATGTTGAATTTGCAACAGACATGCAGCATGCATAAAGCTAAAGGTCTGAGTCAGAGAGTTTTCTCTTTTCAATGATGAAAAGGTGTTGGTTTAGTGGTGCCATAATTGTAGTTATATAAGCACATATAAGCACTTTAATTTGAAATATCTTGGGTTGTTTTGCATGCCAGCATGTTTGTTGGGGCAGTTTAGGGGGGATTGCCCCCCCATGCCCATGCCTAGATCGGCCCCTGCTGACAGCCTATGTCAACTATACAGTCTGCAACAATGTTTTGCCATCTTTGCACTTTGTAACTGGCTGTTCTCCGATTGGCTGACAGTATTTACGTCCTTTGTACAAGGCATCCTTGTACTTCTCTTTATGTGGACATAAATAAACATTTCAAATGCTGCTTGCGTAACAATGAATGATTTGCACTGTTGTCCACTTAGCAGAAACAGGGGCCCTGTCCTCTTGCACTCCGTGGCTTCCCCCTGGGGCTGCTGCCTTATGTTGGGCCAAACAGTGAGTGAGTGAGTGAGTGCATGGCTAACTAAATGAATGGCCACCATTGAGTCAAAATACTGTTCAAAAGGGAGTGAATCTAAGTATACGTCAGAGTACTTAGAATAGACCAGCTTGTTTTGACAGGCAGGGGGGGATGCTACAGTAGGATCTATAAAGTTTTAATGTTTTTCCTGTAAGAATTCATTACACAGCATGGGCTACAGTTGGCATTAGGGTGCCCCCTGCAGGAGAAGACATGCTTTGGTGTTGTACTGTATGTAGCAGAGAGGCTCAGAGGCTCTGCCTGATGGCCTAAAACAAAACAAAAAAGTCTAAAATCTTCCCCAGTCCATGGGGATATCTATGGTTAAGATGTTGGACTTTCACACAGGAGACCTGAGTTGGAATACGATATACCAAAGCATATGCTTGCAAGCATGCAATTTGGTCTAATAGCATGGTCTAATAGCATTAAGTTTTCATGTATGCATTTGCAACTCAAAGAATGTACGAATAAAACTAAATGGACCCTTACACTCAGAGTTAAATTAACATAGTTCCCATGACTAAGTAAGTAATGATACCTCTGATTCTACAACAGAATCCACACGCTGCTTTTACAATTACCATGGACATTTAAGTCTATATATGATAACTTTACAGACAATTACTATCTCTTGTTATGGTGACACTATTTATAGGAGGAGCCTCGTAGGGCTTTACGATTTTGCTTAAAAACAAAACCATGATTTTTTTTCCTCCCTCCAAAAGGGAATAAGGTGGTTTTTAATGAACAAAGACCATGGATAAAGTGCAAACTTCACTTTTCTTCCTGTTAATGAACACATGTAAAGGTAAACAGTAGAACACAAATTGCATTTCTTTTCTCTTTTTTGTTGTCATGGACTACTAATATAAGTCTCAGCAGTTTACTTAAAGTAAGTAAACAGCTTTTTTTTTTTCCTTTTTCTGTGTTCAGTTCAGTTCTACAGTAAATGTACCAGTGAAGGGGAAAATTCAATTTTCGATTTGCATTTCTTTTTACATTGTCCAAACTCTGAAACCTCAATTTCAATTTAATTTCGATTAATTGTGAAGCCCTAGGAGGAGGACCACTTTCTTTTTAACAGAGCTCTACAGTAATACATTACAAACATATGAATTGGTTACACGTTGCAGCTTTAAGTTGAACTATGCATGGAGGGTTTATTCCATGCCTCAAACTGACTCATGTACTTGGGAGTTGGAACACGCTAGAAATGCCTGCCTGTGTGTGCACCAGCGGGACGTCTAGTGGGGGGTTTGGGGGTTGGCAGAGTTCAGCCACAATCAATCTGAAATTGTGAGCGACCACAGGAATAACAGACGACGTGAACATTTAATCCAGCCGGGCCGCTTTAAAATGGAGCGTCTATGTACTGAACGGGACTGTGGCTGTCATGAAGTCATCTGCGGTCGGGTTGGCTCTGTCTGTACCTTTGCTGTCTAGCCAGGAGAAGACGAAGCCCTATATCACCTGATATAGGCGTGTGGATGATATTTTCACAGGTTTAGCTTAAACTGAAAAGCCAGGCATAAGTTATTATATGCCCTCGATTCCCCGTCCGATGTGGTTCACAGCAGCACAGACAGCTTCAGAACGCATTTGGAACACATGCTTCAACATGGAGGCCTCATATCATTCCTTGGGCCAAGTTGGGTTTAATCAATTTAAAAGTGCAATCTGTAACCTTTATGTGCCTCCCAGGAATCATTCTGCAGTGTCAGCACCAACGTTTTGTCAGTTGAGCTTGAACGCTTGAACAAGTCACCCAGTAGTGGTTGTACCACAGGATCTGAAATCTTCTCAATAGAAGAGCAACAAACACCTCAGCTGTGTTAGTTCTATTAACATAATCTACAGTACCATGACAGATGATAAAAACAATTGTATCCAACTATTTATGATGCACCAAGTCTGCACATACAGTATCTGTATACGTACGTCTGTAATCCACACAACTGTTCGCTCCTCCGACTTCAAATTCACAACACATGTTCCACAACATCATAGGGACTGCAGTAGCAGGCCTCGAGTATGTCGGACACATGGTTGTCCAGAACAACCACAAAAGGCCTCTGCCTGATGCACTGGGCAGGCGTCACAATATCTCTGACATCTGCACATTAGCCATGCCTGACAAAAATCTCCATATATTGGCTATAGCCATAAAAGGGACGCAGACATAAAAAAATGGGTGGGGCATGCATTTCCAACTTGCATCGTTCCAAAAAAGCCAACGAGCACTGCTCTTCAAATTCGATCCACGCATTTCACACCCCTGCAGGGAGTGCAGTGGCTGGTGTCGAGTTGTTGGATAGCCGGTTGGTTGTCCAGTAACAGCAGAGACGTTTCTGCCTGTCTAGGCCAGTGACCAACGTGTCGACTAAACACGTTGGTCACTGCTCTAGTTATGTTTAATTATTGAAAAGAAAAAAAGGCTATGGATTATTGTAGCTCCACTCTTGACTGCCTACTTGGCGTTGTGGTGCCAAGTAGATCAATTTAATACAAGCCAGCAAAGGATTGATCAGATTTTCTAAAGCCTTTAATAGGCTGATCTATACAAAATTGGTTATTTTTCATTCATACAACAAACCTGTGCAATAAAAATGCACTCTTGTGCGCACTTGTGTGAAGTAATGTGCCCCACTGCCATTGCACATCACATCTTTTGTACAAACATCATATTGTTTGTTTAAATTGTTCTAAACAAACATTAAAAAGTGCACGGACAGTCGGACATGACTGAATTCTATTTAAAATGCTCTAAACAAACAAACTAGGCTGCCATAAAGCCAGATGTTACAAATAAAATGTGGAAAATTGTGGAAGATTTAGTATGAGAGCGGGTGAGGTGTCGTCACGCTATAGTGGAAAGTGATCAGGCATTCTAAAACAAAAGTCAATTTCCTCAAATCACTCCAACGGAAAGTGCTCCTTTTACCGGTCAAACTCAAAGGAACGCTTCCCAGACGGGACATTCAACAACCTGGATCACATTGGGGACAATAGAAACTCAACCAGACTTTGGTGGTGGGAGGGCCATGTCCACACCGCACCCCACACTGAGTTATATCACCTTCCACAGTGTAAACCTGTACACCTTGCCCTGACTGACTGTCTGCGTGTCTGTGCTTCCCGTGTGGTGGTCAGTAACACAACACCTGTACTGTACCTGCTACACTGGCTCTTAGTAACCCTGTCTGACCACAAAGGGACGGTAGCCAGTAGGGAGGATGTAGTTGGCACTCTTTATGATGTTGAACCAGCGATACAGTAGATGGGGCTTAGGCTAACTGAGAAGGCTTTCAAGACATTTACTGTCCAAACCCACAGGATCTGATGACACCCACAAACCTTGCATTGTTTATGTCTTTGACTTTGAATAATTGTCCCTGAAAAGGTTCAAAATGTTTGTTGTTGTTGTATTTAGTTTTAAAATGTTCTCATCTCACTAATCAAGACAGCAGTGTATCCTCAAAGGTTTAACAGAAAGAGAGGGCAATAAGGAAGCATGGGCACCTTGATGTAAATTTGGCTATACTTGGTTGAAAATGTGAAATATTGTAATTTAAAGTGTACAACACAGCTGAACATTTGAATGTAATTTGGTATAAAAACATGTATTGTATATCCAATTATTTTGGGCATAAAAAGAAGTCATATATGTCTGTAATGCTCATTAGTCTGATATATGTTTTCTAATTGGGCAAAATAGCTGATGTTTTATTGGGCTGACGTTGTCCTGCATCAGATCATGTGTGCCTAAGCAAATCAGGTTCTCCAATAGCCTCTTCTAAGTTTTGTGTGTGTTTGTTTTTGTTCCATATGTCTCTCTTCTTGCATCTCTGCTGAAATGTTTTGCAGAGACAAGCACATTGACATTGACAATCGCAGTCAATCACTGTCAATGTGACAAGCAATGCTGATAAACGAGTCTACAATCATTATTGTTGTACTGTAGTTTCCAAAGGGAATGAATCACTTTTACAATAGCCTACAATTCTGTTTGATCATCACCTGGCTGGGCTACACTTATGAAAAGTACATACGTATTACTACTGTACTTTCATCACAATTTCAGTGTCACCTCCACAAAACAAACGTTGGCATTTCATTCAATTTTTCATTCCTTTTTGTGTGTGTTTATGAAAGTAAGATGGACCCCACCTTACCTTTATCAGAAGAGAGGTCCTCTCTGTGATGTTCAGCTGTGTGATGGTGTCCTTCTTTCGCATGGAAAGTTAGTAGCTTCCAAGCTGCACCTCCTCAGAGAAAGAGGACTGTGGGGTGGAAGGTAGGCAGGCAGGTGGCACAGAGCCTGGTGGTGAATGACGGTGACAGGAAGGCCATCCTGGCAGTGGCACAGACCAGACAGGTGAGCTGACCATCATCACTACACCTGCTGCAGTCTGGAGGAGTCGTTCATCTGTCATGGTCTGAGGAGGGAGAGGGGAATCCATGGTTTATTGTGACACCTAGTGGTGGTTTCTAGTTATGCTATGCAATTTCTGTAAATAATAGAAGGTACTGGCTGGCTAGTGGCTACGGTACTAGAACTAGGGTTGCCACATGTGTCTGACAAAAGTCCTGGACATTTTGACCATCCAATCGGCGGCCGATTATCAGCCTTTTGGTCGGAAGCAACGCACCTCTTTTAACATCTAACCCAGAAATATATCACACTTTTACACTGAAATGTTACTGCTCTCATTATTTTATTACTCTTCTACATATCAGATTAATAATTAGGCTACTTAACCATTAATTTCCAACTATTTTTGGGGCAGTCCAGTTTTCATTTTTCTCATCTCAGTTATCTTTAGACAAAGAGATTTAGATTCAGGAGTTTTTCCACTAATTTTGGCGGTAAGGGGGGTCTGGAAAAGAGGTAAATATAGCGACAAATGTGCCAAGTTGGCAATCCGGGACGTGTGGCAACACTATTTGCAAATAATAAGAATAGCTGTTGGCTAAATGCAACCCTGCAATCCATACTACATTTGCAAGTAGTACAAGATCATTTTTAAACAATGTCACCAACTTTGATTTGTCCATGCCAGGAAAATTAGCAACCCATTCGAACATTTGATTAAAATCCAGGGCACACATTTGATTGCAAAACAATCCGTGGTGTCACTCAACAATTAGTGGACAGAATCCCAGAGTTGTCCCTGGGAATGCGATGCAAGAGTCAAGTAAATGGGTACATGTTTTTTTTTTTTTTTTTTTACGTGAAATGTAGTAACCATCTCAAGGACCACCGGTGGTCCCCGGACCACTGGTTGAGAACCACTGCTTTACATCAATGTTATGAGTCTGTTAGACTTAACCTTGGAATAGAAAGCAATAGCTAATCGACAAGTTCACAACAGGACAAAATGCAAACTTGTAGCCCTAGTCAAAAAATCCTATAGGATTCCAGTAGAAAAGTCCTATCAGATTTTGGAACAAATCTTATTGGATTTGTTCCAAAAGAACAAATCCATTTAGGATCTTATAGGAATTTTTGGAAAATCCTATAGTATTCTATTGGAATCCCATTGGAAATCCAATAGGATTTGTTCCAAAATCTGACAGGATTTTTCTATAGGACTTTTCCAAAATCCTATAGGTTTTTTTGACTATAGGGAGATCTGCCATTTTCAATAGCTTAAGCCAGAACAAAAACTTCATTTTACAGCAAAAAACAACAACAAAACAAAAACAGCAAACACATTCACACATCACAGAACGAAACAAGCGCCATGTAGCTTATAATAAGCAGACGTGGCAACACAGCTTTCACAGTTTTACACCGCACACATTGACAAGATTACCGAAAAGTGGACCACTGGACTAGACTGGACTGGACTAGACTGGACTGGACTGGACTGGACTGAACCTCCTCATCCAGCGATTCTCTGACCAAATGCTGGGGACAAATATTTCACTATTTAGCTGTTATAGGTAAACTGAATGAATACAATTGAACCCAAAGTTGGCCTTCAGCCTATGCAGTGTGGCTGAGCTCTTGCACCGGAATTGGTGACCTATTGAATCCGGTCGCGGTTGCGTCTCAATTTTATTTAAAACATAAATAAAGTTCCACTTTTTACTCGGGATTCGGTAGCAGCGTTTCAATGTATCGCGTTCATTTATTTTATCTAAACAAGATAAATAAATAAATACAAAAGGGACCGATCGCGACATTCCATAATGTTACCAATTTCAATGTACACACTACGCAGGAGGACGCAACTCGTTTCCGATTGGTCGACGCGCCGAGCCACGGCCACGCCGTGTGACGTCAGTGGAAGCGACCTTTCACCCTACCGTCGCTGTAACGTCCACGCAACTCGTTTGAGGAGAATTGTGTTGTTTATTTACACATCAGAGTTATATGATATGATGTTGGTTGTTTTAAACGTTTTGATATGATATGATAATATGATGTTGTTGTTTTTTTTAACGTTTTGATATGATATGTGATATAACATGATGTTGGTTGTTCTTAACGTTTTTTAAGTGTGCAAGTCGAGAAGCGCATTTTGAACTTGAATAGTCGACGCTGATTGGACGAGCGCACCGCCACTCAAAACACCCGACCAATCAGCTGGTCGCACGCTGGTCCCAATTAGTCCCAAGCTTCGTCCACATCTTTCAGAATGATCTGAGACTCACGAGAATCAGACGCATTCACCACCACTCCGCTTACCAGCGACTTTACCAGCTACAGCAGCAGTTCTACACCCAGCAGATCCAGCACCTTGCAGGCAGCAGATCCAGCTCTTGACATCGGAGGACCGGCAGACACAGCAGTTCTAGACCCAGCAGATCCAGCACCTTGCAGGCAGCAGATCCAGCTCTTGACACCGGAGGACCGGCAGACACAGCAGTTCTAGACCCAGCAGATCCAGCACCTTGCAGGCAGCAGATCCACAACTTGACACCGGAGGACCGGCAGACACAGCAGTTCTAGACCCAGCAGATCCAGCACCTTGCAGGCAGGCAGCAGATCCACAACTTGACACCGGAGGACCGGCAGACACAGCAGTTCTAGACCCAGCAGATCCAGCACCTTGCAGGCAGGCAGCAGATCCCCAACTTGACACCGGAGGACCGGCAGAGACAGCGAGGAGGACATCGATAACGAACGAGAGGAACCAGCAGCAGACACAACTTTGCAACCAACCGTTTTCCCTCTTCGACGGTGAGTTAACGTTTTTATTTTCGAATTTCTCGTCGTCTCGTTTGGCGTGTTAAAAACGTCTGTTTTTAACGTCTGTTTTTAACACACCAAACGTCTGTCGTGTTTTAAAACGCCAGGTTATCATTTGGGGCAGTTGGTTGTTTTCAACTTTTTGGATACCAGGGCCCACAATTTATTCAGAATTTCTCACGTACCACAATTTGACGACATTTTGGACCCACGGTCACAGACCCCAAAACTAAACTTTTTTTTTTCTTTTGTCCACTGGTTTTTCGAAATAACAAGAGTTACAAATCTTTAAGGGTCCATTTGGTTACCAACTGCCCATCATTTAGCTGGGGACCACCTGGAATCCTCTCGAGGACCACTGGTTGTCCCCGGACCACTGGTTGAAAACTACTGATTTATAGCATTGGTTTGTTTTAACTTCTGTGTTGTTTATAACGTCTGGTAGTTGTTTGTGTTTATATTGGCTCTGCTTGGTTGTGATTACAATACGTGTTACTTTTGTGATTTTAACATCTGCTAGACTGGTTGAGATTATTGTCTGTTAGTTGTGATTTTCAAACCATTTGCAGGGATTAAAGTTCTCAGTGCTGGGTACTGATTTCAGTCCTGAGGATTTCACGCGGGCCATTTAATTAGCTCAGTGCTTATTTGCAAAAGATCATTTTCAGTCTCAAGATTTTTTTTTTACTTTAATCCCTGCATTTGGAAGCGGTAGCCAGCATTGCCACAACCAATATCACATTATTATTATTATTATTATTTTTATGCTGGGTTTAAAATAGGTCAACAACGAGCAGCATCAATAATATTTGCTTTTTTCCCCTCTCTTTCACAGGTGTACCAACTTGCCTGCAGCTCTCTCCATCTCTCTCTCTCTCTCTCTCTCTCTCTCTCTCTCTCTCTCTCTCTCTCTCTCTCTCTCTCTCTCTCTCTCTCTCTCTCTCTCTCTCTCTCTCTCTCTCTCTCTCTCTCTCTCTCTCTCTACCCCCCCTTCTCCCCTCTCTCTCTCTCTTTCACTCTGAACCCACCACCAGCCGTCATGGGTGACGTCGACCAGTGTCAGCACAGGTTCCATACCGAGGGTTTCCGAACCGTGACCGGGGACGACGGCGTTCCCTGCGAGGTTGCGACCTGCGCCCTGTGCGGCCAGTCCTTCCTCTGCACGGCGCCTCCTCTCCGCCGCGGTCCGGTGGTGCCAGCGCCCCTCCTTGGTCCTCGCGGGAGGAGAAGCAGAGCAAAGAAGCTGAGGAAGCTTCTGCGCTCTGCGGGAGGCTGCCTGGTGCTCGGCCTCGGGGTGGCCTGCGCCGTCCTGTTTGGGGTCGGATCGCCTCTGGCGGGTCTGGTGGTCGGAGGAGTCCTGGTAGTGGGTGTTCTGGTCTTCTGCGGTGGAAGGACAGGCCCGCCGGCACCGTGCCTGTGTCTTCCGCCGTAGAAGGCTTGGACATTCACTTCCTTCTTTCTATCTATCTCTAACTTCTTTCTATCTAACTCTGTCTATCCTGGACCATGGAGTGGAGTTTTTCCATGACAGTCGACGTGGGTCAGTCGAGCCTCGCTCCTGACCTCTCCTGGTGCGCATGGACGCGCCTCCAGACAGGTTTGTAAGGGTGTGGTAAGAACATTTGCTTTATTCTTTGCTTTATACATACAGTATTTATTAGTAGTAGTAATTGTAATGTTTGTGTACTGTACAGTATGTCACAGACACACAATCTAAACATGGGGCATCTGGGTGTGGTAAGGCAAAACTCTTGCCACACCACCGCTGATACTGGTTCAGTACCCAGTAGTAACAGCAGCGGTGCTTCCAGCTTGGCTGGACGCTCCATGGCCCTCTTTTACACAGGCAGACAAATCTGTCCCGAATCAGATCTGAGCCACATCCAGACTGAAATCCAGTTGGTTTAAATGACTCATTTAAACCAATCTGATTCAGGCTGGATTTGGCTGCCGGTGTAAACGGGGCGTAACAAACACAATTGGCTGTGTTTGCGGGTGGGAAGCTGGTGAGGATCAAGTGATCATGTCCGTTTTGCTACACTGCAGTTTTATATCAAGGTTATTATAGTAGTTTAATTTGTATTTAGTATTGGTTTCTTTTCAGTTCAGTTTCAATTTGTTTGTTAAAGTTAGTTTGCTAGATTTTTCTATTTATTTTTAAATGCTGACTGGATAGCATTGCTTGCTAGTACTAGCATTGTTTAGTTTAATTAGTTTGTGGATTTTTAGTTCCAATTTATTTTTAAAGTTGGTTTAGTTTGCCAGATCTTTCTATTTGTTTTTGAATCCTGACCGTATAGCACTGCTTGTTGACTTGGTTTAATTAGTTTTAGAGTAGACTTTAGTCCCAAGTTGTTTTTCTAGGTCTTTCTATTTATTTTTGAACCATGACTGGATAGCACTGCTTGTTGACTTGGTTTAGTTTACCGTAATTAGTTTTAGAGTGGACTTAATCGTTTAGTCATTTCTAAGTATTTTCTTTTTTTTTTTTTTCTAATGGTATAATCTTTGTTTTTATTGTAATGTTGTGTATTTGTCAGTGCTAAGAGATGAAAAGGATGTAGTTGTGTCTTTGCTTGTTTATATTTAACTATAATAACCTTGATATATACCGCCACCTGTGAGGGGAGGTGTCAGCAACACGGACCCTAAGACACTTGGGGACAATCTTTGGGAATTGGCTATTCTAAATTGGGACTCCTGCGATGGACTGTCACCTTGACGCTGGTGCAGGAGCTTGAATGATTCCAGTGACCCTTGGAGCTCCTGGCTGGACCAACCATGCCAGATGGCGCACAAGGGTTGGAGTCAAACTAAGAACAGTCCAGTAGCTAGAGGTTAACACAGTTTTAACTCCAGTGCTCCACATAGGAAGTCTTGAGCATTACATGGAATCTCCTTGACCCAAAAGAAACCATAAAGCAATGCAGATCTACCTTTACCCACTTAACCTCTGTGTGTCTCCATTCTCCAGGCTCTTCTCTGAAGGTTGATGGCTGAAAGAGCAGTGCTAAGAGCTCATGTGGATGGAGAGATCCCATGCCTGCTAGACAGGTCAGCATGATCATCGCACTATGATTTGGTGACTACATATATTGTATATTCTAATAGTAGACGGAGGTCATCGTCATACTTGTTGCTCAGCTGTCATGTTTGCTCGTCTCATTTAGTACAGGGGTCCCCAGACTTTTTTTTTTTTTTTTTTCAGTGAGGGCCACATCACGTTTCCCTTCTCTGATGGGGGGCCAGGGTCAGTTTGTAACAGAAAAATTCTGACGATTGCAGCAGTGCCTAAATGTAAACATTTATTGTTTTCAAGAAAGCCACACATAACTACATATTAATAACCCTTTTAAAGATCAAATATCCTTGCTATCAGTTGAGCAACATGGAAGCTGGCCCAAATTGATGATTGGTTCAGCTGGCATTTCCTTTCCTTGTACTTTTTGGAGCATTATGCATTAGATAGAAGGTTCCACGTGTATAATTACCATATATAATTTCAACATTATGGTCAGCTGTCATAAAAATATAAATAAAACTGACTTGCAAAATAATAAGCTAATCTCGACGCTAGTATAGCAAAAAAAAAGTATATTCCTCCACTGTTGTTCTGCACTAGACAGTATGATATGCCAGTGCACTAGCTAATCTAATCACAAGTGCTCCTTCGACTCAAGTTGTAGTTTATCAATATCTGTATTGAAATGAGTTATCAATAAGAGTATTATCTTGTATCATTTAAGCTTAAAGACCCCGTAAACCAAATTCAGCCTTTTTCTTGTAGATATGAAAATCATGTATCATACATTTTTTTGCTTTACGGGGTCTTTAACAAGTGCTCACAACCTGCTCACAGTCGAGGAATTCTCAATCACTTTAACCTGAAATGAAATTCAGGTCTACCGTGTCCTTTTTGACATCAGTGTTACAGGTCTCAATGGGCCTGAAAAATAAGGTCCGGCCCTATAAACTGCCCACTAAATTGAACAGATTTTAGGCCCGACCCGGCCCTAAACTGGCGGGTTTGGGCAGAATTTTGGGAACTCTCCATGGAGTAAAAGTGAAATGCCAGTTAGCACCAGTGTTGTAGTGGGACTTTTAGAAGTGGAGGGACGCCTCTTAAAGGGGAATTCCACCCATTTTCATTTTTTTTTTCTGAGAGTGTACAAATGGAACCAAATGGACCCTAGCGGTTCACATTTGTACACTCAGAAAAAAGGAAACTCATTATTTTTTTTTTTACCATGCCCACACAACATCTCTAACGTATATTAACTCATTGTGGCCTATTCCGATTCTAAAAATTGTCTTTGTAATACTGGCCTAAGTGTATTGAAAAACTTCTTGAAAAATTACATAACACCATCAAATTTTTAACATTTTTGGATACTGTACACAAAACAGAAAACCTGGATGTGTTCCCGTCAACTAGGGTAAAACTACCACTAGGGTTTCCCGTCTATATGGGTTAATGACATAGTAAAATATTGAAAATGAGAGGGATTCCCCTTTAACACACGTGCATGCACACTTGCATTTGTATGCGCATTTGCGTGCACTTGCGCAACACACACAGACACGCTATTAAAGCAACTATAGCATATTGAGAAAGATTGTTTACAGTACTTTTGTATCCTCAAAAGTAAATAGCAAGACAAAAAAACATAGGCTTACTTTTGCCAAAAAAATATATATATATTCTATATGTGAGAAGTGGAGGGACGCCGTCCCCCCTCCACTACACCCCTGGTTAGCACTAGGGATGGGTACCTTTCACCTTTGAATCGATACGATACGATACTCGATACCTGGGAATCGATCCGATACCAGAAACGATACCTATTTCGATACTTTTTAAATTAAATATTATATATTTTACACACCATAGCAATGGTTTGGTTGAATCATATCTTAAATTATATAATGTATGATGACTATCTTTATGGTGACTGAGATGAATTTGCACTACTGAACTCTTCTAAGCAAAGTAGGCTATAAATCACGCAGGCAAAAAGTAGCCTTCCATAGTTTCAGTTAATTCAATGAATAAGTAGCTATAATGCAAACTGCATTGGAGGGAGGGGGACCTCAGGGTGAAATGTAGAAAAGGGGGCATCTATGACAAGAATCAAGAGCATTATTATGCATGTCACAGGAATCAAGGTAGATTGCTCCCAATATGTTTTGGTGTGGATTTCTCCTTTAACCACTGTGGAAAGTCCCCACTAATTAGTGCACCTGCTGCACGAAGACACTGACGAAAGAATGCGCTCCATATTTCCATAGAGTTCCATATTAAAATTTTTGAGATTTGAAAAGGCCATGTTGACTCTTTTCCCAACCTTGAAAAAAAAAATCAGGACTTCCCAAGAAACCATGTGAGGTAAGGTTTCATTTAATGTATCATACATACTGATATCACCATTCCCCAGTGAGCTATAGCCTTTTCAAATCTCAAAACTAACACGGAGAGCCATTCTTGAAGTCAGCGGACCCCCCCCGCATGGCCAGGACACATACACACACGCTGAATTGCACGACATTACCATTTTCTGTGCGCTGATCTGCGCATGTGGGCGCAATACTTGTAGATCCATGCAATGACAAGTGACGGAATAGCGGATTTCTTTTCTTTTTTTGCTTCGCTATGCCGCTCTCTCTCTCTCTCTCTCTCTCTCTCTCTATCTCTCTCTCTCTCTCTGTGCGCACACACACAGCCTACACACGGAGGGGACTTCTGATCAGCAGAACATTTCCACGCAGAGTGGAACTTTTTGCAAAGCACTAAATGTTCGTCTAGTTTAGTCAACAAAAACCACGCGGTCTTTGTAATTAGTCAACCAGCTGTTCTATCTTGTCAGCGTCAGTTCTTCTGCTCACTCTTTGAAGTGCAGCGGCACAGATAGTACAAAGTATCGAAACGAGGCACCGTTCATTTTGAAGTGAATCGATCCCACTAGGTACCGCTATGTCCCAATCGATACCAGTATCGGTACCGCTCACGGTACCCAAGCCTAGTTAGCACCATCTTCATAATGGATAAATACACAAATAGAACACAAACACAACTATTATATTTATTATGAAATGATTCCATTTTTTTTCCATGGAGCCCAAGGTCCTAAAATGTCAGGTTGGACCTGGCCGGTTCAGGCAGAGATTGAGAGATTGAGAACTCTAATCAGTGTAACGTTATGTCCAATTTGCTTACCTTGTAAAGCAGCACATGTTTGTAACCTCTGGGTGAACCCGTAGGGTTCATATTTGAACCTTGATGTCTTACCAGTCATGTTTTGAATGATGGTTTACCTTTTGTATGGAAAATAGGACAATATTGCTGCATGCATGACCTTGTTTGTTACACATTCGGTTCCTGTGAAGTCTCACACTGACATACTGTATGTTTCCTTCACAAAGGCAACAGGTACTGTGCACTGCAGCATGGTACTGTAGTGGTATATTCCTTTTTTGTTTGTTTGTATGTTTGTTTTTTGCGGCCTAGGGATTTTGTCTTGGCTGTAAATCATCTGAGAGATCATTTATGGATACAAAAAGAGGTTTGACAGTTATATCCCCTTCCATGTCTGCAAGGAAGTGTTGGTAATTCTCATTACCTTTTACATGTCGACTCTTCTCAGTAACTTGCTGAGCAGAAAATATTATTGATCCAAGTCTCCAACATGAACTATACGACTCCTTTGAAAACTGAATGTATGTTTTTCCCCCTTCTCCCTTCACATAATTCCAATTAAAAGGAGTCAATGATGTGTAAATTTGCTTCGGTTGTCTTTTCTTTCTAACCCAGAATTATATCACACTTTTACACTGAAATGTTAGTGCTCTCATTACTTTATTACTCTTCTACATATCAGATTAATAATTAGGCTACTTAACCATTAATTTCCAACTATTTCTGGAGCAGTCCAGTTTTCATTTTTCTCAGTTATCTTTAGATAAACAGATTTAGATTCAGGAGTTTTTCCACTAATTTTGGCGGTAGGGGGGTCTGGAAAAGAGGTAAATATAACGACAAATGTGCCAAGTTGGCAACGCAGGCTACAATTTAATAGGACTATCATACTGATCTGAGACTGTGAGTGACGCAAGTCAGGTTAGTTGCGGTCTCTAGTTTTGGCCATGTAAAAAAAGAAAAGAAAAAAAAAATACTTTTGACCATGTATAAAATCCGGGTCATTCAAGTGTCCAGGATTTATTTTATTTTTTCCTGGACAGACCATGAAAATCCGGGACGTGTGGCAACACTAACTAGAACACAAATAACCATAATATCAATTAGCTACGGCAAGAGTTCATAATCCTTTCAGGCTCGAAAAAACCCAAAACAAATATTTGAACTGTCACCACTATAGGCATTTCAGTTTAAACAAAAATTTGCAACATTTTTGTGAGTGTACAAATGTGAACCAAATGGACCCTGGTTCCATTTGCAGAAAAAAGTGGTGGAACACAACTTGATGATGTCATGAAGTTGTGTTTCACCAGGTTAATGCTTTTTCTAGAAACAGAATGGGGGGAACTTTTTTATCGTGTCCATACAACAACTCTAAGGTATACTTGGGTGGAATTCCCCTTTAACTCGGTTCCACAGAAACACGTTTATATTCCCCCCCAAAATAGCTCGTTTAGGAACCACTGAACCACTGAATAAAGTACCTGTTGTCTGCAACAACTTGCATTTATACAATGTTTGCTTTACTTCACACCTCATATTTTAATCCTTGCTAGAAAAACGGACCTCATACCTCTTGTAGTTCTTTTACTTTTATGGACGTTTATATCCATACACACAAGCATACAACGCTGCTGATTGGCTATCATTTCCATACACTCATGCACACAACGCTGCTGATTGGTTGTCTGCCATTAACCCGGAAGTGATAGTAACAGCTGGACAGCTGGGATAAAAAAATAATAATAATAACCTCATAAAGTTGTCTCCGGTGTTCCTGGCTTTTACTCAACAACATTGTTTTCGAAAATATATTATTACAATGAGCAGATAGATGTAGTTTATGAAATTTGTTATCGTTTGTAAAATACATACGGATTTATTTTATTTTTGTTCTTTTACAGTAAGACAGTAACGCACTAGACACGACCATGGAAGATGTAACAGGCGCTCAGCTTATTGCAGAAGCTCTTAAAGATCAGGTAAAAGACTTAATTAAGAAATAAAGTTAAGATTATGTGGGTTATTACGATTAATAAATGCGATGTATGTGCATAGCTTAGAGTAGAGACAGAATCATACACACTGTAGAATTGATCGATTCGTGTAGTCTGTGGGTTGCAAAAGTGTGTGAAAGGTCATGCATTGCTAGTTTGGAGTTTGAGTGTGTGTGTGTGCGCGTGTGCGTGTTATTACTCCATTGTTGACAAGCTATTCCCAATCTACAATCAATCTGTATTCTGTAGAATCTATACAGGTTTAGGTCATTGCAGAAGTATTTCATTACTTAATAATTCACTTGAAACTGGTGTCACTCAAATGGATAACACGTATGGCTTTTCACCCACAATACACTTCATCATTAATCATTATACGGTTATTACGATTGCAAAAGCGTATCAGAGGTCATGCTTTCAACTTTCAGGTCAACATGATGAACTTCATGCAACAACAAATGCAATCCTTATTTTAGAACTCCACTTGCAGCCTGTTCTTATCAAATTAACCTAGTCAAACATATGATGGGGGGTATGCCTTTTATTCATAGTTGACAGTAGTTACCCAGATAGCAAAATCCATTGATTCAACGTTGAATTTTGGGTAGATAACCAAAATTCAACGTTGAATCAATGAATTTTGCTATCTGGGTAAACAGGAAAGAAGGAGAGAGATTGGGAGTGATAAAGGCTGACGGGCTTGGGAGTCGAACCCGCGGCAGGCCCAGACGAGGCCCATGGATTGTGCTTTAACAGTGCATATTATTGATATGAATTCAAAACCACGTGTGTCTCCCTGCAGAATGTGGAGTATATGTTTGGAATCGTTGGTGTTCCGATCATTGAAGTGGCCATGGCTGCCCAAGCTTCAGGGATCAAGTACGTGGGAATGCGTAACGAACAAGCGGTAAATGTTTTTGATTCAGCTCCTATCTATAGGCTGTAATCACTATACACATTCAATAAATAATTGGGATTGTGCTGTTAAATACAATGGAAAGATCTTGACTTGTATTTAATTTGCCACTGAACAGGCCTGCTATGCTGCTTCAGCCATCGGGTACCTCACTGGACGGTATGTTGATTACAAACAATGCAAGTTACAATTTAGGAATGTAGGTAATAACCAATCCTTAAAGGGGAATTCCACCCATTTTCAACATTTTTTCTGAGAGTGTACAAAAGCAACCAAATGGTTCCATTTGGTTCCATTTGTACCCTCTCAGGAAAAAGGGGTCTGAAAGAAAAATCATTAACATGGTGAAATACATCTTGATGATGTCATCAGATGTATTTCACCATGTTAATTATTTTTCAGACCTCCATTTTTTAGGAAACACAGAATGGGGGAACTTTTTTTTTATCATGTCCACACAACATCTCTAAGGTACTGTATATTAATGACATATTAAAATGTTGAAAATGGGTGGAGTTCCCCTTAATTTAGATGTTTAAACTAACATTTTTATTCCAAAGCTTTTCATAAGCTTGCATAACTGCAGTCTGTGAATTATTTATCCATCGTATTGTATGTAAAGTACTGTAAAGTACTGTTCTTCCTGATGCAGGCAGCAGTTTAACCATGTATGAATTTCCTATACACCATTCGTTTCCCTTTGACTTCACCAAAGTTAATAATTTTCTGTGCCATTACCATGTTGACTGACGTCTTGTTTCCAGGCCAGGTGCCTGCCTGGTGGTCAGTGGTCCTGGACTCATCCATGCCCTCGGTGGGATGGCTAACGCTAATGAGAACTGCTGGTAAGGCTCAGAAAACAGCCTGTGGCATTGCTGCTGTTATTATATTTATACTGTACATATACACCAGTTTTGAAATGTTTGTCGTCTGTATTGCTAAACGCTGTGCTCTATTAACGTGCAGGCCAGTGGTAGTCATTGGAGGCTCTTCTGATCGAAACCAGGAAACTACAGGAGCCTTCCAAGAATTTCCTCAGGTGACATTTGTTTCTATGTCCAGATACCCCGTCCAGGACAGGCTTGTAGATCATTTTTTAAAAGTGATTTACCGGTAGATACTGACATTAATCTTATTTTAGTTAATTGTAATTTTGAGGTTTTATGGTTTCAACCAGTTTGTATGCCTTGCTTTTCATACCATAACTATTTGTATGTAATATACATATATAATATACCGGTATGTTTGTAAGTCGCATGAAATATTGAATGACCTAAAACAAAGATGATTTGACATATGTGTGATTGTTTGCTATAGTTTCCTTTTAGGGATGTTATTTGTGAGCCATATTCAAGAACAGGATCTTGTGACTGGCCTGTGACACACTATCCATAAAGTGCTGAATGAAGAGGGATACTATGTACTGTGGAAGTTCAAACACACACTGGCAAACATCGTTCCAACAATGTTTAATTTGTCGTCATTTTGTTAGGTTGAAGCATGCCGTCTGTACAGTAAGTTCTCTGCCAGACCCAGCAGCCTGGAGGCCATCCCTGCCGTCATAGAAAAGGTAGCTTAAGATTAACACTGTTTAATGTCCATTATCTCATGTCCTGGCCTTTTCTTGTGGTGAAAATCAACAGACAAAGAGCGATAAACACACACGTTGTTGTTACCTCAAGCTAAAAACTGTGTTCTTGGACATGTACGTGCATTTTAACTGCCAGTAATCTAAAATATTTTTGGAGCCCCATATGTCAGTGGTTTTCAACCAGTGATCCAGGGACCACCAGTGGTCCTTGACAGGGTTCCAAGTGGTCCCCAGCTAAGTTGCATAACCAGATGTAACTCTTGAACGTAAAAAACCAAGTGGACCCTTGCGGGTCCATTTGGTTTCATTTTTACACTCTCAAGAGTTAAAATATCCACCATGCGAAATTGCGAATTAGTCCAAATGTACACAACTAGAAGATTAATGGCCATGGACAGAAGCAAAAGAAATCTTTAGTTTTGGGATCTGTGGGTCTAAAAATATCCTCAATTGGTGGTCCATGGCTCAAATGCTGAATAAGTGGTAGGCCTTGGGACGAAAAAGATTGAAAACCCCTGCCATATGTGATTAGGCAGCCAGTCTGAACATAGGCAGAGTGTCTCAATGTTTACTTGTTTGTCTTTGTTTGCAGGCAGTTCGTACCAGCATCTATGGCCGTCCGGGCGCCTGCTATGTGGACATATCAGGGGATATGGTCAACGACAAAATAGCCAGGAACAAAGTCAGGTTGGACACTTTTCTAATCAACTTTCTGGTCTTGACAATACATTCAAACAGGAAAGTCCTTGGTGATTGCATTAAACATTGTTAGATGAAGAACCTCACTTTGCCACTCAATTTGCAACTCACTTTATGCATGTTTATACCCTCTCAATGCATGTAACAATATAAAAGAAAAAACAAGTAATAACAGATATTTCTTCTAATGTTTCTAGGGTTGTGTCCTGCTGTCCTCCTCCGCCCGTGGGTTTGGCTGATCCCTCAGCGATCACAGAAGCACTTTCCGTCCTAAAAGCTTCTGAAAGACCCCTAATCATCATTGGAAAAGGTAATTTCGGAATTGCAAAGACGGGGCACCACACGCCATTAGCTAATTGCATCATAGCTGGTGTGATGCCAACTTTAGCACTCTCTGTCCTTAAGTTCCTGTCAATCTGGTGTACAGTATATTTAAAATTATATATATTTTTAAATCCTCATTAATTTGAAATGGTGCTCTACTCTTAGACCATTGGTTGGCTACATGCCTGCTTCCACCCTCTGCACAACATCATATAATTTGAAATGGAACTATGTTGTTTTTTTTCGTTGGTTGGTTGTTTAGCTACCTGACTGTTCCCCTTCTAACATCTGCACATCACATAACGATGGGGCTGTTTGTTTTGACCAATAGGAGCAGCCTACAGCCGGGCGGAGACAGCGGTGAGGCAGCTGGTGGAGGACAGTGGGCTCCCCTTCCTGCCGACCCCCATGGGTAAAGGAGTGCTCCCCGATGACCACCCCAACTGTGTGGCTGCCTCTCGCTCCAGGTCAGCCTCCGCCTGCACTTCACATTCCATTCAATGAGTTCCAGGAGGTACCCGGCTAAAAGATATTTTGGAACCAAATGGAGACATAAGGGTCTGTAATTTAAAATTGATTTTACAATATATGGGGTCTCAGATACAAATCCCACCTAATGGAATTCTGTAGCCTCTTGCAATATCAAACAAGGCATTCTTCAAAACAAGTACTTTTAGTATTTTAATCAACCATGGGGACCACCACCCTGATTAATTAAACATGAGGACCACAACCCTGACCATTAATCAACCTTGCTGGGGTCCACCTCAGTGGAATGTCTTAACCTCGGTCAGATTTCCCAGTAACTGGCAACAGTGATGTGTTTCCACAGAACAATTTACAAAACCTCTGTGAGAAAATATATACAAACTCGCCACATTGCAACATCACTATATGCACATCCAGGGACCACATGCAATGTCTTCGCAGACCACCAATGGTCCATAGACCACCTGTTGAAAACCCATGCTTTAGATCACTTTTTATGCCAACACTTTAGTAGTTAATAGGTACATTCTGAATTCCGGACTTTCACTCGTAACAGACAATTTCTACATTGCAGTATTGATGCACCTGATTAAGTGCAACCAAATGGACCCTAACGGGTCCATTTGGTTCCATTTGTACCCTCTCAGGAAAAAGGGGTCTGAAAGAAAAATCATTAACATGGTGAAATACATCTTGACGATGTCATCAGATGTATTTCACCATGTTAATGATTTTTTTCAGACCTCCATTTTTAGGAAATACAGAATTGGGGGAACGTTATCATGTCCACACAACATCTCTAAGGTATATTAATGACATATTAAAATGTTGAAAATGGGTGGAGTTCCCCTTTAAAAAAGGTGAGTACCTTTTCCACTACTAGTACATCATGCAGTCATTTTACCAACCTGGCATGGTCTCTTGTCCTCCTCAGAGCTCTACAGCAAGCTGATGTTGTGGTTCTACTGGGAGCCAGGCTCAACTGGATCCTGCACTTTGGTCTCCCTCCCAGATTTAACCCTCATGTCAAGGTTATCCAGGTCAGTCAATGCAAAGTAAAGTGGTGTTGCCTTCAAATCATTTTCAGCTGAAAAAAAAGTCTCTGTGACAAACTACAACCAAACACTCCTTTTGATACCTAAAATAGAACCCCTGGATGCATCACTTCCTGTAGTTTTATAGATGTTCCTGATTGTTCCCAAGGAGAATTCAAAAAGGAGTTGTCGCGAAGGCACCCACGGGGGAGTCCACATTGGTTCATGGGAGGAAACAGACATGCTCAGTACATTCCAGGAAGTTTGACGCTTGTAAACCATGCATGCCATTGGTCTCTTGGATGGTTTGACTTCCTGATCTGTACTGAGCATGTCTGTTTCCTCCCATGAACCAATGTGGACTCCCCCATGGGTGCCTTCGCGACAACTCCTTTTTCAGATGTTCCTGATTGTTCCTGACCTCATTTCCTGCTTTATCCCCACAGCTCCCCCTATGAGCAAACCTTGCCATCACAAAATGGAAACAAAACAAAACATATTTTCCATACACTAGTTTTCAGGGTGAAATTATCAACCATATTATTTGAACCAATATATGGTACTTGTTTTGATGACCCAGTATGTTGTTTCTTTTGCTTTCAATATTCAATACCATGACAAGAAATAGATTCCGTCATAGGCCTACATTAATGTGTCAGTGTCACAACAACCCCTTGAAGGTGCTCCAGGAGGATACTAGCATAATGAGGAACAGATTAAGCACTTGAACATGGCACATTGTGAGATGCCATAATAAAATAAAAGTGAATCATTTTTTCAATACATTTACATAATACATATCAATTTGGGGGTCCTTTTAAAAATCACTGGTTTATCAGGCCTTCTGGAGTTGCATTCTGGTTAATGAATTGGTTAGTGATGGTGATGTCCATCTCCTCCTGAAGGTGGACCTCTGTGCTGAGGAGATGGGTAACAACGTGAGGCCGGCCGCTGCTCTCCTTGGAGACATCAGCGCTGTGGCCACGCAGGTACCATTATGAGTCCTTTTCCTCCAGCTTGTTTTGTAGTCCAAGAGCCAGTGCTTTAACATTGGAATGTTAATTATGAATCCATACCTAGTATATAAAATGAAGTAATGTTAACCCTTCATTTGTGGTTTATGTTCATGTTTCCATGGTTTCCTCCTCCAGCTGTTGGATTGTGTCCAGAGAGATGGCTGGAGGTATCCCTCTGATACCACATGGTGGAGCATGTTGAAGGAGAAGATTGCTGCCAATGCCAAGATATCCAAGGTGGGATTCAGTACAGCTCTGGACAGCCTTTTAGACAGACAGACAGACAGACAGACAGACAGAGAGACAGATCGATATTACAGTGTGTGTAGTGTTTAATGAAAATTGATTAGTCTTTAGATGTATACTGACATTACGTGAGTAGTTTCCTTTTTAGACAGAGAAAGACAAGCATTTTGCAAAATCTTTATCATTGCCAATCCAAGTATGAGCACAGAAGCTCTGAACATGAGCAAGCAACAAATCAGATGTGACGTCTCTGAAGAGGCCTCTGTAATGGTTGTTTTTCTGTGTTCATTCCAGGCCCTAGCCACCCAGTCCACAGTGCCTATGAACTACTACACGGTGTTCCACCACATCTCCCAGATGCTGCCTCATGACTGTATCATCGTCAGTGAGGGGGCCAACACCATGGACATAGGACGCACCATGTTACACAACTACCTCCCTCGACACAGGCAAGCAAGGATCTATGACGTCAATGCATTTTGTCTCTACAAAATGCATCTACAGTATGGAGTCCCTCCTCTTCTCCCATGTTTCTCCTCTTTTGCAAATACTTGTAATTAATTTAATTACAAGTATTGTACTTGTAATTTATTGGGACAATTATTATTATTACTGCTATTACGTAATTGTTCCCTTTAGTGATTCCTGTATAGCTCTGGTCCAGAGCTCCACTGCTTCTGAGTCTGACCTGCATTGGAGCTCTGTTCGTCTCCGTGCATTCGGCCATTACTGCACCCGACCAGCCTCTCTTCTCTAGTGGATATATAAAGAACGCTTTACCTACTCACCAAAATAAACACGTCTTGTGTCATTAGAAAGCCTACTTACCTTAGTGGAAACACTCTGAGCCCCCCACCACAGGGATAAAATTGACTTTTTGGAACCTCTGGTATTGTTTAGTATTTGTTTATCAAACGCAAAGACCACATACCAGCTCTGACAGATAATGTGGTAAAACGGTTCTGGGAAAATCGGTTCCAAGTGTAATAGAACGACACCATTGTTTGTCGATGTTGGATCCAGTTTCGGATCTCAACACTAAATCCCAGTCCTTAGCATGATGCTGTGGGTGTTCTGACTGAGTGAAAACTCTTCCAGGCTGGACGCCGGTACGTTCGGCACCATGGGAGTGGGCCTGGGCTTCGCCACGGCTGCAGCAGTGCTGCAGAGCGGCAGCGCCGGCCGGCAGAGGGTGGTGTGTGTGGAGGGAGACAGTGCATTCGGCTTCTCTGGCATGGAGGTAGAGACCATGTGCAGGTTGGTGTGGGGTTTTTCATGTTTAACACTTGTTTTGGTCTCCACGATATGAAGCTGCTATAAGCAATATTATATTCAGTATTTCTCAATCATTTTTTCCCTTCTTCTGCTGTTTGGGTATTCAGACAGCTAGTAGTCTGGAGTCAAAGATTTTCCTAGAAGCTTCGTCATTGGTCGATTTGCCTGTCTACTTCCTGAATGGTTTGTCATTTCTGGAGGTTTTATTTTGTTTTGTTTGTTTGTTGTTTTGTTCTTTTTTCCATTTATTTCACCAACGACAAAATGTCTCGGATAATCTTTGCATGCAGATTGTGGCCCCTAAATGTGTCACAGTCACAGAGAATACGTTTTGGGAGCATTTTGTCCAAACTCGGTTATTTGTGGGGATTGAAAGCACACATGGAAGCCATAATGCAACTTGTCAGATGAACCACAGTGGTTCTCAAAAGGACCCCTAAATTGATATGTTTTATGTCAATGTATTCCATTTAAATTTCACATGATTTGGTATCAGCCACAAGAGAAGAGAAAATCTGTGTTTTAAAAAATATTGCTGGCTGTCTTGAATACAAGACTCACATCCCAACTCACAGACATTGTGACACTGCTGCCCCCTACAGGTACAAGCTGCCTGTGGTGATCATTGTGGTGAATAACAACGGGATATACAGCGGTGTGGACCCTGACACCTGGAAGGAGATGTCCACCATGGGCGATCTGACCACCATGTGAGTCAAACTGTTCCATACTAGGGGTGGGCAAAAAAAATCTTTTTGCCAATATATCGCAATTCTTAATGCCATGATATCAATATCAAATCGCCAGGTTTAAAATTGATTTTTTTTTAAAATATTTATGTAGGTCCTATTCATTAATTTCTTCATGTCAGAAAGACTGGCTGACGTTATCAGGCTGCACCCATGTGTATGATTGCACTTTTGTTTTATTTATATTGCTTAAATTTTCTTTAAAAGTTGATTGAACTTGCCACAGTCACATATTGTTCAGAATTCTGCCCATTTTCAACATTTTACTGCAGCCTACTGTATTTCACAAATGTACGTTTTTTTTTTCTCAGAAAAAATCTTGAAAATGGGTGGAATCCTCCTTGTTCTAGTATAATAAAAGCAGAGTCATTCATAGGGGAAAAAATGTCATATATCGATATATCAAATCGAATCACAGCATAATTAAGAATCGCAATAAAATCGATTCAGAAACCTAAATTGATATTGTATCGATATTGTATCGTATCGTGAGGTAAGTGAATCGCCCCACCCCTATTCGATTACCATCTGACCTCGACGTGAGACTGAGCTGTCTCAAACGTATCAACTCTTCTATAACTGTGTGTTGTCTCCTCAGAGCTCCCCCTGTGACGCTGCTCCCCGAGGCGCGCTACGACGAGGTGATGAGGGCCTTCGGTGGGCGGGGCTTCCTGGTGCGCACGGCGGAGGAGCTGCGCAGTGCCCTGGAGGCCAGCCTGAGTGACTGGGACACGCCCAGCCTCCTCAACGTCCTCATAGACCCCGCCTCCGACAGGAAGCAGCAGGTACGGACGCTGGTAACGGGTTTCTGGTCTAGAGGGGGGCGGGTCACAGCTGAGATTCCGCCGCACACCCTGATTGGATCTCACTGAACTGTCCGTCGGCCCCGGCCCCGCCTCCTCCTCCTCTCTCCACTAGTGCAGTGCTAGCTCACGTTAGGCATGTCACGGTGTAAGAATCTCAACACCGGTTTTATAGTTTGCTTTTATACCGGTATTATCGGTTTTATAGTTTGACCACTAGATGTTCAGAGTCCTGGCACATGCAGGACAAATCCTTAATCAACATTAGTAATATATACGATAGCATTTTATCCCCGCAGACCAAAAACGAAATATTTCTTTTGCTTTCGTCCACAATACCAGGATGGATTTGGGAAACAAAACAGTCAAACATACAAATCAAAATGACCATTCATCTTCGACATTCTCTAGTTGTGTAGACTTGGGCTAATTCACTTGAGGAATATTTTAACTCTTGAGAGCGTAAACATGAAACCAAATGGACCCGCAAGGGTCCATTTGGTTTCATGTTTACGCTCTCAAAGAGTTACATCTAGTTAGAACGTGCAATATTGAATGAATGGGCGCAAAAAAAGTTTTCGGTACATTCGGTGGGCAAGCAAAGTACCGGTTTTGTGGCCCCATACCGGTAATACGGTATTACCGGATACCGTGACATCCCTAGCTCACGTCATTTGGAGCCACACCCACCCTGAAGGGTTGACTCCCACTTCCAGACCAGAACGCTATATTGAGGC
Source organism: Benthosema pterotum (assembly GCA_039105355.1). Lineage (NCBI taxonomy): Eukaryota > Metazoa > Chordata > Actinopteri > Myctophiformes > Myctophidae > Benthosema > Benthosema pterotum. The sequence goes on along the minus strand of CM076967.1, from coordinate 10,648,397 downwards.
TGGAATTGAAGCTCCCGAAATTACTCCTCTCTCTCTCTCGAGTATGAAAGCTGCCATTTCCGTTCACGAAAACGTATTTTCTTGACACGCCCAGGCTCTTCAACAAATATATAGACACCACCTCTGACAAAAAGCAGCAGGTAAGGACTTTCGTAAGCAAGATGACAAAACTCTTAGCAAATAGAGAAATAGCAAATAGCCAATCCAAAAAAGCCCAAAACGTATCATGACATGTTTTGAGCTTGTAGGTCAAATACGTTTTCCCCCGAAATTAACAGCTTTGTACATAATATGAGGTTTTACACCCAACAACATTCGGAAAGGGAACAGTTTATACACTTAAGCCCTTTTTCTTTTCTTTTCTTTTTGTCATTTGAGGCTCAATGGGTGGTCTACAAGCTCATAACAAGTCATCAGCTGATGTAGATCCGGTGCAATGATACTAGATAGAAATGGTGATAATGATGATGGGGCCCTGACACATGGTTTTAAATGAGGTCAAAGTCAAACACATGTCAATGTGGGAGTCCTTGACATTGACATTTTGGAGATCCACTGATAATGTACCCATTCTAACCACACACACACACACACACGCACACACATGCACACACACAAAATGGGGATATAGGGATTTTGAGTGACAGTCATTAATGCAGTGTTAAATCCATTTGACTCCAGGTGGTTGTATTAGAGTTAGACAATAGACACACACGCACGCACGCACGTACACACACACACACACACACACACACACACACACACACACACACACACGCACACACACACACACACTAACTTGCACTGACCTGACCTTTCTAAATTTATTTTGAGGGTCCCTGTAATAATGGAAAGCTGCGGACGGCCCCCCTGTCTGTTTATGTTGGACGTAACCATGCAACCCCACATGGTGTGATGTGTAGGCAGGCTGCATCCATGGAGACCAACGATGCATGGCCAGTAGAGAACCCTCCACATACACCACCATCCTTCACACACAGCAAATAACAGTCAGAACAATCCACATTATACCATCAAGTCCTAACTAGAATTATAAGCACAATTGTAATACCACAGATTTTACTGTGTAGTTTTTCTTTAAAACAGGGGTTTTCAACCAGTGGTCCGGGGACCACCAGTGGTCCTTGAGAGGGTTCCAAGTGGTCCCCAGCTGAGTTGTTTAACCAGATGTAACTCTTGAGAACGTAAAAATGAAACCAAATGGACCCTCATCTGAAGTAACCATTTTGGAATGTATGTTTTGCTTGTTTTCTTTCCCAAATCCAGCCTGGAATTGTGGACAAAAGCAAAATAAATCTTTAGATTTGGGGTCTGTGGGGGCTAAAATATCCTCAAATGGTGGTCCGTGGCTCGAATCCTGCATAAATGGTAGGCCCCGAGATGAAAAAGGTTGAAAACCCCTGCTTTAAAACAAATTTATAAAGTCATACAGGCTTTGCGGCCTGTTATAGGCCCCTAATCCAAATTTAGCATGTCCGGGCCTAGAGGTAGTCTTTGCATCATGGCAGATCTTTGCTCAAAAAAGATCTTTGTTCTTCACCACTGCGCATGTGCAACACTACTGCGCTTTCTACTATGCCGTAGAAAACGTGTTTGAGAGTTCCACCCATTGTCATTGGCAGGGTAAATCGCCACAGCTACTTTACACCTGAGGCCGATTCTACCTTTCTTTTTGTGAACCTTTGTAACCTTTCTCTCTTCCCTTGTGCTTCCAGGAGTTCCCATGGCTGACCCGCTCCAACCTGTAAACATACAGCACCACCTGTCCCATTCCATGCATCTGGCACAAGTACTGTACACACACTGCTCCCTGGATAAAGGGGGTGGAAGTGGTCTTCTTTTGTTCAAAAAGCAGCTCTTTATTCTGATGGCAAATTCTTTAGAGCAGGGGTTTTCAGCAGGGGGTCTGGGACCCTTAGGGGGTCTTCAAATCTTTGTGTGGTGGGACAACAGCTGATAATAGCAGTTCTAAATCTGCTATCTGCTATTTTTTTGAGAAGATGATGTGTGGAGGGGAAAGGAAGAGACCAAGTACAGAGCCAATGGTCAAGTTGACATAATGAATGGATGCTATATTCAAAGACTTTTTTATATACTGCTGTTATAGCGCCGCCAAAGTGCTTTATATACCTGTAGATTGTCCAGTACATGAATACATTGATCGCGGATGACAAGATAACGAGGCACAAAACTGCACATCGTGACCAATTAATGTTTCAGCATCATGCACAAGGACACTTCAAGGACTATTGTGTACATGTAGTGGGGATCCCTGCTTCGTCTCTCTCAGCTAAGGGGTTCTTGGCCTGCTAAAAAATTGAAGACCCCTGATTAAGAGTGGTTGTTCAATGATGACTGGGGGTCTCCCTTCCTGTCTCTCTGTCTCTCCAACTCTTCAGTAAGCAAGGTAACTGTGGCAATCTACTGTATCTGTCAACCTTGTTCTCCTCCGATAACGACAATGATAAATTCAACAGTCTATAGCAGTATTACCATTTATCATCTATTTTATTTTTTGAAAGAAAAAGAAAGATATTATTTCCTCCTTTCTCCATTTTTCCTCTCTCTCTCTCTTAAAAAACAACAAAAAAAAAACAAAAGAATACTGTCTTATACCATAAGACAGGGCTGGAAAATAACAGGAGTGCTTGTGTACTGTAAAAAATAATAACTGATTGTTTCTATGAAATATTTCAAATTGTACTCACTACTACTCAGTAGTATTTAATGGATTTTTACTAATTGATTAATAAAGAATGTAAGTAAGTAATGACACTAGTACTATTATTATTGACCTACAATCCCCAGAGCAATGTTGCAGTATTTTTGATAAGCTTCTACATCCCACTAAACAAAAGCTAAAATAACTAGGTTAATTCACAACTCCAGGATGTTATGTCATTCCCCTGGACAGCTGGTCCTTTTAACTAAATAGTCAGGGACCACCCAGTAGTTAAACCTGGAACAACTGCAGCTGAATGGACCAAGTACCAACTAATCAATTATCCTGAGAGCAAGGGTTTGGAAACACGGCTATTGTACACTGATATTAATGCACAATCATTGTTACTGGAGAGAAGGTTCAAATTGATAGGACAATTACAATTTAGGCAAACGGTCTTAATCCAAAGCAGTTTACATTAAGCATGAACGAAATAAAAACATGACAATATATTGTATAAATACAAAGTGGTTAATGTCAATCATACACACTGTATATGTAGTGCTGTTATTACCGTATTTTCCGCACTATAAGGCGCACCGGATTATAAGGCGCACCTTTTAGAACTGTTTTCATATATAAGGCACACCTGATTATAAGGCGCAGAGAATAGAAGCTACTACAGTTAACATAGAATAGAAGCTACTGCAGTTGAATGATCCATATATAAATATAAGGCGCACTGGATTATAAGGCGCAGGGTGGATTTTTGAGAAAATTAAAGGCTTTTAGGTGCGCCTTATAGTCCGGAAAATACGGTATATAAAAAGAACTGCTAAACTGGATTGTTATCTTATGCTACATGAAAAAGGATACAGTAGGTTGATACTTTGCATGTGCCTGTAGGAGGTCAGGGATAGGGCAAGTACTGCTGCAAGTGCTACGGGCCAAGATGGAGTCTGAACTTCTGAAGAGGGTCGTTTTCAGACTGCGATGGAAGATTGGGAGTGAGTCCCCGGTTCTGTTGACAAGGAGGTAGATTTAACATTGTTTTTAGTATTATTTATATTGTATCTGTTAGCTTAACATAATGTAAATGTAAACAGAAATTAACATTCACAATTATAATTTATAGGCATTTACAAAATAAGCTGAAGCAACCACGACTTGTGGTTTAATTTCTCACGAGTGATGTGAGAGTGTAGATCAGCTACTGTATATTTTTTCTGTTTATTTGCTGTTGTTTAATTACATTCATTTTCCTTTTGATTTTATGCCTATAATAATGAAATGCCCCAAAGCAGGGGCATTTCCCAATTGGGGGGGCAGGAGAAAATGGTATGAGGGCAGCTTCATTGCCCGTGTCGCTTCGTGGCGCTGAAGCCGCCCCCATACCTTTTTCAGTTACAGGACTTTTATTACGGTAGTAAAGTAAAGCAGTTGTTGAAGTTGCAACAGACACGCAGCATGCATAAAGCTAAAGGTCTGACTCAGAGAGTTTTCTGTTTCCAATGATGAAATACTGTTGGTTTAGTGGTGACACAGCTGTAGTAGTAGTGTTTCATATCATTTTAAACATGAGCACTTTAATTTGAAATATCTTGGGTTGTTTTGCGTGTCATCGTGTTTGGTGGGGCAGTCTGGGCATTTAGGGGGGCATTGCCCCCCCCCCCCCCCCATACCCATGCCTAGATCCGCCCCCGCCCCAAAGCAGGACCACCCCCAGATTGCCATTGGTTTGTAGAATCTCTAATATCTCTTAGTGGTGCTTCTTCACACAGACAGCTGTTCAAGGAAACGGAACAGAACGACTCCCTGAGGAAATGCAGGCATTTAATTAATTTGTTAGACAGACCTCACAAGGAGACCAATCAATAATACTACGCCCATGCACATGGCTTTACGTACAGTACAGTGGGCTGCACGGAAAACATAGGAAACCTTGTATAGTATGTTCCTTTTTTATCACTAAAATACTAGTGAAATTAGCCAATCTACAATTAAGCTCACATGTGAGATCTGTTTTCACTGGTTTTGTGTGACACCTTGTGTGGTGAAGTAGCAATTGTATATGAAAAAACAAAACAAAACAAAAGAAGTTGAAATAAGGGACAGGGTTTGACAGCAACGTACATATGCAACGAGAGAGATTAGTTTTTAAATATCAATTTCAATCTGGGGTCAAGGTCTAAGCACACCGGTGTGTTTTTCAGAACAAAAAACGCATCTGAAATCCGACTCATGTTATATCAATCATGCTTGCACACTGCCACCAAATATAACATCCGCTTGAATAGTTTTTGGCTTATAGGGTCAATTTTATCCAGATTTCGTATCTGGTTTTCACCTCGAAAGAATGCATTGGTGTGCAATGACCTTTAACGTCATGTTTGTTGTCTTTGTAAAGTTACACAGTTCAGAGGGCAAGTGTTTGTACGGCACATTTCAACAAGGCAGGTACTTCAAAGTGCTTCATATACAGTTTAAATCATTAAGTATTGACAGACACCCAAGACAGAAGAGAGCATGGAAAACACATCTCCATTTTTCATTGTTTCAAATTGCCACAACAGAATGGTTTATTGTTGTTGTTTCCACTGACAGAGACTTGATGCACTATAAAAAGGACCAGCGGCCTTAGCCTCATTATAAAAAAACAAGGGTGCCAATAGCGTTTACCCAGAAGTGTGCCCTGGGTGTCTTAGCGTGTTTCCACTCTCTCTCTCTCTCTCTGTGGTGGGTGGGTCTGGAAACAAAGGCTCTTAGCAGCAGTCGTAGTAAGAGGGTCTAATATTGGCACAGAGAGGAGCAGCTGGCAGGCTCACTCCTGTAAATTTAGCGCACACTGATGCAGGAGGAAAGATTTAATGGGCATTGGTTGGCATACCCCCCCTTCCCCTCCCCTCCCCTCCCCACCTCCCACCCCTTCCTACTCCTCCTCCTAAAAGGCGTAGGGCAGTGGGTTTCGACCTTTTTTCATACCAGGGCCCACTATTTATTCGAAATTTTTTAGCCACGGAGGATGGGTCTGAGTTCAGTTTTTAAGTAGGATTTTCAAGTTTGTGTCCACAAATTCAAGAGAGAGATAAACTGGCAAAATGTTAAGTCAAAATAACAATTCTTCTACATTTTCTAATTGTGCAGATTCTTGAAAATTAAGTAATTCGGATGTAAATATAAATATAATTGAACTCTTGAGAGCGTAAAATGGACCCTTACGGGTCCATTTGGACTCATTTTATGATCTCAAGAGTTTACAGATCTATAAAAGCATCCATTTGGTTTCCAACTGTCCAACATTTAGCTGCCTGGGGACCACCTGGAATCCTATCAGGGACCACCAGTGGTCCCCGGCCCACTGGTTTGAAAACCACTGGCGTAGTGACACGGAGCAGGGAGGAGGGAGGAAAGGAAGGAGCAGTGGCGTTTCTAAGCAATTTGGAGCCCTAGGCAAGATTTTCCCTGGCTCCAGGGAAAATCTCCTGTAAAATCGCAACCCACAAGGGACTAAATAACATATATTATTTTAAATGTTCAATTCTAGTTATACAGGACAAGTATACCGGTAATGTATTTATCCATGAGGCTTATTAGCCTGGGATCCTTTTAAAAGCATGTCTCTTGGTCCGGTCACCCCCCCCCCCCCCCCCCTCCCCTCATGGCGCCCTAGGCAACTGCCTAGTCTGCCTAATGGCAAAAACGCCCCTGGGAAGGAGGGAGGGGAGAGGAGAGGGGAGAACCGGAGTACAGAAACGGGAGACGGCTGCATGGTGGAGGAGTAGAGCCTAGAGCGCAGCCAGTGAGTGTTGCCTGTGTGTGCCTGTGTGTGTGTGTGTGTGAGTGTGTTGTATACTGTACTGTATTATATCTCCTCAACAAGCAGCAACAGAGGCAGCAGCAGCATGGTTGTTCTAACGCTAGGACTGTACCTTCCACTCTTCTCCTGCTATGTATTGGCAGATGCCTCCTACCTGGACACTATCCTCTCATTCCCAGCAGGTACGTGTACTGTCTGTGTGTGTGTGTGTGTGTGTGTGTGTGTGTGTGTGTGTGTGTGTGTGTGTGTGTGTGTGTGTGTGTGTGTGTGTGTGTGTGTGTGTGTGTGTGTGTGTGTGTGTGTGTGTGTGTGTGTGTGTGTGTGCAAATGCTTGTGCGTGCGTTTGTTTACATGCCTGTAAAGAAAGATGTTTGTGCCTGTATATATATTTTATTATTATTACAGAACATGCATGCATGCAATGAAAGAGTGCCGTTAAATTGGTTTGATGATGACAGTGGTCCGTATTAAGCAGTCAAAATTAATCATACCCATAATAAGCATCATAGGGCAAGACTTTCACACGTTCATTCCCACCAGAAATAACAGTAGCAAAAGTAATATCCCATCTGCAGACTCCCCGGATTGTAGACGGTCGGGGATGAAATTGTGCAATTCATCATAATAATAAAGGCAAACTGTGGGCGTTTTAATGTTTTAATTCAAAGGAGCTTTACTGGCATGAGGAAACATATGTTTATAACATTGCCAAAGCAAGTGTCACAATATAAAAACCAGTTGAAGGTGGTGAAAGTATATGTAGATGGGAGGGGGTGCAGCGTAAACAGCTATGTCACCTTGCATCGTTACATACTGTATACCGGTATCATACACAGGGTGTCCCCAACTAAGGATTTTTACAGTCGACTAAGATTCGACTAGGATTGTCATGTATTATAAAATAACATTTTAGAGGTGCTCAGCATGTCACACTGACCCTAGATAGGATTTGGCTCTTGTGGAAATCTAATTAACTAACCCTAACTAACAGAGAATCATTCCATTTGGGCTGAGGAGTGGTTAATGTCTGAATTAACATAGACATGTTTGGTTTCTCCTGATAAATCATAATACATATATAATCTATTATTTTCAAAACCTGTTAATTATTATAACATATTAAGTCAATCTATAGTCATTCAAAATATACAAAATAATAATAAAACGACTATCGACTAAGAGATTCGTAGCGGACTAAGACTCGTTGCGATACATTATTCGAGTATTCGACTAATTGAAGTCAGCCCTAACAGGGTATAAAGCTTTTTAACAAATAGCAGCTATCCTTTGCAGTCACTTTGGGACAAATAGCAGCATTTTTCCCCTCAAAACTATTTTTAAAAAAGCCTCGAATTTTATATCTTAAAGGGGAATTCCACCCATTTTCAACATTTTTTCTGAGAGCGTACAAATGGAACCAAATGAACCCTAACGGGTTCATTTGGTTCCATTTGTACGCTCTCAGAAAATTGTACGCTCTCAGAAAATGAGTTTTTTGTTTGTTTGTTTGTTTTTTAGAAGAGAAAAAGCAGCAGTGTTGTTTGTATTTATTGTGCTGTGGTGGTAACCGTGGAGGAGGTGTACTATAAATAAAGCTCAGCTCCTCAGCCGGTCCTGGAGGTGCAGTCTGGGGGTTTCTTCATGACACTGCATGTCCACACAGAGCAGAGCTCTGTCTGTCAGGCAGCCTGTCACCATCTGATCGTCTGCACCTGTTATCATAATAACCACTGGTTGGTTACACTGCTGCTGCAACACAGGCAGCACATGGTGCGTCTCTCTTACAAGCACATGTCCGCTAATCAAAATTCACTCGAGCAACAGCGCAAAAGCATTGGCACCTAATTTTACTTAAAGGGCAACTCCACCGATTTTCAACATTTTATCATTAATATACCTTAGAGATGTTGTGTGGACATGATAAAGAAGTTCCCCCAATTCTGTATTTCCTCAAAATGGAGGTCTGAAAAAAACCATTAACATGGTGAAATACATCTGATGACATCATCAACATGTATTTCACCATGTTAATGATTTTTCTTTCAGACCCCTGTTTCCTGAGAGGATACAAATGTGAACCAAATGGACCCTAGCGGGTCCATTTGGTTCACATTTTGTATCCTCTCAGGATTTTTTTGAAAATGGGTGGAAGTCTCCTTTAAATGTACTCAAAGTAAAAGGTACAAAAAGTTATCATAATGTCATGAAATGTCTACAAATCTTTAGGACGTAGCATTATTCAAAATATACAAATTCACTAGTGCTAAAGTTAATAATAATGGTAGGGTCTGTATTTGTATTTTTCATCATATCCCTAAACCGCTTATCCCTAACTTTTTGCTTTTTTTTTTTTTTTTTTTTTTTACTATTTTGAACCTACTTTTTCAATAGGTACTAGAGGCAACTTTTTAACCAAAAATCAAAATAGATATAGGCCTATACTGTAGCTATATTTTTTTGCCCTTGATGCCGTTGATGCTGCAGCCGTTTCCCTGCAGACAGACACTTGCTTCGTCCTGCAGACAGTCCAGAACTTTGTTGTTGCCAACAAATAACAAAAACAAAACATTTGTCAGGCTCAGGAAAGGCGGTGCTAATTTGTGAGGGGAGGGGGTTATGATGGGTGAGGCACTGGGGCAGCATTTTAGCCAATCACAGCACAGCAGTCTCCAGCAGATTCATAATGAGCCAATAGAGTGGAGGTGAGGGTGGAGTTAGATTCTATTGCAAACCTGTTTAATCTTTAGTGTGGAACAAAAGGTAAAGTACGCACATCTCTAGAAAAAAAAACTTTAGGGTGCTGATCTAAAAAAGTGTCAAAAGTACAAAAGAGAGAAATAGTTCACACACCATTTCAGTTGCTCCCAGGCTGCAAGGAGAACGTTTCGACCCGTTGTGGGTCTTCTTCAGGTTCACCTGCAGAAGAATCCACCCATTTTCAACATTTTAATATGTCATTGATGTACCTTCGAGGTGGTGGGTGGACATGATAAAAAAGTTCCCCGACTCTGTGTTCCCAAGAAGAAGAAAACCACTAACATGGTGAAACATCTTGATGACATCATCAAGATGTATTTTCACCATGTTAATGGATTTTTCTTTTTGCAACCAAATGAACCCTAACAGGCTCATTTGGTTCCATTTGTACGCTCTCAGGAGAAAAAAAAAAAAAAAAAAAAAAAACACGAAAATGGGTGGAATTCCCCTTTAACCTTCGTCCATGTCTTGTCTGTTTGTCCATCTGTTTGTCTGTCTGTCTGTCTGTGTTTAGGTCTCACGTTGCTCCTCTCTGCTGTCTCAAGCATGTGCACAGTGTCATATGTTGTTGACCTTTTTAGACGTATACTTTTTTTGCACGCCGTGCTGCGCAATAGACTCATATACTGTCACTGTACAGCATTGGTCTCCAAACGTACTCTTAGTTATGATGCGATTCGATTTGATGTATCGATATATCACATTTTTACTATTTATACTAGAACAAGGGGGATTCCAACCATTTTCAAGATTTTTTCTGAGAGCGTACAATGGACCATGACGGGTCCATTTGTTTCCATTTGGTTCCATTTGTACACCCTCAGATAAAAAGGTCCTAAAAGAAAAATCATTAACAAACACAACACAAACACAACTTGACGATGTCATCATCAAGTAAAATACAGTACAGTAAAATGTTGAAAATGGGCGGAATTTCCCGTTAAAACAATTCTGAACCATATGGACGATGACAAGTTCAATCAACTAGAACATCAGTCTTTCTGACATGAACACATTAATGAAGATGCATGAATATACATTAAAAAAATCGATTTTGAACCTGGTGATTCGATATTTATATCATGGCATTAAGAATTGCAATATATTGGCAAATCGATTGTTTTGCCCACCCCTACTTTTACCTCCTAGCTATAACCTAGCTGACACACCTGCCCCAAGTCCCGGCCGAGAATGGTACATTTATGATTATGGCAAATAATCAGTGTCTGCATTAAGAGACATGCAGCTGCTGTATACTCCCGCAGCCACTCTATGCATTTTCTCACAACTGTTGTACCAGATTTAGCTGTTTGTGCTCCATAAAACGACCCTTTTCGTGTTACACACCAGAATGGGTGCGCACACGCACCACAGTTTGGAATCCACTGCTGTATGGCGGCATCCGCCTTAACTTAATGCATCCTGCTTGTTAATATCAGACAACTAATTGATTTCAACCGTTTACAGCTGTAAACATGCAAACTTTGGTATGCAAGCTAAAGAAGGAAGCTTTTAATTACTTCAGTCTACATTAAACACAATCAGTGCTGGGATTTCTTACAAAAGAGCAGGCAGTTTTGCCAGCCAAAAACAAGCAAAACAAACAAATTAAAAAAAACACAAAAACGTGTGGTTTTTAACTTACCGTGACATCTCTAACATCTCTACTAGAAGTGTTAATATTCCAAACGAGAGTCTTGTTGCGTCCAGGACAGAAGCTGCAGCACTGGATCCAAACCTCAGACAGCTCCCTAGATTAGGAGATATGAGTCATTCTGTGTGACTTATAAACAGGGAAGTGAATAGCACAGCGCATGCACATGAATATGATGGAGTATATTGGTATATTGATATATTATTTGATATCAATGGAATCACGCTAGCTGAAAACACGCTGCATTGAGTTGTGGTTTGAGATTGTAGATCTGCTATTTCTGATACAACAATAATATGCAATTCGTCCCTGTGGAGTGAGTGTGGGACCATCGTGACCCTCTTCACATCTTCAAAGTTGTCCACCCCTGCTGTAAACTAGCCAGCAGATGGCTGTGCACAAATCAATCAGTATGGAAGGAGATGGAAGTACACATGTGAATTAGTATAAAAGGAATAGACAGCAAATACTGTAAGTCAGACTCAGAGTCAGTGTGTAGAATACACTGGTGCAGGGAAAAAAGTACTCAGTTGATATCAATACTGAAATAGAGAAATACTGTAATTTATACAGAAGATGAGGACACCCTCATTGTAAAACATTTTCCACTTCTTCACTACTTCAATCAATCAATCAATCAATCAATCCTCAAGCTTGCAGTTCTTGCAGTTTGATGTTTTCATGCAATGCTGTAGTCTAGTATGATCAAGTGGGGCAGTGGTTTTCAACCAGTGGTTGAACACCTACTGTAGAGACTGTTGTTAAACATCTGCATGCATTTACCAGAAATGTACACAATTAGAGAATGGAATTGTCGACGGAATCCTAATCCAACAATAACACTATTCTTCTAGTTCTAGTTCTAGTTTTGAGTCAGTCAGAGTCTAAATCTCTTCAATTTTTGTAACAAAACAGATGTTTCTGTGCGAGAACATGGATAATGCATACATGTACGTATATAACCTCTTGCAAAGTGATCTGTCACCCAGTTTGTGACGGCTGACATCACCACTGACCATGCATGTGTCCTCCTGTCCTGTCTGTCCCCTGTCACCGCAGCCCTCCGCAGCCAGCCGGACCGGCAGAGGAGATTCAGCCCCTGCTGTTTACTGAGCCCTCCCCCGCCCCCCCTCTTCCCTCCGCCCCCTACGCTTTGGCGCCGCCACGCTCATGTGAGTCAAAGTCATGTGACTTGTCCTTGTTGTGGGGGGGTAGAGGAGGGTGGGGGGGGTCCTGATTGTTGATGTGTCCTTGGGTGGTATCCAAACTGCCCCCGGTATCTCCCTCTCTCTCCCTCTCTCTCTCTCTGGTCCCCTGGCTAAAAGCAGACGCAGTGTTGCCAACGTGGTGCATTTGTCGTTATATTTAGCTTTTCCTCCAGACCGCCCTAGCGCCAAAATTAGTGAAAAACTCCTGGCGGAAAATCTGGTGCTTTTTTGCTTGTGAGTTGGGGTGAAATTGGTTGACAGGCGCCAGAGATAAACCCCTTGTTTTTCACCACGTTTCCTCCTATGATATAGTCCCCCTTCCTTCCTAGAAAGGACCATTGGTAACCAAATGAACCCTTTTAGATCTGTAACTCTTGAGATCGTAAAATGAAACCAAACGGACCCTTTCGGGTCCGTTTGGTTTCATTTTACGCTCTCAAGAGTTAAATCATATTTAACCATCTGAATTACCTAATTATCAAGAATCTACACATTTAGAAAATGTAGAAGAATTGCTATTTTGATCAACATTTTGTCAGTTATCTCTCCTAAATTAGGCTGAGAGACTATCAACATCTAACTGTGGTCCTCCGTGGGGCTAAAATGCAGAATAAACAGTGGGCCCTGGTATGAAAATGGTTGAAAACCCACTGCTCTAGCGCATTCTAGTGCATTTTGGAAGTGCCACTAGTGCATTTGGGATTTTGGCGGTTGGCAACACTGGTGCTCTCACACTCTGTTAACATTACTAATAAAGACTCCAAGGGCAGGCTGGATTATGGGGCCCTCCAAGATGCCACGGCTGATACATTTTAGTGTTTAATGTGTTCGTGGGATCCTGCTGTGATGCTTGCTTTAGTAGGGATGTCCCGATACTGTGTTGTTATCGGAAAAAGTATCGGATTGGGACTTTTTGTATTCATATCGGTATCTGCGAATAAGGTACCACTATCAGAAATGTATTGGTATCGGCCCTTATTTGTCATTAGGTCTTGTCATATCGTATTGACAAATATACCAGTCTACCAGTCCTTACACCGACAGGTATAAGGGGCTAACACTATTTAACCCCTTACAGTTAAATAGTTAAATAAAATGCTGGGGCATGTGGAATTTGCTTTGGAATTGCCCATGTCTACATTTGAGCGAGGAGTCTGGTATCGGCACACAAACACAGTAACTGTGGTTTCGGGGATCGGAACGGAAATGAAAAAAAAAAATAAAAGTGTATTGTTTGTGACATCCCTACTGTCTAGGCTGCAAGTTTTCAAGGATTCTCTTTTGCTTGAGAATCTAGAGAAAAAAACCTTGTGCACACCTACAAGGACAATAACATAGTAGGGAATTTAAATTACGCAAATTCACAGATTCTTTAAGCTGCTTACAAGTTGAGCCCTTATGAGGGATATATAGGGCTCCATTTCCGTTACATGCTAAACCCCTTATCCCAAATTTCGTTTTTTTACTATTTTGAAAAACTTTATGGAATATTTCAACATGTCAATCTCTTAACACGTTGTGAGCTTGTAGACTGGCCCTTTGGAATACTGAAAAAGTTTTTTTTTATTTTATAGTTTAAAAAGGCAAAGAAGTTAAGGTATAAGGGGTATAGCGGTAACGAAAATGGAGCCCCACAATGTCAAATGCTCCTCACAAATGCTTAATTATCAGATTAGCACCATTTCTGTCAACTGGCTCTGTGACTCCTGCCTGCCATCATGGACATCATGAGAGGCTGCTCCCTCCCAGCAAATGGAAACTCCAGCCTTTAACTTCCCAGAAAAGTGTGCATGCTTAAATAGAAGCCATTGTATTGTTCCTGCATCAGTAAAAGACAGGGGCGGATCTAGGCATGGGTATGGGCGGGGGGGCAATGCCCCCCCAAACACAATGCAAAACAACCCAAGATATTTCAAATTAAAGTGCTTGTATTTAAAATGATTTGAAACACTACTACTGCTACTAACTAACTACAGCTGTGTCACCACTAAACCAACAGCATTTCATCATTGAAAACAGAAAACTCTCTGAGTCAGACCTTTAGCTTTATGCATGCTGCGTGTCTGTTGCAACTTCAGCAACAACTGATGTTATTATTGATGCTTTACTGACTAATAAAAGTCCTGTAACTGAAAATGGCTGAAGCCGCCCCCATACCATTTTCTCCTGCCTCTCCAACATGTTCTCTTGCCCCCCCAAACGGGACATGTTACATCCGCCCCTGGTAAAAGATCTTAATCACACAGATCCTGTGGAGTAGATCTCAGCCTTCATGTGACCCCCCTCCCCGCGTGATGTCTATTAGTCCGTGGGACGCCAGGCAAAAAATGGCAATTTACCGCCATCAAAAGGGACAAGACATATGTGGTATCATTACGTTCGTCTGACATCCAGGAATGCAAAAATGTGTGATAGCAGTTTCAGAAGAGTAGCTGAATACAGTTTTTTGGCATTTATATCTGATAAAATGTTGTAATAACTTCATAACTTGAAATGCATTGATTTTACGCCCCATAAATGTATTGAACGTTAATATAAAGTTGAGCATTACGAACGATTTGGTACCAACTACATGTCTGTATCTCCTACGGTTCTCGAGATACAGTATATAGGTACATTCACAGATGGAGGAGAGCAAGACATTTGTAACATTGATTTTTAAGTCAATCAAATGGTGATACAGGCATGAGAATTGGTACACACACTCTTCAAACCCCACTATTTCTAAAAGTACTGCGTGCCCTGCAAAATTCCAAGATGGCACCCCCAAAATCCAAGATGTCCGTCCAAAAATGTGGTTTTTTCCTTCATAACTCAAATTACAAAGATCTTAAGCCCCATAAATGTATTGAACGTTAATATAAAGTCGGGCATTACGGACATTCTGATACCAAGTACATGGCTGTATGTACTACGGTTCTTGAGTTACAACATATACGTAGTGATGTGGCACCATAAGTGTAACATTTTGGCATGTTTCACTCTTTAACTCAAAGATCCCTTTATCACCATTTATTCTATTTTCAGGAAATGGACCTACATGTATCTGCTATCATAAACCACTTCAAGTTTTTCAATTGATGAAACGGGTCAGAGTTATTAAGCCAATTGTGAAGGGCTGTTTCAGTGCTAAAATTGCTGCGTACATTCTGCGAATATAAGCCACCCAGAAATGTCTGTCTGTGCATCTGTCCTTCACAATAAGTGTATATGTGAAGCGGACGCACCAAGTGTAGCATGTGTCATAGTATAATGGTATAATGTGTATAATGTGGGTAATATGTAATAGTGTCGTAGTGTAACGTGTAATACTGTAATAGGGCAATATGTGTAATAGGGTAATATGTGTAATAGTGTCATAGTGTAACATGGGTAATATGTGTAATAGTGTCATAGTGTAACATGTGTAATAGGGTAATAGGGTAATATGTGTAATAGTGTCGTAGTGTAACGTGTAATACTGTAATAGGTTAATATGTGTAATAGTGTCATAGTGTAACATGTGTAATAGGGTAATATGGGTAATAGTGTCATAGTGTAACATGTGTAATAGGGTAATAAGTGTAATAGTGTGATATTTGTGCATTAGGCTAATAGTGTAATAGGAAATATGTGTAATAGTGTCATAGTGTAATAGGGTAATATGTGTAATAGTGTAATAGTGCAATATATGTACATTAGGGTAATAGTGCAATATACGCAATCATGTAATAGTGTAATATATGCAATTGTGTAACAGCGTAATAGGGTAATATATGTACCGGTAATAGTGTAATAGGGTAATATATGTAATGGTGTAATAGTGAAATATATGTGCATTAGGGTAATAGTGTAATATATTGAATAGTGGTCTAGTGTAATTGTCCTATTACACCATTACACATGATACACATACTTGCCTATTACACATGTCACAATATGACACTAGTACACATATTACGCTATTATGCTATACCAATATTACAGTAATATATTACACTATTACCATAATGCACAGACATTACACTATTAGCCCTATTACACTATTGCATATATTACACTATTACCCTATTACACATGTTACACCATGACACTATTACACATATTACCCTATTATGCTATTACACATGTTACACTATTATGCTATTACACATGTTACACTATGCCACTATTACACATATCAACATATTACACTATTACACATGTTACACTATTACACACATTACCCTATTATGCTATTACAACATGTTACACTATGCCACTATTACACATGTTACACTATGCCACTATTACACATATCAACCTATTACACTATTACACATGTTACACTATGACACTATTACACATATTACCCTATTACACTATTACACATGTTACACTGTGGCACTTATTACATACATTACCCTATTACAGTATACCGCTATAGACTGCATATATTACACTATTAGCTCTATTACACTATTGCATATATTACACTATTACGCATTTTTGCACATTATACAATTATAGTATGACACATGGTACACTTGGTGCGTCCACTTCACATATACACTTATTGTGAAGGACAGATGCACAGACAGACATTTCTGGGTGGCTTATGTTCGCAGAATGTACGCAGCAATTTTAGCACTGAAACAGCCCTTCACAATTGGCTTAATAACTCCCGACCCGTTTCATCAATTGAAAAACTTGAAGTGGTTTATGATAGCAGATACATGTAGGTCCATTTCCTGAAAATAGAATAAATGGTGATAAAGGGATCTTTGAGTTAAAGAGTGAAACATGCCAAAATGTTACACTTATGGTGCCACATCACTACGTATATGTTGTAACTCAAGAACCGTAGTACATACAGCCATGTACTTGGTATCAAAATGTCCGTAATGCCCTTTATATTAACGTTCAATACATTTATGGGGCTTAAGATCTTTGTAATTTGAGTTATGAAGGAAAAACCACATTTTTGGACGGACATCTTGGATTTTGGGGGGTGCCATCTTGGAATTTTGCAGGGCACGCAGTACTTTTAGAAATAGTGGGGTTTGAAGAGTGTGTGTACCAATTCTCATGCCTGTATCACCATTTGATTGACTTAAAAATCAATGTTACAAATGTCTTGCTCTCCTCCATCTGTGAATGTACCTATATACTGTATCTCGAGAACCGTAGGAGATACAGACATGTAGTTGGTACCAAATCGTTCGTAATGCTCAACTTTATATTAACGTTCAATACATTTATGGGGCGTAAAATCAATGCATTTCAAGTTATGAAGTTATTACAACATTTTATCAGATATAAATGCCAAAAAACTGTATTCAGCTACTCTTCTGAAACTGCTATCACACATTTTTGCATTCCTGGATGTCAGACGAACGTAATGATACCACATATGTCTTGTCCCTTTTGATGGCGGTATTTTTCCTGGCGTCCCACGGACTAAATCATCTATGACGCATCTACGATGTATGACACTGGATTTTGGCAAGGTTTAATTTCAGCCTGTTCAGCGCAACATTAGCCTGGCCAGGCCTACGTGCTTATTGGTATACGGGGGGACAGGTATCGCATGGACCAGCGCTAGATATTATTGTTTCACCGACCTGAGCTCCCACTCTGCCCCTCTCCTCCCCTCCCTGGAATAAAACAGTAGAAAAAAACACCCGCTTCTACCGTTATCAAGCGATAATTCCCAGTAGGCTGCTTAGCAGCACCATTTTATCGATGATAGCATGTTGTCTGGACCTACTCACTGATAAGATGACAACTGCGATCTTATCCACTGATAACAGTCAAATCTGCTTGCGGTTAGGTTTAGGGGTAGGTTTAGAGAAGGTTGTAGAAGTGTTTGTAGCAAAACCCTAGCCCCCTCCAACCGTAACCCTAAACGTAAATGCCCGACCCTCAACCTAACCTCACAGACATAACGCTACTGATAATGGTAGAATTCGCTGGAAAAAACAGACATTGCTACAGTATATTTCAAGGGATGTCCCACTGTAGTGCACCGTAGTTTGTGAGCTGATTTGGAGAAGCTAAATGCCTCCGGAGCTGCATCAGGAGCATCAGGGACACTTTTGGACTAGGTGAATTCCACCTAGTCCTTGAAGGGAGAATATTATGTTCTTGAGAGACATAGTCCACAGAGGTTTCAAAGTAGGGATGTCCCAATGCCACTTTTATCATTTCCGATCCGATCCCGATACCACAATTTCTGTTTTAGCCGAAACCGATACCAAATACCGATACCATAGGAGAATATAAACACTAATTTAAAAGAAAGATATCTAATATGAACTCCACCAACTGGGAATAGCAGACTCCTTACTAAAATGTGCACTTGGGCAACTCTAAAGCAAACTCCACATGGCCCAACATAGTGTTAACCCCTTACCTCTGTGTCAGACCTGCAGTTGGACTGGCATATATGCCAATATGACCTGATAATGACAAATAAGCAAATAAGCACTGATATCGTTACTTTTCCGATACCCATACAGTATTTGCCGATACAGATATGAGCAAAAAAGGGCCGATGCCATACTTTTTCCGATAGCGATAAAGTATCGGGACATCCAGTTTCAAGTGCATCTACTGCAACTGAGGATGGAGCAGTTTAATGTCATGCCCAGGACTTACACAATATTTATGCATCAACTCTTCACAACAGCTCCTTTGGCACAAGTACAGGGGCTATGACACAATCACTGTAGCTGTCAAAATCATTAAGCAATCATAACAGCCGTGGTATTTGAGGGGCGCCGGCTCTAAAGCTCTAATGTTTCCTTTGTTTCCGACTTGGGGTATGCCGTTCGTTCCATGTTTCCCTTTCCTAAATGAACATTCGGAAAAGTTCTGTAATGCCGGGTATTGACTGATGGATTCTTTTTCAGGAGGAGGAAGGTTCCGGTGGTCATGGAGGTATTACAGACAACAAGGAGACGGAGAAAGGTTCCACGTGTCCGCAGGGCCCCCCCGGACCGCCCGGACCCCCCGGGCCTCAGGTAGGAACCACAACACACACTTTTACTATAATAATAATTTAAAAAAAAAATCATTCTACGTTTACAAGTTATGAAGGCTATGTGCATGCATAAAGTCAGTGGCAAAACGAATGGTTGACGAGTGAGGGTAAAAATGAGTTCAACGTTGACAAATGCAATCAGACAGGACTTCTGTCCTGTACTGTATGGGCTGTCAAGGCCGGAAAACGTCTAGGTATGATAATGATTATGTCACACGCATTCCCTGTATAGATTGACCACATTCTGATCAACATAATAATCGTGGAAAGATTCTCACTTGATCTGACATGTTATTGGTGCATCATTGGTAGTTGGTGTGGAATCTGTTGTCGCCTGGAACATACCAGCTTGTGTATGACCAGAGCCACCTGGTATGAGAGTTGTGACATTGAGGCGTCAGAAACTGAGTGCCTGAACTGCTGTTCATGCATCTGAATAGGGACAAACTGGAGTTGGAAATACACTGTTTTCAATGAGGGTGTTGCAAATAAGACCTATTTTAGGCATGTGTGGAACATGTCAACTGTTTTAGAGTATTGTATAGTAAGTTGTCTCTGTAAGGTTTATGTTGTACTATTACAAAAAGCAATCTAGGGATTGGAGAAAAAGGGATTTAAGATTGAGCGACGGAAGGAAGGAACTTGGCTGTTGCCTGAGTCCAATGCATTTCTGCTTATTTCCGGTCCAGGACTTGTCCCTTTTTGTTGTCTCCATTCTCCTTAGAAGTCTATGTAGAAGAGCCACCATTGGACTGGCCCCATGAAGTGAATGGAGTTGTCGTAACGCAAGTCTATCCTCCAAGTTGTTGACCGACCTGGTTCCTGAGCACGTGGCTGTCTTGTATTTGCATTGCTTACAGCTGTCAGACGTCTTAGTTCTTTCAGGTCGTCCCCCTCCTCTCTCAACAACTCCAGACATGTCAGGGATGGTTCGAGGACCGGAACCCGGGTTGGGTGGGCGGTTGGGGTGATGGATGGACGGACGGACGGACGGACGCACACATTCATGGGGAGTATTGAGGGGAAGGCAGAGGGGGGTGTAGTAGGGGGTCCACTTTGGCACCGTGCAACACAGCAGCCCATTAACGCGCCAGATTTAGCCTCCGACACAAATAGCCTTTTTCCACTGCCTGCCAGCCAGTACGTACTCCGCAGTGCACACCATTCTTAGAAACAGTCCAAAGAGTTTTTTGGTCCGGAGCATACCCCGCTCGCGTAAATTCCAGCAACGGCCCATCACAACCACACACACACACATGCACACGCACACGCATGTGTTTCTGTGCTTTGGTCGCTGGAAAAACTTCACCCACAAACCATCTGTTTGCGCCGTCCATCGCGGGTTCAAAAGGTGAACCTTCTTAAGTCATTGACGTTTTTTTTTTTCCGTACATGAAAAACGTTTTCACTGATCTGCATCAGGGCTGGATCTAGGCATGGGCATGGGGGGGGGTGCCCCACCAAACATGATGGCATGCAAAACAAGCCACATTTCAAAGATGTTTCCAATTAAAGTGCTTATATTTAAAACGATTTGAGCCACTTCACCAGCAACGTTATTATAGATACTTACTTGCCTGATAAGTCCTGTACAACATATAAATCTTGTCGCAGAACTAAAGAATTTCAATGAAAATGGTATGCGACACGGGCGATGATTAAGCTGCCGTCATGCCCTCCTCCCCCAATTGGGAAATGTTACATCCGGGCCTGATGTGCATTCTTTTTGCTGGGTTCGCCCAATCTGTGTTTCCCTTTAATCATCATCATCATGGCCGCTAGCCGCGAGGCCACCTGCGTGGCAGCACTGCAGCAGGCAGGCAGGCAGGCAGGCAGGCAGGGCCTTCAGTACTATATCACGGGGGAGGAAACGCAACAACAAGGCACTTTGTAAATCAATATCGGCCACTCAGCCCTTAGCTAATTGAAAACTGCAGGGGGAATTGGGCTTCAGGGAACAGGAGGAACAGCAGTGGATTTCTCAAACAGTGGATGTGGGTGGGGATGGCAGGGGCGTTTTTGCCATTAGGCAGACTATAGGCAGTTGCCTGGGGCGCCATGAGGGGAGGGGCACCGGGGCGACCACCAGACATGCTTTAAATGGATTCCAGGCTAATAAGCCTCATATGGATAAATACAGTATAGTTATACTCGTCCACTACAACTAGAATTGGACATTTAAAACACATAATATGTTCTATTAGTTTGACCATAAGGGTCCATTTGGTAAGGGGGGCTCCACCAGTGGTCCTTGAGAAGGTTCCAGGTGGTCCCCAGGCTAAATGATGGAACGTTGGTTAAACAGATGTAACTCTTGAGAATGTAAAAATGAAACCAAATGGACCCTTGCGGGTCCATTTGGTTTCATTTTTACACTCTCAAGAGTTAAAATATTTATCATCTGAATCAGCACCACTTAAGAAGTCTACACTGTTTTGTTTGCAAAATCAAGCCAGGAATTGTGGACAAAAGTCACAAAGCCAAAAGAATTCTTTAGTTTTAGGTCTTTGGGGTGAAAATGTAATCAAATGGTGGTCCGTGGATCAAATGCTGAATAAACGGTGGTCCCTGGTGTCAAAAAGGTTGAAAACCCCTGACCTATGAGATTATATATAACAGTCTTTATTTTCGTTTTCTTTTCATCATCCTCACAGGGTCCACCTGGTTTACCCGGCATCGAGGGGCCCAAGGGAGAGAAGGTAACATTGTCAGATGATTATTAGTGTCTTCCATCATCCTATAGAGCTGAGCTGAGCAGTCCCGCCTCTGTCATGATGCCGCCCGTGGTCCAGAAATGAAATCCTCATTCATTTTCCTCATATACTTTTCAAATACGGTGAATATAAACACGATTACACCGCGGACAAAGCCAGCTCCGCTCGCGACAAATCATGATGACCACCGCAATAATATTATCTAATTAGCAAGAAGTAAACAATGGCAGGATACAACACATTTTGTTTCGTTTTTCTTTTTAGAAATGATTTGATTGTCCCAAAACATTGCGCGTGCTGTCTTGATTTGTTCAGACCCGAGTTGGCTTTGTCCATGGCGTAATCGTTTTTTATATGAATCATTTTCGAAAAGTCTATGAGAAAAATGAATGGGGAGTCCATTTCTGGAACGACGTCACGAGGGGGCGGGACTGCTCGTAGTGGAAGAATGTACTGTATGTCAACAAATATGTTGAGATATGTTCTGTTTTTGCAAAAGCCACTAGTTTTAATCCCTCTGGATGTGTCTGGATGTTGTGATTGAGTGTGAGCAGAGCGATCTAAATGCGGTTGTCATGACTACGGTTTGTGTTTCTGCCCCTCCCTCTCTCTCTGTCCCTCATCCTGCTGTCAGGGAGAACTAGGAAGACCTGGACAAAAGGTGAGAGTCTCCATTAATCACTGCTCCTCTCCTACGCTAAGTGGATTTACGCACACGCGCGCACGCACACGCGCGCGCACACACACACACACGCACGCACGCACGCACGCACGCACGCACGCACGCACGCACGCACACACACACACACACACACACACACACACACACACACACACACACACACACACACACACACACACACACACACACACACACACACACACACACACACACACACACACACACACACACCACACACACACACACACACACACACACACACACACAATCCCTGGCTGTGGCTGCGATGGAAAAAGTACTCACATTTTAAAGTACAACCTAGGATATATAAATGCATTATAGCATATAAGTTACAAGTAAAAGACCAGAATTATATATTTACTTGTATTGATATGCAGTGATCGTTCATGATGATCTTGTAGATCATGTGTATTGTGTATATTACAAAGGGCTGAAATGGTTAATGTGTGTTTTGTAATACTACTAATCTAAACCTACAAAGAAACTACAGTCATTTCAAATAATTGTAGTGGAGTAAAATTACACCACGTAGCGGAAATTGGAGATATTCCAGTAATGTAATAAAATAAAAATAAAAAGTAAACAGTAAAGGTGCTTTTTTGGGGGGTGAAAACCAGATCCAAAATCCGGATAAAATTGGTCCCAGTTCGAAAACTATTACGGGTGTGATATTAAGTCCCAGGAACTTAATTGCGTAAAGTGTTCCTTCACACCACTGGCTGTCAGTCACAGTATGTGTTGCCAGCAGCTCAGTGCAGTGCATGGAACACTGTTCACACATGCTGCCAAGGTTGTACCTGCTCACAATTTCATAATGTCCATGAAAAGCTGCTGAGATGACCTCTGCTCTGGCTGAAGGAGAACCTTAGCAGCACTGCAAGCAATGTTTTTATCATGTCAAGGATACTCCCTGTTTGATATGCAGTGTGGTCCCTCACAGACGTCCCCTTTTGGATAACATTTTTAATGTCATCGTTATAGCGTATCGGAATCGGCCATTATTGGGCATGAAAATGCCATGTCAGTGACGGGAATCACTCTCAACATGTAAATCACGCAATAAATAACGTGACCAGATGGTCACGTATAGGCTACAGTATATAATATATAATATACGGGACTAGACAGCAACCATAGTTGCAACCTGGTTGTGATTACTTGCTTATAGTCGCGACTAATTCACAGGACGGGGGAGATTTAACCCTAAACACAACCGCAAGCACGGAGCTGTGGATGTTCACCAACCTGGTCATGATTAGTAAGACTGGTCGTGACATGTTCCCTAACCAAACGCAACCAGAAGGCCTCACAAATAGTAAGCAAGTGGTTGCAACGTGGTTGCGTCCAGGTTGTTGGTTTCTAGTGGATTTCCCCAGCGAGGGGAGAGAGAGAGAGGTGCCTTACAGGGACAGCTCCACCCCCATCAAGTCCTTGAAAGACCCCTACCCCTCCCCCCCAGTAAGACGGACCTGGCGCTGTGACCGTCCCCGGCACATAGCAGCTTCATTGTTAATTCAGCGGCGCTCGTTGGGATAAGAGGAGCCGTCATAAGAGAAGCTGACCTCCCTAAACGATTGGTCATTGTGGTTAACCAGTAATACAGTCCCAGTGGGAGAGCTTTGGGTCGGCGCGCGGCAGCAGCAGCGTTTACTGACCGAGGAGGGGTGGAGTGGAGCCCTGCCCGCCCGCCCGCCCGCCCGGGCCGTCCGCAAAAACCAGTCGGGCAATTTGGCTTAGTGCTTCCAAGCCGAGCCCATAAATCATTTTATTTCCCACAAGCACCGGCTCCTGTTCTATATACAGACCATCATTTAATTAAAGAGAAGCAAGTGACAGGCCTCGTTAAAGTCACTCCGCCTCCACATGTGCAGCTACAGTAAGGCTTGTTGTGGTTGTTGTTGTTATGGATTGACAGAATGCTACAGGACGGGTGGGCCAAGGGTGACCAGATACAAACTGTTCATTTGGGAAGGGCATGTCACAGACACGTGTGTGGGACAAGTCGAGTGGGGAAATGGGACAAAATGTCGTTAGCAAATTATTAACATCTTGATGTCAATATTCCCAAAATTAATTCAGGATTTCAATTCAAATATAGGCCTACTGTATCAAAAATAGATGATCTACAATCTCAAAACGTGTCGCAGTGTGATGCATTTATAGTATATACAGTATTAACACCACTAGGTTCAGACTGGTCTGATTTTCATGGAGTGAAATGGTTTCTACTTGAACTCAACCTTGGACCTTCTTTAGGTTCACCACCTTAAATATTGTTTTCAATCTGATGCCTATACAAAGGGAACTCTTATCCTGATGGTAACTTGCTGACATGTTGTTCAGGGTCGGACAGGTCCTCCAGGACTCCCGGGGAAGCCGGGAGGAGTCGGGTGGAACGGACCAAACGGGCCCAAAGTGAGTAAGTCCACTTTCCTGGTTATTATATTATAGCCTGATTTATGCTTATATTATAGCCTGATTTATGCTTATAGATTACCTACAATATGTTCACTGTGCCAACACCATGCATGACCTGCGGCAGAGCTACAGCTCAGACTTGACTTGGTCTGGTCTGATGTTTCTGATGTGATGTGACATGTAAAACCTGCTCAAGTCTTTGCAACAGAAGGCTTTTATAAGGATAAGTCACACCAATGCAACCCCTTGCCATAGGCAGATCTAGAAAATAGAAATGATGGGCCCCATGCAACCAAAGGGCTCCCCTACACCGGAGCGTTTTTCTTCCCAAGGTGGCACACATAGCGTCTGTACACACACATATCAATTATGACATATAGGCCTGCGATATTCACCTGTATTACAGCAGGATTTACAGCAAGGGATTGCTTGAAAATGATAAAAAGCCAAAATAACTAAGCCAAATGGGCAAACTAAACACTTAAGTTAATGTACCATATCATGACAAATACCTGTAAGCCCATTGTTAATAACAGTGACAAGGATTGTGTGCACCACTGTTATTCGCTGTTACCTGTTATTTGAGGGGGCTGAGCTTGAGCCTCTCGATCTAAGCATGGGCATGGGGGGCAATGCCCCCCTAAATACACAGTCTGCCCCCCCAAACACGATGCCATGCAAAACAACCCAAGATATTTCAAATTAAAGTGCTTTTATTTAAAATGATTTGAAACACTACTACTGCTACTAACTAATTTTGGCACCACTAAAACAACAGCATTTCATCATTGAAAACAGAAAACTCTCTGAGTCAGACCTTTAGCTTTATGCATGCTGCGTGTCTGTTGCAACTTCAACAACAACTGATGTTATTATTGATGCTTTACTTGACTAATAAAAGTCCTGTAACCGAAAATGGTATGGGTTCTCTATGTTCTCTTGCCCCCCCAAATGGGACATGTTACATCCGCCCCTGATGGTGGCATGCTTGTTTTTTCTGTGGACCAGGGGGAGAAAGGGGACCCTGGCCTGATGGGACTGCCTGGACCAAGAGGTCTAATCGGGCCCAAGGTAAGACTTAGATTGGGGTCTTAGAGCCAGTACAGTATATGAAATATGGTGTTTTTTCCTACTATTTTACCATGAGCCAATTTTTGTTAACTATAATAATAATTATTGTTCCATATTACTACTCACTACTCTCTTCTGCTTGTGTTGACTCCAGGGCTTACCAGGATACAAAGGAGAAAAGGTGGGTGACAATCAGCACATCATCGTATTGACGAGCGTAAAAATGAAACCAAATGGACCCTTGCGGGTCCATTTGGTTTCATTTTTACGCTCTCAAGAGTTAAAATATTCATCATCTGAATTAGCCTAAGTCTACACAACTAGAGAATGTAGATGATTAATGGTCATTTCGATCTGTATGTTTCACTGTTTTGTTTCCCAAATCCAGCCTGGAATTGTGGACAAAAGCAAAAGAAATCTTTAGTTTTGGGGCTAAAATGTCATCAAATTTTGGTCTGTGACTCAAATTTTGAATAAATAGGTGTCGAAATGGTGGGTCTTACGCTTACTTTTATCTTGAAATTAAATTAATACTCCGCAGACTTTAGTTTCATTTAGTCTTGGCCCTCCAGAATATTGCATGCATCTCATTTGGCCCCTTGGGGAAAAATAATTGCCCACCTCTGGTATTGATGATGATGGCCCTTTAGACTTAGATTGACATTGTATTTGCTGATCTATCAGTGAGTGTTGCTGCCTGGTAACGCTCTGTGATCTGTCCCCCATCATCACCACCATCAGGGCTCCCGTGGTGACCGAGGAACAGCTGGAGGCAAAGGCGACAAGGTGGGCAAGAGTTCTGTCTGATTTATAGTTTTCTACTTTGTCCTACACATTATTATCATCATATAGAACTAACAATGTAGAGTACATTCGGTAACACTTTATAATACGCTTCATGAACTACATTCTATAGTGTGATTTACTGTTCCTTACTCCGATTCAGGGCACAATGGGATTCCCAGGAATGCTTGGACAGAAAGTGAGTAGAATGACAAGAAAGCCAATCGCGCACATGCTCACATGCGCGCGCGCGCACACACACGCACACACACACACACACACACACACACACACACACACACACACACACACACACACACACACACACACACACAGTGTGTATTCTTTACCATGTGTTGTTGTGTTGTGCTGTTTAGGGTGAAATGGGTCCAAAAGGAGAAGCTGGACTCTCAGGAAACAGAGGACCCACCGGGAGACCAGGGAAAAGAGGAAAACAGGTAAGGATCATATCTTCAGAAGAATCAAACAAACAAACAACAATATATAGAGCTACATAGAAGTATAGCACGTTACCGATGAAACTAATGAAGGCTTTGTTTCGTTCTGGACTGACAGAGTCAGGGTGCTGCTATTGACCATACAGACTGTGACTTGAAATTACATTAACTACAACCTTAACCCTTAATCCACCACTGAATTGATTCCTTGTCAATTAATTGATATAAAACCATAGTTATACCCACCACCATTCACTGCCAAGTCACAAGTGACTTCATGGAGGCAGCCATGTCCCTCAGGTAAACAGAGAATGAATCGACCACATCCTGTGCGCTGATGTACTATGTCCCCTTCCAGTCGGAAACTTGGCTCTTTAAAATATGAGTTCCACGTTGATAAACACTGCCGGAAGCTAACTACATTATTTAAAATGCTGGCGGAGTAACAGTTAGGGCCAGTCTCCCTCTTGTGCAGAGGTTTTCAACCATTTTCATACTAGGGCCCACTTTTTTATTATTGCATTTTAACCACGAACCACCATTTCATGTTGAGTTTAGTGTCTTGGATTCAAAACCAAGTATTTTAAAGTTTGTGTCAACAATTCAGGAGAGATAACTGGCAAAATGTTGGTCAGTAACAATTTCTACATCCTCTAATTGTGTACATTCTTGAAAATTAACTAATTCAGATGTTGAAATATAGTTTCACCAAATTGACCCGTCAGGGTCCATTTTACTGTCTTGAGAGTTACAGATCTATAAGGGTAATTTGGTTACCAGCTGACCATTTAGCTGGGGACCACCTTGAATCCTCTCAAGGACCACTGGTCGAAAACCTCCGCTCTAGTGTCATACCAAATAATCCAGCTTGGTCACTTGTCCAGGTGTGTATCAATAGGACATTGATATGTGAAATGTGTGTGTTATTCAGGGAGTGAAGGGAGATACCGGACGTGTGGGACCCCTTGGTCCATCAGGCCCTCAAGGACCTCCCGGACACCCAGGTCCTCCAGGCTTGCCAGCCACAGGTAAGAAATACAAATCACACTCATGTGAAGTGAGGGGCGCTCTTATCATCACGCATCATCTCATTGCGGTCAGTCGCAATTTGCTTCCTCACCTTCGTCTTCAATGTTTTGCACTCAAAACTGGCTTTTTCATTGTCAATCAATGTCTGTGGACAAACTATCAAAACGGATCATTCAATGGCATTCAAAGTTTGTGTTAGGACAATGTTTGTGTTTACACTAGGGGTGGGACAATTCACCGAAAAAAACCGAACCGTTCAATACGGGCTCCAAGGTTCAATACACACTAATGAACCGCAATATTTCGGTTCAGACAGACACATTTCCTTAATTATAGTATGGATAATATCCTTATTAATAAAGCAGATATTGTCTTGTGAACTAAACTAATTTAACTTTGTTGTCTGTCTACAATGCTGCATGTCTGCATGCTACCTGCCTGATACTTAACTGAAACGTGCATTCATGTTATTAGTCTAGGTATTTTATATTTCCCTTGAAAATAGCCTAATCATGAGGCACAAATGGCAATATACATTTTTTCTTCTGTAAGTAATGAAAAGGAAGAAGTTTGTTTAATGTTTTGAAAATCTTGATTTATTTTTTTATACGTTCAATTTGGTTTTAAAAAGCAAAACGTACCGAAACCGTGGCCCCCATACCGAGGTACGAACCGAACCGCGGGATAAGTGAACCGTCCCACCCCTAGTTTACACCTACACAAACCAATCAAAAATCTACTGACCCAATCATTACGTACTCTCCTTCCTGTGTATTCCATTTGGAAATTAAGCTGGACAAATCAGTTTGTTGCTGCTGAAACTGCACCATGTATTCATGGTGTACTGCGGCTACTCGACCCCATTAGGGCAAATGGAAATAACGATCATTATAAATGCTTAATCTAAACTACAGTACAAAGTGAAAGTGCTTCATCAGAACAACTCACAAGGCACCAGGCTGGAGGTGGTTTTGTATGCCGCACGCATCCACACACACACAAATGATAAATGGTGCTTTCATGTATAGGGGGGATAACATGAAATTCTACTTCCCCACAAATAGCCAAGTTTGCACAATTAGGCTTTCATATCAATCAGCTTTAATGGGCATTTTTTTTCTCAGGAACAGCTCGCAGGGATTAAAGTAAAAAAAATCTTGAGACTGAAAATGATCTTTTGCAAATAAGCACTGAGCTAATTAAATGACCCCTGTGAAATCCTCAGGACTGAAATCAGTACCCAGTAATGAGAACTTTAATCCCTGGAACAGCTCGTCTGATTTTGGCCTCATGGTGATGTCATCAATGCATTCCCCTGCTTTGTATAATTTATCCTCTCCTTCAGTCATCAGTTCCAAATTGGAATTTCTACTTTGTTTACAATGTCCACCATTGTTCATCTAAGCTGGCATGGAATGGAAACAAGTCTGGTTTTATCTAGAATCAATAATGAATAAATATTAAATAATCTGCATATCAGCGCCCCCACCACCTCAGGGCATGGTGGTACTGCAGCTAAACTGCTTTCAAAGTCCAGAAAGAAATGGTTATAGGGCTGGTTATATCCGAGTGGTGATTGAGGCTCAAACTGTATTGGCGCTCCATTCGCGCTTTAAAGGTAGGGGAAGTGATTTGAAATTCATGGTGTAGTACCAGCCTGGTGCACTAGGGGCCCCCAACAGTAGCTACACTATGTGAACCTGCTGCTCGCTCCTGATTGGAGGAGAATTGTGGTGACCTGGGGAACTTTTATTAGCTCCTCTGCTAACGTGGGGGAGGGGGAAACTCCATATGTGGTTTCCACACCTTATAATAGAGCATTTTAACAGAAAAAAAATATTTTTTGGGTGATATCTGACAAAAGTGAAATCACTTCCCCTACCTTTAACATTGATTGTGCAGTTCATTCGCACACACACACACACACACACACACACACACACACACACACACACACACACACACACACACACACACACACACACACACACACACACACACACACACACACACACACACAGGAGTACAGAGTCTTGCTCAAGAACACTTCGACACTAACTCTATGGGAGTCCGGGTTTAGATTAATATTGTGGTTTCCATCAGGTGACTCTACCCTATGACACACACACACACACACACCACACACACACACACACACACACACACACACACACACACACACACCCTTCAAAAACGTCCCTTGTCCTCCTCAGGGTCAGCGTTTGTCAACCTGTGCCTCAAAGTCAGGACCTAAAAGTAGTCTAGTAAATGTCTGTCACGAACGCGGGGCAGAGAAACACCTATAAGTGGTATTAAATAGCACCCCGTTGTGTTGTTAAATATACCCCCCCCCCCCCAGCCAACACACACACACACACACACACACACACACACATACACACACACACACAGGAGTACAGAGTCTTGCTCAAGAACACTTCGACACTAACTCTATGGGAGTCCGGGTTTAGATTAATATTGTGGTTTCCATCAGGTGACTCTACCCTATGACACACACACACACACACACACACACACACACACACACACACACACACACACACACACACCCTTCAAAAACGTCCCTTGTCCTCCTCAGGGTCAGCGTTTGTCAACCTGTGCCTCAAAGTCAGGACCTAAAAGTAGTCTAGTAAATGTCTGTCACGAACGCGGGGCAGAGAAACACCTATAAGTGGTATTAAATAGCACCCCGTTGTGTTGTTAAATATACCCCCCCCCCCCCCCCCCCCCAGCTTTAATGGGCTTTTTTTTTCTCAGGAACAGCTCGCAGGGATTAAAGTAAAAAAAAATCTTGAGACTGAAAATGATCTTTTGCAAATAAGCACTGAGCTAATTAAATGACCCCTGTGAAATCCTCAGGACTGAAATCAGTACCCAGTAATGAGAACTTTAATCCCTGAGCTCGTCTGATTTTGGCCTCATGGTGATGTCATCAATGCACCCTGCTTTGTATAATTTATCCTCTCCTTCAGTCATCAGTTCCAAATTGTAATTTCTACTTTGTTTACAACGTCCACCATTGTTCATCTAAGCTGGCATGGAATGGAAACAAGTCTGGTTTTTTATCTAGAATCAATAATGAATAAATATTAAATAATCTGCATATCAGCGCCCCCACCACCTCAGGGCATGGTGGTACTGCAGCTAAACTGCTTTCAAAGTCCAGAAAGAAATGGTTATAGGGCTGGTTATATCCGAGTGGTGATTGAGGCTCAAACTGTATTGGCGCTCCATTCGCGCTTTAAAGGTAGGGGAAGTGATTTGAAATTCATGGTGTAGTACCAGCCTGGTGCACTAGGGGCCCCCAACAGTAGCTACACTATGTGAACCTGCTGCTCGCTCCTGATTGGAGGAGAATTGTGGTGACCTGGGGAACTTTTATTAGCTCCTCTGCTAACGTGGGGGAGGGGGAAACTCCATATGTGGTTTCCACACCTTATAATAGAGCATTTTAACAGAAAAAAAATATTTTTTGGGTGATATCTGACAAAAGTGAAATCACTTCCCCTACCTTTAACATTGATTGTGCAGTTCATTCGCACACACACACACACACACACACACACACACACACACACACACACACACACACACACACACACACACACACACACACACACACACACACACACACACATACACACACACACACAGGAGTACAGAGTCTTGCTCAAGAACACTTCGACACTAACTCTATGGGAGTCCGGGTTTAGATTAATATTGTGGTTTCCATCAGGTGACTCTACCCTATGACACACACACACACACACACACACACACACACACACACACACACACACACACACACACACACACACACACACCCTTCAAAAACGTCCCTTGTCCTCCTCAGGGTCAGCGTTTGTCAACCTGTGCCTCAAAGTCAGGACCTAAAAGTAGTCTAGTAAATGTCTGTCACGAACGCGGGGCAGAGAAACACCTATAAGTGGTATTAAATAGCACCCCGTTGTGTTGTTAAATATACCCCCCCCCCCCCCCCCCCCCCCCCCCCCACCTCCCTCCTGTCTGACATTGTAGTCAATGCCATGTTCTCGTGACTGACTGACTGACTGACCAACACAGTGGAGACAGAGCCTCACGCTGGTCCAGGGCTTTACACTAGAGGCTATTTAGCTAGAAACGTAATATCCCCATCCAGGGTTGTGTGAGGATGCTGCGAGGTCATCACCAGGCTAGGAGTTTCCACTCCAGAGCCAGCTAGGGGCGTTTTTGCCATTAGGCAGACTATTTTGAATATCTAAAACACATACCGTATTTTCCGGACTATAAGGCGCACCTAAAAGCCTTTAATTTTCTAAAAAATCCACACTGCGCCTTATAATCCAGTGCGCCTTATATATGGATTGTTTGACTGAAGTAGCTTCTATTCTATGTAAACTGTAGTAGCTTCTATTCCCTGTGCCTTATAATCAGGTGCGCCTTATATATGAAAACAGTTCTAAAAGGTGCGCCTTATAATCCAGTGCGCCTTATAGTCCGGTGCGCCTTATACAGTAGTGCGGAAAATACGGTACACAAATGTTCTTTAGTTTAAAAATAGTTCATAATTTTATCCCTTGGGGGGTGATATTTTACAGTAGATTTTCCCTGGAGACCCCCCTTACCAAATGGACCCTTACGGGTCCATTTGGTAAGGGGGGGCTCCAGGGAAAATCTTGCCTAGAGCTCCAAATTGCTTAGAAACGCCACTGTCGAGAGCAGTCTCTATTTGTCAGTTCTGCTCTTTGCATGGGGGGGAAATGTGTGTGTATGTGAGTGCATACACACAGTGAAAGTGTGGGTGAGCGCACAGGAGCGAAACTACAGTAAAAGTAAAAGTTACAATATAATACAGTAAGTTCTGCTCCGTTCTCAAAATCCTTTGGTTTCCAAAAGCAGTTATTTATTCTATAACGTAAGAGTAAAAAGCTGTTATCTAAAGTAATTTAATTTGCTTAATGGGGAAAACAGTTAGTACGATACAGTATCTTTAGATGAAGACCTTGTACATTGCAAGAAACATTTGCCCTAATGAATTAAGACCTGATGTCTTCGTATTGTGTTGTTATACTGTGTTCCAAAATGCATTTTTATGCATTTTAAGGCTATTGGAGGGTTTCACCTATGAGGAATAAGCGTCCGCGGACGCTTTATTTCTCATAGCTCCGGCAAGAAATCCAAACCACTTTCACCACTGTACCTGCATGCCTGTGCGAAGAGTGGTGATCGACCCACACGTATCAGCGAAAGGAACAGCACATTAGGCACATTAGTGCACGTTACAACTGTACAGTTATTGCCCTACCAGTAGCCCAATACGTGGATTCAGCAGTGCAGGAGAAACCTGACCTTAACAAGGACAAACAGATGATACACTGGAGAGAGAGAGAGGATTCTCAAGCCATGACATCATGAACCTTTAGACTGCCTTACAGAAGGCCTGCCGCCTGCCCTGTAGATTAACATTATGTCACCAGCAGCAGCAGCAGCGAGGTGACAGCTGCCGTCTTGTTCAGGTTTCTGAATGCTAAGTGGTCCGACCTCTTGATAGATGGATATGGTGTTTATGTAGACACAGAGGTATTTTTATCCGTTCTTGTGACCCCCCGCTGCTATTAAACAATGTTCTGTTGCTGTTGTTAATGCAAGGGGACATGCTCGGCTTATCTTTTCGTCTTTTGTTTCTATATGACCGTAACCAGAGCTGTTTTTAGGACTATTGGTGTAGTCGACTGTACGTCAGTAAAGCCTCTTGTAGGAGACAAGTGTAAATGCCATTTGAGTAGGGAAGGGGACAATAATCCTAAATATTCATATTCTTAATATCATATTGTATATGTCCCTCAAGCTCATTTCCACTGATATAACCAGCCCTTGACATTTATTTCTGGGTTCTTTAGCTGCAGTATCACACTGTCCTGGTGTGGTGGGGGCGCTGATATGCAGATTATTTAATGTTTGGGTCATTAGCCTATAATACTGATGCTACATAAAACCAGGCATGTTTCTATTCCATGCCAATGAACAATGTTGAACATTGTTTATTGTAAACAAATGGAAATTCAAATCTGAAACTGAAGACTGAAGGAGAGGAGGAATTATACAAAGCAGGGTGCATTGATGACATCGTTATGAGGCCAAAATTGAACAAGCTGTTCCTGAGAGCAAGTTCTTACTATATGAAAGACTGATAGTCCAAACTTGGCTATTTGGGGGGATAGAAAACACACATGGGAGCAGCAGGAAACACACACAAAAAAAGTTGAATTTCATGTTATTCCTCTTTAAAGAATTGTGCAATATCGTTACTCACAATTATTCAAGTAATTTTCGTATTGTCCCATCCCTTACCACCAGTGTTGTAGTGGTACTTTTAGAAGTGGGGGATGCCTCTTAAAGGGGAATTCCACCCATTTTCATTTTTTTTCTGAGAGTGTACAAATGTGAACCAAATGGACCCTTGCGGGTCCATTTGGTTCCATTTGTACACTCTCAAGAAAAAAGGGAACTCATTAACATGGTGAAACATCTTGATGATCAAGATGTATTTCCCCATGCTAGTGATTTTTTCAGACCTCCATTTCTAGGAAACACAGAACGGGGAACTTTTTAACCATGTCCACACAACATCTCTAAGGTATATTAATGACATAGTAAAATATTGAAAATGAGAGGAATTCCCCTTTAAGACACGTGCATGCACACTTGCATTTGTGTGCGTGTTTGCATGCAACTGTTGCAACACACACAGACACGCTATTAAAACAAGTATAGCATATTGAGAAAGATTGTTTACAGTGCCTAATTGTATCCTTAAAAGTAAATTACAAGACAAAAAACATAGGCCTACTTTTGCCCCAAAAATATTTTAGATGTGAGAAGTGGGGGGACGCCCCCGCGCCCCCCCCCCCCCGCGCCCCCCCTCCACTACACCCCTGCTTACCACCTAAATTACCTTTGTGTGCAATCAATCAGTGTGATGTTACTGTCTCTGTCCCGCTGCAGGACTGTATGTGGTTGGACCAAAGGGGGAGAGGGGTCTGCCCGGTCCAGCTGGGAGGTGCAGCTGTAACTCTCTGTCCACCTCTCCCTACGATGAGCAGGGCTCCAGAGGAGGATATCCCAAAGTGCCAGCGGTGAGCCAGTCTAAACTCTAGTTCATCACGTCCGTTAATCCCACTGTGGAATCTCATTCTCTGCCCAGGTGTGCATTCCAGCATGATGCTACTGGGATGCTACTATTTTTGCCCAGCTGTTTGTGACACATATTAACCCATCTATCCCATATCTATGCATAGGCATGGGGGGGGGGCAATGCCCCCTAAATGCCCAGTCTGCCCCACCAAACATGATGGCATGCAAAATGATTTGACACACTACCACTGCTACTAACTAACTACAGCTGTGGCACCACTAAACCAACAGCATTTCATCATTGAAAACAGAAAACTCTCTGAGTCAGACCTTTAGCTTTATGCATGCTGTGTGTCTGTTGCAACTTCAGCAACAACTGATGTTATTGAGGGCTCGCTTCCAGCGAGACCTCTATGTTCTCCACTTTTTATATTTATTTATTTTTTTATTTATTTATTTTATTCCGCCACTTTTTTCGTCCTTCTACTACTTCCACATACTTTATGCTAGAACTTTCGTTCAAACTTTAAACTGTTTGGCTTTATGCAGTGATGGTTGCTTAAATTTTGTTTTTAAAATTCTTTATACTTTTTTCACTATTTCACTTTTTAACTTTTTCAGCTGTGTGTGGTGCAACTCCATATTTGGAGATGCCTAAAAATTTTTGTGCTCTCATAACTCTGTCATACTTTCACTTTGAAACTCCGTTCCAACTTCAAAATGTTCAGCTATCTTTGAACTTTCATTGCCCGGTAGGTTTTTTTGGACAAAAATCTATAGTTTTCAAGATATTTAACTTTTTTACTTTTTCAGGCGTGTGTGGCACAACCCCATATTTAGGCTGTCTTTTCCAGGCCTGGATATGATACAATGATACAATGTATTTGAATACAATGTAGCAACTGTCACACACGCGCGCATGCACGCACAGACATGCTCTTGGGACAGGCATGCCCAAATATGTGGGATGCACGCACACAGACAGACATTTCTGCCTGACTTACACAGCATGTTAGCATTAACATGTTAGCATGTTAACATTAGCTTTAGCTATTGAAAGCATTGACATTATCTATAGCTATTGAAAGCATTGAAAACAATGTAATTGATTGAAGGTCAACTGTTACTTACAGGTACTAAATGTACCTTAGGTTATAGGTTTGTAGGTAACCAAATGGACCCTTACAGGTCTTTAATAGCATAAACCCCTTTGTCTTCCCATTGGCTGGTCTTTACACAGCTATAACTTGGGTTTGGAACATGCTACAGCCTCAATATTTGGTAGATGGACGTAGTGAGCATTACTAGCATTATTAGCATTTTCACAATACTTAGCATTATTAGCTATACTTAGCATTAGCATTACTTAGCATTATTAGCATTTTCACAATAATTAACATTACTTAGCATTATTAACTATACTTAGCATTAGCATTACTTAGTAGTATTAGTATTTTCACAATAGTTAGCATTACTTAGCATTAGCATTAGTTAGCATTATTAGCATTACTTAGCATTGCTGGAATTACTTAGCATTATTAGAATTTTCACAATACTTAGGATTACTTAGCAGTATTAACAATACTCAGCATTAGCATTACTTAGCATTATTAGTTTTTCTCACAATACTTAGCATTACTAACTATACTCAGCATTAGCATTACTTAGCATCATTGGCATTGCTTAACATTATTAACATTTTCACAATAGTTAGCATTACTTAGCATTACTAACTATACTTAGCATTAGCATTACTTAGCATTGTTAGCATTTTCATAATACTTAGCATTACTCATGCTAGCTTTAAACCTTCAGCTTTATGCAGTGATTCATGCTTGTATCAAACTTTTATAATTATTTTTTTTACTTTTTTCTTTTCTTTTTTTCCACATTTTTCCACTTTTTCACTTCCTCAAACGTCATCACGTTCTGCTTGATGCATTTATTCACCCTTTTACTTTTCACTTTTTTTTTTTTTACTTTTCACTCGGTGTACTGTTTTTTTTTTTTTTTTTTTTTTTTTTTTTGCTTTAATATTCTTTCTGCTGCACACGACATACATTACGGCGTTTTGGCGAGCCCTCGCAGTTTTTTGCAGGAACTGCCTTTCTAGTTATTCATGCTTTACTTGACTAATAAAAGTCCTGTAACCAAAAATGGTATGGGGGCGGAAGCCGCCCCCATACCATTTTTTCTTGCCCCTCCAACATGTTCTTCCCCCCCAATGGGACATGTTACATCCGCCCCTGCCCATTGGCATGGGTCAACATGTGGCTCGAGGGCCAGACATGGCCCTTATTTAATTAACCATCTCAATCCGGACTGTAAGCCTTCAATTTGCAGTTTTTGCAGAATGATTTTACAATAAGGATGCTAGGGTTCATGTGCTTTACAGCAGGGGGTTTCAACCTTTTTCATACCAGGGACCACTATTT
The DNA here is from genome assembly GCA_039105355.1 of Benthosema pterotum. Classification (NCBI taxonomy): domain Eukaryota; kingdom Metazoa; phylum Chordata; class Actinopteri; order Myctophiformes; family Myctophidae; genus Benthosema; species Benthosema pterotum. The sequence continues at coordinate 10,610,509 of CM076967.1, read as the reverse complement.
ATTCAGAATTTGAGCCACGGACCACCATTTGATGACATTTTAGCCCCACATTTTAACCCCCCAAAACTAAAGGTTTCTTTTGCTTTTGTCCACGATACCAGGCTGAATTTGGGAGACAAAACAGATCAAAATGACCATTAATCTTCTACATTCTCTAGTTGTATAGACTCGGGCTAATTCACATGGTGAATATTTTAACTCTTGAGAGTGTAAAAATGAAACCAAATGGACCCGCAAGGGTCCATTTGGTTTCATTTTTACGTTCTCAAGAGTTACATCTGGTTAACCAACTTAGCTGGGGGACCACCTGGAACCCTTTCGAGGACCACTGGTGGTCCCCGGACCACCTGTTGAAAACCCCTGGTTTACAGGACAAACCTTAAGTGTTCCTATTCAGTATTTCACTGCTGGAGACAAACATTGTGCGAAAATGTATTAGCTGAACATTGGGAGATTATAGTTATTCTACCAGCTCGTAACATGTTGAAACAACAACACTTTTTGAACTTGTAGATCTTCTATTTTCATGCAAAGACAGCAACAAGATTCATACACTTGCGCTAAATATTGAATTTGTTGCTTAACAAAATGTGACCCTGTCTCACAGATATTTGTGGTGAGCAGTGAAGAGGAACTGGCACGCGTCCACACAGACAATGCGTTCGCATTCCGCAAAGACCAAAGATCCCTTTATTTCAAAGACAGCGACGGATGGATGCCAATCCAGGTGCGCCATGAAATACTTTCTAACTCTTTTTAGCATTAGGATTTGTGTATATATTGTCAAATGTTAAATCTTAGTATTGTTATGAAGCTTTCTGTCAGGATGATAGTTCTGTGATATTTCATAACAGGTTAAAATGTTATGTGTGGGCACCAGTGATGGGCAAGTTACTGGGAAAATGTAGTAAGCTACACTACTTGTTACTCTCGAAAAAATGTAGCTAAGCTACACTACAAGCTATCCCCAGAAAATTGTAGCAAGCTACACTACAAGCTACATGACAAAAGTACAGCTTGCTACATCATCAACACTACATATATATAAATATATATCTCAATTAATTAATGTACAACTTTCTAAATAATTATCATAATAATAAAATATAAATAAAAATCATAATAATAACAATCTAGGGGTGAGTTTGAACATAGGATGGTGGCATGTCTAAGTTTTGGGATGTATATTAGAGGTTTTCTACCCATTAAAAATGGGCGGAATTCTAAAACGTGTGTGGGAAAATGTAGTAAGCTACTTTACTTGTTCCTCAACACAAGTATTGTAGCTTCACTACAAGCTATTCCCAGAACAAATGTAGTAAGCTACACTACAAGCTACAGGAAATTGTAGTTAAGCTATGTAGCTTAGCTACTTGTAACAACAAGCTACTGCCCATCACTGGTGGGCACCCAGATCCACACTGTGTGTGTCATTATTTCATATTTCCATGCTCTAGGGTGACCAGATGTCCCTCTTTGCGTGGGACAGTCCCTCATTTTCAAGATTTTTGAAGCGTCCCACAAATTGAGACTCTGTCCCACATTGTGACTGACAGACATCAGTGTTCAAAATGCCCTAATAATTTGTAGTGCCCTAATAGTTGGATTTCATCATTTCTTGCTATGTTTTTTTTTTTTAATAATTCCCACATGTGGTACCACTATATTTCCACACTCACTCTAGAGAGGCCACATTGCATACTGTCGTATCAAAAATAGCTGATCTACGATCTCAAAACGCGTCGCAGTGCGACGCGTTTTGAGATCGTAGATCAGCTATTTTTGATTTTAGATCAGCTGTTTTTGCTGTGTGAAATGGAATCTTGAACGGGACATTTTGTCCCGTTTCCACACTCCACTTGTCCCACACATGCAACACTTCTGTCCCTCAAAAGAACAGTTTGGATCTGGTCACCCTATGCTAGGCTTCCTAAGTGTATGAGTGTGTGTGTTGTTGTTGTTTGCAGTTGACGCCGTTCCAGTCGATGGAGAATGCACCAGACGATGAAGGGTACTGCGGTGACGGAGTCGTCCAGATCCCCAACGGAGAGGAGTGTGACGACAGCAACAGAGTGGTCACCGACGGCTGTGTCAGTAAGTAGGAGTGTTGTAGTCAAGAGCACCTAAATCGAGAGACAAGACAAGGCCAAACACCTGGGGGGGCCGGGACCAAAACAAGACCGAGACAACCACAATACATGGGGGAGTTGAGATCTAGACGAGACTAGCTCCTATGGCATACCTGGGTATTATGCGGCCCGGGGGCCAAATGCGTCCCTTTGGCCGACTCTGCCCGGCCTGGGAAAGGATACCATGGTTTTCAACCAGTGGTCCGGGGACCACCAGTGGTCCTTGAGAGAGTTCCAGTTAAATATGGAAAGTTGGTTAACCACATGTAACTCTTTGAGAGCGTAAAGATGAAAAAATGGACCCGCAAGGGTCCATTTGGTTTCATTTTTTACGCTCTCAAAGAGTTGGTGGTTAATATTCATCATGTGAAATAAGCCCAAGTCTACACAACTGGAGAATGTAGAAGATTAATGGCCATTTTGATCTGTGTGTTTGACTGTTTTGTTTGTGAAATTCAGCCTGGAATTGTCGACAAAAGCACAAAAAATCTTTAGTTTTGGGATTATCAAAAATGTCATCAAATGGTGGTCCCCTGTGGCTCAAATACTGAATAAATAGAGGGCCCTGGTGTCAAAATGGTTGGTCTTACTCTTACTTATCTGGAAAATTAAATTAATATTACGCAGACTTTAGTTCAGCCTTTAGACTTGGCCCTCCACCATATTTTATGTATCTCATTTGGCCCCTTAGGAAAAATAATTGTCCACCCCTGACCGATGGGGTCAAAACCAAGTCCTAGAGGGGTTGAGACCGAGGCCAAGACAGAGACCAATACCAATGCAGGGCAAGACCAAGTCAAGACCAAGACATTTTTTGTGCTCCATCTATGCTTAAATTCTCTGTAGTTGTGGGCTGCTGGTGATATGAACGTCATGCATCCAGTGGGCACTGCGCACTGCTCTGCTGTCTTAATAAATGGGCTCCTCTGTCCTCATAATGGATATAGAACATTTCCTCTGCATTGTCTCGTCTCGAGTGTTCTCGGTGGCGAAAGAGACCCGAGACGTTTGCGCCGAGATCGCAACAAGAACAAGACAAATTGAGGGCGAGACCAAGACAAAACCACGAGACAATGAAGTGTGAGAGCGGCGAGACATTTGAGGTTGAGGCAAAAACAAGACGAGAACGACGAAAAAAAAGTCTTGAGGCAGATCTCGAGATGGTACAGGGACACGATTCAGCCTGTCAATGTCAAAGGGACAGCTACCGAACGAGTATAGTCCTACAAGTACCTGGGAAGAAATCTAAAGGACTTTAAAAGGCACACTGCTCAGCAGGAGTCTACCAGTTCACTGCAGTGTCAGTGGTTTTCATGTCAAGCCTGTCAAAGTTGATTATTTATTTGCTGGTAAGCCAAGGACCGCCATTTAATGACATTTAGCCTCTTAGAACCGAAACGTCTTATATTTGTTATGGTTGGATAAGGACGATAGTCAGTTTTCAGACTAGCCAGACATCTCTAAACTGCTCCTGTCCTCCTTCTCCCCACAGAGTGTAAGCATGCGTACTGTGGAGATGGCTACCGCTACGAAGGTGCTGAGGAGTGCGATGGAAAAGACTTCGGCTACCAGACCTGCAACTCATATCTTCCAGGGTAAATACAAGCACCACCGACTGACCTAGAATTACCACTCGATGTAGCCAAATTGTGGATTGCACAGTAGTGCACTAGTACTACCTGGAGTTTAGGGCAGTCACAATTAACATTTATCAGTCGGATCTAGGCATGGGCATGTGGGGGCGCCTAAATATATATATATATATATATATATATATATATATATATATATATATATATATATATATATATATATATATATATATATATATATATATATATATATATAGATCAATTAAAGTGCTTACAGTATATTTAAAATGATTTGAAACACTACGATTACTACTAAATAACAATTAAGGCACCAAAACCAACACCGTTCTATCATTCAAAAGAGAAAACTCTCTTTTGAATTAATTGTTGTCTACCTCTGTCTTTTCCTTTTGTTTTGTTGTTTTTCTTGTTTATGTTGTAGATTCTTGTTGTATTCAGCTACATTGAAAATGAGGGAATGGCCCTCAATTGTACTTTAGTTTAAAAAAAAAACTCTCTGAGTGACGGTATGAGTGCGGCTTCATCGCCTGTGACGCTTTGCGCCACGGCCTCATACCATTTTCGCCTGCCTCTTCAAGTGGACATCCGGGCTTGTTATCAGTTAAGTTGACAATCAATTTTTCTCTCCTGTCTCCATGCAGGTCCTACGGCCGTCTCAGGTGCACGCCGCGCTGCCTCATCGACTCTACAAACTGCAAGTACTTCACATGAGGAGGAGGCAGCACACCTCAGACAAGTTGTCGCCCAAAAAAACACCAAGAACATGGACTTTTTTTTTAGACACAAACAACAACAACAACAAATAACAAAAAAGAACAGCGATGCTACAAACAGGAGGCACAGATATGGATGGTGAAGTGGCAGCACATGAAACCTACAAAAACACACACACATACAGTATATACATACTCCTATATAGAAGTACTCTGCGTTGCTGCCGAGAAGATGCCACGTACGTACACAGCTCCCAGGGTTTCCGAGAGTCCGTACGTCGAGACTCGCAGCCTCCCCCTCAACCCCATTTCACAGGAAAAGACAGAAAAGTGTGTTAAGACTCTGTCTTAAAACAGTGGGCCGATGCCTGTCCTCTCCTCTAACCGACCTTGACTATAGGACCAGAACCGCTGTCTGAGCGACAAGGTGGCGGCGGTTTGTTTGGTTGTACTGTATATCACAGCCAACCAGAGTTCATTACAAGCAAAACCCTGGATCGATTCTGCTGCTGCTGCAGTCGGATGTGCTGCACTGGGATCGTCTGGGACGTTGTTCTCATCTCGACTTAATGCTGTTATTTAAAAAAGGGAGGACATCGTCCACAACCATGGTGCTGTCTGTTCTGTTGTTCTACTGCAATGTGAATGACCATGCACAGCGTCCGCATGAGGCCCCAGGTCACTACCGACGACCGCGGGAGGGGGAAAAAAAGGCTGTCCCTTACCTGAGCATGATGTAACCCTTATTCAGCACTATACTTTAATTGTTTTTGCCATGACAAAGCTTTGTACTGTGTATTCTTAATATCACGTTTACATCTTGGGGTTTTGTTGAATGTTGGAATTTGCCAAAAACGACCCGTATGGTCATTTATTGTACGTAGCCATTCAATTTGAAACCTAAAAAAAAAATCTTTGTTATTAGGCTTCTTGGGCTACAGGCAGACATTCATCCACCTCTTTGGCTTCTATAGTGGGAGCTCCAGAGAGCCTGGCATGACTCCAGTATGTGTGAGGGTACAGATATTGACAGGGTGAGGAGGACTGAGGAAGGATCATTCAGATTCTGGACATGGTCAAGTTGGTTTGACATCCATGGAACTACTCAGGAACCAGTAGGTGCATGTTACGGTATAGCTCTGATTGGGCGGCATGCTTCAAACGCCACGTATCGTATCCCCGTCGGGTACAAACCGCGTAAATGGAAATGGATAGGGACTAGTGACTAGTGCACACCGAGGCCAACAACAACAAGTCAAGTAACAACAACAACAACGTATTGTGATCGCAAGCATCAGTCGTTGCGCAGCAGCAAGCGCCTCCTGTGCTGCTTCACTGAGAAACGATTCATATGCTGTATGCAAAATGGCTTTAAACTGTTATATTCTTAAATCTCCTCGTGGCACAGGTAAAGTGGAAGACGCTTAAAATAGCTGCTATTACTATACACATGGGAGGAATGTTATATTCCAGTGTAAAAGCCCACATTCTGTTTTCTTTTTACGGTCGACTGCCGACTGTAAATACCTCTTCTTCTTCGTATCCTAGACTTTCTGTCTTACAGTATACAGGAACTGAGAAACTCCTCTCGTAAAACACTGAAACTTAATAACAAACGTAGATGTACTGTGCTATGTCTTCAACACCCCCCAGCGACGGTGTGAAGGAATACTGTATACCCGGTATATAAGCTGACGTCTTTTTTCTATAAATAAGCTACTGTTGCGAGTCGCCGTGCCAAGGGAGGGACGCTGGATCCTCAAACACACAGAGACACGGAGCGATGTGGTGTGTGTGTGTGTGAGGCGTTATAAATAATGTGTTTAGTTGGTGTACAGATGATGATAATAATGCAATCCAAAGTTATGACTGTTACTGTTAACTGTTACTTGCATGTTTGTGATACTGCATTCAGGAGTTTGAAAGAAAGTAAAAAAAAAAAGATAAAGAAACAAGCAGGTGTCTTACTTAAATACTAGGGGTGTAATGATATAGCAGCGGCATTGAAAAATCGATTTTTAATTTCAAGAATATAAGTTTATCAAAATGAAACTTTGACTAATATAATAATAATAATAATTTGACTAATCGCATCGTTTTGCAATGCAAATAATTGGCATCGAATCGGTTCGCTTTGCAGATAATCAATTGCAATATTATAACATTTTTGTGCATCAAATTTAGCATTTTATTTTGAAGAAAAAAGAAAGTGGTTTTAAAACAATGTCAAGGTATTTTAAATAATTACTACTGTAACTATCTAGTATCTACAACTTTGACTACTTCAAACCATTGAGCCGTGTTGGATCATGTCGCTATAATGACTCAATATCGTCCATGTATCGTATCATCAACAATGTATCGTGAAACGTATCAAATCGCTGTTAAACTGTATCGTTACACCCCTATTAAATACCATACTAGTGTGTAGCTAGGTATTGTTTATATAAAACATGCAGTACTGCCGTTTGTATGACAGTCGTGTGATCAGTTGTGTCATGTTATGTCTACTACTGTACAACGCCAAGCCAAATGATAATAATAATACTACAGGATACTTGTTTATTTCTATGTCCACATAACACTGGATGTTCCGTATGTGGTCTGTTCAGCTGTACTGTGTACGCACAATGGTGTTAAAACGTAAAGATGCATGATGTGGTAACATAATGCTTATGGAATATCAGTGTATACAAACACTGTTGCAGGACAGTGACGTGTAAATCTTGTTTCATTATATACTTTATATACTAGTTGTGGGGAATTTGAAAAGGGCAAAAAAAGAAAATTGCCAAATAAAGCGAGAACCAAACCATTCAACCCCAGTTGCTTTTTATTTTATTTTTTTACATATTGGTGGTCTTGGACAAGAGTAGAGGCAAACTGATTCGACTTTTGTGTTCAATGTGTCTTCATGTTCAGAAGGAGTGAGTGCAATCCCTGGCACTGGCATTGCCGTAGGCATTGCAGCTATTCCGCAGTGGGCAACTGCCGGACAATGCACTCTCTCTCTCTCAAGATTTTTACAATTTTGTTCCAGGCATCCTGACTTCATTCTAGGCAAAACAAGATTGTTTAAAAGGGAACGACCATGATTTTTACATTTTTCAAGATTTACATGCCAAAAAGTTATTTTTTAAACCAAATATCTGTGACTTTGTACTGCACCTTTCTGGCACTGCACCCACGTAGCACACTGAGAAAATATGAATAATTATCCGAGTTGTTGTTAGACGTATAAAGGTATCAAAACACAACGTTTATATGATACATTTGATTTGAGTTTTGATTTTCAAATTCCTGGTGGAACAACTTTTAAGTTTTCTAAGGTTTGAAAGATTTACAAGTGTCGGTCCACATTGCACATTAAACCTTGTGAGCTTTTGTAAATTATCGATTCGTTTTCGGAATAGTGGGTTCAATCCATGATGTGACCCCTAGGGCTATTAGCAACACATCCCAAAAGTGAATCACAAGCTTGACCCCATTAGGTCACAACAACAACAACACGCTGCATCAGTTCAGAAGGTCTATAGGCCTGACAGTCACTCTATTCAAAGGGTTGTCAGCACTTGAGCATCGATGGATCCGTGTGGGCGAGCGGAAAAGAGGAGCGATTGGGATCTGTGTGTGCTGGAGACAGGCTGACAACGATTGAGATGTTATTGATGTTCCTGTCTGGGCAAGAGGGCGCTGTGTGTGCGTGTGTGTGTGTCAGGGCCGGATGTATCATTTCCCAATTGGGCAGGGGGGCAGTTGAAAATGGAATGGGTGCGGCTTCATCGCCCGTGGCGCGAAGCGACACGGGCGATGAAGCCGCACCCATGCCATTTTTGGTTACAGGACTTATATTAAGCAAGTAAAGCATCAATAACAACATCAGTTGTTGTTGAAGTTGCAACAGACACGCAGCATGCATAAAGCTAAAGGTCTGACTTGAGAGTTTTCTGCTTTGGATTATGGAACGGTATTGGTTTAGTGGTACCGCGACAATTGTAGTTAGTTAGAAGCATAGTGTTTCAAAACATTTTAATTATAAGCACTTTAATTTGAAATGTGGGTTGTTTTTGCATGCCATCATGTCTGGTATAGGGCAGTCAGGGCATTTAGGGGGTCAGGGGGTCAGGGGGGCATGACCCCCCCCCCCCCCCCCCCCCCCCCCCCCCCTCCCCCATGTCCATGCCTAGATCCGCCCTTGGTGTATATGTGTGGATCCAAGCAGACATGCATCAAGCTGAATAACGTTGCTGTCAGCGGCTGCCCACAAAGTGCTGTGTCAGTCTTAAGTGGTGAAGAGAGCAGGCACTGAACTCCCACCGGCTATCCAGCCCCTTTAAAGAGTGCGTGGGCTGGCAGGGGTTTTCAGATTAGGACCCCGCGATCGCCGTATTAGGCCCCGACCGACACACACACAGCCGTCTCCCTGAGCTCGATCTCCGAGTCGAGATTGGGGGGAAGCTGAGAGCCTGCAAAAACATGGCAGCCAGCCAAGGACACCGGGACGATGTTTGAGATGTTGGAGGCAAGGTACGACGGCCTCTAACTGGATTAGCGCCGCCATATTTCTCTCCCAAATCACATCAGGACAATTTGCCTGCTGAGAAGCCCAAGTAAAAGCTTACCTCGGCGTATTTATCCTATCACAACGCATTCCGCCTGACCAGGCCAATCAGATTTGTGGCAAAAGATGTCTCTGTTACATAGTAAAATGCCAGTGGATATGCTGGGTTCAGCCCCATGCTGCTGAGACCATAGTGCTCACAGGTACTCACAGAAACAGTCTGATTCTATTTGTTTTCAATGTGCCAAATTGATATGTATTAAGATCCTTGAATCTCTTGATCTTAAATTAAGTCATAAGACCTGGTATACTGGGGTGTGCAAAATGGAGCCCTCTGAGAATATTCTGTCATTCTTAAAGTATAGTGCAAGCACTTCTTCTATAAACAGGATTTTGTAATCCTTCCTGCTCAGGTCCCTAGCTCCACTTTACTACACACAGGTGTGATTTTTTTAAATGCATCATTTTTATTTTTTTGAAACAATGCTTGCCATAAGTGGTTATTTTATAGCACTTCACTAACCATATACCAACAATTCCAATACTGTGATCAGGACTATAACATGTGCAAAAACTGCTATTATTATGTCTGATCGGATGGGGGATGCAGGTGAATTGGGCACTAAGCGCAGAGAAGATCCGGTAAAACTTGACCCTCGGTCAGTCCCCACAACAAATCAAACTGGTTCTCTCAATTGCTCTCACTTCTGACAAATTAGGCTTAGTTTTCCAGCTTGTTGACCAAAACATTGTTAGGGTTGTAGATATTAGATTTTTTTTGCATTTATTGATAGAAGTACAATAGATAGACAGGAAAGGCGAGAGAGATGTGGGGGCGACTGCAAAATTTGCAGGGATCAGGACTTGAAACGCTCGACACACTGCCATGCTGGACCCCTAAGCAGACCCAGGCCATGGTTAGGGTTTTTACGGTAGAAATGGGTGTTATAGTTGTAATGCAATGCATCAGATCATGGACTGTCCTGAGCGAGGGAGGCCCTCTGGCAGGGGCGGATGTAACATTTCCCAATTGGGGGGGGCAGAAAAAAATGGTAAGGGGGCGGCTTCATGAAGCCGTCTCCTTATCATTTTCAGTAGTGTTTCAAATACTTAATATTATACTTAATAATAAATATAAGCACCGAAATATCTTGGGTTGTTTTGCATGCCATCATGTTTGGTGGGGCAGACTGGGCCTCGTCTCTCCATGCCTATGCCTAGATCCGCCCCTGCCCTCTGAGGCAGGGCGCAGGCAGGGGGGGGGTCCCCAGCTGTTGGCTCGGGGCCCGGTGAAAATCCCTGACCTATGGGGAGGAATGGCCGGCATGCACGGTGCTGTGGGACTGGCTAGGGGACACAGGGCCACAGGGATACAGGCCTCAGTTAAACTCCACGCCAATGTCATTCAGACAAAACGCACAACTACACACTGCTGGCTCGTTAATCACCACATCTAATGGAATAGATATGGTTGTCTTTGACCACTTTGGCATCCCTGTTTGTTTCAAAACAGTCAGTGAGAACAAACCAATTGATTATGGTCACGAGTTGAATAAAAATCTCATTTTCTGGCCCGGTCGGATGGTTAACTCAACCCAAACCGTCCAGGAATCTATAGGCTGCTGGAACAGCTGCGGGTTCAACTCATGATCCCCAACAGTCTTTGCCATATGTCGCCCCCATTTCCTGTCAGACTACTTTTCATCTAACTATAAATGCACCACGGGTGTGTGTGTGTGTGTGTGTGTGTGTGTTGCAATGCATGTAACTCGAGAACCATTTGCCCCACACCAAAGTCGACACACATGTCCCACACCCCGGCAGGGAGTGCAGTGCCCAGCCTCGAGTCTGTAGGACACACCGTTGTTCAGAAACACCACAAAAGGCTCTGCAGGGTCCCTGCAATTGATTACTTAACCAGTCCAGTTTTTCCACGGTGAGTTTGCAGCACTCTCAGACACTGGCAGACAGGCAGATACAGACATCTCCATATACAGTGGGCACAAAATAAGACTTTTAAAAAAGGAAAATAGGCTAGCCCACAAAGCGACACAACGTGTAAGATCAGCCATTTTCCCTAGTTCGCGACCAGTGAACTGTCGCGGCCATCAGTCAGACAAACCTACTAAGCCCAACTGCAGTAAAACCTATGACCAACCCCAACCGTAACCCTCGACCGTTATGCAAATGGTCGCAACCATTATGCACAACAGCCTTGATGTACAGTATATGTCTTGGCTATAAGCTACAGCATGAGACTGTTCCAAGAATGCAGTGTTTGTGGTGCATTTATTCACCTCCAACGCTGTCACTACAGTCAATCCAACAGAAAGGCTTAGGCATACTTCCAAGTTAATTTCATTAGATTTATTACATAAAAATCAAATGGTATCTTATGTACATCGATATAGAAAAAAACAAAACAATTAAGATACATTGGCATATTGTCAGGATTTTACTTAAGGGATAGATTTTTTTTAATATATAAAAAAAAGTTTAAGGTGAAAGCTCTATATAACTATAAACAGTGCTATACAGTTTTGTAACAGCTCTTTAGTAAACATTAAATACACATTTCAACATCAATGTTATCCAATCCATCCCATAAAGATCAATTATCAGAATTAATTCTCAGTTTGAGTTCCAATCTTGCCTGTGTGTTGTTTCTTTACATCCAGTTTCAGCCGTTTATCCTGCATGAGTTCCTTTCTCACAATTGGACGAGTCGGTACCCTGATATGAACGTTTATTTTCCATCTACCCCCCAGCCTGAGTTCCAGCCGGATTTGCTGCGTTTCGCGCATTTGAAACGTCACAACCCACAGGTAGGCGGGCATAGGCAGCCGAGGACTGTGGTTTGTTTGAGGGGGAAAAAACACAAGTTCATGTTTGAACAGCATCCACTCAGAAACAACGTGGCAATGCAACAGGTGATGTCCAATGCTAATCTAAGAAGGCTAGGAAGGGAAGTAGCACATAACACATTGATCCATGGAATGAAACAGACATGCGCAGTAAGTAAGTAAGTAGCCTTGCCAGGCCATGATGTCAGGAGGCCCAGCTGAGCCATTGAGGCCCATATAGGTCAGGAGCCTATCTCCTGTTTCTGTAGCGTGAGGCAGCTTGATGTACAAGTACACCCCCTGGACATGACGCTAGTACATCGCAGGGACTTACCCCCAATCCATCCCTTGATGCTGAGTGCCAAGCAGGGAGGCATTGGGTCCCATTTTTAGAGTCTTTGGTATGACCCGGCCGGGAATCGAACCCCGACCTCCCAGTCTCAGGGCGGACACTCTAACCACAAGGCCACTGAGCTGTGCGCAGTACAGACCCAAGAATTTTGACGCTGGCAAACTGTACTGCGCATGTCAGTTTCCTGCCATGGATCAATGTGGACGCCACCATGGGAGTCTCCACCTACTTCCCTTCCTAGACTTCTTAGATTAGCCTTGGTGATGTCAGGGAAGTGCGAGTCAAACAGGCTCCTGGCCAGAGTGATGGGAAGTGACATTTCAGATGTGCAGAACGGTGCAAAGCAGGCTGGAAAATCCAGGCTAGAGACGCCCCGTTACTGAACCAAAGTCTAGCCTCTGTGGCAACAATCCATATATAGTTACTATGTACTTACAGCTAATACTTTGTTTTTAAACAAAATAATGTTACTTATCACCTCACCTTTTTAACATTGGGAATAACACTTAACCTGCAGAAGAAGGCTTGTGACAACAATCAATTATTTGAAGGGGAATTCTACCCATTTTAAACATTTTACTATGTCATTAATATACCTCAGAGAGATCCTCTGAGTTTGCTAGAAATGGAGGTCTAAAGAAATCATCAACATGGTGAAACAAAACTTGATGATATCAAGTTGTTTCACCATTTTAATGATTTTTCATTTAGGACCCGCTAGGGTCCATTTGGTTCACATTTGTAAGCGGGTGGAATTCCCCTATAATTGCAGTGAGCCTCAACCTGTGGTCCGGGGCCCACACGGGGGCCCCCTGTGAGGATTTTTATTGACTATATTCAGGCGGGTTGGCCTTCTTCCCGTCAGTGTTTGGAGGCACTCGTTTTCATCAATGCAGCATCCCGCTGCCTCCTGCATCATGTGCAAATTCAAAACAGGCGGTGTATGGCACACAGGGATGTTGAGTGATATCCAACAACCGCTTCCAAACGCCAAACACTTCACCTGCAAGGCATTTCTTGACAGAAGGTAGCTCTTTGCATGTCTAATTAATTATCTATGGTGAACTTTTATGAAACAAACACTTGTCAGGCTAATCCTAAACTTTTCATACAGCTGCAGTGTTGGGGAGTTTGACTTCAAACAATCAGTTCAGGGACAGATTACCCCACACACGAAAATGTCATGCGCAAGTTGCACGCGGGCCCTGCAAAAATTACCTGTTTTTAAAATCAACTTTTTGACCTACATTTAAAGTCAATGGTCAATGAAGGCGCCCCCCCGGAGTCCTTTTCAGGGCGTGAAACCTAGGAGGTATCGTCCACCTCAATGTCCCTGAAGGGCCCCTGAGAGCCAGTGGCCCTGCATGGGCCACACCGCATTGACCCAATGGCTAATCTGTCCCTGACTCAGATAGGTCTTTTCTGTTTGGATGTCAATAGCAGTAAATTGCAACCTCACACTCTGACATTTACTTAATGGAAAGATGGCCATGGTCTGCACACTAGGGACTAGGAAGGCAATACGACATTGAAATAAAATAATGTAGAAACAATTGCGCGATTGATTGCACACGGCAGCAGCTGCCGCATGCCAGTCAGAGAGGCAGGGCGCCAATGCTTTCAGGATTTTCAAGTGGCCCTCCTGTCCCAGAACAAGGTTGAGGACCACCAACACCGTAGGACATCGTGGAATATTTGTGAGTTTAAGATCCCTCCGATATGTGACGTACAACGCCACTAGCGAATGACTCGTGACGGTCAGAGTCTGTCCTCTGGTGCGACATGAAAACCAGAGATGCCAGTGGAAGGGGTGGATCCCATCGGCGCCGCCTTTTTTCTCTCAACTATATGGGTTTCTGTGGCGACTGCGACGGAGCACGCCTACTTCCTCGTCATATCCAAGTGGCAGGGAGGTGGTGATCTTAAAGTCCCTACTGACTTCAGTCATTCCCGTATCAAGCGTTAAGTAACTACAGGACTTAAGAGAAAGAATACTGATCTACTACATTGGCATTTGTTCATACAACCCGAAGGAATGCTGCTCCGCCGTTGTTCGAATGGCTCAGTGTGATTCTGTGGCAAGACAGTGCATCTAATATAACACAGTACCTATAGTCTAATTGGCATCTAGATTACACTTCTGTAGCACGACTGCAGTGTCACTCGCTAGCCGAAAACACATTTTTAATAAAATTATATTATTCTCAGCGACAAAGTACAGCATTTTGGCATAGCATCGCCATCAGAAATGCTTGTTGTTAGTGACATAATAAAGCAGTAGGCAGGTAATGGGTAAATGCGTATACATGTAGAAAGACAAAGACTGGAGGATGAGTGGAAAAGCTAAAGCTGACATTCAGGCAGGCAGAGCGTTAAGTCATATCAAAGGTTGGAATGACGAGAGATGAGACTGAAGCAATGCATTGTGATGTGAACAATGCCTTACGACTGACCAGGGGCGTGCACAGTAAGACGCCAAAGGGCGAAACGTAAAGTTCAACGATTTTTCCCTCTGAGACCATATGGGCTATGGTTACAAAACTTGGGGAGGTGGTTGGACATATTTTTAAAAAATATTTAATTTTAAAATTTTATCGGTCGGCCTCATGGTTGCGCTATAACAGCCGCTATAACAGCATCCCTATTTGAGGGAGGTTTTCAAAAAATAGCAGAGCGTTAAAGAAATAGTTAGAGTAGCTCTATCATATCTACAATCACACACACACACACAAGTGTCGGACCGAGGTTGTAGATCAGCTACGTTCGCCATTTGTCACACGTACTGTCTAAGGTCTAAGTGGTTAATACCGTTAAAGGCCCTAGTGTTGCGTCTTGGCTATAGTGTGTTTAATTTTCCAATGGGCACCTATTGTCAGTCATGCAGTTTATAACCATGCTCTATGAATAGAAACACTGATGACAAGCAATAATGGTTAACATTCACCATTTTCAAAAGAGTAAATGCACACGCGCAGACACACGAACACAGAAAATGGTTTGCGCAGATGTCTAAATAAATATGCTGCGACTGAGGTCAGAACTCACTAACTCAGTGATATTCCTGTGTAATGTATGGTATAGGCAGCTCAGACAAAACAAAGCTTCTCATGGAAGCTCCCACTTGGTCCCATGGCAAATCTAATCTACCTGGAGCTATAGCTTATTATGACGAGGGTCTTGGATACTACAGGCCAGGGGTCCATGGCCTGAAGACGTTTGAGGACCCCTGGCTCGTGACATGACATGACAAGTACTAAGGCTTGTCATGTACTAATACTAATAAATACTAATACTAATAAAAAGTACTAATATACCGTTATCGTATCTTTATCGAGGTACGAACATGTCAGTTTTGCAAAAAAAAAGGGTACGGCATTGCGATAAAGATCGACAATATATCGTACACTTCTAAAGCCAGCAACGTCCCTCCGTTTTAGCCGTGCTCCTCAGAAATTAAACCAAACACCGGTAATATCACATCGATATCTCAATATTTGGCATAAATACCGATGTATGACACAAATATTGGCCATATTGTGCATCCCTTAAGTACTGTAAAACAATTAGACAAGGAATAAATTGAGGGACATGGAAAGGTCGAACTATCAGCACTGATGACTAACTGCAATGGTCTAAAGCAGAGGTTTTCAACCGGTGGTCCGGGGACCACCAGTGGTCCCTGAGAGGGTTCCAGGTGGTCCCCAGCTAAGTTGGATAACCAGATGTAACTCTTGAGAACGTAAAAATGAAACCAAATGGACCCTTGCGGGTCCATTTGGTTTCATTTTTACACTCTCAAGAGTTAAAATATTCATCATGTGAATTAGCCCAAGTCAACACAACTAGAAGATTAATGGTCATGGACAGAAGCAAAGGAAATCTTTAGTTTGGGGGGGGTCTGTGGAGCTAAGATGTCCTCAAATGGCGGTCCGTGGCTCCAATGCTGAATAAATGGTGGTCCCTGGTATCAAAAAGGTTGAAAACCTCTGGTCTAAAGATACTATTTGGGTGGCAACAAAAACAGGTGTTTTGGGGCCAGCATGTACCGTCAGACCATCTTCAACACACCTGGTCAGATTATACAGGTCTCTCTCTGGTACATGACTGGATGGTACAGCACACCGTTCTATTACAAAATATCATTTGGTGGTTTTGATGACCATTGCTTGGGAGCACGTACATTCAGAATCTCACATAGTTCCAATTTTCCATCTGCCAGTTCTTTTTACTGAGGTTTTTGAGGTTATTTTGTTATCCCTAATGCTATTGATGTTTTGTGTAAAGCACTTTCAATTGCCTCGTTTAAAAGTACTATACAAAAGAAAAAACTGTCTTGTGGAGAACGTAATCAAGGATAGTGTTCTCTGAAGACATAATGTAACAACGGACCATAGTGGTTGGACTCAGCATTAAGCCCAAACCACACAATCTACAACTCTTTGCAACTAGTCGCAAAATGCAACTCCTTTCAATTAAGTACAACTCTGCAATGCAACCGCAGAGTTGCATCTGCAATGTAACTCTGCAATGCAACTCCCTGCGGGGTGAAACGGTTGCCTTGCCAACTAGTTGAACGTTGCACGGAGTTGCATGGCGATTCGTCGCCGTGATTTGGAACTTTACATGGCAGCAAGCATCCTCGATTACAAACTCCCCTTTAAGTTACTAATCTCCTTAACTCAAAACCATACCCCGGCTCTGCCTATATTATTGTTAATACTCGTCTCATCCCCGCCCAGAGAGAGGGCTACTGAAAACATTGTCGTTCATAAACTACAGCCCGTTCTACCGCCAGGCCAGCGCTGTCGGTGAAGCACTAGAAAACATGTCGACGGACGCTGAACGTCGTTGAACTTTTAAAGACTACTTGGTTAAACCCAGGACAGGGCAGGGGTGCTGTTGTTTTTTGCAGCGAGCTTGAATCACACCCAGCTCTTACTACTATACTCCCTCCCTGTCCCGTGGGCGGTGACCTGGTCGGGTCGCCGCCGCTACACGCCTCCTCCTCAGGGGCGGATTGGCACATATTTTCCCACCGGGACAATTTTGCCTTTGCCAGGCCACCCTGGGGGAGGGGCAGCTGGTTAACCAGATGTAACTCTTTGAGAGCGTAAAAATGAAACCAAATGGACCCTTGCGGGTCCATTTGGTTTCATTTTTACACCCTCAAGAGTTAAAAGTATTCATCATGTGAATTAGCCCAACTTAGTCAACAACACAACTAGAGAATGTAGAAGATTAACGGTCATTTTGATCTGTATGTATCCAGGCGAGCATCTATAGCGCATTCTAGTGCATTTTGGAAGTGCCACTACTAGTGCATTTTTGGATCTTGTCCAGCAGGCCACTAGGTGGCACAGGCCACCGGGGAAAACTCCCTGTACTCCAGATGGCCAATCCGCCCCTGCGCCTCCTCCTCCTCCTCCTCCTCCTCGTCAAGGGTTGAGGCTCCTGCACCTGGAGGTAGGTGGGTGGGTGGTGGGCTCCGCTCTCGCTCCAGAGTTTTTGCTGTTTTTTCGCTCTCAGGAGAGGAAGGACCTCCTCGCTCACACCACCTCGTCCGACTCCAGGTTGTACTCCTCGTACAGGGCGTCCAGGATGGCCAGCTGGGCGTGCATGGCGGGCAGGTAGACCGCCAGGTCCCGCCGCATGCCGCTGGCGAAGCCCTCCCTCGTCTCGTCGCCCGGCGTTGACACCAGCGCCGCCGCGAAGCCCTCGTAGGTCGGGGCCGCTCTCAGCGCCAGCTGTCGGGAGAGAGAGAAGACCGTGGAGCTGTTAAAACAGTGGTTTTCAACCTTTTTTTCATACCAGGGACCACTATTTATTCAGAATTTGAGCCACGGGCCACCATCTGATGACATTTTAGCTCCACAGACCCCAAAACTAAAGATTTATTTTGCTTTTGTCCATCTTCTAGTTGTGTAGACTTGGGCTAATTCAGATGATGAATATTTTAACTCTTGAGAGTGTAACAATGAAACCAAATGGACCCGCGAGGGTCCATTTGGTTTCATTTTTACGTTCTCAAGAGTTACATCTGGTTAACCAACTTAGCTGGGGACCACCTGGAACCCTCTCAGGGACCACTGGTGGTCCCCGGACCACCTGTTGAAAACCCCTGTTTTATAACAGTCATTTTATTTTTTATTTTTTTTATTTATTTTTTTAGGTTTTAGGACCTCAATTACACAAAAACTGAACTTTGAACATTCAGTGGATCATTCGGTGGTCTGGAGTTTTCTCTGGGATTTGGAAGATTTTTTAGCTACGACTACAGGAAAACAGTGAAAACATTAAGAAAATCCGAGTCATAGTCATTTTTTTGGATGTAGTTGAGGTTAGAGAACCCAAAAGAATTAAGAAAAAAAAAATACAAAAAAGACCTTGAGGAGGAAGATGAGATTCTACAATGGCATTGGCAGCTTTCTGATAATAATAATAATAATAATAATAATAATAATAATAATAATAATAATAATAATAATAATAATGGATTGCATTTTTATAGCGCTTTTCTATGCACAGCGTGTATACTCAAAGCGCTTACAATGGTCCATTCATTCATACATTGGGAAGTAGAGCGGCGAACAGTCAACGCCAGCGTCCCCACTTCCCATATTCACACATTCACACACCAGTGGTGGCAACCACTGGAGGCAAGGTGGGGTTCAGTGTCTTGCCCAAGGACACTTCAACATGTAGACTGGAGGAGCCGGGATTCGAACCGCCGACCATTGGATCATTGGCCGACCTGCTCTACCTCCTGAGCCACAGCCGCCCTTTCTGAAAAAGCTGTTCCCATGTTAATGGTTCTAAAACTATTTCATATCATGGACCCCCAGAATGATCTATATTTGGATATTTTGGCCATGGAGCACCCATCTGAAAAAATATTTGACTTAGAAACTTTCACCCAGAAATGATATACATTCAAAGATCTGTACACATTTTCACGAAAATAACATTTTTGAAAATAACAGATCTACAAGCTCATATGGCGGCACCGCAAGCTTGTAGATCTGCATTTTTTTTCTTCCTACAGCTCAAGTTTGAAAGGGGTTAAAACTATGAGGTGCCACAGATGCATCCTCAGGTCTAAATAGATTAAACATATTAGTGGATTCTAATAATAGCAGCGCATGCAGCCTCCCTGTCCCATCATTAGCGGTCAATAACAGTGAGTGTATGTACTGTACTGTGTGTGCAGTTTGTGAATGAAGCCACAGACAAGCCTGTTACTTGTGGTCATCATGTCCTCCTGGCACAGCGTCAAACATAAATCAATTTCAGCAACGCATCCCGATTCGGCCAGTGCACGATTCTGCATCGATGCAGCAACGTGACATAACCGATAATTGAAGCCTATACATAGCCTCCATGCCCAGGCTTTCGTTTTCGTCTGTGCTGCGCTAAAAGTGAAGGCCTTGACTGGCATAAGGGCAACTGCCTATCTTATACTGTACTGTATAGTATATACGAGGGCTGCCCACACCTTTTTGACTTGAGAGCTACTTTCAAAATGAGCGGCTCAACAAGATCTACACATCAAAAATGTGATTGTTCCACTACTGAAAATCCATTTCAAGGCCCCTAAAAAGTTTGAGCTTACTGTTATGGTGTTTAAGAATAATGCACTCATACTGAGGGGGAATTGGAAGGTTTTCCTGTATATGCTATTACTGACGTTTGAAAACGGTATTTGAGGTTTGAGTTGACAGTTTGTGATGTTGAATTTAGTCTCTTGCACCCAAAACTAAGAACTTTCACATTTTTTTGTCCACAATTGGGAAAGAGAACTGGCAAAACGGTGGTCAAAATAACAATTATTCTCCATTCTCTAATTGTGTGGACTCAAGAAAATTACGTAATTCAGATGTTTAAATATAATTTAACTCTTGAGAGTGTAAAATGAAACCAAATAGACGCGTAAGGGTCCATTTGTTGAGGGGATGTAAACACGTATTTACTACACATACTGTAAACAAACACTGTTCTAGAATGCTTTGCCTTTGACCCCACTGTACAAACATGGAGCGCCTCAAAGAAGGTAAGAAATACGTACAGCAAACACGCCTCGCACCACCCATCCATGGTACTGCCGAAGGGTCTTTCCATAAGCGTTATCTGGTGCAAAAACAACAAGGTTTGTGAGGAAATTATATGAAACATTTGGTTTATACTGTGGTGTGCATGTTTGATACTTGGGTCTGACAGGAGACATTCTTATTCTATTCTGAAATTAGATATATCACAGCATTTTGTGATATATACAATCTAACAAAATGTTGAGCTTTGAGAGAGGCCATTTTCAATACCTTTGTACAGTTCCATACAACAAAGTATAAAATTGGTACGCATTAATTCGTGTGACAACATAATAACTAAGGAGATACAATGGCTACTCTGCCCATTTCTTTTATACTCACTGTGTAAAATAATTATTCCTCACATCAAAACATGTTCATGCAAATAACACTGCCTTGACTGTACTACTGTTTATTTCTGTTTCTATTCATCTTAATTCAAGTCACTGTGCTACTGTATTCCCAATTTCTGTCTGAAAGGGGGATTGCCCAATCACATTTGTATTTGTTTGTATTTTTTGTATGTTTGTATTTTTTTAATTATCTGTACTGTATTTGTATAATGTTTTTCTTGAGATGAGATGGTGCATCTCGAGGTGCTGTGACCTCAGTGAAACCCAGAATGATGTGATGTTGTACTCACTGAGAGCTCCCTGGATGTCTCTCTGTCCCATGTGCACCTCGGACAGGAACTCCTTGAGGAACTTGAGTCCCCGTCGGAGCCACAGCAGGGCCTCGGTGGCAGAGTTCCGAACCTTCGCCACGTTGGTCTGCACCTCATGCAGGACGATGGACTGCAGCGTGGGGAAGCTCTCCGAGGACGACACCAGCTTCTGGTGGATTTTCTACAGCCGCGTGACATGATGACGTTAGTTAGTTTATAGTTGATTTTTATTTATTTATTTATTTATTTATTTATTTACTCAAAACATGTTGTGCGCCCTTTAACCCAGTTATTGAAAAATATCAGATCCACTGAGTGGCATGCCACTAGCTTGTATCTAATATTTTTTTTAAATATTGTGAAAAAATTGGCAGGACCTAAATTTCAGTGAAAATATTTATTCCAGCAACAAGCTTTTAGTTCCCAGAACAAAATTTTAGTTCTGGGGAAACTTAGTTCCATGGACACAATTTTTGTCTGAGTGAATTGTCTTAGTTCCAGGGCCTCCAAGGTCTTTGGAAGATTTAGTTAGTTCGGGGATAAAAATTTAGCTCCACAAACAACATTTTAGTTCCTGGGACTTCCAAGAATAAAGAACTATTCACTACATATAGTGAAATAGTTGACCATGAGAAACATTTTTTTTCTGAAAACTCAGCATTTAGAGGGTTCTATAATGTACTAAACATGCTGTAAATGCAAACATACAATGGTCTCTTACGAACTAATGAGGGTTGGGCGCTTTGTGGCAGGACACAGAGGTTAATAATCAATAATGAATTCAATCCTTAGGCAACACTTGGTAAACTTTCAGTTTACTTTAGTGGAAGATCTTTGTAAAATACAAAACCATCGCCCCCTTGTGGAGATGTTAAGAACTGTTGGTAATGAAAGTTTATGGTAGTTTCATAGCACAAAAAAATATTAGTCATTAATCCATTAAAAACTGGAAAAAAACATGTCATTTTTTGCTTTGAGATGCTTGTGCATCTGCTATTTTTGCAAATGTTTTGAAAAATCTGATTAACTATTGATTTAGAAGGCGTTTTTAATAGAATCAGACTCATAGAGAGTTAAGAGTGAATTTGTTGCTTAAAAAGAAATGCAACTAATTTCAGACACACCTACCTTGATGTTTCCGACAAAATCCATTTTAACTGGTGCAAACACAGTGGAGCCCAGCTTGTCTGAAGAGAGAGAGCCCTTGGTCATTGGTCTGTGGTTTATTTAACACAAAATACTCATCCCCACTTGTCCTATTTTGCAAACTACCTTTGTAGTATTATCCATTAGGTATGCAGCTGTTGGTACTATTATCATTATTATTATTAGTAGTAGTAGTAGTAAGAACACGTAACACAGAATTTAGCTGGCATCAGGTGATTTGAAGCTTAGCTAACCAGGGTAGGTGATTTGAGGAAAATGCCTAAAATGTCCCAAATTAATCCCCTGTAATGAGAACGTATTAACAGTAATGTAATGGCTTAGGTGGAGGTTTAAATATGGGAATGTGGAGGCAGGGAGAATAGTGGAAAGAAAGAAATACAGCAAAGACACTGATATTTCTGATAAAAATGAGCTAGACAGGTGAATAAGAAATATAAAGTTCAAGTAATACTAAATATAATATCCTTATATACAGGTATAAGTCTTTGACGCGCTTTCATCAATTTACAGTATGCATTGTGCAGCCTTAAAGGGGAATTCCACCCATTTATCATCTTTTCTGAGAGTGTACAAATGCAACCAAATGAACCCTAACGGGTTCATTTGGTTCCATTTGTACGCCCTCAGAAAAAAGAAGCGTCTAAAGAAATCCATTAACACGGTGAAATACATCTTGATGATGTCATCAAGATGTGTTTCACCATGTTAATGATTTTTTTCAGACCTCCATTTCTAGGAAACACAGAATGGCGGAACGTTTTCATCATGTCCAACCAGCACCTCTAAGGTATACTGATGACATATTAGAATGTTGAAAATGGGTGGAATTCCCCTTTAATGCTGTCCATGTGTACATTCCTATGGGAAATCACTGGGCCCCAAAGCAATGCAGCCTAAACATGATGCACATCACAAGGTCAACAAGTGACCGATGACACACACACACACACACACACACACACACACACACAGATGAACACGGTGAGAGAAAAAGAGAGGAGTCAGTACAGTGGACACATGCAGATGTCAGAGAAAAGTGCATTATTTTGATGCAGAAAAGAGTCAGTAAAGAGGACACATGCAGATATCAGAGAGAAAGGAGTCAAGGACATCATTCCGATGCAGAGTGGACACATGCAGATGGATGGCCAGTGTGCACGGAACCATGTTAAATAAGAGGCCAGACAGACCATGATGTGCATGGCATGAAGCATATTAGGACAAGCCCTGCCACAACTATTACATAACCACCTAATCATAGTTATTTGAGATGATTGTAAATATCATTGCCTCGTTTCTATATATATTTTCATATTGTGACGTTCAATGCAAAAAATAAAAATAAACATGAAAAATGATATGTGACACTTAATCGTAAACTTAAAGGCAATAGAGACATCTTTTTATCCAAAAATCAAAATAGATATATAGCTATATTTCTTTCCTTTTTCCTCTCTATGTTACTTCTACTTTGATGCTGCAGCCGTTTCCCTGCAGACTGACACTTGCTTTGTCCTGCAGCCGGTCCAGAACTAAATCATGAAAACAAAACATTTGTTGGGCTTAAGAAACGCAGTGTTTTAGACACAGCAGTCTCCAGCAGATTCATTATGAGCCAAATCAGCCAATAGAGTGGAGGTGAGGTGGAGTTAGATTCTGTTTTTAAACGGTTTACAAAGTGATTGTAGACACTAAAGTTGCCTCTATTACGTTTAAACACTGTAATCATGGAAGCAGCCCTACATTGAACATGCCAGCATGCCAGTAGCATACAGTGCAGTTGCAGGATGTTGATGCCGGCTCTGTTCTTAGCATTCATTTCATTAGCTCTGTTAGTTACAGCTCAGAAAGCTATGGTTCTAGTCTGCAGCCCTGTGGGTCAGACATTGTGCAGTCCTCCCTCCGATCCACCAAAGTGTTTCACTGCATTATACATCATATTAGACACCGTGAGATGCAGACGAGAACCACAAGTATTAGTGGATGGAAAATGACTCAATGCACAGACCATAATAAATCGTTGCTGTTAGCCGGAAACCTTCTACCGTTCTGTTCAAAACACTTAACTGCAAGATAGGGAAAAAGAAGCATTCTTTGAGTAGAAGATGCTTCTTTCAGTAGTTTAGACACAATTGGTTAATTGTTATAATTGGTTAATAAGTAGTTAATTAATAGACGCACTTTCAACCCGGCATCTCCTTGGGTAAGGGTCTATCAGAAACAAACTGCATTTTTTCTCAAATAGCAATGAAAAAGCTATTATACTATACATTATACTATACAAGGCGGTGTGAGTTTGTACATCGGGTATGCCACGTGGCATAAATTTGGGAATATATGAAAAAGAAAGATGAGAAATGGAGATACAAGGTTTCTGACTGACAGCGACTGTGTGCAGAATGAGAGAGAGAGATAGAGACAGGGCAGACGAAGACAAGAGAGACTGAAAGTGACTTGTATCCTACCTAATACTGGTACTATTGCATAGCATGAGTCCAAAAACTCTTGTGTTGGGATACCATTGTCCTCGATGAGTCTTATATCACTAAATCTATAAAGAAAATAAAAACAAAATAATCAAAATGAAGAAATGTAACAGATCCCAACAATGTCAACAAAGATTATCAGAGAATGGTCCAACCAACCGGTTCAACTTTTGTTTTATTTGATCTCAAAACCAAATTAAAATTAAAACAGGTTACACATACAAAACCAAGCCATACAAACAATTCACACGCACACACGCACACGCAGAGTGATGCAGATGACTTGCCTGTCAGTACCTGAGATTATTAGGCTACTACTGGTGGCGACATTCTAAATCCTACGTGGCTTGTGCTTCCGTACATCCAACATGGAAGTACCTGTCGCCTATAGCCATAAAGTACAGGCCATAAAGTGTAGTTTTTGACCGCGATGGAGGTCAAGTCAAGCCTTGAGTCACGTGGGGCACTGCCAAGCGAGCTAAAGTGAGAGAATTGCGTGCCAAACGTTGGCGAAGTTTGTTCGTTCATGGCCGCCGACTGCCACTCAAAACGGCTACTGGCCAATTATAGAGTGTGTGCTTGCACAAGTGCATTGATCAGATCACAGCGCATCCTTACACAAGCCTGGTAGGGTTTGGAATGAGGCAGTCTAGATTTGAGCTGGACAGCGGGAATACACACGATCCTGCCCCACTGACACAACAAATATGATCTTATTTCATTTCATACTGTAGCTGCGCTTGTTAGGAGTAGTAACACTGGACAGGAGAGTAGGATAAGTTAACTAAAACTTAAAACGTATAATGTATTTTTTTTTTCTTTACCTTGAACTTTTAATACTGGTATATATATATATATAAAAAAAAACTACTAAGCCTTATCAGTCATACCAGTAACGCTTTTTCTTAATGTCCATAACAGAAAATCAAAAATGGATTATGAATAAATAGTTCAAAGAAAGAGCAAAAAAGGGGTAACAAAGAAACTTTTACAAACCCAAATGTCAGAAGAGGGCATCTCTGTAACGTGTCATGTGATCAAGAAAAAACAAACTAATATAAAACACTCATCGTAACATCTTTCAAATCCTCAGATTATATTTCTAGTCTAAATAACAACTTATAGTTCATATATAATTAGTCATTCATCCTTGTGCAAAGTGGCTACTTTCTGACAAGCATGTAATGGTTAAATGACTTGACCTCTTCATATGCACTCCTTTAGGCTCCTGACTCACTACAGTACATTACACATTATGGAACCTTTCCCTCTGCTAGGTAGCAACCAGATGAGGCAAGAACATTTGACTGATGGGTAGAAACAAGTGTTTAAAAATAGATGATTTAGTCAGGCAGTTCCATATTTCTAAGACGTTCTGGAAGTCTTCGATTTGGTTTCCGGTAGGTTTACGGGAAAGACTTAAAAACGCGGAACTGGCTGACAAAATAAGTAATTAGTGTTTAGTTTAGATTTAGCAGCAGTGGCTCAGGGGTAGATGGTAACCTCAAGGTTGCCAGTTTGATCGCAGGCTCTCCCAGAGTTAGTATCGATGTGTCCCTGAGCAAGACACTGAAACCCTAATAACTTGGCCGGTACCTTGCATGGTTTTCTCCAAAATTGGTGTACGAATGTGAGTTTGAATGTGAGAATGTGATGCACAATCCATGTACAGCACCTTAGATGAACGTGCTATATAAAAATGCACTACCTACCATTTTCTGGCCCACTAGAAAATAAAACAGAGCAGGTTGGTTCCCCTGGTCCTTACTTTTTGGATAGAATGTGCAGGGAAAAAGTACTACAAACAATGCAGCATGGTAAATATTCCCTGAATGTGTGTCTCCTTATCTCAGAGCTACATAGCAGAGGGGATGGTTCCAATATGGAGCTAAATTCACATCTGTTCAAACCAGGGGTGAATCCATTGTCAGCTTCCATATTCATTCTGTTCCATATTATTATGGCAAAAAAACACTGGCCCATTAAAAAGCTGACATTTTTCCCTTCTATGAGATGTGTCACGGATCTGTATGTGACTTTAATGTACTCCATGCATTCTGTAACTAAATTCCACTGAATTCAAACGCTGTACAGTATGCTAGAGAGACGTGACTTTATCAAACATAATTATGTTAACTCAAATCCATATTGAAACATTCGCAATCACTGCAAATAAATAATAGTACAACAGATTTGTCAGTTTTAACAGTTTTGGTAGTGGCTCTGAAAAACACAACAATCCTAACTATTGGTCATCCCCTAGTACGAACGCATTCGATTCTGAACTAGTATTAACCACTTAAACCCTAAAAAAATAGAGATTTACATAACTTTCCTTTAGTATACCCTCTATACTCACTAATACCTAGTTGACCAGGGGTCCATTCAATACTTGATCCGCTCTTTTTGTCCGTTCTGAGAGAAATCTTTCTCCCCTTTCCTCCCCTATAATATAATAGGGGATGCTAGGGTTCAAGTGGTTAAAAAGGTCCCTGTACACTTCTGCAAAACGTGTCCAGTCATGCCTGAGGGCCTTATAACGGTTCTACAGTTGAAACGTCAGCACAGCGTTTCGACTAAAACCACTTTAACCAGTGTCCCCTAAAGGATGTGACCCTCCTGAGGCGTAGTGCCGTACCTGTGGCTCATGGTGCTGAAGAAGGTCTCCACCGGCTCCTCCTCCTCCTCGCCGTCCTCCTGCCGCACTGAATCCTGGGAAGGAGGAAGCTCTTCTTCGCGTCGCTGGACCTCCTCCTTCTCCTCCTCATGGTCTCTGGAATCCCCTCCACCGGCTGGGACGTCTTCTTGTTTGTCTGGAGGAGAAGAGGCAGCGGCCGGCGGTGGCAGGCAGCTCTCAGGCTCTTTGTGGCTGTCCTCCTCCACTTCCTCCTCCTTTTGGTTTTGCTCTGCCTCTGTGTGATTGTGATGTTCCTCCTCTTCGTCATCCTCCTCCTCCTCCTCCTGGCCTGCTGCTGCTTGGTCTGTGTGTTGGGTTGTGTCAGGGCTGTTCTGGACCACGTGGGGAGAAGCAGGTTCAGGTGCCTCCTCTGGGATTGAGATGGTGCTGCTGATGCTGATGGAGTCTGGATGGTACGCACACACAGACACAGACACGCACAAAACACACGCAGACAGAGACGCATACACACACAGGGAAATGTTGAAATAGCGCTTAAAACCAGTGGTATGGAGACACCGTTAGCCCATTTTGTCCTGACCCTCGACTCGAGTTTCTGATACCAGATTATACAGTACTGTAGTTCCTTACACCAGATTATAGCTGCAGCGACATTCTAGATTTTGATGCTACAACCCCAATTCCGTTGAAGTTGGGACGTTGTGTAAAATGTAAATAAAAACAGAATGCATTGATTTGCAAATCGTTTTCAACCTCTATTCAGTTGAATACACCACAAAGACAATATATTTAATGTTCAAACTGATAAACTTTATTGTTTTTTGAAATTATACAATCTTTTGTAAATTGATCCCTGCAACACGTACCAAAAAAGTTGGGACGGGGGCAACAAAAGACTGGGAAAGGTCATGAATGCACAAATAACGCCTGTTTGGAACATTCCACAGGTAAACAGGTTAATCTTAAACAGTTTAATATCGTGATTGGGTATAACAGGACCATCCCAGTCGTTCACAATCAAAGATGGGGCGAGGTTCACCACTTTGTGAACAATTCTGTGAGAAAATCATCCAACGGTTTAAAAACAATGTTTCTCAACATTCAATTGCAAGGAATTTGGTGATTTCATCATCTACAGACCATAATATAATCAAAACATTCAAAGAATCTGAAGAACTTGCTATACTAAAGCGACAAGGCCGAAAACCAACACCGAACACTTGTGACCTTTGATCCCTCAGGTGGCTCTGCATTAAAAACTGACATCATTGTGTAAAGGATATTACTGTGAGGACTCAGGAACACTCAGAAAACCATTGTCAGTTTACATAATTTGTCGCTACACCTGCGATTTCAAGTTAAAACTCTACCATGCAGAGCAAAGCCATACATCAGAAAGGTTGGTTTGAAAAACAACCAGAAAAACAACCAGAAATGCCTTCACTGGGTACAATATCATTTGAAATGGTTAGACACAAAGTGGAAAAGTGTGCTGTGGTCTGATGAGTCCACATTTCTAATGATAGTGGACCCAAGAAGGCATTTCTGGTTGTTTTTCAAACCAACCTTTCTGATGTATGGCTTTGCTTTGCATGGTAGAGTTTTAACTTGCACTCACAGGTGTAGCGACAAATTATGTAAACTGACAATGGTTTTCTGAGTGTTCCTGAGTCCTCACAGTAATATCCTTTACACAATGACATCAGTTTTTAATGCAGAGCCACCTGAGGGATCAAAGGTCACAAGTATTCTGTGTTGGTTTTCAGCCTTGTCGCTTTAGTATAGCAAGTTCTTCAGATTCTTTGAACGTTTTGATTATATTATGGTCTGTAGATGATGAAATCACCAAATTCCTTGCAATTGAATGTTGAGAAACATTGTTTTTAAACAGTTGGATGATTTTCTCACAGAATTGTTCACAAAGTGGTGAACCTCGCCCCATCTTTGATTGTGAACGACTGGGATGGTCCTGTTATACCCAATCACGATATTAAACTGTTTAAGATTAACCTGTTTACCTGTGGAATGTTCCAAACAGGCGTTATTTGTGCATTCATGACCTTTCCCAGTCTTTTGTTGCCCCCGTCCCAACTTTTTTGGTACGTGTTGCAGGGATCAATTTACAAAAGATTGTATAATTTCAAAAAACAATAAAGTTTATCAGTTTGAACATTAAATATATTGTCTTTGTGGTGTATTCAACTGGATAGAGGTTGAAAACGATTTGCAAATCAATGCATTCTGTTTTTATTTACATTTTACACAACGTCCCAACTTCAACGGAATTGGGGTTGTAGATCCTACAGTGGTTTCCGACACTAGATTCTAGTTATTGACACTAAATTATAGTTTCTGATGCTAGGATCTACTTTTTGACACTAGTTTTTCTGAAAAATCTGTGTTCCTGTGTCAGTGATGCTAACATATTTCAAGCCAAGGATCACCAGAATTATCCATGTTTGGCTGCAGACCCCCTCTGAAAACATGTTATTCTAGGAATCCCCCAGAAGCAAAAATTTGAGTTAAAAATGTTTGCTTCCAAAATAATGTATTCAGAGATTTGCAGCACATTTTCACAATTTTTCAAAAATAGCAGAACTACAAGCTCATATCGCGCCACCGAGTGGCGCGATATGAGCTTGTAGATCTGCTATTTTTCAACAGATAAAACACCAAAACGCCTATACACAAAGGGTTAAAGACTCCACCACAGACTTCAACTGTAAAGAACGACACACATACAGTGCACACATACAGTGTGTAATAACTATGTAGCGTTCCAAACACTACTGTACAATTCCAATGTTTGACGCCTCATAATGGATGATGAGTATAGTCGCAAGATGACACTGGCTACATTTTTAACATAACTTTCGTGACTGAATGCACAGACAATATTGTCACTCGCCTTGGAGCGTTTCAAAATAAAACTACTGTACAAACTACTTCTCGCTTAAAACCTCCTCTTTCAAATGTGTCTGGTTGGAACTTGATGCGGTACTTTGGTGTGAAAATTTTATTTCCAAAGGACGGTTTACAAACAGATTCCAAAATCACAGCAACAAAAGTCTCACCTTGAATAGTGGGCTCTGATTGGTCACCCATAAGTATGGAATGGTGAGTAATTCAAACAGGAGTGCCAGACCAGACCAATCTCTCTGGGATTGTCACTATGCAAAAAATGCTTGGAATCATGGCATGACATCTAAGGGCATCTATTCAAATTATAAGGTTATCGCAAAAACAGGAAAGACAGGGTGTAATTACAGTCTAATAACTTCCCTGTGTGATCTTGTGCATGTTAAGGACAGCAAGTTACTGACAGCGGTGCAGCTTGAGAGCAAAGACATGCAAACTTAGGGTGATTAAGGGTGATGAAGGCATACACAGAATAGTCCACTGCTATTGGAGGAGGCTAGTCCCTTCCACACCACACAATAAAAACTAGATCTGCAGATTCATTAGGTGCATAGGTCATTTTTGCACATGTCTGCGCGTGAGGTTTACAACAATAACATAACACTGTGCCTCTGATTTTTATCAAGTAATTTCTTTTTTTATATAGCTTCATGTGACCACAACACCTCGATTAGTATTTGTTACTGGTTGGATTAACACCCAGGAAATGACTAGACTAGAAATGCTTTATGCTGTCACGATCGTTGTTCCACTCACAATTAACAGTCTTTGAATGAATGAATGAATGAATGAATGAATGAATGAATGAATGAATGAATGAATGAATGAATGAATGAATGAATGACATTTATTTTTTTTTTTTTTGAGTGGACAGCATTACATAAGCAATACTTTTATGTGGTGGCCACCACCATGTACATTTCATGGAGACATTTAGAGTACAAAACATTGACTTCTGTAAAGCCAGTAGCAGCAAATCATGGTGGATGTAAAAGGGAAAGTATTTTTTTTTTTTTTGTACTCAGGTCAGTTTCAAATTGCAGACCCCCGTAGTTATTGAGTTGTGCTTGAAATGCACATATGATTCACCAAACTGTCCACCAACCCACCCTAGAGATCTTTACTTTAGGGGAACAGAAGCTCTCCAGTATGACATGGCCAGAGATTCTAATCTTCCAACAGGCCTGTCTGTCTGTCTGCAGCCACAGAGCAGCATTGTGCTGGTTTCCTGTTTATGTCACAGAACTGTACATTACACATCGACTCAGCACTTTTTGTAGGAATCCCCTGTTAAAAAGCACTGACGCCGCTTTTCTCTGCTGTATATGCATGCATATCGGAATGGAACTACCATGTCGGCTACTTAAGTTAAGCCCTAATGGCGCTTGCGTTACTTATTACGTTGCATCCGAGCATAATTCTGGAGGTTTAAAAGAGTCGAAACTCCACGGATTGGCGGGGGAAATGTGTGCGTTCTCCCCAACAGGCTGCCCGATTTGTTTTCCCCTGCGTACGCGTCGTTCCGTTGATTAAATGAATGCTGAAGGTAATGCAATAGTGCAACTGGGCATCCATCATTGTCCACCTTCCAAAATACATTAATCTATCCACATCATTTCAAACGCAGTGTACACACACACACCACACCCACACACAGTCAAACAAACACACACTCGTCATGTCTCATTTGTGTCCCTGTTGTTTCCCCTGAAAGGACAGTGTATTTGTCCCTTTCTTTAATGGAATGCAGTGCCGGTCCCTGGTGGTTTTTCACGCAGCCTGCAGCAGCAGCAGGAATGGAACTGAAGAAGGCTGACCTGTTGTGGGAGACAGCTGGGTTTTGGGCTGGGGTGTTGCTGCCGGTCCATCAGGTTCGTCTGGTGGTCCCTCCGCCCCAGAGTCTAGGCTCTGACTGTCGTGTGCTGTGGAGGACCCCCCTGAGAGTTCACCCGATTCTCTCCGTCTGAAAATGAAATAGAATAAAAAAAGCTGTGGTTATTCTATGAGTCTCTAGACCAGGGGTGTCAAACTCAAATACAGAGTGGGCCAAAATTTAAAAGTGAACAAAGCCGTGGGCCAGAAATTATTAACCTTTTAATAGGGAGCCAAACAAGTTTTGCATTGAATATTCAACAGGCAAGGCTTACCTGTATATAACTTTGTAGTGAGTGACATGCAAAAATCAGTAAATTTTAATATATTTTTTTCCCACAAGCTAATAATCAATTTGAAAATAAAATAATAATGAATGAACATGGATCGCTACTGACACAGAGGAGAGGGCATGGCTGATGTGCCAAAACAATAGCAGAGCATTATGGGATTTGTAGTATTAGCGGTGAATGTTAAAGCGGCGCCACGGCTGTATAGTACTGGCGGGCTGCTCTAATGTTAATTTGATATTGACTCAAGGGCCAAATGAAATTACACAGCGGGCCAAATTTGGCCCACGGGCCAGAGTTTGACACCTATGCTCTAGACAGCTGAGCTGTTGAGTGTGTCAGTGTGATGCACTTTTTGGGTGTTTGAGCAACTCAAGTGTCCGGGGGAGAACGTACTGTAGCTTAAGCAAAGCTATATTTGCCATTTGAACCAGTTGAACCCAATTGTGTCCAGTCCAGGGGATAACATTCACCAGAAATAGCCGATGTACAAGCTCAAGACATGTCTGGTTTTTGAGCCAGTGGATGGACTATTTGTGGGCAAAGAGATTTAGACAGGAAGTCACAGGCGGAAAAACAGCTGTAACAAGAGTACAGCTGTAATTCAAGTCTGTTTCACAAAGAATAAAGTAAGTAACTGCTTAAGGCTCAATGCATATACAGTACATTCACAGAACATGGATGGTGTTATTTTATCACTATTCAGAATAGACCACACTCCATTAAGCCATGGGCTGCCTAAATATTTCTCTTAAAGGGGAAGTCCACCCATTTTCAACATTCTAATGGGTGGACATGATAAAAAAAGTTCCCCATTCTGTGTTCCCAAGAAATGGAGGTCGGAAGAAAACTACTAACATGCTGAAACATCTTGATGACATCAAGATGTATTTTCACCATGTTAATGGATTTTTTAGACGCTTCTTTTTTCTGAGAGCGCACAAATGGAACCAAATGAACCCGTTAGGGTTCATTTGGTTTCATTTGTGCGCTCTCAGAAAAAATGTTGAAAATGGGTGGAATTCCCCTTTAGCATGCACTGAAACATCGTCTACTTGGTCCACAAGGAGAGACGGTTAT
This sequence comes from Benthosema pterotum, assembly GCA_039105355.1. Taxonomy (NCBI): domain Eukaryota; kingdom Metazoa; phylum Chordata; class Actinopteri; order Myctophiformes; family Myctophidae; genus Benthosema; species Benthosema pterotum. Next base: position 10,577,098 of record CM076967.1, on the reverse strand, counting down.
AAATGGCTTATACCTTATGTCTTGTGACAAAATCATCAATTCATATCCAATCATTTACAAGCTCACAAAGCATTGCATTATGATTGTGATTTGACGCTTAGATATGCCGTTTTCAAAACACTTTTGGCAATTTTGGCCTATAATGACATGCTTGAACATCCTTAACTATTTTCCTGCTATTGCCGTAGGTCTATGCTTGTCAAATAGAGTTATGACCGCTGTCATTGCCACAGATCTACGGTAAGCTTTGATTAGGAGCACTATAGTTTGATACGATCCTGAGCTAGCGTTGTGAGCAGCGCTTGCCTCCTCTTGCCAACTGAAGCACCCGAATAAGAGACGGACCGGAAGTAAACATCCTGTGCGGCGATATAAAATGTCTGACCGGAAACGGAGCGAAATATGATTTTAACATGAAAATCGCTGGCAGTAGCTACCTACGAAAATCAAACAAATGCTGGCGGAGTAAGCGTTAATTCGTGGCATCATGAAACATTGGTAGTAGATATCTGACCCTCTTTGTCTGTGCTGGGGGTGAGGCGAGGAAACAGTGGCCATATTGTTGTTGCCATCAGAAAGGAGCGAACTGTGTGAGGCAGCCTGAGGCAGCAGGCTGCTGCAACAAGAGAGTACAGTACTGGAGCATTACATTATATAGACCATGAAAGCAACCTACTTTTCTCCAACGTTCTGTTTCAAATGATTGACGGGCTTGATCTGTGGAAGAGAAGGACAGGCAGGACGTTAACAGGCAGTGTGTTCAGGAACAGACTGGAGTGCTTTAGTTTAGTCAGTAGGATACTGGAGAGAGTGTACAAATGGAGCCCAACAGGTCCATTTGGTTCCATGTATACACTCTCAAGAGTGAAATGAACAGTGATTTTGCAAAATAAATCGAGAGGTCCCAGAGATAGAAATGCCATTAAAGTCCATAAACCAATGCAAGTTAAATTATGTAAAATAATAATAATAATAATAAAATGTTTTTTTGGAATCACTGCCAAATCTGCAAAAATCCTACCCTGACCTCAGTATGAATTGCCATTTCGTTTTACTTCATTATTGAATCGCAGGTGAAAAGAATAACATTATATTATTAGTAGTATTTTTAAGGTGGTGATTAAGGGCTGGAACCAAGCTACAAAAATCCTCTTATCAGGGTCCCTGCATCTTGTCTTCATTTAGGGGTCCGCAGGTTAATATTAGTGTAATTTGGGCGCCATGTCCTGAAAAAGTCGAGGAAACACTGCAGTAAGGTTTGGTGCAAAGCAGACTGCACACAACAGTTGTCGCATTTTGGCGAATATTATAACCGCAGACAAAGGCTACACACCGAAAAAAATATTGATTGTTGTACAGTCTGCTTTGCAACGTGCCATACCTGTTTGTTATGGAACAATAATGGTGCCTTAATGGACAGTTCTGTGAGTGCTGGTATTAGTGTTGTTTTTAAAATGGTGCTTTCCCCAAATGTACACCCGTTAAAAAGCTCAGAGAGAGATGGAGACCAACTGGAGCCTTGTGCACTTCCTTGATTTACAGTTTAGTTCAGTCAGGACATGGCCACCATGTACTGCCAACAAATGGAAATTCAATTTATTGAATTATTTCACCGCAAATTCCAGAATCAAGGCGCCTCTTGTTCAGTTGCTGAAAGTTAGGTTGGTTGAATTCTTGATTTGAAATGGCCAGTCACTAAATTCAGCCCTGGCTGTATTTTCAATGAAGTTACATACAGTATGAAACCAAGAAGGCGTGGCTGTGGTAGGAGAGTTCACACCCAAATCTGGCATATTCTAAAGCAGTGTTTTTCAACCTTTTTGGCACCAAGGCCCCACTACTTATTCAGCCTTTGAGCCACGGACCATCATTTGAGGACATTTTAGCCCCGCAGGCCCCAAAACTAGAAAAGAGTAGTGTTAATGAGCGGGGTAATTAACACTGAGAAATAAAGCCTTTCGGTGCGATAAAGACATGCTTCACGTCTATCTGGGATTATTTCTCAACAATGACCATTAATTATCCCTTCCATAATGAGTTTAAAAAGCCCACCAGAGGACTTCATTGAACTAATTCACGTCTACATGAGTGAAGGGACCCTCATGGATTTTGGGACGTCCCATTTCTTTGTCGCCACTCTCTCTTTACAGCTCAACTCCGGGTCAAGTCCACACTGGGCAAGATCAAGACTGTTGACCGTCTACTGTATACCGAAGTGCTGGAATTTGCCGGAAATGGAAAACTCTCATGGGAAGTTTGAACGCTGGAACTTCCCATGGGCCAAGACACTCACACTGCCTTAGATCAGTGGTTTTCTATCTTTTTTCATACCAGGGCCCACTATTTATTCAGAATTTGAGCCACAGACCACCATCTGATGACATTTTAGCCCTACAGACCCAAAACTAAATTTTAAATTTCTTTTGTTTTTGTCCACAAATCCGGCTGGATTTGGGAAACAGAACAGCCAAACATACAAACATTAAACATTAATACTCCAGATGAATATTATACATTCTCCAGATGCATATTTTAACTCTTGAGAGTGTAAATGGTTTCATTTTTACGCTCTCGAAGAGATACACCTGGTTAACCCCCCCCCCCCCTTTGCAGATGGGATGAGTACGGCTGGGACAGTGGCTATAGGGTGGAGTCATGTTTAAATGGAATGCCAAGGAAGTCATTTGGGAAATGCTGTCAAAATAGCAAATGACCTCTCTCTCATCCGCTCTGCAGGGAGTCTGGAGTGATCCACTTCCCTCTCTGGTAGACGCTTCAAAGTACCTCATGCCATTAAGGCACTTATTGATACCATGTCTTGTAAAGCTTGTGTTTAGTGTATTTGCTACTGTCCATGTACATAATCAGCCCTTCACTAAGTCCCTCCCCAACCTGGCCTTGTCCAATACAGGACTAAGGTCTTGGAGGCACTTGCCCATCGGGCAAGTGCAAGTCAGGTTCTACTTGCCCTCAACTCATGGTCACTTGCCCCCCAAAAATTTGCAGATGTAACTCTTGAGAAAAAAATTGCAGATGTAAATGTTGCAGATGTAACTCTTGAGAATGTAAAAATGAAACCAAATGGACCCTTGCGGGTCCATTTGGTTTCATTTTTACACTCTCAAGAGTTAAAATTCATTATTTTAATTAGCCCAGGTCTACACAACTAGAGAATGTAGAAGATTAATGGTCATTTTGATGTGTATGTTAATTTGCCTGTTTTGTTTCCCAAATCCAGCCTGGAATTGTGGACAGCTAGAAAGCAGGGAAAGACACAGAGGCAGAGTGCAATGACTGCCTTCAAGACAAATTTATCTTGTGTAGTGTTATAGTGCACTAAGTTGCACACTTGCCCGATCGGGCAACCAGGTAGCAGTCTTCACTTGCCCGACCATTTTTTTTTTACTTGCCCCGGGCAAGCGGGCAAGTGTTAGTGTCAACCCCTGCAATAGGCACGTTAGAAGAGAAAAGCTTGACCAGGGAAAGCTTGTCCTGCATAGATACAGATGCTCGAGTAAGACGGGCTTATTGCAAGTGTTAATGTTTAGTTGACACTGCATATAAGACAAAATTCCACATTGCGGACAATAAATGAATCTAACTATCTACAGAGGTTAAAACCAAAAGAAATCCCAAGACTGAAATTTATTTTCAGACCATGTCCCCATATGTGACTTTAGAAACATGGCACGAGCAGCGCACACCAATATTTTGTTTCACTTAAATAGTGGACTGCCTTCACCGAGTATGTGAGTGCCAATAATGCTTCATTTTATAGAAGTATCTTCTAAAGTTCTGTTGTATTCTATTGCTAGTCTAGCCAATTCCAATACGCAGATCTTGCTTTTTTAGTTTGGAGATCACTTGACTACTGTTTTGACGTCATTCACAACGCGCCATCACTACACCTTCTCCTTATTATTTATTTTTTGCAGATATGCACGGATCTCAGAAATAAACCCTATGGAATCCTCAAGACTGAAATCAGCCCCCAGGACTGAGAACTTTAACCCCTGTATCTAACTAACTTGTGGTGAGAATGGGCTGCATGGCTGATTAGCAACACAGATTAGATCTGCAGGCCGTCAACGGATCACAGCTGGGGCATATGACTTCTGACCACCCAAAGATACCACAGTGGCTAAAGACCAAACATTACATAGATATATTCAGATCTTCTCTGTCCGTCCTTCATACTAGCAGCACTTGTGAGAAACGTTATGGCTGGTAAGGCGGGAAAAAATGGATAAGGACAAGGAATTTTCCACCCTGTTCAAGGACAGTGACTGTCTAAGTCAGATTTGTATGTGTCATCAAAAGCCAGTGTCACTGTCGCAGTGGATTTCTTTGGTCTATATCAAGAGGTTTTCAACCGGTGGTTCGGGGACCACCAGTGGTCCTTTAGAGGGTTCCAGGTAGTCCTCAGCTAAGTTGGTTAACCAGATGTAACTCATGAGAACGTAAAAATGAAACGAAATGAGTTAAAATATTCATCATGTTAATTAGCCCAGGTTTACACAACTAGAGAATGTAGAACAGGGGTTTTCAACCTTTTTGACTCCAGGGACCACCATTTATTCAGCATTTGAGCCACGGACCACCATTTGATGACATTTTAGCCCCAAAGACCTAAAACTAAATAATTCTTTTGGTTTTGTCCACAATTCCAGGCAGGATTTTGCAAACAAAACAGTGTAGACTTCTTAATTAAATAGTGCTAATTCAGATGATGAATGTTTTAACTCTTGAGAGTGTGAAAATGAAACCAAATGGACCCGCAAGGGTCCATTTGGTTTCATTTTCACACTCTCAAGAGTTATATCTGGTTAACCAACTTTCCATCATTTAGCCTGGGGACCACCTGGAACCCTCTCAAGGACCACTGGTGGTCCCCGGACCACCTGTTGAAAACCCCTGATGTAGAAGATTAATGGTCATTTTGATCTGTATGTTTGACTGTTTTGCCTGTTTTGTTTTCCCAAATCCAGCCTGGAATTGTGGACAAAGGCAAAATAAATCTTTAGTTTTTGCGGGGTCCGTGGGGCTAAAACGTCCTCAAATGGTGGTCTGCGGCTCAAACGCTGAATAAATGGCGGTCCCTGGAGTCAAAAGGGTTGAAACCCCCTGGTCTATATGCACAGAGAGAGAGAGAGAGATGAGGAACATACTTTCTGTGGTTTGATGGCTGCTACAGGAGGGGATCCGGGGGGGCTATGCTTTATGGCTTCTGTGTTGAAGGTGCGGTTTGCGATCTGCATGCACTCCTCCAGGGTCCTCAGGAACGTGGTGCACGTGGACTTCACCATGTTCCCACTGTCCACGTCCGCCTGGGAGAAGAAAAATAATGGATGGTCCATAGAAATATTTTAAAAACGGTATATTCAGTGATTTCACTTAAACCCTTAGTGTACCGAGCGTGTTTTGGTGTTCTGAGCATTATGTTTTAACTGTTGAAAAATAGCAGATCTACAAGCTCATAGCGCGCCACCGAGTGGCGCGCTATGAGCTTGTATCTCTGCTATTTTTGAAAAAAAAATTGAAAACGTGGTGCAAATCTTTGAATATTATGTTATTCAGAAACTAGAAATCTAGACAGGACACAATGGCTTGATTCAAAAAATATTTTTAGGGGGATAATTCTTCCTACTATAGTGAGTGGTGAGCAATAAGGAGTCCCTCCCTGTCACCAGTGACCCCCTGAGGTTAAAAATAAAATAAAATAAAACCCTTCAGTTTGGGGCTTTGGGTGGAAAAGCCTTCCTTCATTCAGTACCGAGTAGGGTTGGGCCTTGTCCTATTTCAGAGATTTTGGTCTGGTTCCGAAAATTAACCAGCATTTAATATGTAACGTCAATTATATTTAGGCCTACACCAGAATGAATGAGCCCAAAGTGGCCAAGTGGGAGTGGGCAGTGCTTAGCTAAAGGTGAAATGGAAGAGAAAAAAAAAGAGAATAAAATGTAAAGTACAGTAGATGCAAAACAAACAAATGAAAGAAACATGTAGTAATCCTGGTCTCTAAACTGCTTTGCTCTGGAGGGGACATGAACTGGTTGGAATAACATGTTACCTCCCAGTGCTATTACTGGCGACCAGCAAAACTTCCCCTTCCCCCTGATTCCAGTTCTTTGCTCTCCCCATGTTGGCAGAGGTCCAGGACTACATTAGGCAATTGACACTGGGTGAAAAAATGGCTTGCAAAAAAACGTGGGATGAAAATGTAATAAATAAATGAATAAATAAATCTACAATTGGTGGGCATGGCTGTATAAATAATACATCTTTAACTGGTAGGTGTGGGCTATTGCTCAATGTTTTATGACGTCAATTTGACCAAACAGTGACCAAAACAGGTTCAACAGCACTGCTTTGGTTCAAGCTACGGGAACGCTGGCTGGAATAACCGGTGCGGTATTATGATTTCATGTTTGACAGCATTCAAGTAGAAGGTGTGAGACAGTAAGATAAGTATTTTATGGGTGTCGTCGACCTGTGCAAAGCCAGTTAAAGATTACATCTTGAGAGTTGGCGGTGTGCACCATCATGACGGGTTATAAAACACAAACAGCATATGTTTACAGTCCACTTTCAGAACGACAAAGACACTAGGAAATGAGACCCCATTTCAAGACCTTTAATTATCTGCTTGGGCCCAAAATAGGTGTTTATTGTCATGCTTTGTCAACACAGTTGCTGACTTTGTGCGAGGCTTTTACAAAAAAAAAAAATATACATTTTAACACTTTTTGGAGTTTTAGCTGTTGAAAAATGCACAAGCTCATATCGTATATGAGGTAGAAAAAATCGAAAATGTGAAAATATATTCAAACATGCTTCTGATCCCTAGAACAACAGTTTATGAACTCTAGTGTCGGGAACTAGAATCTAGTGTCAGAAACTGTAATATAACTTCAGGAGACTAGATCTACACTAGACTGCATGAGGAACTAGAATCTAGTGCCGGAACTAGAATCTAGTGCCGTGACCTAGGATCTAGCATCACTAGAAACTGATCATTACACAATAAGTCATTTGCCAGGCCTACTACTGACTGACACACAACACAACAACATTCACCTGAACATACAGTATATCAGCTAGCTTTGTGTTGGGTATAAATAGCCACCGACAGGATGCCAGTCACTGCAGCGTGCAACCCAACCTGCTGACGTCAAGCAGGTCTGACCTGAAAGTCAACCGTTTTTTAAAAATGCAACGACGACACTAAAACTGTTTGCTGGTTGACTGACTGCAACAATAAAAAAGCCATCTTTCACGCCGCAGCACTTTTCAATGCGACGACGAGGAGTCACTGTTTGCAGGTGATCAGGTGAACAACACCCTCCTCCCCCCCTCTGCATACTGCAGCTCAGCGCGTCAATGAGACGCTTCTCTGATTTCAGGAGCTTTTCAAACCCTGCGCCTCACCTCTGCTGACTCCTCCAGCTCGTCGCTGTCCTTGATCTTGTTTACTTGTTGGAGGAGAAGGTCACAGTACAATCTCAGTTCGGACATCTTGGTTTTCAGTGCTTCAGTGTTCTCCTGGATCTCTGTTTTTCGGGGGAGAAAATTTAGGAATAGTTAGGAATAAAGGTGGAATTCTACTCATTTTCAACGTTTTTTTTCTGTGAAGGTACACATTGTACACGCTCAGATAAAAAGGGGTATGGAAAAATCAACATGGTGAAGTACAGGCCTATAATGGTCCACGGTGCGTGCCACATAATATAGGCTCTCGTCTCAAAGCGTGTCACATGTTCGAGTCCCGTTCATGACGACATTTGCTGCATGTCTCTCCCCTTATATCTGTCCCTCTTTCCTGTCTAACTTCACTTAAACTATCAAAAATGGCACAAAAGCCAAAAACAAATAACACGTGAAGTACATCATCAAGTTGTGTTTCACCCAGTTAATGTTTTTTTTTCCAGACCTCCAGTTCTAGGAACCACAGAATGGGGACACTTTTTATTGTTACCACACAACCCTCTCTCTCTAAGGTATATTAATGACACAGTAAAATGTTGAAAATGGGTGAAATGTGCCTTAAGTTACAAACAAAACATTGCCCAATAAACAACCCTTTACATGAGGAAGTGATTCATAATTATTAAGAGATGCAACGCAGTGCAATATGAGCTCAAGATGTCACAACATGAAGTCAAGACAAAGCCAGAGAAATTGTATTTTGTCTAACTCTTTGAGAGCGTAAAAATGAAACCAAATGGACCCTTGCGGGTCCATTTGGTTTCATATTTACGCTCTCAAGAGTATTTTGAAAAATGAATAATAATGGCTAAAGTGTTGTGCAGGGACGCAAAATCAGCTGGACGTGAAAGGCGAAGCCGTGTGTTATGTGAGCGCTATCCGCAGCTATCGTGTTACCTTTCTCCCTCTTTGTGCGGTTGTCAGTAAGGCAGGCCTTAGCCGTCCCCAGAGCCACCAGCCATTTCTGCCTCTCTGCTGCGTTGATGGCCCGCAGGTAGAAATACTGCTCCCCTGGGATGGTCAGGTCCACCCGCGTGAAGTCCGACGAATTCACTAGAAAAGAAAATACAACAAGAAGAAAAAACAATAAGAAGAAAACCCTGGTTTTATACAGCTGTGGCATTTGGTGTCATTTTCCTCAAACTGTTTTCTCAGTTATGACTTGCTCCCCAAGCAGGGACGGATCTAGGCATGGGCTGGGGGGGGGGGGGGGGGGCAAATGCCCAGTCTGCCCCACCAAACACAATGGCATGCATCAAATTAAAGTGCTTATATTTAAAATGATTTGAAACACCCCTACTGCTACTAACTAACTACAACTGTGTCACCACTAAACCAACGGCATTTCATCGTTGAAAACAGAAAACTCTCTGAGTTAGACCTTTAGCTTTATGCATGCTGCGCATAAATCTCCCCATGAGCACGGACGCAGGATTGCGCCCCTGTCTACATCTGAAGCAAGAAACCAAGTGCCTGTGCAGAGCAAGTAGGGAATGAGACATTAAACCAGGGGCGGATCTAGGCATGGGCATGGAGAGGCAATGCCCCCCTAAATGCCCAGTCTGCCCCACCAAACATGATGGCATGCAAAGCCAGATATACAAAGATATTTCAAATTTTAAAGTGCCTATATTTACTGCTGCAACTTCAACAACCTATGTTATTATTGATGCTTTACCTGCCTAATAAAAGTCATGTAACCGAAAATGGTATGGGTGCGGCTTCATCGCTCATGGCGCGAAGCGACACGGGCGATGAAGCCGCTCCATACCATTTTCTCTTGCCCCCCCAAATGGGACATGTTATATCCGTCCCTGTCCCCAAGAGGGAATCGAACACATCACTCCTTACATAATAGTCTAGTTTCCTGAACCACTAGGTCATTGCCCCTCTCTCAAACTGGTTTGAATGTAATGATTACCATGCAGTATGTGGTTTGTTTCACCAACAACTGACCAAGGCGCAGCCGAGTGTTTATTTATCTGTAGTTGTGTGGTCTGTTGCCGAGTGGAGCGGTCAGTTGTTGTGACATATGCAGGCGCTCACGTGACCAGCACCAATACACTTGACTATTGAACATTCATGTTTGGACTTTCAGTATTGTTTACCTATCTGCAAAACTTGCAGATAGACTGTAATAAGCTTTAAAAATCTGGAAAATGTTTGAAGATCTTTTCAATTCGTCCTCAAGTCTCAAAGGGGTTATAGATATTATTTCATGGTGTGAAATAAGCGAAGACCACTGGAAACTCTTTTGCAAGGACACCCGAGTACATTATGATCACAACATACAAAAAAACACAATTTTACAATAGCCAATATAATGAGCAATATAAAAGGATGTCATCATAATGCTAACACACAGGCTACAATAAACAGGTACAGGCACTGTGTGCTGCATCCTCCTGTAGTGTCTTTAAAAAAAAGACCAGTTTGTCCAGATTCAGAGTCCTGGATTTTCTTCCATTTCCCTGGGGCGTAAAAGATGAAAGCAGTCTTTCCTGGTTCACTGTTCACTCGTGAAGTATTTTAGGCGTAAAGTAAGACACTGAGATTGTTAGATATTCTGTGTTTTTTGGAATTAAAATATAAATATAAAAGAAGCTCCACACACAAGGGCTTTATAAATAAATATAACACAATGAGTTGGCTGTGGCCTAAAAGATGAAAGCAGTCTTTCCATGTTTATTTCTGTAGTATTATGTGAAATGTCTGAGAGGGTGTTTAATGTCCCGTGTTTTTTGAGGGGAGATGGAAAATAAGGCCCTTGCCACACAGGCCTTATAAAGCATAAATAAATAGAACACCAAGTTGTTCCCTGCAACGAGTCGTCAGACAATCCCAGTTTTTTGGCAGCTACAAAGCAGCACCTAATAAATAGGCACAGGATGTTGGAGATTGTGAGATTGCACGGTTCCAGTGTCTAAGAGGTTGCCGACAAAGGTTGGCATTATGCGGCCCGGGGGCCAAATGCGGCCCTTTGGCTGACTCTGACCGGCCCGGGGACCACTAGTGGTCCTTGAGAGAGTTCCAGTTAAATATGGAAAGTTGGTTAAGCAGATGTAACTCTTTGAGAGCATAAAAATGAAACCAAATGGACCTGCAAAGGTCCATTTGGTTTCATTTTTACAGTCTCAAGAGTTAAAATACTCATCATCTGAATTGCCTAAATGTAAAAGAAAAGTCATTTTTTATACATGTTTGCCTGTTTTGATTGTGAAATCCAGCCTGGTATCGTGGACAAAAACAAAAGAAATCTTTAGTTTGGTCATCTGTGGGGCTAAAATGTCACCACATAGTGGTCCTCTGTGGCTGAAATACTGAATAAAGAGAGGGCCCTGGTGTCAAAACGGTTGGTCTTACTCTTACTTTGATCTTGAAATTAAATTAATATTACACAGACTTTAGTTCAGCCTTTAGTCTTGGCCCTCCACAATATTTTATGGATCTCATTTGGCCCCTTGGGAAAAATAATTGCCCACCCCTGCTTCACTGTGCTAGTACCTAGAGGTTGCGACTTTGAGGGGGAAGAAAACAGTGCTCGCACACTGTTCATGCAGTCCTGGACTGTGACAACCTCTGTCTATACTTTGACGATCTGGGATTACCCCCGCACTATGGGTTTTTTATTGGCTATCTGGTCTTTCGGCAACGCTGAAAACCTCTGATTGGCTATCTCGGCTCTAGGCTTAGTCTTCTGCAGAAATGACACAGCAGCTGCCTCTTAAATGATGCGTAATTTCTTGTTTCCATAGATAATACAGTGACGACGAGTTATAACCAACCTGCCCTTTAAGGAACACTGAACCAACCTTGGATCTCACAGACTGATATCTTAATGCTGCCCTTGCATCCTTTCCACGCGTCCTCCTGGGAGTCGTAGTAGGACAGGGTTCCTCCGTCCAGAACGAACCAGCGAGGCTGCCAACCTGATGGAGAGATCATGGTGATGGAGTTTACTTTAATCTATTCTGCAGCACCTTGGTGTCACATTCCATAATGCAGAAAGAAACCTCCACGTGCTTCACGTTAATTAAAGGGACAACATATCGTACATGTACAACATCAGCAGGACCAGCCCATTAGATCAGTGGTTTTCAATCAGTGGTCCGGGGACCTTCAGTGGTCCTTGAGAGGATTCCAGGTGGTCCCCAGCTAAATGATGGGACAGTTATTTGGTAACCAAATGGACCATTACAGATCTGTAATTCTTGAGACCGTGAAATGAGACCAAATGGACCCGTACGGATCCATTTGGTTTCATTTCACGCTCCTGGAATGAAAAAGGTTGAAAACCACTGCATTAGATAAGAATGTGTCACCCCCCTCTCCACACACACACACACACACACACACACACACACACACACACACACACACACACAAATACTGCCATGTATAAACTCATTAATCCACACATTCACATGACACATGACACTGTAATTGTGACACATTCCCCCACATACACATACATTACAGGCTACAACAGACAGCAACAACAGACCCCAACACACACACACACACACACACACACACACACACACACACACACACACACACACACACACACACACACACACACACACACACACGAGATCAGAATTGATCTAATCAGGAGCACCAAACCAAGATGCATTGATGACATAAAGATCTACACTAAGCATTACTGGGTTAGTGGTAATGGCAGCAACCAAAGTAACTTTGGATTATCTTCTTGGCCATGGCTGACAGGTGGTGGTGGAACAACAGAACAGCTAATGCTATCATGAATCACAAAGGTTAGAACGTTTGGCTTTGAACTAGCATTTAACAGCTTTACATTTTTAACAAATTTAATTTAATCGTTTTAACCTAAAATAGCCCCTTTGTGTTTTGAAGCAATGGTTATCTAATCAGTCACAGAGCCTTAAGAGTATAGATAGAGTTACGACAACTCCGTTCACTTCATGGGGTCAGTCCAATGGAGGCTCTTCTACATAGACTACTATTGAGAATGGAGACAACAAATAGGGACAGGTCCTGGGCCGGAAATATGCAGAAATGCCTTGAACTCAGGCAACAGTCCAGCTTTTAACGATCTGAAATCCCTTTTTGTTAAGTAATAGTTCAACATAAACATTAAAGATACTTTAATCTTCATTGTATAATGCTTTAAAACAGTTGACATGTTGCAGTCATCCCCTAAAATAGCTCGTACTTGCGCCGCCCTCGTTGAAAACAATGCATTTCCAAGTCCAGTTTGTCCCTGTCCAGGCTGCATCGGGCGTTTATTTTCTGTCCCCTCAATGTCGCATCTCTTCTACTAGATGTCTCTGACCACCAGACACCGTTAGCTTGGATACATAGCCTAGCTTGTATGCTGCTGAGGACTGTGATTACAAACTCAAACACAATGATGTTCTACATTCTACCACATAGAAACAAATAACAAAACACCTACCACTTATGTAATTGGTCCACTTGTAGAGAATCCCCTCCATGGTGTATATGTCAGTCTATGCGCTGCCGTAAAGGTTCATTACTTGCTGTGTATGTGTTTGTTTTCTCTCATATATAAAGATAGATCAGATGCCCAGCTGATCGCAGACACACACTCACTCACTCCATCGCTCTGCCTCTGCTCTGCTCTCTCCAAAGTAAAGTCTGTGCTGTTTACGGAGTAACGTTGGCGTCTTTTATCATCTCGCCTATACGATCCTACGGCGGTGAGCGTGCGTAAAACTCGTTGGTGAATCGAGATCCATCATCACGAGAGGATCACGCAATCCTCCCACTTCTCATGTCAAGGGCGGTGTTGCCAGGTTTTAACATTTTTGGGGGTAAAAACAAGCAGGGGTGAAGCCACTATTATTGGTGGATTTGATTGATTGAATTTGTATTTAATTGAGTTTGCAGGGAAAAAAGAACAGGGAAAGTACAGTTCAGTTGAGACTATGATGCGCTGCGAGCTTGGGGATCTAATATTTGTGCAGAAAAAAAATAACAAATGAAAAAAGAAAGATCAGCCATCGGTAGATTGCAAACTTGCACGTTGCACACAAGGGGCCATGGCCTACTTGTGTGTGAGCAAGTGAATACTCATTAGTTATAAATTATTTATAAATGTTATCACTTAAACCAGCCAATCAGACTACCCCGAGGGACGACGGGCCGCACACCGTGCACCGATCTCTTAAATTGCGCCCGTGATTAGGGATCACTCCCTGACACGGCCTGCGGCTGGGATGTGATGAGATCAGCATATCCACATCTGAAGCAAGAAACCAAGTGCCTGTGCAGAGCAAGTAGGGAATGAGACATTAAACCAGGGGCGGATCTAAGCATGGGCATGGAGGGGCAATGCCCCCCTAAATGCCCAGTCTGCCCCACCAAACATGATAGCATGCAAAACCAGATATACAAAGATATTTCAAATTAAAGTGCCTATATTTAAAAATGATGTGAAACGCTACTACTGCTACTAACTAATTACAGCTGTGTCACCACTTAACCAACAGCATTTCATCATTGAAAACAGAAAACTCTCTGAGTCAGACCTTTAGCTTTATGCATGCTGCGTGTCTATTGCGCCACGGGCGAGGAAGCCGCCCCCATACCATTTTCGGTTACAGAACTTATATTAGAGAGTTAAAGTATAGAGCTGCCTGGAAAGGAGACAGCTGGTGGTTCAGGCATCTGGTTAGGATGCCTCTCGAGCGTCACAGGTCCTCAAAGCACGTCCCACTGGGAGGAGACCCCGGGGCAGACAGAGGTGGAGGGTTTACATCGCCTTACTGGAATTGGAACACCATCCTGGGTAGACCAAACCAGTTTTCTGGAGTAGGAAATGGGAAAGTTAGTAGGAATGCTATTCCAGACCAATCTGCTGACAGCAATCAAGTACAAAAAGGAAATTCCTGAACTATGAATTATACTGATAAGATGATATCTAATAGGCCTTCTTAGGTGTCAGCGCACAGATCTAACCACAGTCGCTTACAGTAAGCGGACGTGGCAACCCCAGAGAGCAGAATATCCCATTGTCAGGAAAGACTTTTGCGATGCGATTGGCTGATGTTTTTTTGTTGCTCTCCTTTAAAGGGCTGCGGAGGCGTGCACTTTATACGGACCACCAATGATTACAGCTGATTTCACAAAGTGGGCGTGGTTCGAGAGTCGCTCCGACCAACCAGGAAGAGGGGGAGGGTCCCACCGTTACACAGACACATCCGGACAGTGGATACTTTGTTGCCAGGAGACAGCAATAGTTGTAGACTACAGTAGGAGGCTGAAGTTGCCACGTACGTCGCTGGCATTCTTGGCTGTAACATAAGTCTCCCGCAGCCCCTGGGCATGGGTTATCCTTTGGATACTTTACTGTAGCGAAAGAGGAGGATTAAATAGTAAAAATTGGGTCATTGGGCACCACCACAACAAGACTTTGAAAAATGATACTGCTCTGTCTGTGGCCCATGGTGTCCTCACTGTTTGTGTACGTGAGTGGAGGGAAACTGCCCGAGCCAGAAGTGAAAATCGAAGTGGTACACAAGCCCTTCATGTGCTTTCGGAAGTCGAAGTACGGAGATATGCTTCTGGTTCATTTCGAGGGATTCCTGGAGAACAGCACCATGTTTCATTCCAGGTGATTTGAAGAAAGCACATTTATTTTTTTTCGGATTTGCATGCTGCTGCTTGGATTGCTTCAGAACATTTGCAATTATGGCCTGTTTTCATGACACTTTTACTTGACAACTCATACTGTCAAGTATCATACTACTGTCACACAGGAAATCAAGCTGGACCTAAGCTGTTCCCTAGCAACCCATTATCAAGTCCTGCCCTTGTGCCCTTGGGCACCGATTGGTTGCTGATATTTGGTGGGACAAAAATCCATTCTCCATCCATCCACTTTTCCCCTCAGTTAGGCCTACTTCATCTTGATATTCTGTGTAGGCCAGTAGTTTTCAACCTTGTTGATACCAGGGCCCATTATTTATTCAGAATTTGAGCCACAGACCACTATTTGATGCCATTTTAGCCCCACAGACCCCCCAAATAAATATTTACCGTATTTTGCTCACCAATGCAACTTCCTTTGGAGATAATGGTTTCATGCATGCAACTAAAACCAACTATACTCGCTTGGTTGCAAGGAGTCGCATTGCGAATCATTGGTGTGGTTCGGGCCTGGAGCCAGGGTGTGACTTCACAAGTTCACATCCTCCTTTTTTGAATGGGCTTCAATGGGAACTTCCGCCTAGGGGCAAGACCCGCCCGCGGCCGAAATTCAGACCGGAACAAGCCGGCAGTCTCATTGACACCCATTCAAGAATGCAGGACGTGACGTCACAGCTTGGCCGAAACTTGGACGGTGCACTTTGCAGTCTGTAGGCCTTGAAAGCCTCTCTCTGCTGAGGTCACTTCCTGTTTTTTAGACAGCTAGAGCAGTGGTTTTCAACCTTTTTCATACCAGGGCCCAATATTTATTCATCATTTGAGCCATGGACCACAACTTGGGGCCATTTTTAGCCCCACAGACCCCAAAACTAAAGATTTATTTTGCTTTTGTCCACAATTCCAGGCTGGATTTCGGAGAAAACAAAACAGCAAACATACAGATCAAGATGGCCATTAATCTTCTACATTCTCTATAGACTTGGGATGATGAATATTTTAACTCTTGAGAGTGTAGACATGAAACCAAATGAACCCGCAAGGGTCCATTTGGTTTCCATTTTATGCTCTCAGATATAACTGGTTAACCAGTTAGATTGTTGGTTAACCAACATTCCATTTAGCCTGGGGACCACCTGGAATCCTCTCAGGGACCACTGGTGGTCCCTGGACCAGCTAGAGGATTGAAAGTGAAGCCATTTTCTCTCGCGAGGACAAATGTTTCTAGGATTCTGTCCGTCACATGGGTGGAGCTTATTTCCCCATTCACCAGCTGTCTAAAAACCTGGAAGAGCACACAGAGTCAGCCTTCAGCTTCTTTTTTTTCTGCACATGAACGCTAAAGTGTGCCCATACCCAGTCAGGGAACTATCAGGGGACTGACTGTTAGCCTGGCCTAACCTGAAATGATTTTGGCCTAGAGGGGGCGGGAACCGTCCAAGCCTGGACGGCAGATGAGCTGATCTGATTTGATCTCACCAACGTGTCGTCAACCCTGGCCCCTCCCCCACCACATAATTTGGAGCGACGCCCACCCCGAAAGGTTGACTCACTTCTTCGCCACCGTAGCTAAAAAATTAGTACAGGCTTTCCGTTTTCGCACAATGCACATAAAAATGAAAGCCTGGGTGTCAAGGCTAGGGAACTGTTCGCCCAATCAGAAGGCAGATGAGTAAGCCTGGGACTGAGGATAATCAAAAGGTCTACATGAGCAAAAGTCAATGGCAATCCACTAACTACATAATTGTGTTCTTACAATTTTGTGGCAAAGGTTTGTGGAAGGCAGTTTTCCTGCTTTATAATGACAGTGCCCCGTGCCCACCCCCCCCACACAACCCCCCACACACACACACACACACACACAACCCCCCACAGAAACGATTTATGGAGAAGAATGAGGAAGAATTCGACTGGGCCGCGCAGCAGCACAGAGGCTTATGATCTTAATCCTATCAAATACTTTTGGAATGAATTGGAGCACCAAATGCAGGCCAGGCCTAATCACCCGACATAAAGTGTCTGACCTCACTAATGCTCTTGTGGTAGAATGGGAGCAAATTGCAGCCAGAAATGTTCCAGCTTGTGAAAAGCCAAAGCAGGATACTGGACAATGTTATCGTAGCAAATGTTGGGGGACTGAATTAGTCCCAATGATATGTAATCTTCCTGCCATGAAGAGCATTTGAATAGAAGGCCTTTTATTAACAGTAGAACATTTTTGCTGTAACAAGGTTACAGCTTAGGAACAAGTAAGATGCACAAACACAGAAACACTCATTGCAAATGCAGCTCACTACTATGGTTATTATTATGAGACACAACACACTCGATCAGTGTATTTGAAGTCCTTCTGTAATGTTCTTTTTGGTGTAACTGCGCTCTCTGGTTGTGTCAGCGCCACATGACACGGACATTTCTGACTGGCTTTCACTGTAAATACTCAATGCGTTCACAATAACGTTAGATTTATATAGGTTACTGTTAGAAATATCAGGCAGATACCGTTCTACTGTTCCGCAGCTGTACGCCTGAGGCCACTCTGTTTCTAGGGCCGATAGATATGGACGAATAGGAGAAAGATGGCTTAGAATCTAGGCCAACTTTCTCCTATTTGTCCATAAGAAACTCAGTCCATTTTTGTACAGTAGGTGCGTTTAGCCCCTCACCTCTCAGGGTCTGTGTACACACAAACATTGAAGACAAGAATGAGGACGCAAATTATGATTGGCTGGCGCGATTGGATGGGAGATGTGCCATTGGTTGAGAATGAGATGTCGTGTGATCAGGTGTTTCTCTGATGTTAAAGCCTGGGGCGCCATTCACACCTAAGAGACAGCTGTCTCCTCTGTGTCTCCTGTGTCGCACGGCTCACTTTCAATGGGAGTTGCGTGGTTTGATGAGACAACCTTGTTCACTGCTTGCTCCGGGGGGGGGCCCACCAAACATGATGGCATGCAAACAAACCAACCTTTAGCTTTGTGCATGCTGTGTGCCTGTTGCAACCTCAACAACAATTGTTGTTGATGTTATTATTGATGCTTACTTAATACTGGGTCAGAGAATTGAATAATTTAACTGAAATTGGTATGCCATTATCGCCTGCCCCTCCAATTGGGAAATGTTACATTCGGTCCTGTTGGGGGGCTGTGTGACACATGGAAGACACAGGAGACATCGAGGAGACAGCTGTCTCTCTGAGGTGTGAACAGCACCTGAGACTAGTTCTACGTGTGTGTGTGTGTGTGTGTGTGTGTGCGCGCGCGTGCGTGTGTGTGTGACCCTCTCGTGTACAGCCGTCAGCAGGGGGACAGGAATCCGGTGTGGTTCACTCTGGGGATCCGTGAGGTGCTGCAGGGCTGGGACAAAGGTCTGCAGGACATGTGCACCGGAGAGCGCCGCAAGCTCACCATCCCTCCTGCCCTGGCCTACGGCAAGGAAGGAAAAGGTATGGGAGGTTTAATGTTAACCAATCATTCATTACCCCATTAAGGATTCCTTCTAAAGCCACAGTTCTGACACCGTTAAGACAAGACAAAAACAACATAGTTGGTAACCAAATGGACCCTTATATTGATCTGTAACTCTTGAGATCGTAAAATGAAACCTAATGGACCCTTACAGGTCCATTTGGTATCATTTTACGTTCTCAAGAGTTAAATTGTATTTAAACATCTACTGTAATTCATTTTCAAGAAACTACACAATTAGAAAATGTAGAATAATTGTTATTTTGACCAACGTTTTGCCAGCTATCTCTCCTAAATTCTAAACAAAATCCTTGGTTTTGGGTCCGAAATTCAACTCAACAATAAAGGTGGGCCCTGTGGGCCCTGGTATGAAATAGGTTGAAAACCACTGACATAGTGCAAAGAATAGTGAAATTACACAAATAAATATGTCAGTCCATCCACTCTGTTTTAGTTGGTAGGTGGAGAAGGGGGTCAGGTCAGGGCACACCAGCCGAATTGAGGAGTCCTATTGCCATGGGGAAAGATGTTTGAATGTCCCCCTACTCTTAGGGAATGCAACCTCCTTCCCACAATTTCAAGATGTTAAAAAAATATGTAAATAAAACAATTAGTGAAGTATTTTGTGCGTGCGTTTATGTGTGAGCCCCTGCCTCAAAATATGTCCCTTTGGGGAATTTGAATTGGGAACACTGATGTAGTGTATTTAGTTTAGTAGTGCACCTTGATGGCATATCCTATATTATTTGTCTTTAATGCACTTCATGCACAAGTTATTTTAGACTAGTCCAATCCTGTATTGGCCTATAAAACTTTATAGGCTACCTTGAACTTGTTTCTTGTACGTAGCGGTATGTTTTAACGTTTGTTGTGTAATGTGCTTCACTGCCTGCCCGTTTGTTGTGGGGACTGCAGATGAACAATACACTACGCACTAACAAACAAATGCACTAATTCCAGTGTATTTGTTTAGTCACATTGACATCATCATCATCAAGCTTTAAACTAAACTAAAAGAAAAAAAAAAGCAACAACAACATTTTACTGTGATTAATATACCCTAAAGAGAGCAGTGAAAACCTCCACTCTATTGGCTCATTATGAATCTGCCGGAGACTGCTGTGCTGTAATTGGCTACTTTGTGGTTGACAACAACAAGTTTCTGGACCATCTGCAGGGCGAAGCAAGTGTCGGTGTCTGCAGGGAAACAACTGCAGCATCACAGTAGAAGCAACTATCTAAAAAGGCAAAACTATAGCTATTTTGATCTAAAAAAAAGAAAAAGAAAAAGAAAGTTGCCTTTATTACATTTAATGACCTAGTAAAATGTTGAAAATGGGTGGAATCCATCTTTAAGTAGGAGAAAAGGTACAGCAGTATTAAATGGGGCGTCCATAGCTGAATGGTTAAAGAGGCTGCCGAGGCCATCTGGGAAACAGAGGGCCAAAGAACTGTCCCTGAGCGAGAATCTAAAGCCCTTACATGTAGGTTCCTCTCTCTCTCTCTCTCTCTCCCTCATACAGCATAATGTCTCCAGTGCCATGACAGGTGTGTGAAATGAAAAGCATGACCCGCGTATGAACCTGTGAATATCCTTCCATGTGCCTCACCTTGTTGTTTTACCCCTTGATCTGAGTCCTTTGATGAATTTCACAGGAAAGATCCCCCCCAGCGCTACCCTGCTTTTTGACATCGAGCTGGTGGATATAAAAAACGGTCCCAGGTCAGCCGATACCTTCCACGAGATGGATCTCAACGATGACTGGAAGCTCTCCCGACTGGAGGTGTGGAAAGTGGGAAAACTGCATGTTTCACAACTCAACAGCATTCATTCATTCATTTACTTTAAGGCTGGGTAGTGCCCAGTAGATCACAAAGGCCATGCGGGTAGATCACATGACAGTCCCCTAAAATGTATAGATCTGTAACTCTTGAGAGTGTAAAATGAAACCAAATGAAACCAATGGACCCGTAAGGGTCCATTTGGTTTTTTGGAGTTAAATTATATTTAAACATCTGAATTATGTAATTTCCACACAATTAGAAAATGGAGAATAATTGTTACTTTTGCCAGTTCTCTTTCTCAATTGTGGACAAAAACTCAACATCACAAACTGTCAACTCAGAGCTTCAAACGTCATTAATAGCATATACAGCAAAACCTTCCAATTCTCCCCCTCTATTTTTCATTATAAGTGCATTATTCTTAAACATGGTCATTGAAATGGATATTCAGTAATGGAACAATCACATTTTTTGATGTGTAGATCTTTTTGAGCCACTCATTTTGAAAGTAGCTCTCAAGTCAAAAAAGTGTGGGCACCCCTGGTCTAAATCAAGCAAGCCAAGCATCTGGCTGTCTAGCTGTCTCCAACATCATCACTGCCCCGCCCCCTCTATTCATTTCCAATGGGAGTCACATGGTTGGAAGCATCAGACATGATCCTTGCAGGGTAGCTGTTCCTTTGCTGCCTCCCCTCTCCCGCAAGGGTCATGTCACAGAATGACCTCCAAACATTTTTGTTTTTTTATTTAGAGCACCACAATACCTCCCCCTTTCAGAATGACGCCTGGCCCAGAAGTGAATTCCGTATTCATTTTCCTCATAGATTTTTCAAAAATGGTTCATATAATATAAAGACAATTACGCCATGGACAAAGCCAACTCATGACAAATCGTGACAATAAACACAATGCTTTGGGTTAATCAAATCTTAAATTCTAAGAAGAATAACTAAACCAAAAGTGTTGTTTCCTGCCTTTTTGCCTTCTTACTATTTTCTGAAAAGTCTACAAGGAGAAAAATGAATGGGGGAATTTACTTCTGGGCCAGAGCTCTATAGACGACTGATGTTAAAGGCTGACCAGATGAAGACAGAGAGAACAGACAGACAAACACACATACAGTATACAGTATATACTGTATAGACAGTACACAGTATATACAATGCAGTACAGTATGTCCTAAATATATTGCCTGTGTGTTCCAGGTGAGAGATTTCCTGAGGAAAGAGTTTGAAAGGCATGGCTACGCTGGAGACGATACGCACCATGAGGTGATGGTGGACGACATCTTCACCAAGGAGGACGAGGACCAGGACGGCTTCATATCTGTCAGGGAGTTCACCTTCCAACACGACGAGCTGTAGAAGTTAGTTACTGCTGGCTTTCACTTCACTGTCCACAACCATGTGTCCTCTCTGTGGTGTCTGGCTTCCTAAAGCAGGGGTTTTCAACCTTTTTGATGCCAGGGACCACCATTTTTTCAGAATTTGAGCCACGGACCACCACTTGAGGACATTTTGGACCCAACAGACCCCAAAACTAAAGATTTCTTTTGCTTTTGTCCATCTTCTAGTTGTGTAGACCTATGGGCTAATTCAGATGATGAATATTTTAACTCTTGAGAGTGTGAAAATGAAACCAAATGGACCCGCAAGGGTCCATTTGGTTTAATTTTTACGTTCTCAAGAGTTACATCTGGTTAACCAACTCAGCTGGGGACCACCTGAAACCCTCTCAAGGACCACTGGTGGTCCCCGGACCGCCTGTTGAAAACCCCTGTCCTAAAGCAATGATTCTCAGGAGTTTTTAACCCTCAACCCACGACCAATAACAACTCATGGGGGTCCCATTATTGGACACTATACTGTAGCTTGTGCCGGATCACCATAGGAATTTGAACCCACGTTGTGTCAAACCATTAACACAGTGCTTCCATGTTTGTTTAGGTCATTTTAATCAAAGCAAAAACACACGTATTACTGAAGAAATGTCTGTCTGTAAGTCAGTCTCAGAGTTAGATCATAGGAAATTCAATCAACCAACTGCATTCACCTGCAAACAAACCACTTCACCTGTTGGCAGTGGGTCACAGGTGTACTGTATAATGCAATTTGCCAACTTGCATTCAACAGCATGTGGCATATTGTTATCAAACTATTCTGTTGTGTCTCGTGTGAGATCTATTTTGCATTCAAAAATAACAACTAGTTTTTGGATAGGACTAGGGTGGCTAACTTTGCTACAATGCATAGCCTAATCAAAAATATCTGATCTATGAGCTCAAACTGTGTCTGTGTTTGAGCTTTCGGATGTGCCCCCTTAGTGGTTGTGGCCGTGTATGGCTGTAATCCGAGTAACATAAGAACCCTACTGATCTCTACAGTGCTCAGTGTTGAGGCGATTTGACACACGGTTGTACAGATCCGTCACAAAAGGCCTCTGCCCGGGACATATGGAGCTGGACAGTTCTGACATCATTACAACACTCCATATTAGGACTTGTCTGACACAGCACTCCATAGTATATAGGAATAAAGGGACACTTGAGAGACAGACCCAGATATCTCCATATACGGGGATAAAGGGGACACGGACAGGTGTGTGGAACAGTTACTCTCACATGGGTACAACGGGTATCGCATTGCCTGGTTGGGGCATGGATCTCCAACTTGCGTTGTTACTAACTGTGGAACTGGACACCGGTCTAGTTCCTTTATTTCTGTTTACTGAAAGACAAGTTCATTGGATTCTTTATGTACATTCAATGTCAAACCAGGTAGAACTTGGTCAACTCTTGGTCAACTGTAAAAAAAAAATCCATTCAACATGCACTGAGGACTTGCCAAAATGTATTATGCACACAGTATTACAGTATTTTTTAAATTGATCTAACAATTAAATACAAAGCAAACAAAAGGACAGAAGAAACATCTGTATGTTAGTTTGTTGTATGTTTGAATGAAACCACAAGAGGGCGATGTTGTCAATGTATTGTATTGTAAGGTAGATCAAGCCTGTATGCGTTTGTGCAGTAGTTGCCAAATTAATGTTTTCATATGAAAGACCTCTAAATTGTCATTTATTAGCCTGCGGACCCCTGTCATTTTAATTTCAAGGACCCTCAGTTTCACATGGATTAGGTTATTGATCCCCGTTCGATGCCATTTCTATCTGGGACCCTAATTTATATTGTAAAATCAATGTTAATTTAACTCATTTAACCCATTTTGATTCATAACTAGAGAGCCACCATGGCCTAATAAGGGAATAATTTGTCTTTGGTCTCATAACAACAGTAACTACAACACAGTAATAACAGCAACAATAAAAATGTAGCTTTGGCAAACATGATGAAAGCAGGGATAGTGGTCAAAGAATTGAAGTGCTTATAGAACACACATAATGTATTTGGCCTATCCTTACTACCAAGTCCAAGTTGGCAACAAACCCTCCTAATTACATGCCTCTCATATTTAGCACATTTCATCCAAAGCACTTGACAGATTGTGCATCTCTCTCTCTCTCTCTCTCTCTCTCTCTCTCTCTCTCTCTCTCTCTCTCTCTCTCTCTCTCTCTCTCTCTCTCTCTCTCTCTCTCTCTCTCTCATACACTGATGGCGGACGTGTAGGCCTACTTGTAAGTTGTACATCAAGCTGCCTCATGCTCGACAAGGGAAGGCTACTTAGAGTCTAAAATGCTTTCTATATACTGAACTGTTTTTTTCTGAAAGTTTTCAAATATTAATTTGAAAAACAAAAAATGTTAGACTTCTAATATACTGTAGCCTACATAACAAGAAGTCTAAAAGAGGTTCGGGCCTGTCACCTACGTTTTATAGCAGGGGTTTTCAACCTTTTTCATCCCAGGGCCCACCATTATTCAGCATTTGAGCCATGGACTACCAATTGAGGATATCTTTAGACCCACAGACCCCAAAACTAAAGATTTCGTTTTGCTTCTGTCCATGACCATTAATTCTAGTTGTGTAGATTTGGGCTAATTCACATGATGAATATTTTAACTCTTGAGAGTGTAAAGTGTTCTCAGGAGTTACATTTGGTTAAACAACTTACCTGGGGACCACCTGGAACCCTCTCAAGGACCACTGGTGGTCCCCGGACCACCTGTTGAAAACCCCTGTTTTATAGGGTCCCATAAGACATTCATTTGGTACAATTGGTTCCGTTTTTTAACACTCAGACCTGAACCAGTGCTGTCAACAACATCCTCACATTACAGCTCCTCTTCTCCAGGTGGAAGTGCTGTCTGTGCCCTGGCTGGCTGTCTATTATGACATTAGGAGGACATTAAACACTTGAGTGTGCACATTCAGCTCCCAATTCTCTCTTCCGTTATGTCCAACCAAATATGGAGTGTGACGCACAGACATTTTTGCCTGGCTTACATATTTATCTGGCTCACTGCGTTGGCAATAAAAAAAAGTGATGTTAAAAATAAGGAGCAAGCACATGCTGTCTAGTGCCAGGTGCCAGGCAGGAGGACAGCATCTATAACAAAAATAGTCCTGAGTCTGCCGCTCTACCGCACAGCACTGGATCATTACATTTATTCCCCACCATCGTACGTGACGTTTTCCCTGCCTAAGAGGCACTTTCTGGGACCGAGAAAGAGGAGCTTCAGCTCCAAACGTCACGTAGACACAGCTGTGTAAAGAACATTTACTCCAAAGTCTCTCTCTCCTACGTACTATTTTGAGGGACTTCAGCCCTTGGGCCAATAGCCTGTGAGCTCACACGAGCTGTGGACTTTTAGATCCACCTTTTGCAAAAGGATCTTTGAATGTTTTATACATTTGAAAACTTGTGAAATGGAACATTCAGCATAATGATGACTATATTACAGTATAGTATATTTTGGTGCCAATACTTAAGTAACTTATGCTTAGCCCACTACTATCATTCTGATACCAAGTTGTGAGAACCTCTTACATCACTGGGGAGAATACAATTTTAACTTTTTTCCTGGCCTAGTGCAGTGGTTTTCAACCTTTTTCATACCAGGGCCCACTATTTATTCAGCATTTAAGCCACGGACCACCATTTGAGGACCCCCAAACTAAAGATTTCTTTTGCTTTTGTCCACAATTCCAGGCTGGATTTGGGGAAAAAACAAAACAATCAAACACACAGATCAAAATGACCATTAATCTTCTACATTCTCTAGTTGTGTAGACTTGGTGCTAATTCACATGAAGAATGTGGCCCTTGCGGGTCCATTTGGTTTCATGTTTACACTCAAGAGTTACATCTGGTTGACCAACTTTGCATCTGGTTAACTAACTTAGCTGGGGACCACCTGGATCCCTGTCGTAGACCACTGGTTGAAAACCACTGGCCTGGTGTGCTATTTCTTATAAAAAAGGATAAAGAAGTCAAAGTCAAGTCAAAGAAAGTTTGACTTGACTTGAAGTGATGACAAATAAATGCAGCCTAAGATTCACAGCTAAATCCTACCTTTGTTTAACTTAAAGCAAAGTGTGAATCTAAGTTAACATCCAGGCTTTCACTGTTGGTCAATATTTGACCTTAAAACTTTGGGCCAAGGCGACGAATTCCCACTGGAAGAGGAAATGATGTCAGCGCCGTTTACCCACCAAAGTGGCTGATCCGCCCCTAAGTGGATAAACCTGAATTTGATTCAATAAAATTATGCAACAGCTCAACAACAAAGCATAGTTCTGTTCCATGTTTGGCCAAAAGACACGTTGCCAGGGAGCCAACCACCACCACCTCCACCACCACACCCCAACAGTGAGTAATTAGTCTTAGTTTCCCTGTTGTGATGAGTCTATCTATCAGCCTGACAACCACTCGCATTGTTTCAAAGCCAAGTGGGTCGAGGGGGACCCAAAGCAGGTACATGTTTGCACAGAGTCACAGACAAACCCTCAGGCCCTCCTGGGTGACTCTTATGTACATTATGTAGAGGGAGATCCTCTGCGAGAATGAACACCTCATGAAAAAGCTATTCCACTTTCAAGTTCAAGTTTATTGACACGCATCACTCACTTTTACAGGTGTAAAAGCGTGAGCGAAACTGATTTCCATAGGCTACAATCTTCCACAGATTGTTTTAAAGCTTTAAGTGTAGGAAAAGGACATCAGATAAAACAACAACAAATATACAATATAAAGTGTGTACCCCAAAAAATAAAAATTGAAATATAGCACTATATTGTGCAATTAGTAGTGTGCAGGGTTTGCACTTTTCACTATTGATTTCATCATATTCATTTGCATTTACAGTTAACTAAGTTAAATATTTCCTAGCCTGGGTAGTATTTCCATTACAACACAGTTCATCACATCAAATAATACAATTCACCTTTTTGTTCTCATTATGGGTTTGAATAATTTATCAATTGCTCTGAAATGAAGTACATGTTCTATATGCCACAGAACAGTACTGTAGAGTTCAATCCTTCATGTCAACCTATTTCACATATTATTTTATGTTTGATTGTTTCTTTGTTCATGTTTGTTTTGGTAGCTGTGATGCCATAAATAACTGTTTTGATCCATATATACATACAGTATACATACATTTTATACAGTATATGGTATAGACTTCAAGTGATCAGGCATAAACTGTCACACACAAAAGACAAAAGAAAAAACGCTCCATTACCATTTTTGTGCTACTACAGTGTAAGCATGAAATGCATCATGTACAGTATGTTCTGCTACTTAGCAGCAACAACAGGCAGGGCCAAGATGTTTCCCTCAGAAAAGTTCTCCGGCATGGCGCCCCGCACTCTCCTCTTCTCTTTAAAACGTCCAGATCGAGAGATCCTCAGGTTCCTCCTGCATGTCTGCTGGCTGAACCCCGTCTCTAGGAGGAGGTGGTCACCTCCCTGGAGACCTCCACCGGCTTCCTCAGTAACGTCTGGGATGGATGCAGGGAGGTCTGGGTTAGCTGCAGTCTGCTCTGGGTCGGTCTCTGTAGACACTACTACTGCAGGGACGTTCCTGCGCCTCACTGTGAAGGCTCTCCACCAGGGTAACGCTGCAGTCGCTGCCATCGCAATGCTTTTAATAGGAAGTTATATGAGCCAATAACTGGGAACCCACTGCAACACAGAGAGAGACAATAATAATGTTATTTTCCCAATAGGGGGGGGCAAAAGAAAATGGTATGGGTGTGGCTTCATCGCCCGTGGCGCGAAACCCGCGGCGCTGAAGCCGCACCCATACAATTTTCAGTTACAGGATTTTTATTGGGCAAGTAAAGCATCAATAATAACATCAGTTGTTGTTGAAGTTGCAACAGACACGCAGCATGCATAAAGCTATAAAGGTCTGACTCAGAGAGTTTTCTGTTTTCAATGATGAAATGCTGTTGGTTTAGTCTTTCATATACTTTTAAATATACAGTAAGCACTGAAATATCTTGGGTTGTTTTGCATGCCATCGTGTTTGGTGGGGCAGACTGGGCATGTATGGGGGCATTGCCCCCCCATGCCCATGCCTAGATCCACCCCTGACGCGCACGTGCAATTATATACACGCACACACACGCGCGCACACACACACACACACACACACACACACACACACACACACACACACACACACACACACACACACACACACACACACACACACACACACACACACACACACACACACACACACACACACAGTCCCTCACTCCATCATAGAAGGATCAATAAGAGTGGGGAAACTAATGAATTACGTCTCTCATTACTGTAGACCTAATTTAATGCTTTTTAATGTACAGTTTAATGTTCATTAATTCTGCTTTTACTTAAGATTTATGACTACATATTGTAGACCAGTAGTGGTGTTCAACCTTTTTGATACCAGCCAGGGCCCACTATTTATTCAGAATTTGAGCCACACGGACCACCATTCGATGAGATTTTAGACACACAGACACCAAAACTAAAGATTTATTTTGCTTTTGTCCACAATTCCAGGCTGGATTTGGGAAACAAAACAGTCAAACACTCTCAAAGAGTTGCAATCTGGTGAACCAGCTTTCCCATCATTTTAGCCTGAGGACCACCTGGAACTTTCTCAAGGACCACTATTGTAGACTAAAATAACTACTAGAATATATTTAGAAACAGAACGTCTATACCAAACTGTCTAAACAAAAGCAAGAAAATCACTGCCAGCCACAGTATTGACAGTAATATGACATGTGTTGTATAGGCTTTGAGCTGTCACATATCTCACCGTTTTGACAGCTGGTACACCCAGGCCAAACCCAATATTGTGCCCTTGTGTTATGTAATGATAATTGACGTTGTTGACCAGTGGTTCTCAACCAGTGGTCCAGGGACCTTTCGGCGGTCCTTGGCGGGTTTCAAGTGGTTGTCCCCAAGCTAAATGATGGAGAGCTGCTATACTAACCAAATGGACCCTTATTAGTTCTGTGCAGAAATCTGTTTTGGATTGTTACCCCTTCATGCTGGGAAACCTTGAGCTTCTGTAGTGTACAGTATTCAAAAATATATAATTTTTGACGCTGCTGTATAAATATTTGAAGTTTTTCAGAAAACTTTAGAAGCCGTTTTTAAAATTGGCCTCAGACCTAAATGAGTTAAATAATGAGTGTAAAATTAAACCAAATGTAATGTTACGCTCTTGAGAGTTAAATGATTGCTAAACATTACAATCACATTACTTTAATTGTAGAAGAAGTCTACGCAATTAGAGAACGCAGAATAATTATTATTTCAATCAATATTAGCCTGAACATTATCTCTTCTACGGTACCAGCATCAATACAGCATGAAAAAAAAGAACGCTGGCTCTGAGAGGCTGAAATCTCATCCAACAGTGATCCCCTTGGCTCAAATAAAACGCATAATAAATAATGGATCTGGCTTTGAAAAGGGTTTCAAAGCTACCGTCATAGACTTACATGGTGGTTGTGATGCTGCAGTGGAAAGTCAAGAGCAGTTCTTCAGTTAAGGACGTCACTGAGTGCAGTCAGTTACACATTATTATTATCCATGTTGACTGTTGAGTGGACTGTATACTATACAGCACTGGTTTCACAATGCCTCTGTGTTCTCTCCTGCTCTGTTCACCTGTTTATATATACTGTAGCCTCCTGGCATGCAAGCCAAGGTCCCGCCCCACTCACTCACTCCCATGCACGGCTGCACCTAGGTAACAGATATACTGTAACACTGAAAGCATGAAGGGTGGGAAAGTTAAGTGGAAGTCCTTGTAAAAATGCCAAGAAAATTACGGGTAGTTAAGATAGTTGTTGTTGTGTTGGTTACTCACTCTCTAGTCCTCTGTCTCGATGAGGGAAGACACCCATAGGCATGGTGAACAAGAGGCTGATTGAGCTGTTTCGCAAACAGTGACAATCAAATGCGATTATGTCATTTTTAATGAATCAATTCCTACCTGCCAGTGCCAACCATTAGCCTCGGTCGCCCAGGCTTACTCATCTATGAAGAGAAAAGCCTGGTCACAATCTGAGGCAGAGACAATGTTGATGGAAGTCAATGGAACTCTCAATGGAAGTGTCCGTCAGAGCATCCGTCAGATGTATATTGCCCCCAGATCTAGCTAGTGTTGTAGTCGAGACCACTTAAATCGAGACCAAGACGAGACCAAGACAACCACGGACTTGATCGAGACGAGATCGAGACGAGAGTAGCACCTAGAGGGGTCAAGACCAAGACGAGACCAAGACAACCACGGACTTGATCGAGACGAGATCGAGACGAGACTA
The DNA here is from genome assembly GCA_039105355.1 of Benthosema pterotum. NCBI lineage: Eukaryota > Metazoa > Chordata > Actinopteri > Myctophiformes > Myctophidae > Benthosema > Benthosema pterotum. The sequence goes on along the minus strand of CM076967.1, from coordinate 10,546,967 downwards.
GCACCTAGAGGGTCGAGATCAAGACAAGACCAAGACCTAGCGGGGCCGAGAACAAGACAAGACCAAGACCTAGAGGGGCCGAGAACAAGACCAAGACTGTTCAAGACCGAGGCCAAGACCTAGTCTTGTCATGCCCATTTTAACATATAATAACATTCTTAATGATTTTCAATCTTCTATTATTAGTAACACTGAATTTGATTGTTTTGCCCCCGTCCACCATTACATTTTTAAACAAAACTACTAATAATATAATAGGGCTGGGGCGATTTGGTTGATAACCATAATCAGACACATCCCAGTGTCTGTCTTCTTTCTTTTCAATATTTACAAAAGAAAAAAGTATATTGCTATTTGTGCCTGCAGCTGTCTTTCTGAATGGGTCCTCGCTCCGCACACCTTTCCTTTGCATTGTCTTGTCTCGAGAGGTCTTGTTGGCGATCAAGAACAATGGCTCTGAGGTCGAGACAAGACCAAAACAAAATTATACGAGAACAAGACGAGACCACAAGACAAATGAAGTGTAGAGCCGCAAGGTCGAGACAAGACCAAGACAAAACAAAGCGAGACAAAAACAAGACCGAGACAATGAAAATTTGTCTTGAGACTGCTCCCGAGACGAGACAATGTCTCGAGAACTACAACACTAGATCTGGGGGTACTTCCGTCAATCACGCAAGTTCTGCTGACCAGTGTGGTATACCACCCACATTTGAGGCTTGTTCCAAACTAAAAAGGTCAATCATTAGAGGTATATAGGCAACTTTTTAGCCCAAAATCTAAAAAATATACTGTATATAGCTATATTTTATGCCCTTTTCCCCCTTTACGTTGCTTCTACTTTGATGCTGCCTTGATGCCGTTTCCGTGCAGACAGACACTTGCTTTGCCCTGCAGACGGTCCATAACTTTTGTTGTCGTCAACAAATCCTTTTCGTTGGGCTCATGGCAAGGTGGTGCCAGTGCGTGTGGGGGAGGGGGTTGTAGGGGGTTGAGGCGGTGTTTTAGCCAATCACAGTCTCCAGCAGTTTAATAATGAGCCAATTGAGTGGAAGTTATATTCAAATCCGATTACAAACACAAATTTTACTACTAAAGTTGGCTACGGTATATTACCTTAAAATAAATATACAAAACAAACAAACAAATAAATAAAATGAAACAAATTCACAAGGGCATTCTTTTTTCTGCACATAAGTTTTACATCCTTTAATAAATTCTCATTTGATAAATTACAATCTTAATTGCAACCATCACAAAAATACATTTTAATAAAATGGATTTGTAGAAAGGATTCACTTAATAATAATTACAGCAAAACAAAAGTGAAAGGAACTTTGTTTGTGGTTTCACTATCATCAACGGTACCAGTATGGGCAGTAATATGGGGAGTAAAGAAAACAATATATTAATGGGTCCAGGACAGGTCCTATTTTTAATTTTAAAATACGCCACAGTGCAACATTTTTCTTTCTTCGCTTTTTGGCAATAGACTTCCACGGTTTATTATTCCATCCGTGTTAATTCACCAAAAATATTCCTGTTGTATTGAAAACAATTGCTGAAAACTGATTTGGGGGATTTCCAAACTGTTGCCTGGCTAATGTAACAGATTCTGACAAAATGTGGCGTTCGACTACCAGTATGGCAATAAACGGATTATGAGGCTGACAAAAGAGATTGACACATCTTTACAAAACAAACGCTCGCGCTCATAACAAAACAAAACAAAAAAGTGCTTAACAAGCTAGCAATAGTCTCAGCTCTTTGTTATAGTAAACAGACAGTTCAAATATTGATCATGATGTGATTTAATTTGATCTAAAATAAACAGGAACTGGAATTATTTTTGTATTTTGTACAACTTCCTAGAAGATGTATTCCCACACACATGCTTCAGTTGATTCGACTTTAATCAGTGTGGGGGCGAACCATACAGTAGAGCAGGGGTTTTCAACCTTTTTGACTCCAGGGACCACCATTTATTCAGCATTTGAGCCACGGACCACCATTTGATTACATGTTCACACCAAAGACCTAAAATTAAAGAATTCGTTTGGTTTTGTCCAAAATTCCAGGCTGTATTTTGCCAACAAAACAGTGTAAACTTCTTAATTAAGTGGTGCTAATTCAGATGATGAATATTTTAACTCTTGAGAGTGTAAAAATGAAACCAAATGGACCCGCAAGGGTCCATTTGGTTTCATTTTTACATTCTCAAGAGTTACATTGGTTAACCAACTTTCCATCATTTAGGCTGGGGACCACCTGGAACCTTCTCAAGGACCACTGGTGGTCCCCGGACCACCTGTTGAAAACCCCTGCAGTAGAGTCATAATAGTGAAAGAGAGTGTCCCGCCCCGCCCCCCTGCTATCAATTCCAAAGTTGCTCAGAGTGGTATTTTGAAGCACCCAGATTATGATTTTGACACCAAAATGTGGTGTCCAACATGCAAAAGAGCTCAATGTTAGAGCTCATTGCTGTCAGGCAGAAACTTTGCGCTGGATGTTCAAACCCAGAGATCTCTTTTTTAACATTTATTTGACAAAGACAGATGTAGCAAATAGTACCGGCCAGCCGGGAATCGAACCAGGGACTCACTCACAATTTCACAGAGACTGTGGGCCCTATTTTGATTGTCTTAAGTATAAGGGCTTTGCCACAACTCCAAGTTTTGACTGAAGTCAGTGGTTTTCAACCTGTGGTCCGGGGACCACCAGTGGTCCTTGAGAGAGTTCCAGGTGGTCCCCAGGCTAAATGATGGAAGGTTGGTTAACCAGATGTAACTCTTTGAGAGTGTAAATATGATAAATATGAAACCAAATATGATAAATATGAAACCAAATGGACCCTTACGGGTCCATTTGGTTTCATGTTTACACCCTCAAGATTCATCCCTCAACATTCATCATCTCAATTACCACCACTTCATTAAGAATGAACGTAGGAGATGAATGGTTCATTTTTGATCTACTGTATGTTTTGCCGGTTTGAATTGTGGCAAAAACAAAAGGAATCCTTTTTGTTTTGAGTCTGTGGGTCTAAAAATGGTGGTCCGTGGCTCAAATTCTGAATAAATAGCGGGCCCTGGCATCAAAAAGGTTGAAAACCACTGACTTAAGACATAAGACCTGATACAATCGAAATGGAGCTCAGTAGGTTCAAATCCAATTTTCAACCAGTGGTCCGGGGACCACCAGTGGTCCCTGGGAGGTTTCCAGGTGGTCCTCAGCTAAGTTGGTTAACCAGATGTAACTCTTGAGAACGTAAAAATGAAACCAAATGGACCCTTGCGGCGGGTCCATTTGGTTTCATTTTTACACTCTCAAGAGTTAAAACATTCATCATCTGAATTAGCCATTTTGGATGTATGTTTTGCTTGTTTTGTTGGGGTCTGTGGGGCTAAAAATATCCTCAAATGGTGGTCCGTGGCTCAAATCCTGAATAAATGGTATGAAAAAGGTTGAAAACCCCCTGCACTGTGGTGGCCTCCAGCTCTGTCGCGTGTCGACGCTACACAGGACACAGTCGTCCCAGCAGGGAGGGTGACATTAGTCACGGTGTGACTTCACACAGGCTGGGGCGGCACCTGTCAGTCAACAGGGAGGTCAGGGAGTGTTGGGTTGGCTGGGAGGAGGAGGAGGAGGAGTAGCACAAAGTCCACAATAAGAACAACACAAGTGAACAATCAGGCCATCACACGGCTCATAGTAGCACTCTCAATATCAGACGACACCGCTCACCCGCTGTAGCGCTCACTTAAAAGGGAACTCCACTAATTTTCAACATTCTAACTTGTCATTAGTGTACCCTAGACTAGAGGTGCTGGGTGGACATGATAAAAAAGTTTCCCCCCTTTCTGTGTTCCCAAGAAATGGAGGTCTGAAGCAAATCCACTAACATGGTGAAACATCTTGATGACATCATCAAGATGTATTTTCAGTTCACCATGTTAATGGATTTCTTTAGACACTTCTTTTTTCTGAGAGCGTACAAATGGAACCAAATGAACCCTAACGGGTTCATTTGGTTGCATTTGTACGCTCTCAGAAAAAAAAAATGTTCAAAATGGGTGGAATTCACCCTTTAAGTTAAAACCTCACGCCGTCTGGGCAGGGATACAGAAACCTTGGCGTGGAAAAGGCGTCTGTTTGAGTAGGAGTTTTTTGTTCTCTTAGCCGTCGCGGCGTTTAACAAACAAACCGCCACGCCGACAGGATGGATCTGTGTACAGCGGAGACCTCATGTTTTCTTGTACTTGGCGTTATGTGCCATGTGTTGTTGTTGTTGTGGGTGTTCTGTGAACAGATTGTGTGTGAAGACTAATATCCTTCGGGACAATAAAGATTATTATTACTACGTCCTCTCGGTGGGGGGAGGGGAGGGGAGGGGAGGGGGGGGCTTCTCTCTGACAGGCCCATTGACGATTTTAGGAGGGTGCCAGTGGGGACTTGCCTCCCCTGATGGCCAAAAAAAACCCTAAATAAATCACTTAGGGCTCCATTTTCGTTTACATGCTAAACCCCTTATCCCAAAACCCTAATTTGGTTTTTACTATTTTGAAAAACCTTTTGGAATGTTTCAACATGTCAATCTATTAACATGTTGTGAGCTTGTAGGCTGCCTATTTGAACTATACTGAAAAAATGTGTCTTTAAATAGTTTAAAAAGTTAAGGGATAAGGGGTTTAGCGGCGGTAACGAAAATGGAGCCCATAGTGTCTAGAAAAACAAGTAGTTGTTATTTTGTTGCTATAGCATTGTTTTTCAACCATTTTCATACCAGGGCCCACTATTTATTCTGCATTTAGCCACAGAGGACTGGCATTTGATGTTGAGTTTAGTCTCTCAGACCCAAAACTAAGGATTTTCAAGGAGACATAACTTTAGCAAAACGTTGGCCAAAATTAACAATTGTTCTACTTTTTCTAATTGTGTAGATTCTTGAAAATTACGTAATTCAGATGTTTACATATAATTTAACTCTTGAGAGTGTAACTATGGACCCGCAGGGTCCATTTGGTTTCATTTTACACTCTCAAGAGTTACAGGTGTATCTCCCTGCTGGGACAGCCTAAAATCGCCTATGGACAGGCCAGACAGGATGATGTGACAGCACTGCTGACAACACACTAATGTAATGTGTGTGGCCAAGAAATAATTGCCATAATGACTAAATTGAGCAGAAAAATAGGTAGTAAAAATGTAATGGCTACTCTAACAAAAGAAAGACTTCACAATGTGTTGCCATGAGCTCATATACATGTCACATATTTCCACTATTTTTCGCCCTCTGGATGAAGTACAAAAAATAGGGCATTCATTTATGAAAAGCGACAACATTTCCGCAAGACAGTGACAACGTTCTTCTCAGAAGTAAGATGTCATGTCATACGGCTTATTGTCATGTCTGTCACATTGCTGTACGCTGGGGTAGTTTAGTAGCCTGGATTCCTGCCTGATTTGCGACGTTCCGCTCATCTGAAATGTCACTTTGAAAATCAGTCTGGCCAGAAGGAGCCTATCCCCACAGGTAGGCGGGGCATATGCAGACTGAAATGCAGCCAAGGATTCTGATTGGTCTGGTAACAGGTGACGTCAGGGAAATGCAAGTCAAGCAGTGCTCGGGCCAGACTGATTTGCAAAGTGACATTTCAAATGTGTGGAACACGGCGAACCAGGATGGAACTCCAGGCTAGTAGTTTAGTAGCAAATTCTAAATCCAATTTTATTATATTTAATTTATTATTATAAATATTAAGAGCTGTCGCCATGACAAGCATAAAACAAAAACTAAAAAACAAAAACAAAACAAAGAAATGATGGTCTTCTTGACTGTCGAGAGAGCGTAGAAAAAAACTTTCTGAACGTACAGTAAACGACAGGGGAACTAAACGTCAACATTTAGCCAACTCCGACGATAAAACAGCTCATGCGAGAGAAGAAAAAAATAACAACAGGCATTCAAGTTCCGACTTCCGTCTCGAATAGACGACGACGACAATGTGGACCACCGGGTCGCGATGCGACGCGTCAGCAGGGGGCGGATTGGCACATATTTTCCCACCGGGACAATTTTGCCTTTGCCAGGCCACCCTGGGGGGGGGGGGGGGGACTGGTTAACCAGATGTAACTCTTTGAGAGCGTAAAAATGAAACCAAATGGACCCTTGCGGGTCCATTTGGTTTCATTTTTACACCCTCAAGAGTTAAAATATTCATCATGTGAATTAGTCCAACTTAGTCTACACAACTAGAGAATGTAGAAGATTAATGGTCATTTTGATCTGTATGTTCCAGGCGAGCATCTATAGCACATTCTAGTGCATTTTGGAAGTGCCACTAGTGCATTTTGGATCTTGTCCAGCAGGCCACTAGGTGGCGCAGGCCACCGGGAAAACTCCCTGTACTCCAGATGGCCAATCCGCCCCTGCGCGTCAGTCTCAGGTGGCGTTGGGTGGGCGATTGGCTTCAGTTTCCTCTCTCTCTCTCTCTGTCTCTCCGTCTCTCGTACTACAGAATAAATAAGTGTCCTTTCTGCTCGCTGTCCCGTTCTCTAGAACAAGACGTCTTCGTGCTCCACCAGCAGCTGAACCACCAGTTTCTGTTGTCGCATGTCGTTGAGCGTCAGCAGCGCGTTCTGCTCCGGCGGCTGCATTAACGTCGGCCCGAACACAATGCCCAGGTTCTCCGAATTCATTAAATTGTCTTTTTCAAACATTGTCACCCTGACGGCGGTTGGAGAAGTGGAGGGGGGGATGGGGAGGAGTCAAATAAAATGAAAAGTATATTGTTAATTATCCTAAAACTTGGGAAAAGAGTTAAGCATTCCCATATGGAGAATTTTGTATACTTTTGAAAGTGGCACCTTTCATACAAGCCACTTTACAAAAAAAAAATACTATGGTTGTTATTTCTGTTTTGAATATATACAGTAATTCTTATGAATTAAAAAATGATATATGTTGCATTACAACATTTTTAGATACGTTTATATTAATTTTATTCTCTTATTTGGGGATTGTATGAAAGGTGCCACTTTCAAGAGTTTGCATATATGACATACTGTATACATACAATTTTCCATATGGGTTGTGCAACAAGTCTATGAACATTGGAATTTCTGAATATATGCATTCCTTTGGTTAGCATACAGTATCACAGGTAACGTGAGAGTAATAGAGGAAAAAAAGAAAAGCAAAGGCATGAAACAATATTAAAACTCCCACAGCTAACTAGGTAGAAAGCATCTATTATAAATTGTCATTTGAAAACATCAGCAATGATGAGCTCTTATTCTGAAGAGCATCTTCATCATCTTATGTTAGCGTGTTGGACGATGCTAGTCACTTCCTATTGAGCTTCATAAACAAGTGAAACATACAGTATATTTTTCACTGACCTCTTGAGATGAGCCATGAGGTATCGTAATGTCTCGTAGTGGGCTGGAGGCAGCTGCAGTAAACTGTCATGGATGGCCTCTAGTCTGGAGTCAGCGTTTGGAATTTCTACAAGAACACAACAAAGTACAGGTCAGAGCTATCTCCGACGCTCTGTCCATCACATGCAGTATCATCAAAGCTCATCACGTTTAATTTTGGTTCTCTTTACAATCACTGTTAACAATAGAAAACAGCATTTTTCTTTTCTTATATAAAATTTTGTCTCATCAGAAATGGATAAAGAGCGTATCGTCTCATCTCATGCTGGGCTGGATCTAGGCATGGGCATGGGGGGGGGGGGGCTGACTGCCCTACCAAATATGATGGCAAGCAAGCAACCCAAATTTCAAAGATATTCCAAATCAAAGTGCTTATATTTAAAATGCTTTGAAATACTACTACTGCTACTAACTACAATTGTGACACCACTAAACCGACAGCATTTCATCATTGAAAACAGAAAACTCTCTGAGTCAGACCTTTAGCTTTATGCATGCTGTGTGTCTGTTGCAACTTCAACAACAACTGATGTTATTATTGGTGCTTACTTGCCAAATATAAGCCCTGTACAAGATATAAATTGTGTGGGTCACAGAACTAAAGATTTTTTTTTTCTGAGAGCGTACAAATGCAACCAAATGAACCCTAACGGGTTCATTTGGTTCCATTTGTACGCTCTCAGAAAAAAGAAGCATCTAAAGAAATCCATTAACATGGTGAAAATATGTTTCACCATGTTAGTGGTTTTCTTCAGACCTCCATTTGTTGGGAACACAGAATGGGGGGACTTTTTTATCATGTCCACCCAGCACCCCTTTAAATGAAGATGGTATGGGGGTGGCTTCATCGGCGATGGAAGCCACGCTCATGCCATTTTCGCCTGTACCTCCCCACCCCCCTACCCCTCTTGGGAAATATTATACCCGGCCCTGATCTCATGTCATCCAATAGGAAAGCTGAGTGAGAACAACAACAGGCACAAGAAATATCTGACAGAGTTGAGGTCCAGGCCAGTAGAAACTCCTATGGATTCAGACAGTAGACATTGCTACTCCTAGGCACCAATAATCATTACAGGCACTAATAATGTTGCCCAGCAGTTGGGGTGAACTCTTACTTGCAGCTTGAATAAATTTGGAGTACAAGTCGAAGGTAATGACTGGAATTGGCAGGTCTCTCAAGTAGAGCTTCAGAGCACCAGCGATGATGTTGATGTCTGCGTAGGCGTCAGCACTGATGTCAGCCTTTTCACCATCTGTTGATGAAATTAAATAAAAAAACAGAGTGAGCGTAATTTGCATTCATTTACAAAAGGACTATATGAAAAGGCTAGAACAGTGTTGCAAACTGCCAAAATCCAAAATGCACTATTGGTACTTCCAAAATGCACTGGAATGCGCATGAGCAGTGGTTTTCAACCACTTTCATACCAGGGCCCACTATTTATTCTGCATTTTAGCCACGGACCACCGTGTAGTCTCTCAGACTAATTTAGGAGAAATAACTGGCAAAATGTTGGTCAATATAGCAATTCTTCTACATTTTCTAAATGTGTAGATTCTTGAAAATTGGGTAATTCAGATATTTAAATATAACTTTCATTTTACGATCTTGAGGTCATAAAATGAAACCAAATGGACCCTTACGGGTCCCTTTGGTTTCAATTTACGCCCTCAAGAGTTACAGATCCATAGGGGTCCATTTGGTTATCAATGGTCCTTCCCTAGGAAACCAATTACGCCCCAACTCACCAGCAGAAAAGCATAGATTTTTCGCCAGGAGTTTTTCATTATTTTGTCGCTAGGGGGGTCTGGAAAAAAGCTGAAGGTAGCGACAAATGCACCAAGTTGGCAACACGGGCTAGAAAAGAATCAGTAAAGAGATAGATGCTGTATCTGTAACAGAAAACGTCACACAAACCTCGATCGAACGCCAGCCTCACGTCCTCTATGTGCTCAGAGAATCCAGACACTCGGTAGAGTCCTTCTGATTTCAGACCTACAAACACATGTGGAAAAATCGCAAAGCTGTGGTTTTCAGTTTTTCCCTTTCCAGAGCCTATTTTGCGTAAACATGCCTAATAAAAGGGGAATGTTTCTCTAGGGACAAATTAATGAACAACAGTGGCTCTAAGATTAACTCAATCAGGACAAACACACCACACACATGCACACAAGAAATCTTTTCAACTTCACTAGTGGGACAGAAGATCTCTGTTGTGATTCACATTTTCATGTTTTCATGTCAAGGATACTTAACATGACATGAAAGCGAATCCACAGCTTAACTTGCGCCCACTCCGTTCACGCAAGTAATGAGGGAAAGATGAGCAGTCAAGGAAGGTGCTCTATAGGGTATTGTATGCAGACCATTTGTCATTAAACTTGCTGAGTAGGGTACATTCATGCTTCCTGGAGCAATAATTGATTGGTAAATGGTGCATTTTTATATAACAAAGCAATTTTACAAAGAGTGTGTCTTGCAC